>JAJQWJ010000002.1:111729458-112367958 GCA_023637945.1 Phaethornis superciliosus
TTTCTATACTACATCCTAATCTAAATGGATGGCATTTGGAATTTACATTTTAGTCCTTTTATAGTAGGTAGCATTAAAACAGCACAGCAATCACATCCCAGCAGCTGACTTATATTAACTGAATGAATGAGAATGTGAAAGTTAATTCATCTTACCCGGGTTGCAGTCTGTGAGGAGGGAGCAGATGGAGAGGAGAACTTTAGAAATGGTTAACGCCGGGCTCCAGTTGTCTTTTAAAATGTCCAGGCAGATGACACCTTGGCTGTTAATGTTACAGTGGTAGATTCTTGTCCGAAATGTTACCTAGAAAAGACAGCATGTCTAAGTACAAGTGTTCAAGCCAATAATTACACAATTATTAAGTAACAAAAAAATTATACAAACTGACATTCTGCTTTCCTCGTTGAAATGATATAGCTCTTCCACTCTCAGTTGAAGACTGGGCAAGGTAGGGATACTTATAAGAAAATAAAGTCTGCCTCTTCCACCTGTGGCCAGCAGTGCAACTGGGTTGTGCAAGCTGAGAATGAGACACCTTCCCTTCACCCATCTTTTTCTTGCATTGCTTTCACTGATCTCATTATTTTTGTATGGGGCCAAAAAAACCCCAACTATTCCAGCTCCTGATCTGGACAACGTTTGTAACTCAGCACCACAGCTATTTTACACTTTGAAGAGAGGAAGAAGACAGAGTTTTCCACTGTCTTAATATGTTCACCATCTGACATGACAAATTCAGCTGGAAAAAAAACAGTGGAGGCATCACATCAGTAACTCCTAGAAAAAGTAAAGTGAACTGTTGTGAGAAATGCTGTTCAAATCAGATGGATTTTTTTCCAAATTTTAAGTTACAGTTGAATCAGAATTGCTTACAAACACCTTTTGCGTTTTTTTAGTTAATTTTGAGGCTTTCTGTATTCATTTTATATTTTCTCCTAGGTGATCTCAATTGTAACAAAAAATTATTTCCTTGAGCCTTGAGTGATGTGCTTCTGCTTCAAGTTGAAGATACAGGTCTCCTGTTGAAAGTTCAGCTATGAAAGTCCTCTTCACAGTTCAGAATGAATACTGGGGCTACCAGATAAGAAGGGACAATGCAAAAAAACTACCTCTTGGGCCTCTCTGTCAAGGACTAATTTCTCCATCATTTCTACCCAAATGGCAAGTCAAGCCAGATGATTTCAATGACATCTAAAATGAAGGTGTACATTTCCATGGTCATCAGCAATAACCCTGCCAACACAAGGGATGGTGAGGCAGGAGACAACAGCAGGCAAAGCCCACCCCAGTTTAAGAAAGCTGAGCCTTTCACCAGAATTGGACAGGGCTAATGATTGGGACCTTGTGGACCTGTCCCTGCTCTACCACACAGATAAACCTGATTCTTCAGAGTGACAAAAAGTGATGTTGGGCATGCTCCTTTGCTGATTTTATTCAGTATCAGAAATCCCAGTGATTTCAGAGGGATGGAGATCAGGCCATGGATCAGTAAGCAGAAGGGAGGATACAAGTGATATAAAATGGTACCTGGCTTACTCCTATTAAGAAGAAATCCTAAACAATTCCACCCTTTCTGATTAAATCAAGCAGATTTGACAAAATAATGAAAAGAAAAGGTAGTAGATTTCTGGAATTAAAACACTGCATTTAACAAGAAATACTTTTTCTCCTAAGTACTTTCCCACTTAAACCTGGGAAAGCACTTTTGAAGCCCATTTTGTTCTGTAACAACTATCTCAAGACAGCAAGTTCATCAGTCTTTAAACGCATCTATGTCTAAAGGTATTGCCAATTAATAGGGTAAGTTAATAGTTTGTTACTCCATACCCTATGTATTTGTAGGTTCTTTCCTTTTTTTCTCCCTAAATTTGTGTTTTTACTTATTGTTTTCCAGCATAAGTGCTTCACTTCCAGGATTTTAATGAGAATTTAAAATATTCTTGGCACAATATTATATCCAATAACCAAACACTATATCCAGATGATCTAGCTTTTCTTTTTTTTTGTATTTAGTAAGAAAATGTTTGCCCACAAATTGAAGCTATTTTGAACAAGGAAGGTTACAAATACACAAAAATGATAAACTACAAGTCAAAAGTGTCCATAAATTGAGACAAAGTGGAGGAGCATCCTGTGAACTGCTGGTCAGTGCTCATAAAGTCTCTGGATAGAGGAACTCCAGGCTCTCATATACTTGAGATGTGAATCAAGGAATGCTTCCTAGAAGGATGTCTTATGACTCAGGCAAACACTTCAGCTCCTGCTTAATTTTAATTATTATATGCTTACTTCTCTTACATGGTTGGAGTAAGGTTTCTGCTTTTTCTGCTTAATACTTTTTCCTGAATAAAGATGCTTCCCTGTGCTTCCATGATGAAAAATTTGAGGACTTGATTCAGTGGTATCTGAATACACCGAGTAGTAAGTTATATGTGGTCTTACCAAATGTGGAGGAAACACACTGAATCCACTGCACAGATTAAATTACATCCTCTAAATTATTTATAGATGTGTCAGTCTGAGCTTGTAACCTGCTTAAAAAAAGGCCACCGATATGAGCCTGTATTTTAACATGTGACTGGTTTAGAATCAGCTGAGAAAACACAGACATTGCCACATGTTCTCATGACTTGGCTGCTTTTGAAGCACTGAAGCAAGCAAACTGGGAATTTGGGAGGATTCAGAGAGACACTAGGATGAATGAAGGCAGTTCATGTCTTCCATGAACTGTTCAACACTCCATTGCCACATTTGGCTATCTGGTGGATAGGTGGAACTACACCTGCTTGTAGCTAGAAGACTATTTCTATCAAATACCAAGACCTGAAATGTTGCATTTTTTCACTACGAGCACATCTTAAACCTATGGCACCGAGGAAAGCGTCGACTCACAAGATAAGGCTTGCTGCTTATCACTGACAAATATGTCACCAACTCACCAAGCATGCCAGTGCACTTCAAAAGGCATGGAGTAATTTTCATGGCAAGAAAAAATTCATTGCTTCAAATTGCAGCTAATGTGGGAAATACTGACAGGTAACTTTCTGGATGTTCTGCTTACCATCCCCACATTTTAAAGTTATGCAAGGTTGTTTCTATTATATGTGTAGAGAGAAACCAAGTAATAATACCATTCCAGGGGAACTACGTTTTCTTTATTATGGTCATATTTTTACCTTTGATGTCACTTAAATGGTTGCTGTAAACGATGTACTCTAATTCTCTTTATCCCCTAATGGAAACACCTAAACAATCCCATGCAGGGGCTCAAGGGAGTGTGTGGGTGTAGAGAAGTTATCCTCAGACAATTGAGTAATTGAATAGTAGAGGAGTAATTTATCTTTTTTTTTTTTTTTTTTTTTTTTTTGATAAGTGTCCTCTATGGATTTACTCTCTTTGATTCCGCAGTTTTAAGAGGGTATCTCATTTTTGTTGAATAAAAGCGCAGACCAGGAAAATGCAAATTACAGGAAATAGGAAAAAAATGCTGCTGCTTTCTGATAACCGTAACAGTACTATTAACAAGCTTTGAAAGGTAATGATAAGGAATTTATATTCAATCAGTTTTGAAAGTAAACAATAATAAACTCAACTATTTATGTACCACTGAATGCCAAAACCTTCTGAATACTGTAAACCAGGATTAAACAAATTTTAAAAACCCTTTATATAGTCTCTAATAAGAAAATGAGGTTATCTGTTCTAAAGTGGGAGAGAAAACTATTACAACCTAAAAGATGGACATATAAAGCTATGGCTGGTTGTTCAGTGAATAAATCTGAGGACTGAAAAAAGACTGTTTATAAAGTCTGAAAAGAGTGAATTAAGATGGATTTCAGTTGAGTGATTGGAGGCAACTGCTTGTAGGCAAGATAAATCACTCCTAGATCTCAGAGTGGTTTTGAACAGCAGTTTTCCAGCATGAAGTAGTCCTAAAATCACTCACTACCTCTCTTTCACACAGACTGTTCCTATGTTGCTATGTTAGATCTAAACCTAAGCAGCCACAGAAGCATTAGCATCCATGCGTGTGACTTCCTTAACCTTCACTGTGAAATGCTGTCACGGTTTAACACTGGCCCGGCAATTAAACTGAATTACAGACTGCTCTCTATTAACCCCCTCTCCTCCCTGATAGAGAGAGGGGAGAAAATAAGGGAGAGAGACTTATGGGTTGGAAACTAAACTACACAACTTTAATGAAACACTAATGATAAATAGGAAAAATTACTAAATATATACAAATATATAGGAAAATTGATACCACATTCCTCCCATTAACTCTCACGTCACCACCGAGGCTGCAGGGCAGCCCTGGGAAAGTCCAGGCTGGAATCCTGGAGTCAGGAGCAGTTGGGAGCTGGAGGCAGGAACACACAGATTCAGGCTGGCAGGGATCAGGATCACAGGCAGATGAGTGGATGGAATCCTCCCAGGATACCGAAGCAAAAACAGGGAACAAGCGAAGGAAGGGAAGCAAGAAGGGCAGGAAGGGCAGAAAGGAGTTTGACCCTTGTGATCCCTCAAATTTATACCGAGTATGACGTGTATGGGATGGAATACTCTGTTTGGTCAATTCTGACATCTATCTTGTCCGGTCCTCCCCAAAGGAGGGTTCAGGTGGGACCTCTTTACTCCTTCTGGAAGGCAAAATGTTCCTCAGAGCTGAGCAGTGTCCTTGGCTCTGCACACCAGTCTCTGGCAGTAACTATAAACATCGAGTCTTAGAAGCAGACACTATCTGAGAAACTTGCTGTTAATTTCAGCAAGTGCAACTATTTACAAGAGACTTAGCTGAAAGCAGAAGTACAAGACAGAAAATCACCTTTATCCTGGCCCAAACCAGGACAGATGCAGTCAGACATATAAAGGCATTGCAGCTCTGGAAGAGCTGGTCCTACAAACACATCTCACACACTACCAGACTGCACCAAATTCAGTTGTAATGCTCTTCAAAAAGATGTCAGGAGGAAGAAGTGATTCTTCACTTTTGCTTATTAGCAAAACAACATGCCCTCAGGGATTGCCACATTCAGCCTGTTCGGGTTCAAACCCTCACCTCCTGTTCCACATTCCTCCCACTGAAGCCAGATGACTGTAAAGGGAGAGATGAGAGATTCTCATATTCAACAGGAGAATAAACAAAAACAACCCCCTTTTTCTCCACCAACACTGGAAGCAGAGCTGAGATCCCAGGGCTCTCATTCCTGCACCTCTGGCAAGTTCCTTCCAAGCTCTTTCATTTCTTACAAGGGTGTAATCCTGCTTATCTGCCTGAGATGAAACTTCTGTATTCCTCAAATATTCTCCTGGAGTTCTGTTTTAATAAAACTGCAGTGGCACTAGCTGAAATGGAAGAAGTTGTACTGCATACAGAAAAGGTTATTTATATATTAAAAAATACGATGCCCTTTATAATGATGTTCATGGAGCTCAGGCAGGAGTAAGTAGTCCCCATCTCAGTTTGTCAGGCTTTATGAGCAATAGATTTGTCTGCTTCAATAGAGAATAATAAAAACAAGACCAGGCCTATACTCTTTAGTCATATTAGAAAAACAATATAAATAAACCAAAATATCTATAAAAATATCTATAGCTCTGAGTAACACAATGTTCATGCAATAGCATTTCTATTAATGAGTATCCTTAAATTTCTTAGAGACTGCACTTCATTTTATCTATGCCCAGCATCAGGGTTGGCTTGCTCAGACAGGCTTGTAACCTGGTTTGTAACTATAGATTTGTAGTATGCATGTGAACAATAACTGAGATACTTAAA
This sequence comes from Phaethornis superciliosus, assembly GCA_023637945.1. Lineage (NCBI taxonomy): Eukaryota > Metazoa > Chordata > Aves > Apodiformes > Trochilidae > Phaethornis > Phaethornis superciliosus. The sequence continues at coordinate 111,735,238 of JAJQWJ010000002.1, forward strand.
TGGATTATCACATAAAGTACATAATAAATGACTGCCCACAGGATGCTCACTTATTAGAGAGCATGATTCAAATATATGCTAAGAAATGACCTTCTGCCAGTTCTAAAAATCAACTTCCTCACACCTAATTTTAGTTGGGAAAGAATTGCTATAGTTTATTTTATCACAGGAAAATATGACATATGCATTAGTAGAAAATACTACTTTGTAATTACTTTTGCTTCACCTACAGAAAAGTCTGATATGAAACATACTCTGGGTTTCTGTGGCAAAATGCACCATTTGAGACAGCTAGCCAAGAGTGACAAAAATTTAAAAAGGAGACGATAGCATCCATCCATGTGAGTTAAACTTTAATAATACTGAAACTGAAACAGTATGCAATATGAGTAATTATTCACTATATTAATGGTAATTAGAAAGCTGAATAACTACTGACAATGTCTCATTAAACTTACTGTTGCAGGGAAAAAAAGTATTGAATGAGCACAGCAATACTAAAAAAAAAATAATAGTAAATGTATTAATTTTCCACATAGATTTAATAGCAGAAAAAGTTAAAAGGGTCCTTGATAATCTTTGATGTACCTGAGAGGGCAAATTGGGGATATTGGTTCAGTACTTGGGTCTGATACTGCTTTTCCTAATTCTGCTTCTGTAAGAAGGATGCTCCGGATGTGCTGAAAGAATTTGGGCAGAGGCAGGGGTGGCAGGCACAGAGCTCTGTCTGAGCACACAGCTGCTGGTCAGTGGGGAGAGTGGACAGGCTGCTGCAGGAATTTTAAGTCCTAAAACTTACTCTAAGAAACCTGAGCAGCTTTTTTACTTGCCCAGTTTCAATAGTGTTTGGGTATTTAAGTGCTCCCTACCTGAGAAGTTCTAGGCAGACTGACCTCAAACTGATAGTTTTCTGTCAGTCCATCTGCTCTTTTTCTATAGGAACCATGTACAAAAAATTCTTGTTCTCTCATCTGTATATATATACGTGTGTGTAATAAAAGAGGACAAGAAAGAACATTGATACACAATGTATGGAGTACTATGTCCAGTTCTGGAGCCCACAATACAAGAAGGACATGGCGCTCTTGGAGTGAATCCAGAGGAGGGCCATGAAGATGATCAGAGGGCTGGGGCACCACTCCTGGTGAAGACAGACAGAGAGTTGGGGTTGTTCAGCCTGGAGAAGAAAAGGTTCTGGGGAGACCTTATAGTAGCCCTCCATGGCTTGAAGGAGGTCAACAGGAAAGCTATGAAGGGACTTTTTACAAGTGCACAGAGGGGAACAGTTTCAAACTGAAAAGGGGGAGATTTAGATAAGCCATTAGGAAGAAATGCTTTACTTTGAGGGCAGTGATGTATTGGAATAGGTTACCCAGAGAGTGGGTATTCCACATTCCTGGAAGTGTGGAAGGCCAGGCTGGATGGGGCTTTGAGAAACCTGGTCTAGTGGAAGGTGTCCTGGCCCCATGGCAGGGGGTTTGGAACTAGATGACCTCTGAATTCCCTTCCAATCTAAAACTTCCTATGATTTTATGATTCTATGACGTATTTTTAGATCATGTACATTTTATGCAGCAGTAAAATGGGTGTTAAATGGCAGAATTATGTAGAATTTTCTTTTTTGAAAATATACTTAAGAAGCAGTATGCAAACCACTGCTGTGAAGCAGAAGAAATTCGCCATAGGATGCATTTACAGGCCCTTTTAAAAAGCTTTGTGTACTCAACAATTATAGTAAACAGGAAGAAATGATGTATCACCTATGTTTTGGAGAGGGAAAACAGGAAGAGTTTAGTTGGACAAGGACAATTTAATCAAGACAAAATAAATCAATATCAACTACTGATATAAATTAGTATATTAAAAGAAGAGTGAAAAAGAATGCTACTCATCAGAAGAAATGGCAATTCAATTTGGCAATTACTAGAAGAATTATCAGATGGTAGCTGAATTCAAAGGAAATTTCAGTGATTTACATGGTATTGCTCCTATCAAAAGTGACTTTTTCCTTTAGTCACAATAAAATGTAGCTATTGATCCTTCCCTCAGTCTAACATATTTCTGCTTGCAACTCTGTCCTCCACTTCATGTCTGTGATTCAGAGAGGTACCCAAGTTTCTTATGGAGATGCCTGGGTCAGACCTGTCCCAAGCCCTGTACTGCTGGTTGCTGCCCTGTAAGTTCAATGTTACCTGAGGATATGGGACTTATGGAAGAAAGAGAATTTCACTGTAGGTGTAGACCCCAAGAGGAGCAGGACTCAGGCTGACACCGAGGGCTGCTGGAGGTAGGGTTGTCCACTTCTACCCCTCAAAAACTCCTGTGCCTCTGATTTGTGCCTGCAGCCACCTGGAGTCTTGGCTCAGTGGGAAAACCCCCCACCTCCAGTTATCCTCAAGGATCCACAGGCTGCTCTCAGTGGGAATTTGTACAAGCAAGGCCAGAAGAAGAACAAGGGAGCTCGGAGGCACAGCAAAAGGACCTGGGGAGGCTGTGGTGTGGGAATGCAGCAGGAGAGGGACCACCAGATGATGGTGAGGAGGAGCACGGGGAGGGCAGGAGGCAGCTGATGGAAGCTGAGAGCAGCACAGCTCTGCACTGCGAACTAACGGGATGTGACAGAGGTTGTGGGAGAACTGTGAGGAGGCAAATGAAGCTAAGAGATCTCAGTGTAAGAAGAGTGTTATTTCTGAAGGCTGGTTATATGATGGCAATAGCTGGGGGGAAGTAAGAGAAGGTACATTGAAGCCCTGCCTACACCTGGGTTGCAGAAATGGTAGTGATGAACAGATGCTGTTACTTAGTAAGGTTATTCTGAATTTGAAAGCTTCAAATGTAAATTTTGTTAATAGTGACACAAACAAGTTAAACTGTGGGCCTGCCTTGTAAAGCTCATTTTAACACTTTTGGTTAGAAATACCAAGGAATACTTATTTTTTTCTCATTTACTCTTGTAAATGCTGTTTTTTATTACACTGCAGGTAAAAGTGTTTTCAATAGCCAATGACATAAAATAAGTATGAAAAAGTAGAGTAAAGAGCAAGGATAAAAAGAACTGGCCCTTGTACATGAGACTGAACTTAGGAAATAGGTAAAAATCTTGTACCACAGGATACCATATAATGATATTTAGTGGTCAGAGATTAGTGTTATATGACAATTACATTAAAAAAAAAGAGATGTTTAATAGTGCCATTTAGACCAGACTCTATAGACACCGTGCACTGTATTTATAAAAGAAGCCTCTCTTTGCTGTCCAGAAGTTGATTTCTAACAGCTAAGCTTTCAAATGCTGAGAACAATTTTTCAGTCAGTTGACAGACACATGAGATTTAAAAAGAGGAAATGGAGTTTTCAGTTATTTTAATTTTGATTTGAGGTGATTTAGCATATTGCAGCTTTCAAGTCCTGCGAACCATTTTTCAGACAGCTGAGATTAAAGTCCCTAGCAAGATTAATTGTAGAGTTGGGATTAAGAGATTTTACAAATCACTCAAATTCAAAAATAAAGCTAACAGAGTACTAGGATAATGATAGATATATCTGTATTGTATCAGCTATAGCTAAATTGAATTGACACTGTAATAGACTGAACGCAGTCAAATATGAGTACAAGTTATTAATAAAAATTACTCTTGATGGAAAAGCAGACACCACTGCACTGACAATTCCTGGGAGAAAACTTCTCTGGAAGAGCATTCATTTTTCTACAAACACCTGTATGAAAGACCCTGTAATGGTTTCCTGATTTGTCAAGGCTTCCTGTTCCAGAGGGACAGTGTGAAAGATAATGAAATTACTGCCCTTCCTTCAGTAACTATAGTGTACACAATGATGCAGTGTTAATTTGATGGGATGGCTAGAGGTTTTAAAAGGGGAAGCTAAAGGGTTTTAACTTTAAAACCTTTTTAAATGTTTTAAATGTTTGCATACTTGGGGAATTCACTGTTTTCCTATCTGGACCAAAGACAGAAATTTAGCTGATATTCTTTCAGATCAGGCTGAAAGATATGAGAAACTCTATATGTATATACACACACACTCACATATATATACATACACACCCACAGACACACAGGGTCCCCTACACAAGAGATATCTATACATAGCTATATATCCCATTCAATACCCCCAGAAAAGAGACAGAGCAAGAGAGAGCTTTGCTAAAACCAAGGGGTGAATTGTCTGGATTTATTAAGTATGAAAGGAAGATAAGTTAGCAGGAAAAAGAAATCTCAAAGGTATTTCTAAAAAGGTTGAGGGGTCATTAAGGCACTGGAGAAATGTAAGGTTATTTCCTTGGCAGGCCATCTAAGTTTATTTATTAATTTCTTTAAGTGGCTTTGTTGAATAGGGCACAGCTTTCCCTCTTCTTCTTCAGCCCACTGCAGTACAGGGGAGATGCTGTATTTCTGGGCTGAAGCAAAACCTCACCTTGTACCAAGACTGAAGCCTCAGCACCATCTGGCCTCTAGCAGGAGGTGAGATCACGTCCACAACTATTCCTTCGCTTTGCCTGTTCCACACCTTCCTCCTGCCTGGCATCTCATAAAAAACAATGTGATACTTAGGATGCAGCTGAAAAGAGAGCAGTGATTCTGCAGGCTGACTGACAGTGATTTCTGCTGACTCAGCCAACTGGGTGCTCAGCTAATTTCCGCAGTGCTACAGAAGCTTCTTCACAGTGCAGGAAATATTTTTAATTGATCAGAGCCTCACAGAAAGCCAAAGCTAATTTGTCAGTTCTCAGATGAGCTGTTCTAAAAATCCTCTTTGCTGGCTGTAGAGAAAAACTGGAGATAGGCTGGGATGGTCCTCTGTCATTCCTATTTAGGCTGCTTCAGTCACACCCACAAACTTTTTTGGGAACATCTCCCTCCACTGCCTGAGAGTGCTGCACCCGTGAGTGAAGCCAAATGCCACTGATTTAAAAGGAGAGCAGAACTGAAAGGGTAAGTGACCTCCTGCTTGGAAAATCTAAGGTCCAGTTTAAAGGCATGAGACAAAGCTGAAAGACTGAAATAGACTGACTTCAAACGGGGAAAAAAAATTTGTGACAGTAAATTATACCTACCACATGGTGTAGTCTGCTTGGGTGAAGAATAACATTATTTGATATTATGCTTACAGCCTAAGTTAAGAGAGAGACTGATAGATAAGGACAGGAAAAAAGAAAATTATGGACCTGTAGGAGAAAAGACTAGTTGGTACAGACTAGAAAGGAAACCTGATGGCAGTGATGCTTGGCTATACAAAGCTAGGAATAGGAAATGCACTGTGCACCATACTGTAGAATTAGAGGGTGCAAAGAATAGAGATAAAACTTTAAAATCTGAAGAGGATGTGATGTTGAAAGCTACCAAGGTGTAAAAACTTAAAAAATACATAAAAATGAAAGGTTTGGATAGTTAGATTTCTTTGTGTAAACAAAACCTGAATGAATGGGTAATTTAGTTTCTTCTGTGTGGTAAAGACAAGGTGTGAAAGCAGGTTAACTATCTAGGAGAACAAATGGAGACTATTTTATGCATTTGTTAAAAAAAAAACAACAACAAAACAACAAACAAAATATAGGTCAAACATCTTTTTTTTTTATCTGAAAATGTGCTCTCAGATGTCTAATTTTATTCTAATTAATGTTTTCCAATGTGTGGCAGAGTGCCCAATGATCAGAATAGGCATCAACAGTGTTTATAGAAGGAATCTGGATCCTTTAGAAAATACTGAATATTTTGTATAATACAAACCAAACACTAGTTACACCACAAACATATTTTAATTATAATAATAAGATAGAAGATGCTCATCCATAGTCCACATTTGATACCTTTTTTCTTATTTTAGAAATTATTCTACCTTTCCCAACATCTATGTGCAACACACACATAGATGATAAGAGAGTGCACAACAGCTGAGCACAGATATGGAAAAGAGGTTGTGGAAATCTATCTGCAGATTTCAATACTCTTTGGATTAGGCCCTTTAACAGTACGTATGTTATGTGACATGAACATTTGCCTTTGGAACCTCAGGCTGGGTCAAGTGATTGCACCTGGGAAATAAGAGTTTGTGTTTCTTCTTAGGTTTTTTGTGGTCACATTTTTGGAAGATCAATTTTGACAGCACTCATTTAAATGTTTCCTTACTTCATAGTAAAAGAGGGATGAAAATGGCCCACAGAAATCTCAGGAGGTATGCATGAATTCAATCAGAGTGAGAAATTTGAATTAGACCTTTCTGCTTATGTACATACAGGGAGGTAATTTTGCCAATACTCAGGAATACATTTTACATCTTTCAAAGAAAGTGTTAAACCTTAAACTCTAGATTTTTTAAGATGATAGAGTCATAAGGAGTGGGACTATACTCAGGAAAAATATATCTAAGATGATTTATTCCCATAGAATAGATGATCTAGGACCCATGATTTTGAAAACAGCACCAAATAGAACAAATCATGTGGTGAAGCAGAAGAGATGTCAACGCCCACTGACAAAGGGAGCATCATACCGTGAGGCCATATGTTATGTTCCACATATTCACTACCTTTCTTTTACTAGAAATGAGCATGTGGAGAACATATTTAACCACCATTTCCCAACAATATTGACTGGCAGCACCTTATGGCAAGCAGTCATCTTCCCATGCTGCTTTATTCAAGGGATTTCCCAAACTATTTCACCTATGAATCAGTTTCATAGGGTCTGGAAAATAGGTGTAATGAGACAGAAACAGTTTGAGAGATCCTATGGAAGGACTGAAAACAAGGTTCATTTAAAACAGTGGCTTAAGTGAATTGAATGAAAATCCATGTGTCTGTGGACATAACTGAACATAGTAGTATATGACATTAGTCCCCTGTGCACATGTTACTTTCTTACAGATAACAGTTTGCCTTATCATAAGTATGGGCCTTTTAGTAATACAACATGACATCATCAACTCTCTTGTCCTTTATCAAGCAGTACATTTTCATATGGTTTATATGCACACATTCCTTACAACTACAATTGGCATGAAGATAAAGACTGAGAAATATTATTACAAAACAGGACAAGAACCACCTTTTTTCTTGATATTTCATTAATACACAATGCACAGCTGCATTACTCATCTCTCAAAATAATACAGTCACCAAACACAATTGAGTGTGGACTGAAAATATTTTTACCTGGTGGTGAAACAGCAAGATGGACCTCCACCTTCTATTTTAAATTGATGCCTGTTGTTGTATATATTGCCTCAAGGCTCAACAGATTCAACAGAGAGAATGACAAATAGTATCTATCCAACTTGTCTTTTGGATCTAGTTCTTTACATATTAGGTTTGGATCTCTTAAGAGAATTTCAAGCTCTATTTTATACTTGATAAATCCATTTAGTGGATATGCCAATATCCACTAAATAATATAATTTTAATTTTCTGGGGAATGGGATGTAACCCTCACATTATGGCTACTAGAAACAAAAGAAGGAAACAAAAGGGGTCTTTTAAGATGGTCCCTGTATAGCAGGTAAGAAATGTGGACTGGCCTGTGTTGGGAGGGAAGCAGGATGAACAGGGCATTGCCCCAGCTCAGTATGCCCAAAGCTTTAACTTACTGAAGGAGTTCTAAAGCCTCAAATTCTTTCTTCCCTGTGTAATCACAATTATCAAAATCAGAAAACATGCAGTCAGCAAGGATTGCAGACCCTGTTAGACTTGTCAGTGACCTCAAAGCTGCTCTAAACTGGAACACTAAAAGTGTACAGAATGCCATGTACATTGAATTTACATCTCTCGCTCTTTTATAAAACTTTTAATGGAAGTATCAATGTGACTTCTTACTATAAACATTATTACTGTGGCATTACCATTCTGTTTATAAAAACTCTTCTTTCAATAGAGTACTCATGGCAATCAAATAGGGATCACCCACACTCTTTTAATGAAATACCTTTCTATTATAGACCAAGGGGCCATACCAACACTTTCACAAATGTGTCAGAAAGAAGGTAAATAGTTTTGCTCCCATAGCTCCCTCAGGGAGCTGTTCAAGACCCCCACACAGGCAAGGTGACCAGTTCACCTCTTTTCACCTTCTTTCATAAAGACAGGCCCAATAAATCTCTTTGATTCTACTAACAGCCCTGCAGGGTTAAATTTTCCCAGTTTCTGTTCCTCTTAGTGAACATGCGTGTTAAGAATTCCACTCAGTCTTCAAGGTAAGGACTTACAAGTGCCTTGAATATGACACTGGTAAGTTCTTACCTCTACAGGCAATGCATCTTAGCAGTGAATTTGCCTTTTTAAACAGATGCACTAGATGGATGGTTTGTTGTAATCCTGTGATCACCCAATGAAGTCCCATTTTTGACACCCTCCATCAGCAATTAATACTACTGGTTATCAGCAACACTGGGCACAACTACATCTCAGCCCCCTTTTTGTTTTTCCAGACTTCACAATCACTAGATTTTTCATGGTAATGGTCTGACACCTTCATTTTATTGGTGGAGTTTCCATGTTTGTGGTTAGTATCCTTACTGACAACATTAGAAAATGAATCCATAAGGAATTCTGTAAATCTCTGTCTTTCACTCCCATTTCTTGACTTTACTGCCATATTTCCACATTGTAACAGAAGACTGATGTACTCTGCTGATTACTTACAACTTCATGAACAATACTGTAACTTGCATCTGCAGAAGTCATTGATATGGGTAGTGCAAAAGATGCATATTTTTGTCAGACTATCAGAGACCCCTTGTGAATGTTATGGGTCAACAGGAAAGATTAAGTATCTTCAGCTGCTTAGAAAGGGTGCAACTCAAATATATATGCTTTCATATTAGAAACAAATCCAAAGTAAACAAGTAACTGCTGGAAATTATGCAACCACTTGCTAAATAAATCCCTATCCATCCAGCTATACTGGAAACATGCAGGCAAATTTTAGCCAGTTATTTAAATTCTTTCCATCAAAATATTCACTTTACATATTCATTAATGCCTTGAAGATTTTATGTTTCATCCTGAAATGATATATCAACATATAAACATTTAAAAATACAACAAGGAGAGGACTGCTATCAGACTTTTCATGTCCTCTTACTAACCTTAGGTGGTTTAAAAGGATAGTCCGGTGAAAAGGTAATGTCAAGGAAGAAAACTCCACCTTCATATACAGACCCCGGAGGCCCCAGTATAGTTGACCTCCATTCATAAATGTTGTCTCCTTTGGGTCCAGCACTAAAATAGAAAACAAAAATATAACATAATAACCACATGCAATCAAGAATATACTGCATCAGTTATACTCTACTAGTAGTACTGCTGGCTTTGCAATAAAACTGAAGTTAAACTTGTGTATCACATTCATTAAGTTAGTCCTGGATAAAACACACAACTGGTGTCCTAAGCTCTGCCAGTGAAGTGAGATATTCAGCCAGGAAGAAGTATTAAAATCACATTCTAAATTATTCAAATAAGCACAGAAAAATTCCTGACTTTTTCATCTCAAATATTTCAGTGGGCAGATGTGAAGTATTTACAGTGCAAGAATACAGAGACTTTGCTGAGATGTCTTGTCACTGTCCTGCCTCACAAGCCACCCTATTTTCACCTGCCTCCTCATCCACCTACCTCATCAGTCAGTAGCAGTGTAATTATACACATTATTATACAGCACAGGATGTACTAAAGATTGAGCAGGATACAAATGACCTTGCAGCTTCACTTCATAAGTTACTATAACCTAAGGTCTCCTGTCACTAGTACAGAAGGCTGCTCTACTCTGAAGTTGTTACCCTATCTTAAATATACCATAAACACTAAGCAGGGTAAACTGTTGGATTATGTTAATTCAAAGTTTTCATTTAAAAAGATGCTACTGAAACAAGATTTTAAATGTACAAAACTTAATTCTGTATGTGAAATCAGAAAAATCTTTCATCCACATGGTCAATTCCTGCAAAAAAAAAAAATTACAACTAAGAAAAATTCTTGGGCATGACTCTTTCAAAAGCCAACACAGCCTCCTTTCAAACAACATAATACTTCTCCATAGGAATATTTTACTCAGAGTGCCCTTTTAAGAACATGAAGAATTCTTTCGGTTCACAGCTTGCTGATACCAATCACTGATACAGGACCCAAATTTTAATTAGAATCAATTGGGATGGTGACTTCTAGATATACGAATAATATTTTTCAGAGGAAAAGCAGTGCTGGTAGATATTTCCAATAAGTGATGTGGTCTTGTCTTACGGCATTTCTTGTGAAACAATTCTTGTTTGAAATAAAGATTTCCCCAGCATACAGGGTTTGTGAAATAACCCTGAGCATAGAATAGATGAAAGCTCTTGGCTATTCTCCACACCTCACAATGTACCCAAGGCATACAATTATTATATGACATCATGTCATTTTCACTGCTCAACTATTCATTTTGTTCACTGAAAGTTAATAAAACCCCCTTTCACCTGAAATTCCTTCAACTCCCGTCATTAAAACTTCTGACTGCATGATTCCCTGCATACAACTGTGTGACTTAGTATTGCACTGTATACTTCATTAGTCATGGTACCAACATCAATTTTCCATAATGGCTGTTAATGCTTCTGGGCTTTCTAAACTATGATTTCTCAACAAAAACAGGTTACAGAGACTATAACATTATGGAACGTTCATTTTCTATCAGCCATAGCAACAAAACCAGCAATTGTTTTAAAGACAACATCTGATTTTTTAAGTGTCACAATAGGAGAAGTGTTGCCATCCATATTTCACAGTGTCTACAATACATCGGGTTGCAAGCTGCCAAACAAATTTAATTTACCCAGTTCTCAGTTTGCATTAACCTTTGAATAATAAAGCACAGCTGAGACTGCTGTAAGAAACAAACCAGGGAATGAATAATTAAAAACACCTCCACTGCCTTTAGAAAGACCAATCCTGAGTCAACAGGGAAGGTTTAATTGTGACTGAACTAGGCATTAAGGGGCTAATTGAACTCTTTATAAGCCCAAACAAATGTTGGACTACATCAAGGCTATGCTACACAATGTTCACAGAAAGTAAAACCCCTACAAAAAAATGTATCAGGCAATTAGTTCAAATAGAAAAGGCGAGAAGCAGAGGTAGTCTAAATCTTACATGAAAAAAAGCCTGAAATGTGTGAAAGAAATCCTTTCCCATTTTCTGCAGAAAAATGTTCTAATACTGGGAGAAGCAATGACTCTGTTGTTGCCAGCAGGTTAAAATGGTAATGATACAAATGTCAGTCCCAGAGAAATGGTTGGAAACAGTGAGGAACAAAAGCAAGGCTTGTCTTTATTAGAACTATTTAGCTAGGAGGAGATTGTTGGACCCTTTCTGGGTTTGAGCAAAGCTCACTTTTTTGATCAAAATTCTCTCTGGTAGTGGAATTTTCATAGTATATATTATTTTTATTTGTTTTGCCTATTTATTTAATTGCATTAACATTTGAAATGAGCAGCCATTAATTAGAATAGTTGGAAAATGCTCCATCTGCCAGTTGAACTGTTTCGGCACGTCCAGCTACAAGCCCAGCCTGATCACATTGTGAGGATGCTGATTAGCATTAATTAAAGGTTTTCTTTGCAAATGAGAGATGAAGCTTTATTAAGTATTGTTATTAATCTGAAGAATAGCTCGAATTGTATGGAGTGTGGGAAGACTGCTGTTATCAACGTTGCCTGTTAAAGTGCTTGCTGGCAGCAAGGCTGTTCAGCCGATGTAAAATCCATGTGCACAGGCAACAGCTGGTATTAAGGGCAACAGCATGCACAAGCATAACATTTTTTCACTTGCACATTAATAATACAGGAAGTTTGACAGGTGTGTTATCTTTGTTTTCCTTCTTTCCTGATTGTTAAGCTTCTTATTTACCCACATTATTGGCAACAGGAATGGCGACTCATCAGGCTTCACCAGAGAAAATTCCCATATGTGCAAGACCTCAGCCAGAGCCTTCTATAAGGTTTATAATGCAAGAGGATTTAATTGCCCTTCTTTCTACATGGATATCTGCCCAGCACGCTGAAGCCCAAGTGTTTTACATTCAGTATGATTTACATTCCAGCTCTATTAATGTTACTGGCAACCAAACCACAGATCTCAAAGCAAGCAAACCAAACATCTCAGTGCTTCAAGTTCTGTTATCTTTGGAAGGCCAGACTCAGATGTGCACCCGCTTGGCAAAGGGCAGGCTAAATCTGTCTTGAACTCAAGCGACCCAGGGCCAGCAGATGCTCACGCTGCCTGCTCCTAACCCACTGCTAAATCAGTCGGCTTTGGGGGAGAGAGAGAGAGAGAACTCCTGGTGGAAGTGGCTGAACTGCAAGGATGAGGTGATTAGGAGAAGGACAGGAGTGCTGTCGGAGCAGAAGTGCAAGCTCCCAGTTTGAGCCCCGACACCGAGGAGCTGCTGATCTCCCATGCGGGATGAGGAACCCAGCGGGAAGCACTCGGTGCAGCTCTGGATCTGGCACTCCCAGCAATTCCAGCCTATCTCCCAAGTGCAAATTAGTAACATAGGAGGCAGCTGAGCAGAAAGGCCCTGGAGACCTGATGTTATCAATGGTGTGTCAAGAGCTGGCTCTCTGCTGTCACTGTTCCCCCATAGCTGATGAGACATTGCACAGAATTCTGCCTGGTTTACCCGCTGGGGATGCTTTGCTCACTGGAAGATCTGGGATGGGTGGACATGGAGCCAGCCTTCTTCTTCCAGAATGACATCAGTATGGGCAGATGAAATTCAGGACAAAGGAATCAACAGTCTCCTTTGTATTTCAGTCCCCTTTGCCTCTTCTTACATATTTTAGTTCCGCCACTGCTTCCCACAAATGTACTTGCAGGTGAAATGTATGCACATCACTTACAGTTAGTAGCAAAATTATTTAAATGCTACTATAACTGCATTCATTTTGCTTTAAATATGCTTAAAGCACTGAGTATTTTTCTATTCCCTCAACATCTTTTAGGCAGGCAGTCATTGGAAAGCTGTGCTGCTAAAAGCTGCTTGTCCAGTACAATCCATTATAAACACCAAGCTTTCCCTGCATTTAGAATACCCTGAAATATTAAATCTAAAATGATGCATTCAAAGAGCAGTATAAAAACAACACTACCTATGAGACATACCAGTTGAAAACCTATCTGGAGAAGTTATGAAAGTACAGTTGATTTTTAGTTTTTTCAGAGCTCTTATTTGTGTACAAACTTACTCAGTTTTCAGAGAATAAACCAAAAAAAAGTAAACCCACAGAAATTCAAATAAACAATGGTATTCCACAGTAATCAAGTAATCATACTGAATAAACTAGTCAAAATACCATTATTCTTTTCTAACTTATGCTTTGTGGTGATGAATCCCCTCCTTCCCTAGTGCCTATAATTGGAAGTAGCATAAACTCATACTGCAGAAAATGAGGACTATCTCCATGTCTTCCCTTCCATTCTTGATCTCTGCATCTTGATGGTATCCACATTTAAGTTACAGTCAGTAACTGTACTTTTTAACACAATGGAAAGGCAAACCTATAAGTACAACAGAAAGAAATAAGAAAAGGAATTGTAACTTAAAACCATGCCTTCTAGTTCCAACATGGTAATGGTGTGTGTGGGGAAGCGATCAGGGCCAAAGAAAGTAGGAAAGCAAGGTGGTTGTGAGTCCTTCCCATTCCTCAGGATTCAGAAAGAAACAGAAAGATTCTTCTGGACTGAGTGTGTTCAAGTTCATTTTTATCCCCAATCTTTATAGCAGGTCAGAATAAAGCAGGACCAGGGATATTATGCTAACTTCCTCCATGAATTCAGTTTTCATGGCACTGTTTATGGCAATTCAGTCTTACAACTGCATTATCTAATTTAAATTGCCATAGTGCACAGAAAGACATCAGAACTGGGGTACTCCTGCACTAGTCCACAGAGGATGCACTCTCACAGCTGTCTTAAGTAACATATGACAGGAGAAAGAAGAGGGGTATACTCAAGTCTCTTCTACTCCCTTTCCTTTTATTACACAGAGCCTTGACCTTTTTATTTAAGTTTTCCCTCCGAAGAGAGAAGCTCACCACAGCATTATCTCAACATACAAGACTTGCAATCCTGGTTCTTGCACATTTAACTGTTATGCTGGAGCAGATCCTGCCTCTAGGTGCCCTTTGTGAATGCTTCCAGGAAGCCCATTGCCTAGAGGGCAAAGTGATTACTAAAGGATTGGAAGATTGGGGAAATAATTTAAGAGCATAGCTGGTATGAGAAGAATATGGGTGTGACAAACCAGAAGACTGCAGATTCAGTTTTCAGTGAGATACATCTCTTGACAAGCTCATAGGAAGACTTATTAAAACTAACCTAGTATATCCCTCTGCTCTCTGTTTTGAACGTGGTGCTAATACTGGAAGTGATCGTACACAAAAGTGTTGCTTTTCTCTGTACCACTGATCCCACCATGTGTGGGGATAGCCATGAGACCAGCAAGGGAGCTGTGCAAGGTGTTGCTGGACAGTCTGAGTCTGGGAAGAAGTAAGTCAGCAGAAGCTATGCTGATGCTAACAGGACCAGGTGACTCAGACCCACTTGTCCATCCATCCCAGTCCTGTTCAACAAGATACCAAAATAGAGACATGGCACTACAGTCCTGGCTTTGGAACAGATAAAGAAAGTGGCAGGAGAACTGGTCATCTGTTGAACAACTTCTGCTCTTCTGCCAGATCTCTCTCATCTCCATTCTGGAAGCCTATCTGATCCAACACATGTCAAGCCTCCACCCTTTATCTTCCCTTGTTACTGGCAATTTTTCTTTTAGAACTTGTATTTCTCATTTTCTGTGTGAGGGTGGTTCTGGGTGGTGGTACTGCACTGCTCCTTCTTCATGGTGGAACCTCTCTCCCTTCAGATCTATGCAGATCTCTGTTCCTGTAACATCTCCTTTCTTTTTCTTGCATCAGCACCCATCAACATAGCCTACTTTTTTCCATCTTTTTCCAGAAAGGAGGAAGGAGTGGAAAATGGTGCAGGGGGATTTAATTGCAGTACAGCAGCTACCCATTTTGTTTTTTCCTTTCCTAATGCCTATCTTCTGAGACACAGAAAACGAAAAGCAAGCAGAGAGGGTATTGCAGCAATAGTGGTGTAGGGAAGGGAAAGGGAGTCACAGCTGCCTGCCCAGATGCTACAGTAATATCAGGAGGTACTTTTACAAATGTATGTAATAAACAGTTGCCACAGCAGCCAGAGGAATACATTTCTACAAAACAAAAACAAAGGGATAGCAGCAAGCACCGAGACTGCCTGTAGCAATGGGCACAGTTGCATGGTTAATAACACCTCTGCTATGAATATAATTAGTAGGCTAGTCTGCAAGCAGTAAAATCAAAGAACAATTAAAGAAATAAACCCTTTCAGAAGCACAGATAAGTGCTTAGTTCAGCTATAATATTGATGACTTAAACTCTAATCAAGAAAGAAACCCTCCCCAAATTCATACGTCTGGAACGCATAACCTATCCTTCATTTCTTTCTCCTGAAAATCTGATGAAGACAGATTTATTTTTTTTTAAAATTCATCCTCATCTCAGTTCCTTTATGTTAATGTTGCAAAAAGTGCCATTATTAAAATAGTGGAAGATGCCCATGGTTCTTCCTATCTATTATCTATAATAAGGTTAGGAATTTCTCAGCATTAAGTTTGAGGCCCAAGAGATCTAAATTACTCTAAGAAAAATTAACAATATATAAATTTTAAGGAGTTCTTCTTTTCATTTTAACTAGATTCTATATGCAGTAACAAAGCTTGGCCTTCTATGACCCAACACTCAAATCTGTGTCAGTGCTAGATCCAGCATTTTTTGGTCACCCTGCATTATTACTGGGAATTAATGGCTGAACATTGTTGGAGTATCAACATAATTGGATAAGGTAAGCATGATTTTTGAGTAGGTATCTTTTACTAGACTTAATTAATCATAATGGAAACTGAGGGTGAAGTGATGGGGCCACTTGTCACCCAGAAAGACTTTGGAAAAAACAGAAACTTCAGACAAATCCCTTATACCACTTCATTTCCATTACAGCAAGGGAATTCAGCTGAAAAACTTGGATCAGATTTGTTCCACCTCTTCCAGTTTTCTGATTGAGACCATCTTACCACAATAAACTTAAAAAAAAAAAGAAAAAAAAAAGAAAAAAGGAAAAAAGGAAAAAAAAAAAGAAAAAAGAAAAAAAAGAAGTTCTTTTAGGCAAGCAGGATATTAAGACATTTTCCTAACCCATGCTACAATTCCTTCAAAGTGGTTACATCCTGCTTTTATCATGTGCTTTTTATTGAAGCCTGTTACCATTTTCATCTACACTTTGGAACCAACATGTTTGTGGTAAGTGTAACTGGAAGAATATATATGAAAACTGATCCCAATGAACTGCTAAAGGACCAGCAACATATTACAGATCCAAGATATTCCTTCTTATGCTCACTGCAAGCAACTGAATTCAGTACAATATGGCTTTTTTTTTTTTTCACTGTGAATCTTCTCTAGTTCTAACAAGGTCTTTCTGGAGGTCTATTTATCACCTAAATGCAATATGCAGTTTAACTCTGCAGCTTGCTGCAACTTTTTTTTGCAGCAATACCACAGCACACGAAGTCAATGCAATGAAAATCTGTGAGCCAAATCCCTTTATTTGTTTTGATTAATTTTCCCTGCTCTCATGTCACTGCAGCCTTTAAAAATCATTGACTGAAGCTGTGACGATGATCACAGCTTTAAAAATCCAGAAGTTTTGGACACAGTAAAAATTACAACTAGATTAATACCAAAGCAAATATCACTTAGGTGGTTTTATTATTCACCTCTAAAGCATACCACTAAAAATTACTAGAAGTATCCTAGCACTTTAGCAGACTGGTATTACTCAAAAAAATTCTTTGATGCTTTTACTGTCTTATGTCCTATCTTCGGATCATTCCCGAGATAGAAGGCATCCTGAAGAGAACTGCTTCTTAATGCACAAAATAGTTATTTATATTAGAGTATCTACAGCAATTTAATCATTGCAAACCCCATTCTGCGGTGTATGATCACAGCATGCTGAGAATTCACAATGAGATTTTAAAAATGGCAATTTTGATAAGTATTCTCCACTTTGTTCAGCTGAACAAAATTACATAAAACTCTTCACAGAAGGCTTTCCTTGTTCAGTGCTGGCAACAATCATTTGCCTCCTGTTACAGGTCTACGGGCTTGATTCCCTTTTGTAACACTGTCTTTTTCTTTTTTTTAAAATCTTGTAAAGTAATACCACTGACTGTAGTTCCAGCTATTTCATACCACTGGAAATGGACTGTATAGTTTAAATAAGGTAAAATATTTACCAGTCTGATTTGCTTCTATAGTAAATTATATCGAGCGTGATTTGTAGCCACCCATCTTCTATCAAAAGAGGAAATGAAACTGGGAATTAAAAACACTACCAAAAATTAATAGATTGTCCTGGGATCTTCTAAGATGATCTCCAACCCTATATATTGCCAAGTGACATTATTTCCATGCTACTGTTAATTTCTTTTTCCTTGACATCTTTTCTTTCCCTTCTAGGATTAACATTTATTTTTCAAAATATAACTACTTTTTAATTTCACATTTCCCCTTACCCACAACAGCTGTAATTTACCATACTGCCTTTTCTAAGTTAAAACACGAAACACGACGCCCAACAGTGAGGTGGCAATCAGGCACTCAATTGTTAAATTCTAAATCTAAGTTAAAAGGATGAGGTGACTGAGTGAGGACAGACAGAACAGAAAACCCATAGCAGCTGGAAGATTTAAGAGGTGTAGTAGGGAAGAAAGCATTCTTTAAAACAGCACTGAAGTTTTAGTTTCTGTGGAAACCTTAGAGGCAAGGCAGGAGAGAAAGGTACGCAGAGCTTAAGTGAACCAGCTCAAACATGTTACAAAGAGTTGTCATGAATGGGTGAAATATGCAAGAAGGTTTGGATTTAAAATCCAATTGATACCTTGATTTGGTCACTTACAGAAAAAATTAATCCAAACTCCTGCTCTTCATTAAAAATAATGAAAAATTAAAAAAAAATTACAAAATAGAGCATAACGTATTGACAATTAATGGGTCAGCTGAACTTCAGCTAAGGTCTCCTTCCCTTTCTGTCAATGGACTAATGCTTTGAAAATTTTTAAAGCCTCTGAATAATATTGCTACAGTACCTTAGGTTAAGCAACATTAGTGTACGGATATTCTGCAGCAGTCATCCATTTCAGTAACTGAGAATTATTTATACAGGATTATTTCTTACACATGTACAACCACCTTTTTTGATTTATTATGAATACTATAAGCAAGGCAGTAATGTTATTCAGTGAATGCATATTCTGTGTTCCTCAGAAAAGTTTTCTGTATAAACATTAGTCATTGTATCTTTCCCCTTCTTGGAAATGCCTATAAAGAGATTTGATTTTCTCAAGACTGTCATCTTTAATAATCCTGACTACAGGCAGTTTTCTAAATGGTAGCCTGGAAATTTTGAAACCTTATGTAACCAGGAGAATTTTGTAGCTTTCTTCCAGAAGGGGCCTGACTCTGGGATTTCTTTTTGTGAAATTTTAGTTACTTTAGTTTCTACAGGTAAGCTGCTTGCAAAACTGTCCCCAAATTTGAATGAGGGAACACAATGAGAGGAAAATTGAGAAGTTAGTATTTACAGAGAGAGAGATCTCAAATATACAATAAAGCCATGTAAACAAGTCTGCTCTTCAGTCCGTCCTGTAAACAGAAGAACAGGCTTGGACACAGACCCCTCTCATTTCACTCAGATTCACACATGCTTACAAGTGAAATGCTTGCCTACACAAGGAAACAACTCTGTATTATGGCACAGATTAACTAACATGATGTTAAACACATTATAAAACAAGTCATTTCCTCCTGAGTAAACAAGCCTATAAAGCCAACAGGCACAGAAAAAGGAAATTTGATTCTGAAATCCATATACTTCAAAAGCAGATTCCTTTTATTTAGTGAATTTAGTTAAGAGGCTGTCTTATTTCTCCAGATCTCTGGTAAACAGAAGAAAACACACTTGGAAATTACTGGCAAACAGACATGTTTTCACAACATTTGGTCTTCATTTGAAATTATTCTTTTATTTTAAATGTGGAGAACAGCCATAGGTCCAAGGTGAGAGAAACCTTAAAATGTCTCAACTTTTGATTGAGACTGATTGCCCCCACCACAGGCCACATTCTGGACTTCACAGAAAAAAACCCACACCCCACTATTTACAGGCAATTTTCTTTGCAGCATCTGTGAGGATCGAGCAATTTACATCACTTGAATGACTAGTTGAAATAAATGGGGCTCTGGCAGATTCTTGAGGACTGTTTATGTGAGACTGAGATCTAGTAATGAAGCTTCAACTTCATTAGAATATTGTTAAGAATTTTTCATGTACACCTTCCCTGGGGTGGGGTACTTAGCTAGACCCATGGCAGGGTGACTGGAAAATACAACACACAGAAATTTCTCATTCTTTGTATCAGGATAATTTTCTAGTATCTTTTGGGAGAGTTTTTGTGGCTGAGGTTAAGAAGGGGCTTATGTATAACCAAATTTTCTATTTTGAAGTTGCTGGAAATCCTCTCAAAGTAAGACCTGGAGTCACCAAGTGAACTTGCTAAAATAGTCTCAGAAACTGGTTATGCCACAGGCTTCATTACAAGAATGGGGTCATCCTAATGTGTTTTTCAGTAAAGGTGAGCTTACTTGGGACAACTGAAGTTATATTCTTCTCAGGTCACAGACCTCCAAATGCTCCCAGGATCAGGACTTCTGATTAGAAACCCCTTCCCTATAAATGGTTTAGTTTCACCTCTTGCTTTACTCAAAAGGATTGGAATGGAAAGATGGAAAGTGGTACTGGAAAGGATAAGAGTTCATTTGTCACTTGAAAGCCATAATTAGAGTGTATAGCTGGAAGGAGAAGTCCTCAGCCTCTCTTCTCATCATGGGAAGGCAACAATTGGTGTGCAGGTACCTGCCTGTAAAAGCAGTCTTCACACTGGAGCTGGAATTCAGGTGCTCAGAGCTCTGCAAAATCCAGGCTTTCACGTGACTCTTCCACTGCTGCAGGCCTCACTTATGGTCTATTCTAGAAATGATGCTTTGTCTAATGAAGAATCAGCATTTCTCATCAGTAAGGGAGAACCACCATTCTAATCCATAAATTGTAATCAACGACTGCCATAGAAAAATTAAACTTCATATATACAAGACCTGTTTTTTTCATAACCACAGTGTATGCTCCCTACATTGAGATACAATACCAGCAAGTTGAAAAGACCACTATAATTTCCTTGGCAACAGCAACATGGAACTCTTACTCAACACAGATGTTTTTGGCGTGATAAAAATAATATTTGTGCTATTTTCTTCCCCATTTTCAGTTCCAGCTCATCTCCTTGGTTCAGCTGCTGGTGACCCCTTCCTCTCATCATTGTTTATTCTCTCGTGGTATGACCTGTTGTGTGCATTATGTGACAACCAACCAGTCGGGGAGTCAGGGCTAACAGCACTACACTGGCCATGCTGAAATTCTCAACATGAAAGTAACATGTAGCTTAACCTATGAACACCATAGAGTTACATTACTTATCTTTATCATGTGTTACTGCTTATCTTCATTTTCCTAATCATGTTTGTTTAAGTCTTGTGCATTCAAATCAAGCAGCTGCAGCAAATGGCTATGAGTTACAAAAAAGTGGTCTCTGGTTCAGCACTTGCCTAGATGGCTTCTGTCCAAATTGCTCATACTTGGAGGCTCTTTGGTGGTCTGCATCTAATGAATCTATTCATCTTACGAATCTATTTCTTACTGTACAAATGTCTCAAGTCGTAAGAATATCCTTGCTGGCAACTCTGACTGGATGAGGGGGAAATACTCTTTGGCTGCATGTACTGGCTCTTGGCTGAAGCCCTGAGAATGCTGTGGGGCACACATGCCAGACAGCTGCCTTGTCTTTGCTGGATTAATTAGAAATGTAACTGTATTAAGTGCTGTAATGATCATACAATCATAGAATGGTTTGGGCCAGAAGGGACCTTAAAGGTCTCCAGTCTCCCTGCATGGGAAGGGACATTACCACTAGACCAGGCTGCTCAGAGCCCCAACCAACCTGGTCTTGAACACTTCCAGAGAGTGGGCATCCACAACTTCTCTGGGTAACCTGTTCCAGTGTCTGACGACCCTCATAGTAAAGAATTGCTTCCTAATATCTAATCTAAATCTACCTTCTCTCAGTTTAAAAAACCTTTCTTCTCCCTCTTCTACCACTGGTCTTCACAAGCACTGCATTAGGTGTAAGAGTTGTAACAGAAAAATGTCCTGCCTATTTTCTAACACAGAGGGAAGACATAGTGCATATATTTCAAGTCATATTACTGTTTGAATAACTTAGATATGATCAAAATCGACAATGGTTCACCTGTACTGCTTGATATAATTTAGCAGAAATCTAGCTGCCTCAGAAAGACTTAAATACACCACTTTATTTACTAAGAGCAAAAAGTGCTCCTCTGTCAGATCACACTGAATCACAACAGTGTGCATATGTATTCTTGTCACAGTTTCAGCACTTTTACTGGTTTTGATGCCTTCAAAATAATCTTTTTTAAAATTAATGTATTTGCCAATTGTATATTCTGGAAGGGAGAGCAGCTGTTTCCTCACAACTGTACGCATGGCTTTTTAAAGGAAATTTTGTTTATTAATAGTAATCCATTTTTCATAGCTTCACAATTTCTTACATAATGGGATAAAACACAATTTTCCTTTCATGTTCTCTGAATACTGAAGAGACAGATGCAATTGCAAGAGACTACTTACGCTGAGGGCAAAACTTATTACTGCTTAATGTGACTTAATGACTAAAAAATGTGTATCTTTTATAGATGACATTTAGTACTAAGCTAAACTATTGTTATGGCCAATGAGTACTCTTCCCTGCCAGTTAGTAAAAGGATATGGAATTAAATCTGTTTTTATTTCACTTGTTCAAGTAGACGCATTGAAAGCAACCAAGCTAACCACATGAGTAACACAAACGGGATTTAGTCCTTTTTCTTAATCTTTTTCTAGACAAAAGGTCACATATAACAATATATTTTCTAACTTGAAACACAGAACTGTGAGAAAAAGGGAAAAAAACCAAAGCAACCTAGGACTGTAGAGAGTCTATTTTACATCCACACAGACATGTAAACACCTCCAGGAACGTTACTTAATAAGGCCAGCTATTTCTAGCTATCACTATGGCCTGTGACAATCTCTGCATGAAATAATTTCTTTCTCCCCCAGGCAATGCTACCCAGCTAGTGCAGTTCCCTCAAAATACATAAATGTTGTATTTAAAGCTAAATGTATAGCATATGGAAGACTGGAGTACACCCCTCTCACCCATCCGACAGCGCTCAGCCAAACCAACAAAGATCCCTACAAAACGTGTCAAATATGACAAGGAAAATGTTAGAAAACAGACATTTTCTGTAGGTTGTAACTCGTGTCAAGAGATGGTCTTGTGTAATAGAGATACTTCAGGGTCCACAACTGATCTTGAATTACCTCAAGACACAATGTACACAATGAAGTAGTCAACTCAGCAGTGTTTAATGCATAAGTGCTATTCCCTAAATGGGACATATGGCTTAGCTCTGACTAAAGATACTGAAGTGATTCAGATGTTTCTTTACCATACCAGGTGTATGCAGCCCCAATGCAGAGAAGCTGTGAGTGACAGTCAGCTTCCCTGGGAAGAGAAGGTTCAATCTAGTGCACTCAAGAGCAGATCCAGTGTTTAGCGATGCCAGTGATAAAACCCCCACTGACTTCAATATGTTGAAATGCACAAAAAAGAGCACTCTAAAAGCCACTTCTAAGCACATAAAATGTTCCCGCAGTTGTGCTTGCCATTTAAATATCTCCTATTTTTAGTGAGTCTTGTTAAAAAAAGAAGTCTTGCGTGTGCAAATGTAGATTCACATCTATGTTCACCTACTTTAAATTGCTTTGTTTATCATGTTGAGAAACGTATTCTAAGACTTTTTCCTCAGATGATGAAAAAATCACCCCCCAAACCTTTAAAATAAAACAGCAGTGGATACTGGTCCGGTGCCTGCAACAATTAAACTTTGATTAAGGTTTTTCCTTTACAGCAATATTTTAGAATCGTGGAAAAATAAGAACTGAACTTGTCAGTTGACTTCCATTCCTATCACTTCTGCAGGAGGCTGAGATTGTGCAGAACAATTTAAGTACAGTTCTGTGGCATTCAGAACTGAAATGTCAGTTCTAGTGTGAAAAAATAGGTACAGTAATTTGAGAAGTCTATTAAGTTGCTTGACAAAACAAGATTCATTACATTTTAAGCATATGTTCTTCGTAACAGAATATTCTCTATTTAAAGAATATTTTCATTTTCATTTTTACTCTTGTTTCAAGAAACTTCATCACTAATAGGAATTACTGTTGGATTCAGGACTCAAATCTTATGACAACTGAAAAAAAAGGAACACTTTTACATCCATATTGTCTCTGCAGAGGTAAAAGGCTAAACTGAGCAGCACTAGACACTAGAAAATGAACTAGTGAACTGAAAGAAAAATAATCAGTCTGGCTTCAAGGTTAAGTTTCTGTTATTTATTACAATTTGATTAAAAAAAAAAACCACAAGCCCTTCTAGCAGTATGCCAATCCAGTGCTTTGTCTTATTGCACTTGTACAGCAGAAACTGCAGAAGTAGAAACAATATCTAAAAAATCACAACCCCTTTCGAAAACCCACCTCTGCCCCACAGCCACTTCATCCTAAAAAATCCAAAGCAAAACCCCACCTTTTTTGTTGAAAATCAGGGAGTTGAGATCCTGCCAAACTGACACATAAAGTAAATTTATCTTCCTCCAAAACATGATTGTGTGAATATGAGGTGTTCACAAATGTGAGCAACCAGCTGCCTCCTTGGATGTGGCTGTAAATACAACACTTAAATCCAGAATCATAATATTTACAAATAGATATTATACACAGCCTGCCTCTCAAAATCTGTCTGCCATTGTCCAGAGGGTTTTGTGGTAAACAAACCAGCATAAGCAGTGGGAAAGAACAGTGGTTTAAAAATAACTTTATTTTTTGCAAATGAAGCAGTATTAGCGACACCAACAGCTACTACTTCTGTATTGACACCGCTGTCTTATTTTATTCCTCTGAACTTTATAAAACTGATAAATACATTTTAATTCACAAATTGAGGAAAGCCTGCGAATCCCTACTTTTTCTCACTTTACAAGCTTTGGATAATTTTCTAAAATGCTGTCATTCAGAAGCCCATGCTGCTCTTGTATAAACAACATTATGTTTGACATTTCAGGTATTTCCAAAAAAATCAACAGGATAGATTTAGTGCAAGTTAGATGGTATTGCCACATATACAATTTCACTTTATGATTACCAAATTAGACAAATGAAGATTTCTCAACAATTTGATTTAAAAGTTAATGAAAAGTTTTGTACTGACATATCTCTTGCCTAAAAAAATCAGATACATTTTTCATTCCTTTTCATCTCTGTTTCCCTATAATAGCCACAAGAATTTTTCATTTGTGGGTTATAAAACATTATAGTTATCCATTACATATGGCACTGGCATACTTGTTATAGCTACCTAGCGTACACTTCAATAATAAAATACATTTCTCAGTTTAATATGCTACTAATGAATCAAATAAAATTCAAGTGGTTTGGGGCTTCAACTGACACTTTAACTTATTACCCCTGTAATCACATGGTGAGCAGAACTGGCTGTGTAACTCTCACTCCCTGCTCTGGCAGTTCTAGAGAAACTCACCATAATATTCTTGCTCTGTGGTTTATAATTACTTCCAATTTTCATAAAATGTATTTACATGCCCATCGATACTATTTTTTCAGGGAGGGTTCTGTTATGCCTGCCACCACAGATGATTGAAAATAAACAAACAAAACCAAAAAATGCATCTACAAATATACATCCAAAATTATTTTGTTAGCATTTTAAACAAAAGACTTGGGTTCATTAAAATCCTTCACACCAGAACTCCTCAGCAGAGACTGACCCAGAACCAGAAACTCCTGACTGGGGAGTTGAGGCAGGCAGCCCTTCCCTTGACAAATAGCTTTTCAAAACCCTTTGAAAACCCACACTTAAGACATTCTCCGTTCATTCAATAACATCATTTGTATAGGCACACAGAAGAAAAATGAAAAGAGAAAAAGGTTTGGAGCAATACCCAGCCCTGTGCTATGGGCTTCCCACCACCAAGGAGAAGACCTGTGATTCTGGGTATGAGGGAATAGTTTTATAAAGTTACTTCTCTGCAGTCACATGTAGCACAGCTTGTAGTCATTGCTCTACAATATTTAAAACTTAATAACATGTTGCTGCAAATACTTTCTACTGGGTGACGCCAAGGAAAATATTGAGTACTATAAAGAGGAGTCATTAATTATCTTCAGGTCTTACAAAATGTGAGGACCTAGTACCAAAAATACATACAGACACGAACAACAATGTTTTGTGTGCATAAAGCTACTTAAGGACACAAGTTTCTCAGGAAGCTTGCTGGTTTTGACAGCAAAGTGAAAAGTTGCATTCCAAGAACTGAAATTAATTTCTTTTACAGCATTACTTTCAGCCAACACACTACTTGGAGGAACTAATAAGCAAGGCCTATTTAGTTCTGTTGGGCAATGAATAAACTCAGCTATCCAACGATAGAATATTTCAGAACAAGTCCTAAGAATCTGGGGTTGGATTTTTCAGGTGGTTCTTTTGTGGGTATAGAGCATGAAATTAGTACCCACAGTGGACAGACTACAATGTTTGCTATCAGCTCATGGGAATGTTACAATCAGGTTTTCATCTGTTCAGCAGAAGCTAAAAACTGGGATGTCCCGTGTTGAACGTCTGCATCTGCTGCACTACACAACAGCATGAAAAATGTTCTGGAGCTCAGAGGGAAGGGACCTGACCTCCTCACCACAACACCTTGGTGTGCTAGTGGCTGTCTGTTGTAATTGACTCAAGTATAGAAATAGGTTCAGCTTCATTGCAATATATCCTGCAGGGAAAATAAAATACTGTGATACCTCTAATGAGTGGTAAATTTCAGCCCATATTCAGTTAGATTCACTGCTTATAAGACACCTGTTTACTCTAAGCTTGGTGAGAAAAATCTCTGTCAATGGGTGGAATAAACACTGTTTAGAGTGGAGCCATTTGTAATGATCTTTATTTGGCAATTTTCGCTTGATGAATAAAATAACATCTTTCAGACAAGGATTCCATAGTTCCATGATTTTTTTTTTGTCCCTGAGAGACATGAAAACTGATGCACAGAATAAATTTTCTTAATAAAAAGAGGTTAGAATAATACATCCTTTATCACAGGGATCACACTTCTACTACTACATGAATGCCAGCAGAACAAGAAAGCAATGTAAAACACCCACATGCTTAAAATCAACATATTTTTGTCAGAACAGATGCCAATATAAAATACAAATTAAGAGTAACTTCACATAAATTAAGGAAAAAACCTTTTTTGAATGATAGAAGATACCTGACTGTTTGGAAACTGTGTTTACAATTAGCATGTTTCCTCTGCATGAAGGTACTGCCAGGAGGTTCAGTCAACAAAGAAGAATCCATGTTTTTTTCTGTGGGCAATGCAGAGGCTTGGAGTCTAGACATACTGATAACGTCAAAATGTCACTGAGGTTGTCTTTCAAAGGAACAGATGAAGGAGTTCTGCACAAATTTAATCTGCTTCAGGGAAAAGGTAACCAAAAGGTAACCTGAAATGGACTGGGTGCATCCAGAAGCTGGAAAGTACTCTTACAGAAAACTGCTGGGTGTTGACAGGGTGAATTTTGCTGGTAGCTATGCTATACAGTTTAAAGAAACTAGAAAGTCTCAAATGAAGGAAGTTTTACTTATTTTTTAAGAATGCTTTCAATGCCAACTACAACATCCTGCACCCAGGTTGTGGTAATCCCCAATAGTAATACATGCTGAGGTACAAAAGGACTGAGAGCAGACCTGTGGAGAAGAACTCGGGAATACTGGTGTATGCAAAATTGGACAAGAGATGCCAACGTGTGCTCACAGCCCAAAAAGCCAACCATATCCTGGGCTAGCAGCATGGCCAGCAGGTTGAGAGAGGTGAATCTGATCCTCTGTTCTGCTCTTGTGAGACCTCATCTGGAGTACTGCATCTAGTTCTGGGTGCAGAGTACAAAAAAAGGCATGGACCTGTTAAAGCAGGTCCAAAAGAGACATGAAAACAATCAGAGAGCTGGAGCACTTCTGTGAAAAAAAGCTAAGAGAGTTGGGGCTATTCATCCTGGAGAAGAGAAGAACCCAGGAAGACATTACTGCAGCCTTTGAATACTTAAAGACAGTTTACACCCTACAATTCACTGACTTCAGTGGAGTTGTACTAGCTTACTTAAGGATTAAACTTGGCTCAGTAAAATCATTAGGAAAATGACAGACTGCAGAAATAATTTTTTGAAATCACGAAAGTGGATTGTGAGGGAGTAAAAATGTGAATAGCAGGATAAATATAATTACACAAAACACACACATGTAAAGAAACACACACACGCTACCACAAAAAACAAGAATAAAATAATTTCTCACAGGTGCAAAAGACACTTTCACCCTAGAGAAAATGTTGTAAAAGGCTTCCTCCCCTCAGAGAAGGCAAGAGAATGACAGAGAATGAAAAGTGGCAGGTAAAACCTCTGCATCTCCAAACATTATTAGAAGATAGAAAACGAAAATGTTTCATTACAAGATGAAGAAAAGACACAACTGATCAAAGTCAGTCATCTCATTTATATCTCAGCAAACACCTCAGCTCTGTACTTTCTCGATCTGCAGAAAGCTAAGGATTTTTCTGACCTCATAAACTGGCAGGAAATGGACTGATGTGTACTGATCTATTAGGCTCAGCAGATAGTTGGCACCATTTATCCTGGCTTTCACAGAACCAAACACACCTACCATGAGGGTGATTGCTACGGAGTTTCTCAAAGTCAAGAGGAAAAAGGTTCATTTAAACAACTGGCATGTCACAGTGGTGTCACATTGACTCTGATCTAATTGTCTAATAGCTGAAAATAGTGACCACTGAACACTGATATCATCACTATTCTGGCACTGTGAGGCAGTACTTCTAAAAAAATTCTTAGCAATGTCATAGTAAGAAGTTATGAAGAGGTAACACCTTGTTTATGGCCTGGTTATATGTTATGGTTTTCATTCAGCTTTTCAAATCATTTGCTATCCAGAGATCACCACTAAAAAGGTGCAATGTAATGTCAGCACAGAAGACATCCTCTGAAGAGAATGACACGACTGAACACAAAGCAGCAGAAGAATTTGTTCTGGTAATAAATATTCACATTCACATTCATCAAGAATAATTCAGTATGTGAATGAGAAATAAGGTATTTATACACTGGCCTAAATGAGATTTTGCATTATCATATTCATTAACTCTTAGGTAAGTATGCATGCTGGCAAGATCCACGTATGCTTTATATGCCTGAGATGAGACTGCAAACAGAGTTTATTATTTTTAAAATTATGCCAACTTAGACAATGAGTCTTGAGGAAAATTCTTTAAAAATTTTCATTCTATAGACTAGAACTCTGAAGCCTCTCTCACATTTGGATGAAGCATTTGAGAAATAAAATAGTATTGTCTTGTTCTGTATCAGGCCTTCTGCAGATTTACTGATAGTTTTGGGACCCTCAATACAAGGACATGGACCTGTTGAACCAAGTCAAGAGGAGGGCCACAAAGATGATCAGAGGCCAGGAGCACCTCTCCTCTGAACACAGGCTGAAATCGTTGGGGTTGTTCTAGTCTGGAGAAGGCTCAGGGAAACCTTATAGCAGTCTTGCAGTACCAGAAAAGACTACAGAAAAGCTGGAGAGGGAAAAAACTAAACTATTTTGTACCTACTACATGCATTACATCTTCAGAACATCTGTAGCCTCAGACTCATTTTGAGATAAGGTGCTTTTCTGTGTCTTGATGGTTTTCTTTAAATAAGTATCAGCATGGGTTATTGATTCCTCTATATGTGTGTAACCTCTAGTTTGTACAGGACTGGCAACTGAGCAGATGCTGTGACAAGATTCCCTTTTAAACAAAAATAAAAGGCTGTAAAAGAAGATGCACCTGTTTTTATTTAAGATTTCACATTACCTCTTCAATGGTTTCTGCTAGCTGACAAGCAAACACATGACCTGGGCATCAGCAGCTAGAATTACCTATTTGCTGAAAGTCTCTATTTGCTGACTTAATGTGTTTAGCATTTGTCATATAAACAGAGGAGCTGGCAAATACAATCTTCTTGTCCTTACTTAATAATTTTGTGGCGCAAGAAATGACTCAGTTAATTCTTCTTCCTTACTTTACTTGTTCCTAACTATGGTAGTGTGCCAAAAGACAGCTCACAGGCATTTCCCTTCTCTAACACACAAAGTCAATTTCCATCTGGCAAGTGAATGTTGATTAGGAATGCAATACATTTGAAACTTTTGAATTTTAAAGCACAAGAAATCTTGAATCTGAAACACAGTAGGTTTGTCACATATTCACAAAGCCATATCAAATCAGGGAATGCTGTTGTTAGAGATGATTGATGCTGACTTTGCATTTCCATGATTTTTCTATGTATGTGTCATAGTCCTAGCAATGTCAAAGGAACACTGACCTCCCAAACATGCTTCACTTTCAAACTGATATCCTCTCATGGAATTATGTTATGTTTACACCAATTATATTATGTTTGATGAAGATCTCAGATTTTACCTTCAAACTGACAAAGTGAATCAAAGCAAGCGTCTGAGAACTTGAAATTGAAATGCACTCTAAATTTTACCAGTTTCGTGCTATGGATAATTGCTGTGTCAAAAGTCATCAAACTCTGAACTTCCTTGATACTATTTGGAAACACAACCCCTGAAGTACAAGTTCTAGAAAGAGCTTCAGATTCTCTTCCCACATTGACACAAATGGATTTGTGTGCTCTGACACTGGCTATCAGGTGCCTAACAACAAGAAGCACAAAAAACGAAACACTGAATATGAGAAACCTTTAGTTATGTTCCATTCAATCACTTAAATTCAGCTCAATTTTCTCATTTTGTTCAAGTGTGGACTCAAATTCTACCAGTATGGAGAAAGGCTTATTCAGACCTTATGCCTCAGAGATGACTACACCAGTTAGATCTACCCAGGACTCTTTGCCTGGATCTGGGGGAAAAATAAAGGTGTGAAAAAGAGAAGAGAGTTCAGGTATGCACAAGTTCTTCAGCTCTTCCTCTTGTGTTGCAGGCTGCAAGATGAAACACAGGGCTATAGTGATAAAAAAGCAATAGAAAAATTTCTCTTACAAAGCCTATAATGCCAGGGATAAGTTGCCTATTACTCCTGTTCAATACAACAGGCAAGTTGACAGTACAGGCTCCTGGTAAACTGTCTGATGTCTGGAAAATATTCTGGGATTCAGATTTTCCTCACAGAGCTTAAAAACATCCACTCTTTGTCCCAGTCCTGTTTTCAACAAGACTGAAAAGAACTTTGTCTTGATTTCAATAAAAATTAATATAAATTCACAAATACAGCTCTACATTTTGTTTAGTTGCACGCACAAGCACCCTTGCCAGTAGAGAGGGTACAGCTCAGATGTTTCTAGAAGAGGCTGTCACAACTGAGGACAACATGAAGAAGAGGTATATGGGAAAGCTATGTAAATTTCCATGCCTTTAGAAAGAGGAGGTGCAAGAGGAGAGGAGCTTTCTTAAAGACAGAGAAAATCACAACTACATTCAATGGATTTCAGACTGAAACCTCTTCTGTTATTTTATCCCAACAGTGTACATACCCTACTTATTTCAACTACAGACATTTTGCAAGTTAAAAATACCACGAATAAGCCCAAGCATCATGTAATTCAGTAGGTTTCTGCATTACAGCAAAATAAGATGTTGATGTGTTCTCCTTGAGAAATGATGGGTAAAATACTTAATACCATTATGTGAGTCCAATCTAGCTTTACTGGAACAGCTGTACAACACTTTGCTGTCTCCATTGGTAGCAGCATATTCTGGTAAGGAAAATCCCGCCCCCCTAGAAATGCAGCACACCTCAAAGACAGACAGAAGATACATTTTTATGCTACAGAATTCCTGTCTAACATCAAACCAACAGTGACTAGGAAAGGGAATTTTTTCATACTGCCAAAAATGTGTTTCAAGACTGTTGACAAAAATATGAGCTGTCATTAACAAGCAAGTTCAGGCTCAAACTAACAAACTGATCTCTCATTTAAAAGGCTTGGGGTTTTCAGTAACTATATTAGACATTTTAATGTGAAAACCTCACAAATACCTGCAAGGCCAAGGTGTGGTTGCCCAGTACTTCCCAAATAAGATGATGATTCAAGAAAGCTGTTTAAAAACTGCTTAATTACTAACCCATATATATATATGTGTTAGCCTGACCTTTGGAAACAGCAGCACCCAAAGTAGGAAACCCTTTTGGAGTTCACTCCAGCCTGGTAAGTGAAGCACACCTTGCAGAGCTTGTCCAAGAGGAGGTTTGGTCCCTTTTGATTACTGCAGAATTACTTTCTAGCACTTCAGAGAAACACCCATATATTCTCAGAGTCCAACTGCAGTGTAGTTTAAGATTAAAAAAAAAGTGCTACTGTGTCTTACAAAGCTAAATGCTTTGTTACAGACCAGAGCAATTCATGTTTAAAAGGCATTAATACCCTGATGCCACATGTCAAGTTATTCCTATACTGTACAAGTGAAATAAATTCTCATGTTGAATCTTACAGCCCATAGATTCAAATAGGGTTGAAGAGGTGAAATTCAGGACTGCATTAGCCAATTGTGGCCACTCAATTTATATAACTAAAACCAGAATTAGAGGGGCAACCATAACCATTTGTTCTGTTTATATAAATGTAGGAGGGATTATATACATCATTTTTGTGCATGTAGTATAGGCATCAATCAGCACTAGCTGTGCTAGCTAGTGAAAGAAAGAAAAGAAAGAAAGGAAAGGAAAGAAAAGAAGGAAAAGGAAGAAAAGAGAGAAAAGAAAGAGAAGAAAGCAAGAAATAAAGCAGGAGAAAAGGAGACAATATAGTGCTCTAAAGAATACAATGATTTTTCTTGCACTAGGCTGAACAGACAAAAGTCCTGCAGAAGCAACTCTCTTAATCTTCCCAGTTGCTCCATTTTCCTTTTAACCTTTTATAATTGCAATACTCTCAGACAGTCCTTCTCACCTCTTGTAAACTGCACCTTATGGTTTCACATGTTGCCCCGAAGGAGAGGACAAAAAAAAAAAAAAAAGGAAAGGCTCCACTTTGCCCAGCAAAAGGTCACACAGGTTTTCTGGACCTAAAATGTATATCTGTATTAAAATCCTTCCAAGTGCCAGGAGGCTAATTATGGAAGGCCTGACATTAAATGAGTTAATTTTGTTCTCCTCACTGTGGGGAACATCTAAATTTGAAATTTCCTCTCAAATCATTAATTTTTCTAATACAGACCATAATTCTCCCAGGTGTGAGAAGCTGAAGGGAAGCATGTTTGGGGCCCTGGGGCAGCAGTGCCTCACAAACTCTTGGGGTCAAGGCTGAACAGAGGAACATCTACCTCTGATGTAACTAAAGCAATGGGGAGAACTGTGACCAGTTTACTGCAAAAGGTTTACATGATAGTTTCTGGAGAAAGTTGAGGGTAATCTGTTCAAAGAATGTGTTTGGCTTTAGTATCTCTAGCTCTACTCATACCATTTCTGGACTGAAAGCTGAACGGCTTCTGGGTCATCAAACTAGGCAGAAGACTCAATTAATTTCACTATGTGTCATTTCCAGTTGTAAAATGAAAATATAAAGCTCCTTTATGAGGGGGCGAGTAGCAAGGAACAATCATGTGTGAAAATACTTAAGAATAAGTAACTGAAATCCTTCCCTAACATCAAGTTAATACACTTTCAGAAAAAAACAATGCTCTATATTCATTAAAGGAAATAAAAGAAATCAGCATGTATATATATTTTCTAGAAAAAATCACCTGGTTTATCAAATAAAAAATATTTAGTAAAAAAAAAAAAGAATGAAAATTTCACCCAGTTCTGCTTACTGAGGATTACTCACAAATTCCAAGATTTGAAAAAAAACCAAAAATCTGTAATCTTGACTTTGTCTTATACACAGACTGCAGTTTCATGGCTAACTTCACCTTATTCACTGCTACTGAGAGCAGCAGTCCT
The DNA here is from genome assembly GCA_023637945.1 of Phaethornis superciliosus. Taxonomy (NCBI): domain Eukaryota; kingdom Metazoa; phylum Chordata; class Aves; order Apodiformes; family Trochilidae; genus Phaethornis; species Phaethornis superciliosus. The sequence goes on from JAJQWJ010000002.1 coordinate 111,768,664, forward strand.
GCCCTCTCTGTTGTGTGTGATTTTTGTGCTCCAGCTCCCTTGTTTGTGCTGGCATCAGTGCTTGGGCAGCTGTGCAGCTGGACTGGAAATTAATCTGACCACAGTGAAAAAAGGGTTTTTTTCAGCTGAAGCAGCTCCCTGAACTGACAAGCCCTGTGCTGATACAGAGAGGGGCAGAAATGAATGGCTGAAGGATAAAGCAGAGGGAGGGACAACCTCTTTCAGTGACCCTAGGCATTTCAATAGGCTTAAATCCATCACAAAATCACTTCCTCAGCCTTATCCCCACTGGTCAGAGGATCCTGTGTATCTTTGGTAGGGGAGAGCATCTTCACACAGGCTAACAAGTTACATCCCACAGATACTATCTATGCATACATAGGAAATGCAAAGTTATTCAAGACAATCTAGCCTGGAATAAAACAAGAGGTAAGGGACATTGCATGTACCATGGGACAGAGTCTGTCCATGGTCAGTCACCACCACAGCATGGCATCTGCTGGCCTCATGTCCCTTTCGGTAACACACATTTTTACTTAGCAGAAAAGATATCTGACAACTCAATATTTTAAGTCCCCAAATAATATTAGGTAAAGATTTAGTCAACTGAAATTAAAGCAGCAAAAGGGTTCATAAAACCTGATTTAATTAGCAAAGATAATGGTTTTGGTCCATACAAAATAATTTGTCCAGGGAATATGGGGACGTTCTAAAAGTAACAATCTAAGTATTTCCATAAGGGATGCTCAGTATTACAATTACAGCACTTCTAAGAATTTCCCCTTCTAAGTGACTTTGCCAGAGTACTGATTTTTAATACAAATACTAACATCATTAGGATAATCCCAGACTTGTAAAAAAATGGTCTCTAGTGACTTTAGCTGCATGATCTTTGCAAATTTATAAAATATTTCGCAACATTTCTTGTAGAAAGTACAGTATAATTTAACTGAAAGTTGACACACAATTCTTTAATACCCATGACTGTAATTTTTAATTATATCAATACCACATTGATACTTTAGTCTTGTTTTGATTGCATTTGTAATACTCTTTTATGAGCAGTTTAAAAATAACAGTGTAAGAACAATGTCTTCATGTGATTTAAAAAAAACAAGTGAAATAAATCTTCTGTGAAGTCATGCCTAAATCAATTAAATAGATCCAGATCTAAGTAAAGTTCTCTAATTATACTTCAATTATTACCCAAGCTTTAAAATAATACAGAAAGAAAAAAAGCTTAAAGTTATCAGATGCCTCATCTTCCTTGTTATTACTTCGAATATGCAGTGTTAAAAGACATCATATGTTAAAAGAAATCAACAATGAGTTCTTCGTTTATGCCAAGTGAGCCGATCATTTTCTCATGATGAAAGTTTTTCTCTGAGCAGTAACACTTACTTAAATAAGAATATTCACAATCTTCTTCTCCAGCTAATTAAAAGCACTTGGTCTGATTAAACATGAATCTGAACAATGTTTTCTATCCCTATCCCTTGCTACTCCATTATAAATCAATGCTCTTGAGTGAGTCGAAGCTCTTGTTTTAAGTACTGTCCCTACATATAATTTTATTTTTATTGAGAGTTCTTAAAAATATTAGCTCAAGAGAATCATGTAGGTACAAAGTCTTTGCATGAAGGCTTAACAGATGTTTGTCAGCTTATTGTTTCTAACACTTCAATGAATGACTACTTCCACAAAATGAAATAGGTCACATTTTGTGCTGTTGCTGGATGGTCGCATGGCTGCTCAGCGACTGGAAGGAAATTAGCTGACTCCCTCCACAGCACGTGTGCTCTTCTCAGACTTCACACTGCACTTACCCCGTGGCCCAGGGTCTCCCGTGGGGAGTTACAGAAGCTGGGATGGACTGACAGCAAACCCTCCATACAATCACACTTCCCTCACACCTCCTGTGACCCCTAAATTGCTGGCCCTGCAGAGGCAATAGCTCTGTGACAGCCATCTCGGCTGTCTGGCAACTACAGGTAGATGTTAAGTTTTCATCTGGTGCTAGTGACTTTCCTCTGACACACCACAGGGTCAGATAGTGTCAGTGGTGGAGAAGTTGGTCTCCCCACACCACCAGTCCCAGGCTGGTGGCTGGTGACCAAGCAGCCAGCTCAGCTCAGCTTCCTCCTCTCTCTGCATCTCTGGAGGTCTTGCACAACAGCAGCCAGAAGTTTTTATGAGCCTTTGAAAGGCTCTTGTCAAACAGGCATTTCTACAAATTGGGTTGGTTGCCTAGAAGACCACAAGGGACTTTTCTGAAATTAAGAGTAACTGCCAGACTGGAAAACTGAGGGATATTTTTAAAAAAGACCCCCCTGCAACATCTCTGTACCAGAAATATCAGAATAAGGCTGAGGTGAACACAGTTGAATTAACCATGTGTTTATATGAATTCACCTATTTAACTTTCTTAGCTGTAAAAAGACCAAACAAGCATTGCCATGAGGTTCAATATTGCTGTTTAAACTATCCAGCTTCTAAAACAGTTTTGTTTCAGCTAGCAGTATTTGTAAACAAGTCTGAGAGTCATAATTCATGCTCCTAGTGTAAAAATAAAAGCGTTTTTAAAAATAGTTTTAACTTTTTTTCAGGTTACCCCTGTAAATACCTGAATGGTTAGTAAAATGTAAGACTTTGATGCACTTTTTATCACTTACTATACAATTTGCTATTAAACTTACAGTACAATGAAAAAGCTTTCTGTTAAAAAACCAAAGAATTAGGCAAGCAATATTTTTTGAAAAAAGCCCTATTCCATGTGAACAAAACACCACACTGCCAGTTTAGCTGTCTGCAAAAATAGATGTCTAAAGATCATGTACTGCTAAAAAAATATTTTAAAATTATGCCTGTGGAGCTCCCATTCACATTATGCACCCTGAGAGATGACTGAGACAAACATACAAGAAATATGATAATTATTGCTTTTCATAAAAGACAGAAAGCATAGCTGTAAGATTACCTTCTAAAATGCCTCCAGATATCTGAATTCAGAGTAACACCTTTATGAGGGAAGAAGGTAACGTCTCACAATATCAGAGGCTGGGAGGGAAAGACAGTAGTTTAAAGGAAAGTAGCAGCTCCTCTTTTAAAATTTGCAGCCTAAAAAGTTTGAAGTAATTGTACAACTAACAGACCGTGTTTAATCTTTGAAAGAACATTTGACAGATCAAACACAGAAGCTGTAAATTACCAGTAATGACAGTAATCTTTTCATTTAACTATCCGTACATCAAACCACAAACTCACTGAACACAACAATAACTTGAAGATAGGAATCTAAGGAGAGACAGCCTGTATATTTATTTTGTTCTCAGGTATCAAGGCTGGAAGAGACAAATACGTTTGGTTTCCTCAGCAATCATCGGGATATAAAAAGAGTTTTATGCAAGAACATGAAATGACAAAAAAATTACCTTGCCCAAGCACTGCAGGTACAGAGCCAGGTGCAAAAGACCATTTTGAGCTGGAACACCCACATGAAGGGAAGGGCAGAGGGTTATTTCAGTGCAGCTACACAAACTGGGGAGCAGCCCAAAGGCTGATCTGAGCTGTTCTCCAGTGCACTCTGCCTGGTTCATCACAATCCTGAGGAAAGGATGGGGTCCAAGTGAAATTCTGAGATGAGTAGCTCTGGGACACTTGGCTACCTCTTCCGTACCACAGGGAGCACCCACTTGCCTATTGCAAAACTCAGGATCTGAGCTTGGTGTTTTTGAGAAAGTTTGCTGGCATCATTTGTAAGCGTGGGAGTCTGGTCTGGTCCATACCTGAGAATTCTTCCCATGCAATGGATTTACTCACTGTGCATTATTTTAGTAACAAGACACTTCTACTTGAAAAAGGCCTAGTAAGCACAGAACTATAGAGCTTTATCAATACCTGTGACAATGTAGTTATTTCCTTCACTAAAGCAAAAAAATACACAAACACAAGGAACCTCTGTAACATTATAAGTAAAGTACCTGATGGCAACTGTTTTAAATAGATGTATGGATGTCATGAAAGTGATAACATTCTATCACGTAAATAACACAAAAACATTCAATGATAACCATAGTATAGGCCGTAACAAAAATAATAAAAAGAGGCAGTAAAACCATGTGGTATTTCCATTACAGCTGCTTTTGTTTTTCCTGACAGTGAAACACTTCATTCAAATATTGCACTTCCAGTGCTCAGCATTAGAGGCTACATGGGAGAATCAAGACCATACAGCAATCTGATTTTATTCTTCCCTATTTTCTCTCCCAAGTCTCTTTGTGAGAGCAATATTCTCTAAAATTGTTTTGCATTAGAGCCCGTGTTTTGCAGCCAGTACATCACATCCTCTCTAAGGCATGACTACTGTAACTTTGTTTAGATAATTAACACTGCACTTCACATCTACAAAGTCTACATTACCATCCACCAGAATGTCATATCAGTTTCTAAGGGATGGGCTAACATCCCTCCAGTCTGTTTTTCTTCAATATATCCAATGCCTCATACAGCTTGTGGACAGTTTATTCCTGGGGATCTTTTCTGCAGCAGCAGGAGATTAGCAAGTGTTTGGAGCTAAATCTGCAAAGGGATTTGGGTCCAGCAATTCTGAGGGTCATTACTTCTCATCCTAGATGCCCGGGGTCCAAACGGAACCACTCTTGACTGGGTTAGGTGCCTGAGGTCCCTGCCTGTGGGAGAACTGGGTGCCTTGGAAAGGAATTTGGAGCAGACAGTAAGACTGAGCTGGGAGCTGTTGAAACTAGCCAAGAGAAACACCAAGGGAAGGGCGTGCCTCAAATTCTTCTCTTTTTGCAGCTGAGGTATCCTTTTTATGGCCTGCAAGGCAGTGCCTATGTCAGATAGGGTTTCAAAGCCTCAAATTCACCCTTACTTGCTGAGATGCCTTACTTGCTCCTTTCACAAGCAAAACATGATAGGTGCCTACTAATTAAATACCATGGTATAGGGTCAGAACACAGAGGATTAAATCGTGGTTTAATTCCTTCTCTAGCCTGCCATGGTTCCAACCTACAATTCTTATTCCCAGAAGAATATTCCAACCCCATTATGCTGGGGAAAAAAATCGGTGGGAGAGAGGAAGGGGTTACTGTTCCTTCCCTGCCTATAATGTGACAGTGCTACCAGGAAGGCAATTTACTTAGCTAAAGCAAAAGGCAGTTTACAGTAGTCTGTTGCTTTTTGGACAAAAGCTGGAAATTTACTTCTTTTGATATTACGTCCTATTCTCATGCTCGTACTCCCTCGATATGTGACAGCCTCTTGGGATTCTTCACACTTCTATTTAAGTTCCAGGGACACACTTCTTAGCAGTGACATTCAATTAGTTTTCCACTTAATAAATAACTGTATATAATTGAATATCTTTGTAAGTATTAAACACAGAATGTATTAATTGGTAAAACTTAAAATCTTTCTGTGCTTGGAGCCAGTGTATGGCATTGTTCACATTCAAATAAAATCAAGGGATTACAACATGTCATGCTTATGTTTAGAAATGGATCATTTGCAATTTCAGAAACTAGATAATTTACAAAGTTTAAAATAAAATGCATGATTGCATTGTTCTAAGCATTGAGGGACTGAACAAAAGGCTTCCGCTTTCTTATCAGCATCAATTATGGCATGAGGATGAATAATATGAATTGTGATTGAATCATTACTAACCATTTTTGCATAAATTTCCAATTTCACTTCACCAATATAACATTTTAATAAAAGATAAAATTATAATTCTTCTAAAAGCCGTAAAGAAAATCCACAGAGCTTGATCTGTGACAATTATTAAGACAAAGATACAGATGATCTCTTCATCCCTAACGGAGATAAGAAAACTCCTAGAGCTCATTTCCCAGCTGATGAGAAATTTCCATAGAGATGGCCTTCACCTCAGTCTTGATGAAGCCAAAACTGGGACAGAGTTTTTCTTCTGCAGTCTCTTAGGGCAGTCCTTTCAAAGCAGTCAGAATCTGGGGACCAGGTCTGCTACACAAACTGGGTGCCAGCAGGCTTTGTTTTTTCTGTCAAGGAGCCACAGTAGATGTGGAAGGAGAAGCTGGCTTGCTTTTGGCCTGCATTACAGTAATATAGCCAATTACTTAGAAAACAGGATAGCATCTGGTGGGAGGACAGAAACTGTGGTATTGCATTTGTGTGAGCTATGACCAGGCTGGGTACTGCAGGCTGTTAATATAGGGGATAGAGGAAGAGTGATCAGCCCTGTGTTAATTATGGAGCCAACAAATCGTTCAGCAGCTAGTATTTCTTTTGTCTGGAAGGTGACTTGAAATGGTGACAGCAAAAGATGATGTATCATATAAACAACACTGTAAATTTCCTATACCTTTCAAACATAAGCCTTAATTTGGATCAGGAAAAAGATGAGATTAAAAGAAACTTGCACCTAAAGAGCATGATAATCAATCACCCAGAAAAAAAATGTTTGATTACATGTATTGTGTTACATAAGTGATCTTTGAAGACAGATGAGATGAAACATATGTTTAAGTATGTCAAATAAGGAATGTTTTAAACAGCTATTGTACACTGAGACATCTCAAGAGATGGGCCCATGGGACTGTAGACTTGGGCCCTCATTTTGAAGTGTTATACACTGAAAGGCTGGAGCCCAGGTTGCAGAAATCCCTCCAGACACACACATATGGGGACCAGGGATTGTAGCACAGCTATTTTGCAACATTTTAAAACAATAGTATTGGGGTTTTTTCCCCAAAAGTTATTTAACACACTGGAAGAACCCACAGAATGCTGCAGGAAGCAAAGTCACACCACTTCTCTCCATGTTTGTGCAGTTATCTCTGTAAAGATCATCTTTCAGAGTTTTTCTTTAAGGAGTATCTGGATTGGTATAAAGGCTTTCAGTTTTTCTGTTCTCTGATGTTTATAATTTTTGTCATGTATCAACAGGACTACTGATGTGCATAAAATCATTACATAAAATTTAATAATGGACAATGCAGATGCAAACACCTGCTATAAATCTTCCAGGGATCCCTGGAAACTAGGGGGCACAGAGATTAATCAGGTCTCACTTGTGGAGGAATCTTCATTTGAATGAAACTAAGTGAAGCATGAAGGAAAGATCTGTGAGACAAAAAAACCTGTGTTTTAATTAAAAGGCATGTAAAATTTAAGTGCAAGTCAGGTTTCTGGTTTTACACAAGTGAAAACAAAAAGTTGCAGTTACTTAATCACCTTCCAAAAGAAATTTTATATGAAAAATCCGAATTTCTTTATGTCACACAAAAGGACAAAGGAGACTGGGTGAACATTCAGACTTTTGGTACTCCCTGTAAAAACTAAGTTAACAGTATTGAGGTGAAAATATTTTTTCCAAGTCTTGCCCTGTAGTGATGACTGGAAAAAATTCAAGAGTTTTAAGAAAGCTGCAGAGGATACGGAAGGAGCTGATTTTGGAGAGATGTTTTGTAGCCTTGTTTTACAACCCAACATGGAAAAAATGTCTGATGATTTGAATAACTGCATAAACAAGCACACTGATAATCAGTCAAGTTTTCAGATAACTTCGTATGGCTTTCCCAGGGAATTCAGTTGTTTCAAAAGTGCAAATTATGGCAGATGGCTACAGGATGTTCTCCTCTACAGCCTTGTGAGACCAATTGTGTAGTTAAAGTGTGACCTACTTATTCTACACCCTTCACTTCAATGGATCTGCCCTAGGAGTTGGATAGATTTCCCTTGAACATCCAGAGGGAGTGACACAGTCTTATTATTCAGAGTGCTGTGCCATGTATCTGGGCTCTGTGGTGTTATTCCAAACTAAACCAAACACTTCTAAGCTGCTTTATATTTAGCTGTTCTGTAAGACACTTGCCTTCTGAGCATTGTTTCTTCATTGTTTAACCATGCTCGTGTGGTTTTATGAAGTCTTGGTCATTTGCACTGCAGCCTCCTTCTAGAAGAGCTTTTGCAGGCTACTATGAATGGCTGCTATGCCAATTGGGGGACTCTTTATGGAGGACACCCCTTGTGATACTGCTTCCCACAGCCTTCAGTGTACACTTCCAAAATTATAGCCAAGTCATGTAATTTTGGATTCAGAAGCATATGGGCAGCGCTTTTTCCAGCTGTAAGGATTCACTCCTTCCTCGAACTTTTAAGAATATTAGTCTCTTAAAAGCCCATTTTTAAAAAGAAACTTTTAAGGAGGTTGTTTTAAATATTGCTGTGTCCATTATCAGCCCTTCGCATGGCAACCAGCTTCATCACATACTGCCAACCCCACTGGCATGTTCAGGCACACATACTTAACTACACAGACACCTATAATCCCAGTAGCCCATGAAGATCTGGGATGGGGGAGGGATATATGCATAATGACCCTTCATCCTCTGTATTTCCAAGCAGGTTGATGTGGTCCATGGAGCCCAGGAGGCAGCATATTGTCTGTGCAATGGAGTGTGGACCTGTGTGTTAGTGCTTGCTACAGTCTCTTCTGCTTTCCTAGGATTTTTTTTTTTTCTTCTTTCTCCATCTCCATGATATTCAGATTGTTAACGACCAGAGAATGTAATAAAACTTCTGGTGTCCTTGTATGTAACACTTTTTTGAAACAGTCTTTACTAATCTTAAAACCAATTGCACCACACTTCTTCATCACTGTTTTCTTTTATGGACTCCATGCCATCCCAAGATATAATTTTATTATTTTTTTTAAAATATCTACTTTTTCCCATAACTTTTTTACTGTAATGTTCAATACTTAAGTGCCAGCATGAAGTGGATTATTGTTAGCGTGTCGCAGGAAAATTGCACAGCACTAGAGCCTGCAATAAAAATAAGCAGAACGCCCACTGTTAATACACTGTAGTTAAGTGTATTAGCTGTTTTCAAAAGCATTAACTCCCACACAAACAGCAATGCTATTTTGTCCAATATATTATTATCAGACAGTGAAAATCAGTTGGGGACTATCTAAAGCCTTCATGCCCATATGGATTCAAACTAAATTGTCTCACAAAATTAGAAAATTGTGTAGGGACAGCTCTTAAGATTTTACTAGGTGTAAACAAATAATAGTAATAAAAATGTATGAAATTATGTACTAGTACAAATGGCTTTTCCCTGTTCTACACCTGATATTCAAAAACAAAATACTTTTTTTTTTTTTTTTTCCTACCTCTTACTCTTTATTGTATTTTCTGTCTCATTAGCTGGTAAGGCTTCATAAATTTGAGCTCTTGTACTTTTCCCTTCACCAGAGAGGGAAAAATAATACTGGATTAAAATTATATAAAAAAAGAAGCAATTTTTAAGGATTCTAATGAGGCTCTTCATGAATTCACTGATTATCCTTTTGTTTCTACTTCCTCTTCATCTGTCTCAGCAGTGACATCATGAAAATAATAATAATTTGCACCCAGATTCTCAAAGTGGTTTGCAAATATTAATTAATTGCAAACGTAATTAAACTTCTGAGACAGTTTTTCTGCTCCTATTGTGCTCTAGAGACCTACATGCATCTCTCCTTAAAGCATGTTTCTTTTCCTTATGGGGTTATTCAAGCCCCTCTGAAGTTAAGGGGGGGGAAAGGAAAATTAAAGGGCAAGAGAGAAAGGGAGCAAAAGGGGGAGCAGGAGAGGGAGAGAGGGAAAGAGAGATAGAACCAGCTCCTTTTATTTTACTAGGTGCTGTACTGGGCTTTTTTAACCTGGTCTATGAAAAATGCTGTATTTCCACAGCATTTGCTGTTAGCAGTAGTATTAAAGATGCCCAGGTTTTGTTCCTGAGGTACTGTTCTGCGGCAAAAAGTAGAAACAACAACTAAAATGGTAAAAAACTGCCAAACCATCTCTTAATTTTAACATGTTCTCAGATGCTGACCATCACCTGGCACCCAGCAAACTCTGCTTCACATGTGGCTGCGGGTCTGGGTTTGGAGGGACCCACAGGGGTGTGTTGTCATGCAATCAGAAATGATGTCACACAGCAGGTGTAAACCCTGCCTCATCCTCTTTCTGGTGTCAGATCCTCACACTCTCAAAAAACACCTTCCCAGCAGCAACAAAAAAAAACTCTTGAAAAATGTATCTTCTAGGGAGGCTACTGAGGATTTTCTGTTCTTTTTTGGAAGTATACTTTGGTACAAAGCCGGGATGTTTGTCCCCTGGAATAACTATTACACAAATAGTTTTCTTTTACACATCTTTTTTCTTGTGGTGCTCTTATTCCCTCATCACTCTGAGGGATCAAACCACAGAAAATGCTGTTGGTTACCTTTTTCCTCCCTGTAACAGTATAGGTAGTCAGGTAGTTCGGCCCTGCAAACACTATTCTTCTGACTTCAAAAATTAGGAAAGAATTATTTCAGTCCTAACAAAAGCTGCCCGTTAAGCCTCATTGCCTTACAGTAAGAGCAAGTCAAAGAACAGGCTACTTAGAGCAAACAAAACATTAGCTTCAAATCTCTGACTGTAACCAAGGTATCCCTTCATCCTAATGGAAATACAGATGCTTCCATATCGTAGGCAGTTTACCCAGGAGAGAAAAAAACACTATACAGTCCTCCAGGTTCCTTAACAAAATTAAATATTTCTCCTGTAAAAATCACACAGGCTGATGAACAAAGAGCAATACAAGAACTAGAGCTCAAGCTAGGACACTGCAAAAGTGCAGAAAATTCAAATAAAGCTGGGATGACATGTTTAAGGTATTTTCTTTAAAACTGAAATAATGGTAAGTACTTTAAATCACTTATCCTGACTAACAGACTGCAATAATCTGAATACTTTTTGAAAACTTCTTTTTTTTTTTTTTTTAAGACCATATCTTTTTTTCCATTCTTCACCTAATAGCCTTAAAGTAGACTTTATGTAGAACTAAAAAAGATTTAGAAATTACGTATTCAACTAATTCTTCCAAAAGCAGACTTCATAATGTGAATGTGACTTTTAAAATGAAAGCAACTTTCCTGTTATTTTGGTCATATTTAGTAATTTGGTTTACTAATTTTGTTTCAGAGAAGGGTATTTGGACAGATGACAGTAGTTCTGTTGCTCCTAGTGTTCACACATTTTGGAATATAAAACTATGGGTAGTGTTTTAAAGTTGACAGTCACACAAGATGAAAGAGCTGAATGCATTGAAGGAGTTAATAAAATGATAAAATGATAAAATAAAATTTGTAGCTTTTTCACTCAATCATTCCATAAAACTTTATCCACTTTTAAAATAAACACACAGGCTTATAAATCAGGATATAATTCTTTTAGAAACTGATTGAAGTTTGTATGAAATTGAAGGCTGTGTGAGTCTTGCAGAAAAGGAGTTGTAATACGCTGGCAATGATCTCTCAAGGAGCAGATGGGAGGAGTAACTGTCTCTTACATTTATTAACCATATGCCAATTGACTGATTAAACTGCATTTCTGTGGCAAAAATAATATAATATAAAACAAAACAGAACTATAGGTCTTCAGTGCACATCCCACATATTTTTTTTAGTGTTCTAGTAATCCCACTGCAAACTTAACCCATTTTTGTGCAGGCTTCCCCTCCCTAAAGGAACTTGCTTTATGTTTTTGCACCTCTGCAAAATATCCCATACTCCAAATTGTTAAAGCTGTGATCTTCCTATATGGCTGAGTAAACACAGCTGATTCTAGAAGAGGAGGGAAGAACTGAAGAAAAAATCAAGGCACTTCAGAAGGTATTGATAATTCAACAAGTTGGCAACATTTTCTCAGCAAGAACCTGTAGTGCCAGACAGTATGGAAAGAATACCATCTTGTTTTTTCAGTTCCAAGATATTATTAATTCTCCTTCCTCCATGACTATAAGTAATAAACCTGATTATTTTAGATAGCTCTGGATTTAATGTGGAGTATTCTTACTGAAAATGACACTTTTTAAAGTTGAACTAAAACATCCTGATTAAAGAAAAAAAGGTAACATGATTTTATGATGGTTCTTTTTTATTAAGATATTCAGACTCAAATGAAACTTTGACATCATATGTAAGGCTAATACAAATTTGAAAGTAATGTACAGTACTCAAAGTACAGTAAATCTATTAAAAACTAGATTAAAATTTCCCTGGTACACAGGAACCAACACAAATTAGCAAAGCTAATTAAGCTGTCTTTAAAAAAATCCTCATTTCTATTTAACACTGCCAATTTTCAGGCTATTCATGAACTATTTTCAACACTCCCAATGATGGTGTCATATTGCCAGTTTTTTGACCTTCCCCTTTCACACAAATGAAATTCAGGCTCCTTTCCATGCTGAATGTCTACCAGGTTACTTGGTGATTATTATTCACCACCTTCAAAAGAAGAAAACACTGTTTTATTTGCACACATCTGGTAATGATATTCCTGGGTCTAGACATGTGAAATAGGAGTTTGACAAGACACGTTAGTAAATGTAGTTCTGTATTTCCAAATGAAAAATAAGGTAAAACCTGAGAAAAGTGATATAGCTCAGCAGAGTTAGAAATAAACCTAAAAATGCTACTGAAATGTTTTATTCAAGCCTTTGCAAATTGAAATAGGGATTCTTGCTATCTATTGTGCTTCAGTGAAATAGACCAATTCATATCAAATTAAGCATTAAGATGAAACAAAAACTCCACTCCAGTAAAGTTCTGTTATAAAAACATATGGAATAAACCTCATTATCTTTTATCAATAGATCTAGCAAATAAAACATCATGCATTCAGATTTGTTTCACTGTTTCCACGTCAAAAGGCACGAGGCTATTTCAGTACAATTTACCCCAAATAAATCATAGACAAATTCCCAATCCACTTAAACTGTTAACTCTATGGCTTACACATGTTGAGTGAAAAAAGTTAACAAACGAAAACAAACCCTCCTGAATATATATATATATATGTATATATATTTTTTAAATCCCCAGACTGTTCTGTCATGTGGGAGAACAATTTGTCCAAAAGTAGATCAGTTTTGGATATAAAGGTCTTTATGCCATATACTGAGAAAAATACAAGAGTTAGGTAGTGTGATGCAATTACAGTGCAATAACAATACGATGCAATTATAATACAAATTACTAATTTGATAACAATTAAACTTATGTAATATCTCCACTGCACTGAAGTCAGGTAAATATGACTCATTTCCTCCTATCTGAGCCATGGCTCCAGTGACAGCTCAAACTGTGCAGACTTGTCAGATAGAACTCTATTCCACCAACTCCAAGTAGGTCACAAGCATAAAGCCTGTTTCTTAGGATCTGCCAAGGCAACATGGATTTTATGATAGTATTTAGAATTAAACTGATTATCTTTAGAAATCTCCCCAAATCTTTCCAGATAGTTACATAAGACTGCCATTAGAATGTCTTTCCTCCATAGAAGACTATGATATATCTTGTTTCTGTTTTTTCACAGTTCAGAAAAACCTACAGTGCCCTGGTTCGTTTACTATGTTCCTGTAGTTTTAAATCAAACACTGCCTTGGGCTATGGAACTACTGTTAATGATACCATAAAGTTATAAAAATTAGCCCAGAGAATAGAAAACAGATGAAGATTCTTTTAATTGAGATACTAGACCCCACCCTCACATTTTTATATGTATTTATCTCAATGAAAACAAACTACTACTACTACTATTTTATCATCTCTATTTTTTCCTGGAGAACAGATGATGCTCAGTGTCACCAACCCAAACTTGTTAGTTACACAAATCCTCCAAGAACATCAAAAAAGTATAACAGAAACAGTATTGTTTGTGTGTTCTCCACTCAGTTTCAACCCCTAGGCAAGCCCAGAGAGTATTCCTGAGGAGGTCACATCCGACTGGAGATGGGCTATAAAGGCAGAACGTGGAGCTCCAGCTTGTGTTTGGTTACTGAGTAAATATCTGCAGTCACTGAGCGGGGCTGATACAGGTGTGGGAGGGGGAAGGAAAGCAAAGGTGAATTAAATCAGGACAGTTGTTACTCTGAAAGAATCTTGCTAGGAATTCTGAAGCTCATCTGTAATATGGACTTTCTCTGATCAAACACATTGTGGTGAGGAAAGCCTTCGTCAGAAGGACCCAGCCTGCATCCTCATCTGCTGAGGTATGTGACACCTTTACCATACCTCAAAGTATGGAAATTACTGAGGCTTTTGGAAAATACACAATGTAACACAGAAGCATATATGTATTTTTAATCAAGTTCAATGCATGTCAGTAGGGATCAAAGCTCATGAGTGCCGATGTCCACTTGGAACATTGCAAGCATTTAACCATTACCAGTCTGGGCACTTGTTTTGAATTTGGTTAAATTTTCTGGAGTTCATTCACAGCATGACTGTATTTTTCATAGAGTCCTGTAACATTACATCTATCAATGTAAAAATATGGAAATAAAAAGATCTCAAGTCAGCCCCTAAAAGTGATGCACTATAATAAAATACTCGGAGCAGGGTGGTGGTGATGCAGAATTAGTTGCTTACTATTTTCTAACTATGGGGCATTAGATTCAGAAATATGAATTATTATACTTTGTATAATAGACTCAAATACATTTGGATTTGGCAATCAGGAAACAAAATCACTGAGCTAAGTAAGACACAAGTTTGTTTGTCTGCAAAACAGAAGATTCAATGGTAAGGCTCTTGATTCCTGCAACTGGAAAGTGTGTAAAATTAAATTAACATTCTTAAGCCCAAACCAGTGATTTCTAACAAATTTTATATGGTTTAGGTAATATACTATGTAAGATTTTTACATAAGCTTTTATGCATTGCTCTACTGTTTCTTATGGCTCTACTAATATAGAATGCTAATTCCTTATAGGAAACAAGGTAATTAAGAAGAATACATACATGCTATATGTCTTATTTACATCTCATTTTATTTTTCTCTGCCTCTTTCAGACTACTTGTTAAGCTTACATACTTCTCCCCAAAATATTTCAAAATGCTCCAGGAACTAACAAATAAATAAAAGAAAAATACATGGCCAAAAAGAAAGAGATTTTTTAAATCTGTTACTCATTTTTGGCTAAGTTCTGGAGAATTTCAAACAGGAAACAAACAGTATTGCAGTCAGAGGCTCATTGCTCAAGTTTGCCTGAAGACAGCTCCTTGCCATCAATGATGTGATCTGTATGTCTTCCTTTTACTGTCTCCTGTCTGAATAAACAAGCTTTTCAAGAATAAAATTATTTTTGCATAAAGCAAAATTGTATTCAAAGTGGCCCTTTCTAGACTGAATCAGCTTTAGTTTCTTTCTTCAACAAGTTTACCATAAACCCCCCCTACTTCTTACTGCATGAAGATATTTTTCGGGTAGTACCATGGCTAACAGACTAAATGTAATACTGTTGCCTGATAATTAACTATTTTTAAATTATTACATTATTTATTTTTACCTTCTATGATATCCCTCACTTATTCTCCTGAATACTTTAAGGTCACTTGAAAAACAGGAATTTCAAATTCTCATGCTTCTTTTCCTTTGTGGCAAAAGCTTACAGCTCTTTTAAAGGTAGCTATTTGAATTTCCTTTGTGGTTATTTCAGTGGTATTACCAAAATAAAAAGCAGCTGACTTTTGTATTATTATAATAGTGTTTTTCTTCATTTCCTATAATGCCAAATTACCAAATCAGTTGTGGTCAGTATGAACTATTGACACTGCTTGCTTCTGCTGACTCTGTTCTAGGTTTTGTTTGTAAATGTTTGTATTGTTTCTCTTTTTATCATACTTAATTTATGTAATTGACAAGCTACCAGTCATAACTAAATTTGTCATGGTATCTTCAGTATGTATGCGCAGAACTGGATTTTCAAGTGAACTGGTATAATATACTTTTGTTTTCCTCTTTTTCCCAAGGCATGAAGAAATAGCAATGCTGATATTTAAATAGAGCATCTGTATCAACTGGGGGATCTCAGCATCATTTCAGAAAATACTGTGATTTTAATTAATAGAAGGTATCTCTTTATTGGGTATGCCAATTTTACATCCATACAGTAAGCATGAAAAGAAGTACATTAATTTCCTTAGTGATTATAAATCATTAAAATGTTTTGTAATCTGAAAAACAGAACACTCCACTGAAGGTAAATTTTCTTAATGAAATATTAGGTTACACAAAACTCTATTTTTCCAAGTATATGGTTTATTTCCTTGTTGCAGTAAAGCTTGAATAATACAGGTATTCTAAAGAGAAATCTATAGACAGGTGGTACGTCTGTTATTGTGCTTGTGTACCGCTAAGCATATTTTTACAACTAAAGTACAATTTGTAAAGTAATACCAATAACTGATTTGCATATGACCAAATTTGGCACTTGGGAGATATTAACACAGTCATTATAATATTGTACAACCTCATGTTTGCTTTAAAAATTAATAGAAACCCTACATTAGCATAAGCTTGCTTTTCAGTATAGAAGGCACTAAATGTTCCAGCAGTCAAAAAGTCTTTCTTAGTGCATTATTCAGTATCTAACTGTGCACGATTCTTAACTACATCTATCAGACACATCAAAGAGCTCAAAATATAAATAACAAAGCTGAATATTTAACCCACGTGACAGTATGCTAAATATATTCTGAGTGTTCAGCTCTTGAAAATATTAAATCAGCATAAAGATTAAATATGTCAGAATTACTGACAGCTAAAATTGAAGATGTATTAACATTTCTTTTGTTTGCACTGAAATGGGCAATAATTTTGAAGATTGGGTTTTATTAAATATCTTAGGAAAGGTCTTTATCTCCCTCTGTAACAACAACAAGAAACACCAAAATAGCAAATAAACGTGAGAAACTGACATTTTTTTCCCTGTAATATCCAATATCACAATTACAATAGTTCTGGAGTGAGAACAAAAGGTGTAACAAAGGTAGAACAAAATAAAAGCTTCCAGGTACATATTTCTTATTGCATTTAGTGCTTTTGGATAAATACATTAGATTAAAGAAAAGCAGAGCTCAATACCATTTTTTTTTCTCTTCGAAAATTATTTATTTCAGACTTTATCTATGCATTTCCCGCTGCTCCTCTAAACACAACGGAAAAATCAGCTGCACAGAAGAAAACTTCTGCATGCACATCCAGTGAGAAAAATAATTCATAGAATCTTCATAGACTAGTTTGGGTTGGGAGGGACCTTTAAAGGTCATGTAGTCCAATCCCCTTTAAATGAGCAGGGACATCTTCAACTGGATCAGATTGCTCAGAGCCCATCCATTTTTGCTTTGGATGCCTCAACTTGGTGTCTATGTTTCCCTGTCCCTCTTTTTTTTTTTTTTTTTTTATTTTGTTTTGTTTTGTTTCTTTTCTCAGTATTTAACAAACACATCTGTTCTGGAATAATTGCTATTTGCTTATGTGTGTTACTTGTGTACTGTTGGCAAGCACACAAAGTCCAGAGATAGGCAATGTCTTTTTAGTCACTAGGTACCCAGAAGCTTAGTTCCCCTCAGTTTCCAAAATCTCTGCCACTGAGAATGTTTTTTTTTTTCTTCAAGCATCCTACTAAGTAGACTTGACTGACATCTAAATATTTAGAGGACACATATCCTTATGCTAACAATGATTTATCACAGGGTAGTCAAATAGGTTTAGTACCTCACCTGTCTGCTAACTAGGGCTAAACACACTGATCTCACCAAATCCACAAGAGCTGCTTATTATTTTTCATACAGCAATGACAGAAAAGTCCAAATCAAAGGTCAGTGACCCTTTACAACCATTGCATTTAATGAAAACATGGCCCCAGTCTAAAAAGACAAAACCCCAATATTCTTCTAGAAGGAGTAATGAATCACACTGCTGTGAACAAATATTAATGTAAACTAATTCAAAGAAGTTAGTGTACACATAGACAAAAGGAATTTCAAGGAAGCATGCTTTTCATTAGATCAAATTATAAAGGTGGAGAGAGAAGGCACAGCTTTAGATATACACACTCTTCTTTCATCTACACAGAGGACAAGGCAATTTTAATTTATCAGAGATCTACTCTATAGGCATATGGCAGATGGAGCAGAGCTCTGTAAAAAGTCACCCAGTGGAGAGAGTGAGTGACCATGATTGTTCAGAGCTCTCCTTCTGGCCAGAATAGCCGGTGAGTTGCTCACAGCAGACCACATTTCAGGCAAATGAAGTTGGTTTTTGATTAAAGGAACAGCATCAAATGTATTTTAAGCACTATCTTACATGTTCTCACTAAATTGACAGAGGTTAACACATTCAGAGGTTGCAGGTTTGCTTTGACAATCTTTAAAAGGTTTATCCACTACACGTGACATCCATAGGGGAAACACAGTGATTCACATATCAAAGGGACTAATTTTTTCTGACCATATTGTATTCCTCACAAACAATAGTTACTCCAGTGCCTCTAAAGCTCTCATTATGGTAATTTCTTTCCTTTGGAAAAGAGGCGACAGATCTTGGCAGATAGATGAAACATCAGACTGATGATCTGCTACTTTGAGAATATCACATCTGATATAATTATGATTTCCTTTTTACCAACATATAACTGAAATTCAAGCTCATTGGCATCAGACTTACTTTCACAAATTTTAAAGAAAATGGACTTCGTGGTTTCACTTGACCACATTGGTGGAATTTGATTAGACACAAAAACTTAACCACAAGTTGTATTTTGATAAGCCTACGAAACTATGGGACTATTTCTCAACCTGCTTAATAAAACAACAGTTAACCAGCAAAAGAAAATAGCTGTTATGACACAGCTGTGGTTGGAAAAAATGACTAAATTTAAACCAATATTTTTTCGCAGCAGTTTTACTCTCTGAATGACTTTGCAATCTCTTGAGTTTTGGAGCAGCACTATCATCTTTTTAACACAATTTATTCATTGCTACTGCAGCATCAGCACAGGGGTGAGAGACAGAGAGCGGTAACTATTATCACCCCACATTTTAACAAGGAGGTGGCAACCATCCCCCAATATATCTTTGGAGTAGGAAACAGGAAGGTGATGAGAGTGCTTTTAAGTGTTACTATTTTCTTTGCTACATCCCACAGAAACAAGGAGAAATAAGAATCTCTCAGGGAAGAGTGTGGTAAATAAAGAATAACCTTTATGTTTATCAACTGACTGTGCTATTTCCTAAATAAATTGGCTGTTCTGAATTTTTAAAATACTGCTTTTTTACATTTCCAACCACCGCTGCAAAACTGACATACTCATAGAATGTCACAATTTCTTTTGGTGGTGTTTTCACACTATTATTAAATGTGCTGTGGAAAGAGGTTGCTCAGCTTTTTTGGTAGTACTTTTCAAAATATGGCACTTTCATTAAATTGACTATGAGTAATTCAGAGCTGACTAAACAATGCTAAATTACTTCCAATAATGCTCATTCATTTTCTAAAGTTATTTTAAATTTAATTTGTAGTATTTTTCATCCTTTTTTTCTCCTCTTTGAATTCCCAGTCTTATTTGCTGACAGGTCAGTGTTCTCCTTTTAAATTCTAACTACAATGACAATACACATGCCTTCCCTGCTCCTTTCAGGTCTTTCAAACTTTACTTAATTAGGGTATCCTAAGGTGATTTCTCTCTGTTTTCCTCAGACAGAGCAGCAGTGTAAATCTGGCTGCACAGGTAAGCTTTTAAATCTGAAGTTTTATATATAAACATAGGAACATTCAATTTAATGAGAAGCAACAACATGAAAAATGCTAGATAAATTACACATTTATTTTTACACAAGAATTAGCTTACAGATCTCAGTTTTTCTGAGATCAAGGAAGTATAATGCTCCACAGGCTTAAAAAAAAAAAAAAAAAAAAAAAAAGAAGATACATAGAGAGAGGAAGGAAAACTCTGATTTTAGTCTTCCTGTGCCTTTTCCCACGCAGGGGATAACAAACGCTATAAATACGAGTTACTTTCACTCATTTTTCACTACGTGGTAGTATCTGCAGATTGACTTTGAAATCCACTGTGGCAGATGCTGTGCACACAGACAGGATGAATTGCTTCCAAGGTATTATGGTTGCAATTTAAAATTAATGGATTGTCTTTCTGGTCCTTATGAAAAAAAATAGAAGCTCAAAAGAAATAGGCATTGAAAATTCAACAGCTATGAAAAAAAAACATTCTTCCATAATATTTGCTGTAATTGCTACATTATTTAAATATTTTGTTTCTTATTTGATTGGACTTCTAAAGCTTTACCTTTTCTCCTCAGGGTAAAGTACTACACATATTTTCACCAATCATGTAGGCACAAACTATTATGTTATGCTAGTCCATATGAATATTACATATCTATATGTGATTTTCTTTCCTTCACTTATATTTCCCTCTGTCCCTTGTGGCAGATAATATTAAATAAATCTGGTTAGAAAGCAAGGAATGAATAATAATACTTTTACTGAGTAGAGTAAGATTTCCTTAAAAGAAAGCAAAGCAAACTGCTCCCCAAAATTTTTTTCCTGTTGCTGTACACTGGAATTCAGACAAGGTCACCCTGGGATTTCTCCTTCTGCAAAGTGACAGCAATAAGGAAATGACAAGAATAAGGAAAATGTCAGTAAATCAGCCATTCAGCTTTTTCATTTTTAGATGACCTGCCTACTCTGGCAGGATGGATCTTTCTCTTTGCTATTCTGCAGCAGCTCCAATCAAAAACACCTATATGAGGCATATGCCTGCACAGGAAAATGGCAATTTATGTAGATAGTAATAAATACAAAAAAATTAGACAAATGTCTGTGAAAACACCAGCTAAGCTCAATATACTTAGAAATACTATCTTAGTTGATGTTTGCAGCATCCTATAACCCACTTCCTTATCTATGAAATATTTATACTACTAATAAGATCTCAAGGCCATAGTTATCTATTAATCCTTTTAATATCTTGATTCATGAGATAAGGGAAAAAACTCCATTGCTTGCTTGTGTCATGTGATTCCAGAAGCTTAATTAAAGCTCTTTAAAAATAAAATCCACTGGATGCCATAAAAGTGCCAGGTGTACAAGTCATTATCTCAGTGGAGAAAGAGACACATTTTACTGGCCATTAAAGCTAAATTTTTCTAATGCCAGTACCAATAAACCTCTCATTTAATCTGAAAATGCACAAGGCTTGCTAAAGGTAAGCAAGAGCAAAGTATTATCTGGGATAATTTTTCTTCTAATGAACAAAAATGTAAAATTAACTGCAAGAGAGCTCACAGTATTAACTGAACATAAATGACTGGAGACTGCAGCTACTGCATAAGTACATACATTGTGGAACAGTTGGTTTAAATAACTCACTGAGTTTTTCAGTTCTTCTAGAGCAATCTTACATACTTAGCAAGTATTAAGATAAAAATGTGGTATCTGAGCCCTTTTAGCAAAAAGCAGCTTGGGATAGCCAGTGAAGAATGATGGTAAGAACTCAAAGTCTGTTAGTATAGGTAATAAGTCTAATGCAATTACTACCTGCTACAGAAACACTCTATTGATTTGGCCACTTAAGTCTGATAAATGGGTCTCATACAGCAGAAACCATAAGAGGGAAGAAGCTCATAATCCTGGCACTGAATCTTAATTTATTGCAATAATGTCAAAGTCAATAGTTTTTAAAAATACTGCTATTTGTGTTAATGCAGGCTGCTTTCAAATGACACCCTCTTCTCAGCATGGCAAAATGTCACAAGCATTAATATTTTATTATAAACTGCTTCTTCCATCAGAGAATGTGCAATGTACACCATACAACTGTCTCCAATCCAGAACACAGGAATAATACTTGTTCTACTTATCAATAAAGATAACTTTAAATTTTTTTGTGTCATCTGCTGGCAACACCAAGATCCACAGGCCATTAGTATTTTCACATCTTCAGTTTGCTTCTGTCTCTGGGATTTACTATATACAATTTACATGCCTAAAGCACTGCACCACAGAGCTGATAATGAAAATGCTCTGCATGTAGTAGAAACTTGTTCCAAACTTTAACAGTCTATTGAAATACTGTGCCTTATTATTGGTTTAAATAGTTAATACTTTTAAGTACCATTTAAAAATTTATATATCCACATCACTGTTGGATAGAGTTGCACACGTTATGAATGGTTACAAATTCTGTGGAGAATTTCAGGACAGCCATTTGCAAAAACATTGTAAGTTCATAAACGTTTATAAGAGTAGGAGATTTGCTTCCCCCCAAAAGCACAAGACCTTTTCTAGATCATCAGTATATAAGCTTGGGATGGAAATGATGAAAAAGTGCACTGAAAAAGAACATTTTATTAAGTCAGCTAATGGTAGAGTTACCTGTGTAAACTTCTTGTTTTAAACTTCTTGGTTTAGCTTTTAACTAAATTACATCCCAAAACACCCAATAAAGGTTTTGCATTCACATAATGGCCTTGAATGAGGAAGAGCTCATGCTTAAAAATGTGTTTCTAGTACCCCTTCCCAGGACTCAGTCCTGGAATCAACACCATTTGATCATTTTCATCATCAATCTGAATATCATTTTCTGATGAAACCCAAGAGTGCCACACAGACTGGTGAAAAGTGAAGTGGTAAGAGGACATCACAACCACACTGGGCTTGTCTGCAAGGTGCAGCCCCACTGAGAGAGGAACCCAAAACTCATGGAAACCTAACTGGGATTGGTAAGTACTCCCAGAGCATTGCACTGTGGTGAGGATGGAACAACTCTGACTCCAGAATAGCCCAGCACACTGATACTGACACAGCAATGCTGATTTTAGGCTGAGGCAGCTCACAGGACTCCAGCTTGGGGTTGTGTCACGCAGACACGGCTGGAGAGTACCTGGATCTCTGGTGCAGAAATGACTGAAGATCAGTCTGGACTGTACCATAAACTGAGCTGTATCAGACAAAGTGTGTCTTTAATAAATTCAGAGCTTTTAGGGACACATCATGTGAGTTGGGTATTCAAAAAGGGGGGCTGTAAGGCTGTGGTTCTAAAAAAACTATAGCACCAGTATTTTGAATTGTGCTGGGGCAAAAAGGGCACATAGAAAAATAACTTTGCTGGTGTTGGAATAACAGATATATTTTCAAGACATATATGAAAATTTGAAGAGTTTAAGAAACAGACAGATGAGTTGAAGCCCGGAAAAAATGCCTTATTGTGAAAGATAAAAACTGCTGAATAATGAACTCGAAAGAAAGCTTATTTAGCAAAACAAAATGCAATATGTAGGTGAAACTGGAAGCCAGATTAATTTAAATTGGAAATATATCATGATTTTTTAGTAAGGAAAGTGATAATTCACCGGAATAAACTGCCAAAGGAAGTGATGGATTTTTTATGTCTTCCAATCATGACAAGATCGCTTTCTGGAGATCAGGATCTGATCAGTCCTGTGGTAAAGGTGATTGGTGAAAATGAGAGTATGTGATAAACAGGTTAACCTGGTTCCTTTGGTCCTCTATATGAAACCTTGTGAATCTAAGATAGGTAAAAAGTAGGTAACAACAGCACAAGATTCTTCTATATCCTTTAATTTAGTACTTACAGTTTAAGTACTTTTTTCTTCTCTAGAGAGAAATGTATTGATAGAACAGTCTAGCAAAAAGAAAATGAAGTTTGGCTCTAAAATTGGCAACTACATCATCCACAAGTAGCAAGCTGGCTTCTGTGTTTTGGTTAAGGATACATTCTACAAACACTCACAAAGTGTGGTAAAACAGGCAGAGATATGACACAGAGCTTCTATTTTTAGGTAACCTGAGGCAAACCCAGGGGACTTTGAGACCTATCATCAATGCAGCGAAACTTCTTTGACAGAAGTTATTTCCTAGATAAGGGAAAAAGAACATGACTTCAAATTGGTCACTGGGCCAGGGAATTTCAGAGTGGTGCATAACATTGTGAAGGTTGCCTAAGAACTGGTAAACAAGTACTCAAAATGAGAGAAAGGAAGAATGGGCAGATAGAGCAGTGAGATATTTTTTCCACTGATAGCCAGAGGTCAGTAATTACACGGAAAATCTGTAAGCAATGTCACACAGGAGGTCAGGGAGGAAATGAAATATGATTAGGAGTCCTATTTAGCCACGCTGTGAGAAAGGCCTGTCTGTCTGCTACCTCAGATAAGGTTGTTGAGGATATTATGCTATAGAAAGGTCTTTTTAAAAAAGTAGTCTTCTAATTCGTATCTAATGGCTAGTCTTCCATACTGAGTACTGAGTATATAATTAGAAATAGTCATATTATTGAGTCTCATAAACTCATCATCTCATGCATGTCGTTTTTGACCATCAATTTTACCACTGGTCTTCTATACAGATGAGCAGGAGAGACATCACTGCACAGCAGTGCTTCAGATGGAGAGTGTCACCTTGACTGAGGTGGCAGAGGGTGCTGGCACTGCCACTGGGCCACACTACAGGCCACCTGTAGGTGGAACTCAAAGCTGTCCTCAAAGAACAGTTCCATTTCTTCTCACAAAGACACAGAGCCCTGCATTGAGCTGCTGGAACAGCCATTATAATTACATATATACATTCAGTGAGATGAACAGTGCATGTTCCTCACGTTAAAGGTATTCACTCGGAATTGAATATCAGGAATGATGATGTTCTACTAAAATGATAGTAAATGTAGTAGTTCCACTACAGTAGTTCTACTGTAAATGATAGCAGGAGACTAACATGCCAAAATTTAGATGTGACTTTTTTAATTGAAAGTTTTAAAATTGATTTCCATATTCACTTCAGGACTTAAAAATAATTTTCACTTTTTAAAAAGAAAAATGCCCACAAGATACTTATGAAAAGGCTGTGGATTGTTTTCTTACTAGCATAATACTGAGTTATTACATTACAGTGATTCAATAAAGGGAAAAAAATGGACTGACTTCAACAAATTTTTAGTTAAGTCCTTTGCCTAAATAGTACATCCATAGTTTCAAGTGGTTTTCCTAATAGGCTGATCTAAAGCTCACTGAAGCTCATTAGATTCTTTCCTGTTGAGTACTACAAAGCCTGAATTCATGTCTGACAGGAGAGACTGAAGTTTCACTTTCAAACTACAGAGTCAACTTCTGTCCATAAGAGTGCTTGGAAAAGAGAAGCTTGGCACTCCTCACTGCCCAAACGGCTCATAAAGAGTTCCTAAAAGCCCATACAGAAAGAATACTGGAATTGGTCTTTCTTTGTTTCATGCCAAGTCCAGCATCCACCAGTGATGGCCAGCATAAAACATATCTTTGTCAATGTCAGGTAGTCAGACAGTCATCCACTTTAAGGAACAATTTGTATTAGTTACATGGACAAAGCAGGGACTTGATTTATTTTAAGGTAGGGACAGATGGGGGGGAAGGGATAAAGCAGCCTTAAACTGAACTTTCAGGCCCTCACGTGAGTGATAACCTCCACCAAGGAACTGAGAAGTAATTTCCCTACGTAGTCATCAACATCAGGACATCGCTGGGATGACCAGATTTAAGAACACACAACTGTTAGGACCTTGGTGTAAAATACATGACATTATTATTTAGGAGTTGTTCCATGAGATTCCTCTAAACATTTATTTTTCAGCCATGTAGGTTAATGAAACTGAGTATATCTTATATTGGATCAACTGCTGTGTCCAGAGGAAAAAAAAAAAAACAAGTTTCCAGTAACTTAGCCTCTTTTTCAGTTCTGAATTAGAAGCAACCATCTTCAATATTAAATACAAACCAGGGACAACTGTTCTTACTAGATATATTTATCAGCCAGAGCAGCCAAAATTAGAGGGGTACAATATTTAGGGAGTAGATGGGGCATTATCAGGAAGAAAGTTGATAACATGTTTATAAGAAGGAAAGAGACAGGTAAATTATCAGGTACATTTTTCATTCTTCACTGTTTGAAGCTTTGCTATTCAAATGAATGGCCAAGACCCTGAGTAAGTGATATTAAGACTGCTTTTTAGTAACATATGCCTTCTTGATGTCTATACATGCATGAAGAATGACTTGAAGGATAAATAGTTTGTAGCAGCTTGGAGATCCACTCAACATAATGAACAAAACAACAAACTTGAATCTGCTGCAGTGTTCCACATGTTGCTAGGCAATATACTGTGAATTTCATTTTAGCTTTTTGTTTTTCAGTCTTAGAAAATTAAGAATCTTTGGACACTGAGAAACTGCACCTCACTTTCCATGATAACCTCTATGGGGCAAAGTGTTGCTGCAAAAATGCCTCTCTGTGTTTCAGGCTGAGAAGTCAGTATATCTTAAAGGACACCATTTTAGCTCCTGTACCCAGGCATTCAA
The DNA here is from genome assembly GCA_023637945.1 of Phaethornis superciliosus. Taxonomy (NCBI): domain Eukaryota; kingdom Metazoa; phylum Chordata; class Aves; order Apodiformes; family Trochilidae; genus Phaethornis; species Phaethornis superciliosus. Next base: position 111,794,918 of record JAJQWJ010000002.1, read on the forward strand.
AGAACACTCATTTCATCAAGAAATGTATCACTGCATTACAGAGGAACAGGTAAGATGTGCCTTTTTTTTTTTTTTTAGTATGAATCAGTATAAGGATAAGATAGACCTTTCTGCAATGTTCTTATTCCCAGCAGGAGTAATAGATAATATAAGAACAACTATTTGAATACTGAAAGTTATGGACCTAAATCCTAAATTATTGTAATCCTAATCCTAAAATATACTCATCAGTTTAGGATTTGATTATTCCTTTTATTATCTTTCTCAATTTTGTTGGTATTAACTGGCAGATGAGGAGGTAGGTGAGGCCAAGACAGAAGGAGACAAGTGGGAGGGCAAGGTAAGGAGGCTGGGGCTGCCCACATTAGAGGGGGATGACTTCTCTTTTGCTGCTTCTACTGAGAATTATTGAGAATTTCCAGACTCCTGGAAAGTGTGGCAACCAGACCATAACTCCAGTCCCACCACCTGGAAGGAGAGCTATAACAGCTCTACAAAACAGAGAAGACAGGTAAGTGCTGGGCGATATCCCAGCAAGGGATATTCCAAGGGATATCTGCAAGGGATATTCCAAAAACGCTAGGCAAAGGAGCTCCTCAGCCCTCTCCCCTGGGTAGCTAAGGGCTGCACACCAGCCCTGACATCTCATGACCACGTCATAGGGAGCAGAACGTTGGCAATATTCCATTCCATGATGGAATAAATGACAGCACTGGCTGTGGAGAGGTGTCACCTGGCTCTCTGGGACTGCTCTGACAGACAGCCTTGGCATCAGGTTGGCATGACTGCACTCAGGGAGGTTGGGGCTGCTCATGGTGACAGAAGATGGTGCTGTGGTTGTTGTTTCTTTTCCTTTTGTCCAGGCACAGCCTGGACATGGAGACAACCACGTGATGGCATGCTGCTGTCGTCCTCCACTTCGTCACCTGGAGGGAGAGCTCTCAAAGCTCCACAAGACAGATAAGTGCTGGGCTATACCCCAACCTGCTCTGCAAGGGACATTCCAAAAACCTGTCCAGAGCCTGGACATGGATGCAACCACACAATAGCATGCTGCTGTCATCTTCCAGCTCTCCAGAAAGTGCTTGCTGTCCTGGCTGGCCCTAGACCGTCAGAGAAAGAGCTGAAAGAGTGGAGGCTGGGAGGAGCAGGCCAGGAGAGGAAGGTAAAGAGGCTGTGTGGGGGACTTAGCACAGCAATGGGGGTGACTTCCCCTTTTTTGCTTGTCCTGGGAATTATAGCCAGGCTATCAGGAAGATATGCAACTACACCATGACTCTTTTCCCCTTTCACCCTCTCTCTTGGAGGGAGAGCTCTCAATGCTCTACAGTACAGGCAAGGGCAGTCCTGGCCTCTACCTCATCCTGATCTTGCCAGGAGTTTCACACAAAACGGGCAAAAAACCTATACAGTGCTCTTCCTTGGGCAGCCAAGGGCTGGGCACTAGCTCAGGGGATCTCATGGCCTTTTCACAATGGTCTGTTTGCTTGAGGTGGTCCAAATCACAAAGTAGTGGGTGACATGGCTGGCTCCAGACAGGTTTAGAAAGGCTGCACCAGCCCAGACTGGAAGAAGAGGAGACCAGCCATATGTGTACCCTGTCCTCAGACTATTCCCAGCCAGAAGGTGGGAAAGGGTGAGCTGCACCACCCAATGTATCTCTACCCCATCCAGGTCCCATGGCAGCTCAAAGATGCCCACAGCCAAGGACAACAGGAGCACTGCAAGACACATCACCTGAATGGAAACGTCCACAGAGCTCCATGAAGTTCTGATTATGTCCATTAAATTAAAATGTCATTAAATGTATCTTAAGAAAAAAATCCACGACAAACGGAGTTCCTTTACACAAACGGTGTGCACTACAGTACGTATGTTCAGCTTTTGGATGGATGACTGTGTCAGTAATTACTTGGACAAGGCTGAAAAAACACAAATAAGCACTCAGACACACTGTCAAAACCACTGGCAGAACTCCTGGTTTTTGCATGGCATAACTACTAACAGCAAATATAATATGTAATATAAAGAATATGGGTGAGAGGGGCTGAGGGGCTCGAGAACTTGGTTGATTTTATAGGAACATGTTTAGATTCTATGACATTAAGACCTCCAAACACAGTTTTAAAGCCTTCATGAATGTGGAGATAAAGTTGTTTAGTTTACCCAAATGAGGAGCCAAGAAATAATAGATCACTTACAGTGTATTCCAGTCATGAAAATTTGTAGAGAGATGCAGTAAAACATACAAAAAATTCGTATGAATAGGCCAAGTACTATAAATAAATCTACTTACAAGAAGACACACATGTATCCACTCTAACAACACCACAAATACATACACATTAAAAATTTGATGCACTTCATGATATTTAAAGGATAGTCTTTAAAAGTTTATTAGATGCTTTCCTAATTCAGATGTTTTGCCTAGTAGTTTGCTCTTTCTGCAGTACAAAGTAGATGGTACCCTCACAGGAATTCCTTTCCTTCCATTCCATAATACGTCAGCAGTAGCTTTTAAGAATTATTTTTACATGACTGCAGTTTCTCTTTTTTTATGCATATGATTTCCAGTGTCAAATGGGAAAAGTGACTGAAATAGCACAGAGTTACTCTCATAGCTGTTATGCTATTTCTTCATGCTTGGAAGTATTGTAATATTCAAGGGAGCAATTAAAATTGTTCTGCTGTGTAGTAATAAAGAATATGATTCTCAAGTCAAGTGCCAGCCAAGAAGGTTTCATACACTAAGAGAACACTGAATTTCTGGATATCATAAAATGCTGTGTAGCTATTTATCCAAAACTAGTAAACTTCCTTCTAGTTTCATTTTTTAAATAAAAAAATGAAAAATAATTTAAACAATGTCCGCAGTAATTCACCAATACAATGGACCACTTAGAAGGCAAAAAAATTGAGCAATAAGATTAAAAAGCTGTAAATATAAATAATTCTGATTTATAACTGAGAAATATCTTTCAGGAATGTTTTAATCTTATATAACATACCATAAAACATATTTGGCTTCACCATCATCTTCAACATTGCATTTTTCTACTTAGAGAGACAAATCAAATCATATTTCTCCTTCTATTATATAATAATGTTTACAAAAATATTGTACCCCTGAGAGTTATATTTCTAGGATTCAATTTCAATATTTGAAGCAGCACTGGTTTACAGTCTTTTAAAGAAATAATATGTGAAAGCTTTTCAATGAAACATAAATGCTTTAGGTTTTCCCTTCAGTCCCTTCATGACACACTTGACAGTATTTCTCATACTTTCAAAGAGATATGGTCTCTTAAGGAAAATGCAAACAAAACCTGGACAAATAATGAAATTTGACAGGTATCAAACTTAAAGCAAAGTGAAGTAACATTAACACATGGCAAATCATACCTCTTTACTATGCACAAATGCTTTTGCAAGAAAAAAAGTAAGAGGTTAGTATAACTTGTAACACCATTCCTTCCTCCACAACTTTTAATAATTCCCAGGCCCGCAGTTTTACAACAACCATGCAACTTACACTCATTAAAACTAAAAGTTTTTCTAACTGTGCAGTTTCAATGGGGTGAAAGATGTCAGTGGATGTGGATAACAGGGGAGCTAAGGATACAGAAAAAGCTTCATTGACACCAACTGGTGTAGTGTGTCTAGTGGTGGCAGTGGTATGGTCTAGTTGCATCCTATTTCTTCAGCAAGGCTCTTTCTGTTTCCTATTTCACATATATGTTGCAACCATCTGCAATTTATAGTTCTGGAATGCTTAGGAAACATGGTTTTTTTGGTTCTTTTGGGTTTTTTATATATATATATATATATTATGAACATACTAATTGCATTGCCAGTGTAAATCAGACTCAAGATCTAGACAGGCTACCCTGGAACCTGGAACAGAGCCAAACATCTCATGTTAGTTTTGCAGTGAAGAGATGAAGCAGCACATTTCAGAGCCATCTCATTCAATTAAATGCTCCACCATTCCAGTTTTTTTTTTTAATTTTACAGAACTATTTCAGTTGTTATATGCAATTGTCTCTCAAAATGAGCAGACTGAGCACAGAGCACACTCTGTGGTTTGTGGATCACTTTACTTACAGTAGATATCCCTTCAGCAGGGTACTTGGAAAATATGCTTGTAGATAAGCATGTCCTCAACCACAAGTTGAACAATTCCAGACTAAACTTATGCATCAGGCTCAATACTCACCCTGCCTGGAGATGGCAGAGTGACCTAAATTCCAGACACCTCCGCAGGACAGCACATATTTCACTCCTCTCTCCCACTTTGGCAATGGAGGGAAGAAGGGACTGGCCTGAAGAATGCAATCAGTTGCCCTGCTCTGTTGTCTTGAAATTTGTGGAGCAAGAATCTCTTGCAGTGAGCATGTGGATAGGCACTGAAGTGTGCACAGGGATGGAGAGGTCCAAAAGAGCAAACAAAAAAATCTTTACTTTTTCGTTCTAGTATTTTAGTATTATTATGTTTTGCAATAATAGTACATAAATGAGAGCTTTGGAGAGGGCTCTTTCCACTTAACTAAAAGGTAATATCCTGAAGAGATTAATTTATATTTAAAAATTTAAGAAGTAAACAAGAGGGCACCAACAGAAAGGTCTGAAGACTGATACAGCATAAGCATACTAAATGTACATATAAATGAGTACTGCAGAGCCAGCACTCTGCACTGTAGTTTGGCAGAGAGCTAAGAATTCCTGAACCCTGTCCCAGGGGATCAAAAGGTGAATATCAGAATATCAGTGAATATCTGTCTGATGGTGGGAGAGAAGACAGTTTAAGTTTCCATTCTCTTCAAGCTGGCTAATATGTCAGGCTGCATTTTCAGCATGATAATTAATCTCTTGATTAAAACAAAGTGTTCCAGACTTCAAGGAAAAAAAAGCAAAACCAAACAGCAAATGCCTATATATAAAAATAAGTTTTCAAAAGTTTGGAATTCTCAAAGCATACAAATCTTCTTTGTCTAACCGAGTTCAACTTGAACCTTCCTATGAAGCTGACTTTATAATTTTTTTTTATTTAAACATCTGAGGTAAATTTAATAGGTATCCCTTGCTTCAAAAACATTCAAGAATAGCAAGTAGAACTTTTGCATACCAAAACAGCTTTGTTTGGTATTCATAAATGGCATAGAAAAACTCAAAATGAATGCACATTATGTCAATTTCACACCATCTTTTTATCAATTTTACAGTGGGTCAATTTAACAGTGGGTGAGTAACACCTACAATGAAAAAATCCAATGGTAATGAAATAACCACAGTCTTTCATCTTTTCCTTTATAATATGTTTGTGTGTGTGTACACAGAAAGTGTTACGCTGTGCTTTGAGTAATGACTGCAAGAGGTGTCAAAATAGTTGCTGCCTAAAACAAAACAACATCTAATTTTCCTTCAAACAAAATGAACTATTACAAAATGAAGTATCTTATGCTGTGGATGATGGTTAAAAGGGGATGTGAAAACCCACATATTTAAAAATCTTTAATGATATCTTAAGAATTAAATGTAGAATAGAATTGGCATAAAATAATGTTAGTGCTAGACTAATCACTAAGAGCACAGCTGGAAAACCAAGGACAACAAAGATCTGGGTCTCTGCCACTCTTCAGAAAGTAATGCTTCCCATGCTTTTTTAGCCAGGTGTCCAATGTTACTATTATGCAGAGAGCAACCAAAGCAGTACAAGGTCCTCTGACTTCTCTAGGATCACGCAACCAAGCAGTTTAAGAAAAGAAAAATCTGTCCCAGCTCTCTTTTTGCCTACTCCAGTGCTCTCAGGGTGTGCTACTCCACCTCAACTTTCAACACTCATTTCAGTTTGCTTAAACCCATCTGTCAGGGCAACTAGAACAAAATCTTTTGACTATGGTGCTACAGAAAGTGTGCTTCATATCCACAAACACACCTGAGCAATTAAAGACTGTGCAAATAACACAGAAAAGTGAAAAGAATAAAATAAATCCTAAATAATGGGCAGGACTAAGTTCTGCTGCTGGAATTTTGAGCCTTGTTGGACTCTTTTTTTCACTGGTTGTTTCAGGGTAATTGGAGCCCTGTTGAAGTCTGCTTAATTTCCCATGCCCACCAAAGTCAGGGAAACACAGTGATGAGAAGAAAATGATATAATTTTTAAGACTGCAGTATTCAAATGGCAGAGCAAATGCACAGGGACTGGCTCTTTGCATCACAGGCTTACTCATGCTGGGGATCAAAGGGATGACTTCATCTGAGAGGTAACAAAATGCAAAGAAGAGTGCACCTGGTGAAAGAAAGAGTTTTGTTTTGTGTGGTGTTTCCTTTTTTGTTGTTTCTTTGTTTTGCTTTTGTTTGCCTTGTTTTTTAAGAAAGTGAAGCTCTCATTCAAAGAGAAGATTTCTTAATAAAAATATTTTGTATTAGAGATAACTGTAATGAGGGCTTTCCACTTTCTGTATGTAACTAAGATCTCCAAGTTTGATTTATTCCGCTCCTGTATTCTTACCTTCAAATGACTCCTGCAGTCTTTCTTTGCACAGTCTGAATACAAGAAAAGGAAAGCTTCACAAATAAGAATAAAGTGTCGTCAGATGAAATGGAAATTTGGAACTCAAATTCCTTGGACTGTAAATGGCACAAAACCTAAGCCTCCCTTGTCCTTGGAGATTCATTTATGTAGCTAGGAAAAATCTTTCAAGATGAAATATGAAAAACGGTAACAGAAAATAATTGCTTAACACATGCATAAAAGTATGACCTGAGCAGTAATATTGTGATTACATTTACTACCTGCTTCGCTTTGAGAAGAGATTCTCTCAAAAGACCTATCTGTAATTACAACTCTTTTGAAACGAATGTTGTACAAGTCCTTAAAAAACATTACACACAACTCAACATTTTCTGTGGCTAATATAGAGCAGAGCCTGGTACTTTTTGAACTAAAATACTAAGTTTGTCTCTTCATGAACTCCTTTTAAAATCCTGTACCTCTCTGGGAATGATCAGAGAGGAAAAGGTAGGTGGATACCCTTGGAGTATGTGAACACTAACTGTCCCTAACACTGGTAAAACTTCTGTAATAAACAGCTGTGGCTATATGAAAAAAAAACGTATCACTTTATGCAGCTTGGGCAAATCTATCTAGGCAACTGATCTTTTACTACAAACTGCTATGGATTTATTATTTTCATTTAACTCTGACGAGGATGTCCTCTGGAGCCACAAACAGTCACAACTGCAGCTGCAGTTTTGAATCTCTCTCCTCACACTGACCATCAAACAGAAGTTTTGTATGGAGATTTCTCATATGCTTCAACAGAGCAGGAGGAGCTCTGCATGGTAAATAATGTAATTCCATCTTTATTGTAGGCTCTGCTTGGGTGTTTGTTTAGAACTGCCTGGCTGACTGGAAGATGCACACCCTTGTGTAATCCTTATGCAGCCCAATACCTCCTCTGACCTTCTCCTCTGAGTACCTACCTACTCCTTCAGCACACAGTCATTGATTCTTGATAAATGTGGCAAGGACCTTTTTCTAAGTGATACAAGGATCTGAAAATGTATCTTATTGGTTGCTTTATATCAGCTGGTGTTTTACAAAAGAGAATGTGTGGGATATGCTGTGGGGATTCTGGAGTAAAAGAGCAGTAATGCAAAAATTGCAATACTTAAAATTTTAAAGTTATTTTTTGGGGTGTTTCAGCCTCCTCTTCATGCAACTTTTTAATGAAGTTCTATTTCTCATTTCTTAAAAATGCTATGTTTTCCTAGTTCTTATACAATGACCACATTAAGCGTGTGCATTTCTATTTTACACATATGTAAAAATCCCTGATATACAGGTAATTAACAGTGTTTTATGGTACCCAGCCTGTTGCAAACGCTGACTGAAAGGAGAGCTGGTGCTTTTTGAAAAGACCCTGTGGTCTAATGCAGCTGAACACTTCTGAAACTCCAGCAGAATTTGCCACTTTTCCAGCACTTGGACACAGTCTCCCACATCCTTCTTTCAGCCTGGCACATACTTGTAAAGAAACCACTCCCATTAATGAAATGCAGCTAAAATGTAGAAGTAAAGCATATACTAAGTATTAAACACATGGCCATTTCAAATAAAATACTCTCAAATCTAACACCAATCCTATGACCATTCCAAGATGTTTACAGAACTTACAGCCACTCTTTTCCACCCTTCACATGGACCACCCAGAGCATTTCAATCAGAAAGTTCCTATCCAAACCACACACCTCCTTCTCCACAAATCTGGGAAAAGTCAAGCCTTGGTTGTGTTTTCAGAGGCAGCATTCCTTGTCCTCTGCAGCCCCATTTTATTTAGTGTCCTTATCTACAGTGGCCTAACTGCTTGATACAGCTATATGATAAACTGATGAAGCTACAAAACAAAAAGCAATAATAATGTCAATGACAACATTAAAGCCAAACTTTGTGGACAAAAGCAATGGAGCTGCTGTTGAAAAAGGACCTGGGTAGGAAGGGCAAACATCTGCAAGAGTTACTTCTCCATCAGGCAACACAGTTAAGTCACACATTTGTACACAAGTATTTTCAAGGTAGCAGCAACCAAAAGTACTTAATGTATTGACTTGTAAACTTGATGACTCTGAGTATAACCCTCTTACCAGTTCCTTATACACTCTAGGACATCATGGTTGGAGACTAAAAGGAAATACTCATGAAGTAGGACCCAACATAACTACTTTATTCCAGTTTCATTCGAAGCTGGTGAGTTGTAATTTGGTTGATTTTGGGTTAAAGTGAAAATCAGAAGAATCTCTGGCCTTTAAAATGTTACATGGGGATTGTTTTCCAAATTGGGACTCCAGTGTTCAGGAGTTGGACACACGTGTGCGTGCAACATATATGTTTTACAACTGATACGTCACTTAAAACACCTGCAGTATAAATTATGGTTAAGTATTTCAGTAAAACTTAAACAACAACCACAAAGCACCAGAAAAGTGCTGTAAAATACCTGTAAGAGCGTGGTTTAACTAATGAAATTAGAGGGTTGAGGCTTGGAACTATCAGAAAATCACTTAAAACCACATGAATTTCAGGAAATTAGAAGATGCTTCCAGTCTATACTTTGAATTTGGGGGGCATATGTCACTATGAAGCAGGTTATTAACACTATTTAAAATTAATCTTTGTGTGAATGCACTGATGCTTTTAGTCACACAACATTATGTAAGAAAAACAACCAAGGGCAAATTTGATTTTTCCTTTTTATGAAATGGCAACTGAAAATCCTTCTTTGCTTACACACCTGACCTTGCTATGCTCATGGTGTCTCTGCAAAACTGCTGAATACTAATTTTTAACCATGTTGTCCTTCAAGGGCTGTTTTAAGCACCCCCTGCTACACAAACAGATGAAGCAAACTGCCAACAAGCTGCAGCATGTGTAATACATACAATGTGGTTAAAAAATAGTGTTCTGTAAAACCACAAAGGCCAACTAAAGCTCTGATTAAGTCAAGTGAAATCAGTATTGTTACATCAGGATTACATTTATACCCAGCTTCCTAAGTTTTAGGCTTCTCTATCCATTTAAACACAAATGTCTTGAAAAATGTCTTGCAAAACAGCAGGCAAAACTAAGCCTGACCTTGGAGAAAATTTGCAGAAAGGGAACAGAGCAGCAATTAACCTCTAAGAACTGCACTTCCATTTCCTACCCTCCCACTGCTGACTTTGGCATTCCTTTGATAAGAAAAAGATTTCAAAATTTCTAGTCCATTAAACAACAAGCTTGTGGACACCAAGAAGCAGACAGGAGATGGCACATTAAAATTAGGTTTTGGTCAGGAAGGAAAAGTAGAAAATGCTGCACATAAATGTCCAGAAAGGAAGATGGTATCAGACCAACTCATAATCTGAAGCTTTTAGAAGTATTTAAGAATGCTTCTGTAGCTTTAGAGGACTTGTGCTTTGTATTTCTGTTGTTAACCAGGACTACTTTACACACAATTTCTTCTTACATGAAGAAAGAAAACATATTATTGAAAATATTTGAAAAGTAGTATTGAATCATTCTTCATATGTGGTACCATAAAGAGGATAAATACAGATGTACTGAGTTATATAATTTAAATGTAATTTAAAAACTTTATTGATACAGAGTGTAATGTGATGTATCTATAGACACTAAACGTTACTATCAAATGCACTAGAATACCTACTCTGTAAAAAGCCATTTTCATGGCTTTATTTTATGTAATTGTACTTTATACATTGTAAATTTCATTCTTAAGGGACAATGTCTTACATTTCATCAGATTAATGCTCTGCCAATTTCATGTGTTCACTATGAGTACTCGCTTTCATAAAAATCAACTAGCTCTCTGAATTCTCTTTTGGATATTACAAAGACATTATTTCTGTTCCTAAGATCTTTGCTAGTACTCTCTCTAGACATAGTTTTGCTCATAATATTAGATAGCAGGAGGTTATTGGAATGTGCTAAACAGCGAATAAAATCTTTTATATGTTCTGTATTTACTATTTGAGAATTTCTACTTTCTCTATCAACACAGTGCTGTGTCAAAGATTTGGACAGCAACTGTATAAATTGTCATAAGATTGTGATAAAACATAAGCCAAGATCTATATTCAGGTTATAATTGGACCCCACAGAATCTTCTTGAGTTCCTGTAAGGAAATGAGGATGAAGAAATAGAAATTTCTCTGAGGTTTTAAGGTTTCTGGTGTCTGATAAAGGACAGAGGGGGAAAACAAGAACTGTCCTCCCTCCCCACCCCAAGTCAATTCGTACAACACACAAAATCAATGAAGTGCCCAAGCTCCACTTCCTGCTCCGTTCAAGGTGTGATTATTTATACAAATCCAAACAGTGCCCCGGATATACAGCAAGAGTGGTTCTCCCTGGATTATGCCACAGCACAGGATTTCTCCAGACACCTTTACAGAAAAAAGAAAGCTCAGATTCAAGTCTACTCAGGCCACAGAAGAATCTGCTTGAGGCTTTCCTGCATCTGGATGTGTTCTCCCTCTTATGGGTTGGAAATACCAGCAATTCTCCTTATTATATGTATCATCCTTCAGTTTTGTTTGTTTGTTTGAATTTTTTTTTTTAACTTCATAGGGGAAATTTTGAAAATATTTGAATTTTTTAAAAGAAAGCACTGAAAGGAAAACAAAAGAAATCTGAAATAATCTGAAAATTTCCATATCAAGTTTTTCTCTCTGCACCTTCCCAGACTCTCTTCCAATAATACTTTGGTTCAAGTGTGAAATTACAGAATCCCAACAAGATTTTCCACTGTATTAACTTTTGCATCCATCAGTTTTGAGTTGCTGCATTCCCTGCATGTCAGGGTAGAGTACAAACATAAACCTTATCAAAAGGTGTGAGTTCAAGTTTAGAGCTTTACTCTTCATTTAAATGACCAAATAAATCTTTGGACCTCATTTACAAGGAAGTTGCATTTCATGCATTTATAGTTACACAAATCTACAAAAAAAAATAATCCAATACAACAGCTTTCTGGATGTTAATTCCACAAAGCCCCACACTGCAGGGAATTTCACTAGAGTGCAGGCAGGGCGAAGCACATATGCCAGGAGATTAAGTACAAAAAATATCTACTGCCTATAGCTGGAGATGCATTTCAAGAACTAGGTTAGCATTTAGAGGGTTTCCTTTGCAGATGTAGTGGTTTAAGGAAATCTGCTTTTTCCAAAGAGAGCAGACTATTGCTCTATCAGATGCAAACACATCCCTTGACACTGCCCTGCCTTCTAACATGAGACTCTCCCAGCAGCTCCTGCATGATTAACAGAGCCATGAAGCAATGGCTGGTCTTAAGAACTGCCTTAATTAACCCTGATTTCCCCCACTGCTTCTTTTACCTTTGTGATCTGAAGATCTGAGGAAGTACTTCCAATCCCCTTCCACACCTTCAGAAGTCTCTTTGAAAGGTGTCAGCTGGTAGTGTCACTCTCCTCAAATTAATCTAAGGAGCTTCATGGGGATATTCGTCTCTCAGTCCTGTGATGACAATGGCCTCATTACTGCAGGACTGAAATTCCCACAGCAAACTGCAGTTTTAGGAGGAACCACTCTCAACCCCTGAAGCATCTCTCTCTGTTGCAAGGACACAACGCTTGCACCTCCAATTGCCTTTCACCTCCCCAATCTCTTTGGTAGTTGCTTAAATAGGAAAAAAGCTCACAGATCTCTTCCCTCCCTCTATTGAGGCAGAAGAGAGCTGGATAAATTTTTTGTTCCTTGCACATAGCTGCATGGAGATAAAGCATCAGCCAGATCCACACAGCTCAAACCCACTGCTGACTGCAAGAATATTGCTGTTTTTCACAAGGTGAGACAAACACAACCTGGCAGATTAATATTCAGACAGCACTTAACCACAGAAGCTACAGACCAAGGGGCACTTGTTTAGCTACTTATTGTCTGCATTAATAAATACCAGAGGTGATACATCCTCACAACAGGCAGATTTTTTCCACGAAAAGATTCATGTTACTCGTTTAGTTAACATTTTCAACTTGTTAAATTCTACAAGGCACTTACACAGATGCATACAAATATTCCATTTGTGTATCAACAAAAGACTAAAGCAATCACAGAGTGTTTTTAAATGTTATTGCACATGCTGTATTATGCAAGTGAGGAACAATGTATCAATCTCACTGTTCTAGTTGAATATAAATTCAGTATCTGTATAATCCGACCATTCAAATCTCAGACAGATATTGCAATAACTTAGCCTGTGTTGCTCTGCAATACCTCATAGCAGGATTGCTACCACTTACAACCAATGGCACAGTATAGGCATTTATATATCAGTCTTGGAATATGTACATCTAGCATGGTTTGGGGAACAATTTTTAACATACACTGCAGGACATGTATGGAAAGATCATCTGCCAGATTATCCCAGGGGAAAGGAGATGAAGTACTGCAGATCATTACATATGACATACTCATCACAGTTATGGCAATGAAGAAAATTAGGGAGAAGAGAAACTGTCACAGGGGATGCTACAGAAAGAACTCAATAATACAGTAATCATATACAGGCAAAACTTGTAAACAAAAAAGAGCCAACCAGTGTTCAAAGAATCCTAATTACGTTAAAAAACAGAGCACTTGAAAGTTGGGGAATGTCAGATTTATGGTTTTCTCTGCACTGGTATTTTCTACTAATTGTGCAGTTATTTTCTGTACTACATAAACATAAGCTACCCATTTTGTCACTTTACACGGATACACAGAAGAATTATCTCAAGTACCTTGTTCGCATTTTCTGCGTATGATTATCTGTTCCACTGAATTTATTCTGCATTTACTACTAACTGGCATGAATATCTCATATTCACCAACTTAATGATAATCTAAGGACCTTTAGAGATAAGGACAGGAAGAAACACATAAAAAATACATGCACAATCTCAGAAGCATTTCTCACTTTCTATTTTCTTTTCCCTCTCAAGTGGATTGGCACTGAAGTAGAGTAAGGATTTACTAAAGACACTGTTCTGCTAAGATGAATCATTTCACCTCACTCTAAAACCTAATTAGCAATATGTTAGCGGGTGGGGAGAACAGATAACAGGCATCTAATCTGCCAAATGCTGGATCCAGGGAGGCCCATTTATCTAACCTGCATGGTGTTTGGTGAATATCTGGGCAGATTGCTATGCCCTTAGAGAAGACTGCCTTTTTATCAGATGTGACCTTGCAATTTCTGAAACACCAGGTTTAAGTTTCAAGTACTGAATATTTGGGTATAAAATACTGAGCTCTGAGATAACATGAAAAATTGATTCACAGCGATGCATTATATATATATATATATATATATATATATATAAAATCTCATTAGTCATTTAAGAGCCATTACCCCATGAAGGTGGTTAATCTCTTCCCAACATAACAGCTTTATAGTTTGGGACCCATTTTATTTTGTAATTTAGTTAATGATCTTGTGATGAAAATAAAGATGCAGTTTGTTGAGGATGCAAAGTCAAGAGGTAGAGTATGCCTAGAGGAGGATGATTTTAATGTCCTGGTGGGGGAAAATGCATGATCTTTAAGACCCCAGAGAGAGAACTGGGTTGAAAGTAATAGTCCAAAGGGCACATGGGACTAATAACAAGAATTTCTGATATATACTGGAAGCTCATTAGTTGAAAATAGTATCCTATTTTAGTCAGTCAAAGGATGGCTATGAGCCATTTAATTGAATCTGACCATGACACTGGCAAGGTATTTTCTTAAAAAATAGGGACTATTTATACCATTGCACAGTCTGTACCAAGGCCTTATCTGAAGTACTTTGTATAATTCCAGTTACAAATGTTCAAAAAGAAAAAAAAAATAAATTAAAATTTGCACAAGTGCTGAACAGGACTATTACAGAGATCAAACATACACTTATTTTATGGGAGGAGACTGAAGGGGCTTGGGTTTTTTATTATGAAAAATGAAACCTAGGAAGAAAGATGATTGCTTACAGCAAGTGCTCTGGGGGCAAAAGAGTTGTTAAATCTATTTGAACAAATGTATAGAAACTGGTAATGAAAAAATAAAGGTTGTAAAATAGAGGTGGTTTTTAGCCACAGTTACAGGAGTGTGGACTTAAAACAAGCTTCCTAAAACTGAGAATGGGAAATCTAATAGGTGGAATCTAACCAATCTATGAAAAGCACCGTAAATGTTGCATGCCACACTGGACTTGGTGACCTCTAAAATACCTTAAAATCCAGTGTTTCTATAGGCTTAGCTGAATGCCCTCATGTCCCTAAAAAGCTGATTGCAGATAAAAGCACCGCAGCCACCACAGCCCATACACTGTTTAAATTTATTTTAAATGGCCTCTATAATGTTGAACTATATTTATACATCACAATAGCCATTTGTAAAGCCTTAATAAGGTACAATTGCTCAGTCATACTTTCAGTAACCACAGCAGCATTACAGTCACACAGTTCAAGATAGTATTTGGTATCACATGCTATCTGCATCTAAAGCATTCAGGTTGGAAGTGCTCTGCATTTAGGGGGCATGTTCTGCTATTAAATATGGTATCTCATTCAAAGCAGCCAGTCCATCTCAGGAAAAATTAGGACTATAAAAGAGAAATCATCTTAAGCTGATTTATTCTCTATTGAAATAATTATTTGCTAAATAAAGGCTCTAAGTAAACTACAAGAAAAAAAAGAAAGTCTTCCAGCATGATGTATGACAAACCATAATTCCATATTAAATCATTATCATCACTCTCCTCTTGCTTCACCAATTACAGCAGGTGCACTTTCAGGCTTTCATCATCTAAGCTAAGCAATCTCTATATATCCAAAATATGATGAATGCCAATTTCCACTCCTTTTTGTCTCACAAACATGGCTTCCTGTGATTTTCTATGATTCTGCTATATAAAAATTCTTCCAGATAAAATACAATACCTCGAGATAAAAATAGTTGCACACAATTGTTAAATGAAGTAATTTGCCCAGTTATTGGTTATAATATGGTCAGGAGAAAGTAGCTTCAAAACCTCCTGTAATAGTAAATTTTCTACACGAAAAATTTCCATGCATTTCCATAGTGTTGAATGAACCTTCTGAGTATTTAAAGATGTGAACAGCTACTATCACAATGTTTAAAAGGCATCAGTTAGTCAATGGTCAAATTCAAGACTATTAGAGAACTGCCTCCTCATCTAGAAGAGGATTCCTGGCAGCCTCAGCAATTTCTCAAGGCACGTGCCTCTACAGAAGATTTGTTCCAACTGTTGTTCTGCCTGTACAACACTTATATAAACACAACAGGAGAAGATAAGCACCCAATAATTTAGTTCAACAATAACATAATTCCTTCTAAAATAGCTTGTTGGAAACACTCTGATTTTAACTCTATGGAAAGAGCTTGTCATACTGTTATTAAGGCCTGACAGAATAAAGTAAATAATGACACAAAAGCCAGAGTTCTTAATATTAATCCAACTGTAAATTTGCAGCAAATCTATACTCTACTCACAGAGTAATTCCTCCTTGTTAGAAGAAGATACAGAATTTCTCAGACAGCAGAAAACCACTGATTCCTATTGTAAGTGTGAAGTAAAGATGTTCAGTCAAAGCCAGTTGGTACC
Organism: Phaethornis superciliosus; assembly: GCA_023637945.1. NCBI lineage: Eukaryota > Metazoa > Chordata > Aves > Apodiformes > Trochilidae > Phaethornis > Phaethornis superciliosus. Next base: position 111,811,081 of record JAJQWJ010000002.1, read on the forward strand.
TCCAGAACACAGTCAGTCACACAAGCTCAGGGTAGGCTTTGGGAACATTTGGAGCTTTATTCAAAATAGAACCATGTATACATAGCCTGTGACTCTCTTACTGAAAGGCTAATGTCTCCATTTATCAGAACACAGTAAAATATTTTAAAATATTAAATTACTAAATAAATATTAAAAAACCATAGGTAAATACTAGGTAATTTATTGATACATGAAGCCTCCAAGTATTATCTGAACCAAGGGTATGTGTCTTAAAAAGGGATGTAAATTATTAGTTATTTTTTTTATATAATCCAGTGCTCAATGAGAATATTTTTATATATTTTTAAAAAATCTGTATACATGGTGAAACTTCACAGTCAACTGGGATGTGCAGGTGGCTCTGATTCTGAAGAACCGGTTTTACTTTTACATGATGAGGTCACATCGTTACATTGGAAAAAATACAATTAACTTCACTAGATTTGCTGAACTGAGAAAACTATGGGACCATGTCAAATATATGCCTGTCTACAAAGAATTAAACCATGAACTGAGCAGAGGTTCACCCTAAACTCCAAATTACTTTGCAATTGCAAGGGTCAAGTGCTGCCCCTGTAATCACTATGGTTTTGTCACACTATCTCAAAAACTTACTCATAAAGACATAAAATACATTCAAGTGACATAGTGATTGATGAAAATACTAATAGTATTCTGTTTACTTATTAAAAAAAATCACTCTGTCTCTTTAGGCATGTTGAATTTTATGAAACTGGGTTATCACAGTGTTATTTTACAGTTTACAATTGACATTAAAGGATGTCATTACATTTAAAGACTACATAAAAACCAAGTTATTACGTGAACAGTGAATATAAAGAAAACTTGCCAGTTCCTGAGATGCCTTATGCCCTCCAACACTGTTTCCACAGCAATTGAATGTTGTGTCAGATGTTCTCCACAACTGCTCTCTGCTTCAGTGCAATACTGTCAGCATCTCCCCACTACTCCTCAATACACCTTTTAGCCTTTTTCCTTTTTTTTAATTACTTTTTTTATTTGTGCTTTTTTTTTTTTATTTTCCCAAGTGATTTTGGGCAGGACTATCTGTGTGCACAGATTGGCTAGATCCTGAATTTGTGCCAAATTAACTTGAATTTCTCAAGTTTATGATGCAGACTTTCTCCAAGCAGAAGAGTAAGGAACGAAGTGGTGAGAAAAGCTCATCAGCTGCTCTGATAAAACTCCCACTTTCCATGGAACTTGTAAAATGAACATACGAACAGGCAACAAAATAGTGAATATCTCACTTAATGAGAAAAATAGTCTATACAGTTTACAGTTTTCCAGACCAAGTCAAAGAAGCAGAATAATTTCAAGAACAGGTATGCTGTATTTATTTTGTCACTTGTGGTAAAAAGTACTTAACCCTGATAACTTAATTTACATTTATTTCTTATCTGTGCTCATTTTTATTTCTTCTCATGCCTGAGTTTTCTTCCCATGTTTTAATTTTAAGGCCCAGCAGGGTTTCTGCTCTGCTCCTAATAGCTTTCCCTGACAAAAGAGCACATGCTTGTAATACAATAGTGAAAAAATTATAAGCAGAAAGCAACCAAACCAAAGCAAACCAGCACCCAAACATGCACACGTCTCAGCTGGGGAATTCTCATTGACTTTAGTTGCTGCTAGCTTTTCCTATGGCAGATTTCTTTTCCCCTGAAAAGCTCCAACCTCATTTAAAACCTAAGTATGTTCAGCAGTAATTCTACTTTCTGTTATTTTTAAGTGGCTAAGAACATGATTTTTCCATACAGATGCCTGGTGTCTCTGCAGAGGCTCAAGGCTTGACTTTGCAGTCACTTGAGGAACTGGTCCCAGAAGAGTCAAGCTCAAGTCCCTAAGACAGTGGTGACCCAAACAAATCAAGTGAGGCAAAGGGATACTCCTCCATTATACCACAAACAGGCCCCTGAAAGAGCTTCTAGAAGAGAGGATTTTCCACACAGATTCTCCACTTACTCTTGCAGCAACTTTTAAGTCCCAATGTTGTTTTTATGTGGTACAATATAGCTAGAGTAGATAAAATAGTCTAGTTTCTGTATTCTGCCAATCAATTGCTACACATCGACAGTACACAAAGAGCTAGAAAGTTTGTATGGCAGTATTATAGACTGCAGAACACAATACAACTACATGTTTCCATGTGAAATGCATCTATTCCTGTAACAAATGTTATGGTACATTGTCTGTATTGGCCACTTCTAAGTCAGATATAATGAAAGCAGAAATTTTGATCAGCCTAAAACACCTGCACTTGAAATTCACTGTCAGCAGTAAACTGATAACAAGAGAAAAGAAGTCTTTCGTGTTAATAAACAATGTAATGGAACTGATACAATGTGTGGCTATTGTCCTTTCAAGTTGCTTTGAGAACATCTACATAAATTAAATGATTCTCTTTTTTTAATTATCAAATCTCTGAGGTTATGATATGCTGTATTTTATTAGTTCAGTAGTCTCATTCAAATAGAAGCTATCTAACATGATCCTTGCAATTAGTACCTTATATACATTCTTGAACCAAACTCCTCCTCTGGGATTTAGAGCAAACCAAGGGCCTCATTTCAGTCTCTCTTGTAATTCAGCTACATGCTACACTTCCACAGCTATGCAAATGAGCTCCAAGGAAAACTGTGATGTACAGCAAAGGAAGAGATTGAAAATTAAAATCCTGAAGGAGAGAAAATATTTAAAATTTCCTTTACATTTTTTCTTTTGTTTAGCTAATCCCTAGAGGCATTAGGGCAGCATGTTCCATCTTGGAAGTCCCTGTAGAATCATGTACTATTGAGCATAAGTACAAATGTGATGCTTTGAGCAGCCTGATAATGGTTTTTAATTGGCTCATCATTGCAGCTTCAGCCCAAAAGTACAAAAATGAATTTAGAACCAATATTAACAGGTGATAATTAAATTATGGGGTCTGCATGCTTAATATATTGGAATAAGGCAGACGAGGCAACTAAGACCATTAACTTTAATAATGGAAATCAGTATCTACTTTAAGTGTTATTTTATAGCACATTAGCAATGGTTGATTAGTGTTAAATCATAAAGTAAATTTTGTTTTCTTACTAAAGCTTTTTTTCACTTATTCTACTCTGTATTTAGTGTGCATACTAAGCTAAGGGTGCCCATTTAAACCATTGGGCAAATGAGCAAAAACCACAAACAAACCTGCTAATTAATTCATTGTGATGACTTGGGTACTTTATTTGTGACTTGAGGCACAATAATAATATTTATTATCCCTTGATATTAAAGCATATTTATGAAGAACAATAAGTACAGTAGGAAACTGTAGCCAAATATTTTTAGTAAAAGTGTTCATTAAGTCAGCAAGGTCCATAACACAGATTTCCCATTTTCCCCTGGGGAAGCAGAACTCCCTACTCTTCTTACCACTGTAAGAAATGATGATAGCATAAATCTGTATATAGATACAGACTAATCCTATGCTTCCTTAGAGCAACAAAAACAAACTTTGATGATGTCTCAGCATCACTTGAACTCCACAAAAGGAAGTGCTGTTTCCTCTTTTTCCATGTTTTCTTTTCCAGGCCTTTAAATCTGAGGAAAGAGGCAGGCTTTGAATTTCCCTATCTTCTTAAGAGAGGCAGTCTCCTATATCTTTTTCTCCACCTCCAACCTCTTCCCCATTCAATTTACCTATCTAATGCAGTGCTTTCTCCTCAATCTTGCAAAACTCTGTATCATCACCTATTCTGACTCTCACCAATGCTGTCTCCAGACTAAAGCTTCCATTCTGCTTGCCTCTCTGCTGCTACCTACACAATTTTGTCTTTTCTCCAGTCTATCCTGTCAACTCAGTCTTTGTGCTTTGTGCAGAGTGCTAAGAGTTCTGTTCTTTACTTCTAAGACTGCCTCTTCAGCTTGAGGTCAGCGATCAGGTTACCTTATTTCCACTCCTAATTACTGAGTGTGAGCTACCAAGTGCTTTAGGAAACTTAAGTTTTTCTGTGGGACTTCTCTCCATTTCTGAAGTCTCTCATTTCTGCTTCTCTCTTCCCTCTCTAGCTTACTTTTGATCAGCACTTGTACCTTCCATCCTACTGAGGACTTTCCATGTTCAGCCTCTATCTGAAACAACTTTTTTCAAAATCTTACCATTTATTCTCTGTTACTTTCTTTTCCTGCCTTTTAATTATTTCTAACATCTTCCATCTGGATGGACATACATGTATTTCCTTCTTCCCTACGAAATGCAACATAAAAACGGTCCATGAATCTGTAAAGTGAAACCATAAAGCACTAAAAAGCTACCCACTAGAGGTTCCAGGAACACACATGTATTAAGCCATGGAGGAGAAATCTAGAGGTGTAAACACTTGTTTAGGCAGCTATGTATGGATTCTGAACCCTGAGTAGCTAACTCTTTGAATGAAAGCACCTATTAAGCCTGAAGGATTGAAATGATCTGTGGACCATGAACCACAAGGTTATCACTGGCCCTCAGGGAATATATTCCATAACTCTTTTTAAAGGTGCATGGTTTATTAATACATACTCTTAATATCCCAAGGACTGAAATCAGACTTTATGTAAAATGCAGAAGCTGTAGGTAAGGAGATGGGAATGGCACATCAGAATATGAAAATCAAAATCCAGAAGTAATTACCCACACTTGTGACATCATTGCCACCCTACTGTTGCTTAATGTCAAATTCCAGTGGACTGCCATTAAGCAACTGAACACCAATTGAGATACAATTAAACAGTTGAATTAAAGACACAACGATTCTTCAAAAAAAGGTAACTTATTTCCAAACAACACAAAATTGTTGCAACACCTGTGATTTTCGAAGAAAACCAAGTAAAACAAATGCTTCATATGCTTGATGCAGCTGTGGTGAAGGCTAACGATAGAAAAGATCTTGAATGATAATGAACTTTGTCATTTATACAGCAAAAAGAAGATAAACATATGCGACTGTAACACAACTTCATGGCTACAAATTATTACACTTACCCCAAGGAATTTATGACTAAGGTTTTACCATATATGATCCCAGTGATATTGCCTTATCCTACTGAAGATCATCCCATGGGAGGGCTTATCAAACCACTGCCTTGCACCACTGTTTACCATATTTATAACAGCTATTTTGCAGACAATCTATTTTAGACGTGTTAGAGAGATTTACTTTATTGATAGTATTTCTTACATACCTACATGTAAGCTTGATTTTATTACAATGAGTTCAACTTTATAGGCCTTGAAGGGAGAATAAAATGATAATGAATATTAGTCAATAACCTATGAAAATTATTAAAATACATTCCATATAAGTCATGGTACTACAGTTTTAGCATCTAATAACTCATAACCTACCATGAACTAAAAAGAATGCCTTGCAAAACCAGAAAATAGAATTTTCAGCTCTACTGATTAAGCTTTTAATGGCTGACAGAGTATCAGCTCTTAAGACCACTGAGTAAAGCAAAATAAGACAAATGCATTTTTAATTTTTATTTTCAAAATGCATGTTTGTGCAGGGTAACATAAATGTTTCTATTTTACAGTGTGGTAGTTACAGGTAACATTGAACCCAAAGCAAAATTAATAGCTACAAGTATGAAGGTGAGGCAGTCAAACATGCATTGCAAATGAAATTTACCTTATGTCTCCACAGTCTGTCACAAAAATCCCACTGTTAAACTTACAATGTATGCACAAAGCATATCCCATGTGCTGTGTATCCTTCAAAAACACTGCAATATTCAGCACTGAGATGGCATTTGCATCCATCATGCAAAAAAACACAGAAAAGAAAATTAATTCTATAAAGTACATATGAATCTGTCAAAAGAAACAAGTAAAAGCTAGGAAAAAATGTTCATTAAAAAACTCCAGCTATTGCTAAAGAAATATTTCTGAACTTCAGCAGCAGAATCAAAAGGTCTTTCAATGAAACTACTCTGTAGTCATTGTACCATTCACACACAGAGTATCTCACATGCCACCACGGTCTTTTGTGACCTGATAAGAAATAACAGCATTATGGGGCCAGTCATACTTATGTGAAGTGACAGCAACAGGAGAACTCACTGATTTTTTCTGCAGTTTTCATTGATTTTGACAGCAGTGTCATCTAGGCTACCAAGAGACTTATCTAGTTGTTCCACAGCTTCAAAAATGCACTTTCATTCTTACTTAGTAGAATCCTTAAACACACAATATTCAACCCAGCATTGCAAACTCCAAATACTGAAATAAAATTACTACATAATAACACGCATACAGAATTCCATTTATTTAACTTCACTGATAACTTTCAGGGGCAAAGTTCTCTTGGTTTTCTCCAGAACCATAGGAAACAGACATCTCAGTATTTTTAAGTGAAGGCTGAGTTTTTAATTTGTGTACTTATCTCCTAAAGCACAACACTGTGCAGGCAGAGACACAAGAAGTATGAGAATCCAAATGAAACTTAAAGATTTGTCAACACTGTGTATACATGTATACATCTTCACGAAAAGGAAAATGTGTAACAAAGGTAAACAGTAGCAGAGCTTTAAAACGTAAAAATAAAAAAGAGCAGTTGTTGCAAAAAAGATCAAACAATTACAAATCAAGTGTCAAGTAATGTAAAGTGAAATGTTGTCACTTAAGAAGTTCAGCAAATGTGCTTCCTCTGAAATGCTGGGGCACCAAAAGTCTCAGGTTGTTTGGAAATTAATCTAACTGAGTATATTGTTTGGACTTGCTGCTCAGAAAATAAGTTTAATGCAGAGTCAGCTTGGGTGAAATATATTAATAATTTCTGTCCCAGCTATGCATGGAGTTCACAAAAATGGAAAGAGCCCAGGCACAATTTTGCTTGTATGGAAGCCTGGAAGCAGAGGCAAGATTTGGCCGCTTCTGGAAACAGAACATTGGATACTCCATTTGCCTTTTCAGGAGAACAAGGAGTGTCAGCTACTAATCAGCTCCAAAAGCTCTTTATTTTGGACCTCTTCATTGCAGATGCCTCTTCACAAGACCTTCCATGCAACACTGCGTGGAATCTGGAATGATGACAAACCTCCAGCACAGCCCCAGGGCAGTAAACGCTGGAGTAAGCAGCTACAAGGACATGACAAGCACAGATAAGAAGAGCTAAAGGATATGTATTTAGATAAACAGTTCACAAATCACTGAAGGAACTCAGTGCCACACTTCTCACTGGCTTTTGTTGAATCAATGGATCTTACTGTAGCCAGCACATTATTTCCTTTGTGCAGTTTTTTACTTCAAATCTCAATAATCTGAAACTCACATTCTTCTGCTATTATTATCTAGTATTACTATTATTGATTTATATAGCACTGCCAGACAGAGAATTTAACAGATGGAGCTCTTTTCAATAAAAGTTATTAGTATAATGACAGTCTATAATTATAAAATAAAATTGAAATTTTAATTTTAAAATAAACAAATGGAAAATGAAGAATTCGTATTTATGAAAAAAAGGAGATTGCAGTTAATATGCAAAACCTTTACAAAGTGTTACACTCACAAGTTTAGAAAGGGAGAATCCCTGGCAGCAAAATGTGTGAAGACAGAATGTTTATTTATTAGTGTTATTTTTAAAAGGATGTTCCAAGTCAAACTTGACAGCTTGTTTACAGTGAGGTCCTGCCCAAGGGTGGCTTAAAAGATATTAAACAGGCATAGAACCAGAATATCATGTTACTGTACAAGATACAAGTTTGCCTGTGGCTTGATTTTACCATGACTGCTTTAGCAATTTCTTATTTATTTTTTGAGGAAGTGCTAATCTGTTCTAGCTTCCTCTCCCTCCAAGAAGTAAACGTAAAACAAAACACATCTATACGCGTAGTGTATATGTATATACAAAAAGATAAAAATACTAGAATCAACAGAATCCATAAGCACTGTTTCCAGGTGTTCACTTTCTTCACAGAAAATCAGCTATTTCATATCTGCAATAATTTTAAGGAAAACCAAAACTTTGAACATCTTTCCTGATTTTTAAAATGTGTCTTAAGAGCATAGTGATTTCATTGTAAAATAGTATTTGGTAGTCTTCTCCATCACACAGGTTTTGGGGGAGAATCTTTGAGAAGCGATCCATTTCCAGCAGGCAAACATCATGTTAGTAACATCATATAGGTAAGAGATATTTTGGAAATCCTTCATCTCTCTTGTCTCTGAGGCTAGCAATATCAAGTTGGAAGCTGAGAGTGTGCTAATGTGAAACTACTATGCCAAACCAAGCAGAATTATTTTAGAAAACAAATCATCTAAGTCACGATAAGAGTATTTCCCTGATTTAAAAAAAAAAAAGAAAAAGAAAAAGTTTTTTCTTAAGATCTCTAACACTGTTCAGATTCTCAGTGGGAAAGAGAAAAATGAATTTGTAGCTCTCTAATCCCAGGACCTTTAGTTTAAACTGGCCTCAATTTTAAATTATTTTAGAGCTGCAGCTTCTGAGCAAGAGTCTGAGCATAGCTTACTGGAGGCTGACTATTAAAATCCCACTATATTTCCACAGTACTGAGAATGTTTCACCCCAACATTACACCACATGCTACTTGCTGAACCTTCAGACAAGACACAGGCAAAACATTATAGCACACTACGTAAGTTTAATATTAGGACTACATAATCTTTTGAGGTGTGGTTACTCAAAATCAAAATTCACGTCGTGTAGATATTACAGGAATTGTAAAACATGTCAGGTAATTTTTGCATGCATGTATGGTGCACACATCATTCACTACAACAATCAAAATGGGGCTGATCTAAAGAGGAGAAAAAGTGAAAGGGAAATCCCAAGGTGACTGGTAGCAGCCAACATGATTTCACTACAGGCAAACCATGCCTGATGAATGTGGTGGCCTTCTACAACAGAGTTATGGCTCTGGTAGATATGGGAAGAGCAACTGCTGTCATCTCTCTGAACTTGTGCAAGGTATTTGACACTGTCCCACATGATATCCTTGTCTCTTTGATGGATGGACCACCTGGCTGATAAGGAGCTGGCTAGAAGATCATTAAAGAGTTGTGATAAACAGCTCAATGTCCAGCTGGAGGCCAGGGACAAGTGGAGTTCCTCAGGGATCTGTTCTGGGCCCAGTGCTGTTTAACAGTGACATGCCAATGGGACTGAGTGCACCCTCCCCGATGACACCAAGCTATATGGTGCTGTGGATTCACTTGAAGGAAGGGATGCCATCCAGAGGGACCTCAACAGGCTTGAGAAACGGGCCAGTGCAAACTGTGTGACAGTCAACAAGTCCAACTGCAAGGTCCCGCATCTGGGCTGGACCGGTCCCAGGCACAATTACAAGTGGGGTGCAAAGTGGGTTGAGAGCAGCCCTGAAGAGAAGGACTCGGGGGTGTTGATTGACAAGAAGCTCAACAGGAGACAGCAGTGTGCTCATGCAGCTCAGAAGGCCAACCATATCCTAAGATGCATCAAGAGGAGCGTGGCCAGCAGATCAAGAGAGGTGACTCCCTCCCTCTACTCTGTGCTTGTGGGATCTCACCTCAGATACTGCATTCAGTTCTGGTATTCCCACCATAAGGATATAGATATGTTGGAATGAGTCCAGAGGAGGGTCAAAGAAGATCCAGGGGCTGGAGCACCTCTCAGGCAAGGAGAGGTTGAGAAAGATGGGACTTTTCAGCCTGAAGAAGAGAAGACTCTGAGGGACCTTCTCTCCTCAGACAGACAGCTGCCTTCTAATACCTGAGGGAATCTAGAGGAAGGCTGGAGAGGGACTTTGATAAAGAGTGTCCAGCAATAGGATGAGGGGAAATGTTTTTAAACTGAAGGAGAATAGGTTTAGACTAGACTTTAGGAAAAAGTTCTTCAGTATGAGGGTGGTGAGACTCAGACTGCCCAAACAAGTTGTGGATGCCCCCTCCCTGGAGGTGTTCAAGGCCAGGATGGATGAGGCTTTGAGCAACCTGGTCTAATTGAGAGGCATCCCTCTCCATGGCAGGGAGGTTGGAGTAGGTGAAGTCCCTTTCAACCTAAGCCATTCTATGATGCTATGAAATTGTGTCTCAGAACTTCTAAATCTCACTACCAGGATTTCCCCTTTATTACTGCATATGTCTATAGAAATGCTGGATGTGTTAAGTAACAAATCCCTATAGGGCTTGAAAATAAAATACATATATAAAGCCATGGATGGTGTTGATTATTCTAAAATATATGGAATAATGAATGCTTTGTATATATAAGAACTAAACAAACATCAGACAAAAGATAGCCCTAAATTACTTTTTAATTCTGGAGACCACAGCATGAGAAAGACATAGAGCTCTTAGTATGTATCCAAAGGAGAGCCACAAAAATGATCAGGGGGCTGGAGCACCTCCCCTATGAAGACAGGCTGCGGAAGTTGGGGTTGTTCAGCCTGGAGAAAAGAAGGCTCCAACATGACCTTCTAGTTGTTTTCCAGTACCTTAAGGGGGTCTACAGGAAAGCTGAAGCAGGACTTTTTGCATGGGAGTGTAGTGAGAGGACAAGGGGCAATGGTTTAAAACTTGAGGAGAGGACATTTAGGTTAGACTTTAGGAAAAGAATATTTTCTGGGAGGGTGGTGAGATTCTGGAACAGGTTGCCCAGAAAAGTTGTAGATAGTGCCTCCCTGGAAGTGTTCAAGATCAGGATGGCTGGGGCCTTGCACAACCTGATCTAGTGGGAGGTATTCCTGACCATGCAGGGGGGTTGGAACTAGATGATCTTTAAGGTCCCATCCAACCCAAACCATTCTATGATTCTATGAAATAAATGGGAATACATAGGTATACCCCTATCTAGCCCCTTGTAGCCATGGCTTGGTTTTTCATTTGAAGCAGAATCTAATTTGCATTATTAAAATAGCATTATCGGTCATTTATGAAACATAACAATAAATTTACTATCCCTTCAACCCAGTAATAATGTTTACCAAAGAATTAGACAGTCCAAGTTTAAAGAATGGGGTTTGCATTCCAGATCAATTTGTCAAGAAGGCAACTTCTACTTTGACAATAACAAAGGGCTTTCCTGAGGTACCATTTAATGTTGGTATTTAGATGGAGAAATCTAACACTGCTCTGGAAGGTTACATTGAAAACATGCCTGACATGCCTTTATTTCAGGGGTATGCTGGCACTCCTTCTCTCTATTTTCCCTTCTTTTTTTTCCTGCCTCCAGTTTGCCAGTACAGGGAAGTGATATAGCTGAAAAATAACTTTATTATTATTTTTCTTTTTCCTGTAACTTGGCTCAGGTGTCTGACCTTGTTCACTGCATGGCTGCACAAATACTTCTACCAACACAACCAAGGAGCTTAAAGTGCTGTATAAGCCTGAACTGCAGCCAAAAACAATTACATGTCAAACTATGGTCTATGTTTGAGGACACAATTTTAATGTACAAGATGTAATGGATGTTGAGCAGTCTGTAAATGTTATGATTACATAGCTAGCTAATAATACTGATTTATGTTGTCTGCTGTCAGAAGGCTGTAAGGGGTTAATTTAAATGCATTATTTAAAGGAGGGTGGTGCAACAGCTTCATATGGGCCCATCTGAGAAAGCAGATGTCACAGAGTTTCTAAGTTTTACAACTGTAAATGTTTCATATCTATGAACTTTTCCAGTCTGTCAGAGTTCTAACACAGACCACGTCAGAAGAATCCTGGCAGTACAAAGACTTTGAAAATGAATAAAATGCACAGTTGCCAGAGACAATACTGGGAGAATGACAGTGAACAACATTGCACTGGGGAACCCTGGTTCTTTTGTGAGGAAGAAGCCAAGGTAGAAAAGTGACCCTTTACTAACCAAATTAACTCAAAAAAAGCAGCAAGTGAACTCATGCCTTACTACCATGTACTGAAGAATCCACAGAAGTAGAGTTGGTAAATGTTGCTACCTAATGTCCTTCTGTCACTCACTCCTCTGACATCAAATCCTCTGGAAATACAGAACACAAAGGGAATTACTTGCTCTTCTCCATGCTTCTTCCTCACTAATTCTTCTGATGTGCACCTATGGTTGGGTCTAAATTGCACTATGGAGGAGTTTCATAAAGGTTAACTGTAGCATAGGGAGAATAGTTTTCCTTTTCAATTAGTGGTTATGGAGCTCAGGAGAACAATAATTTAGACACCATCTCTATCAAATTGCCTTTTGGATGCATCTCTCTTTTTGTTTGCTCTACAGAAAGACCAAAGGATAGCCTACCCAAAAAAGGCTACTCAGTAGTTCCACCCATTACCATGTTACCACATACTCCATATTATTGAGCAAGTGCAGTCAGAAATATCAACACCCTATCAGCCACTCGTAGCACTTAAAAATAAACTTATGGCCCAAACTGACATTAAAGGAAACACAGGCTCCTCACCCTTGAAACAGAGAACAGCTTCTTTGCACAATGTTTGGCTGCTCCGTGCATGGAAGGATGCTGAGCAAGCCCATACAGATGGTTGTGCAGTGAGCTAAGGGTGTGAATCTGAAGTGCCCTACAATGAGAAGTGTCAGGAAATTTGCAAATTCAAAACCTCAACTACTGTGCCTGGAACCCACCAGGAGAAGGTGTGGGTGCATGGCATATCGCCTCTCCAACACGGCCTATTCTTGCAGGATAACACAGCACTTTAGCACTATCTCCTTGGGTCACAGCTGATGGTTTTAGTGTCTAGATATTGTTAACTGCAATCGCTGCATTGGGCTGCTTATGACAGAAATGGATCTGAACATAGCCTTTTTTTTTCTTTCTTTTTTTTTTTTTTTTTTTTTCCTTTTATAAATTCTATCTGCAGTGTACTTTTGAAAGATGGTATTTCCTTAATCTAAAATGATCACAGGTAGTACATCTCTGTTATTTTCAAATGTGAGAGCCAAGATTCATGGCACCATAGTTGGCTGCTACTCTTATCAGAAACCTGCAGAGATTAGAAACTGTAAGAAAAGCAATGATGGACGTTTTCAGGCTTTCTGGATTAGTTTGGAATTAACCACCGCGGTGTCTCTTGCTTTCTCTGACAACTCTTTTATAATTGGCAACAGATGGATGAAAATACACTACACACACAGTGAGATTTTCTTTAATCATTAATTTTCACTTAATTTGCCAGATGGCTTTGGTTTCTAGTGTACACTTTATTTGCTGTTGTGTCATTTGGAGGGTAAGTTTTACTTTTTTTTTTGTTAAAGTTTGATGTCTCCTGAAACCTTTATTGTAATATTGTCTTCTGGTTGCTTTCTAAAACCTAAAGATGAATATGTGCATTTTTAAATTTTATTGTTTATTTCTTGTAAACATTTCAGTTTTCCATCTCAGAAACAAAAGACATTTACACCAACAATAAAGTTTTAATATTTAAGATTAAAATGTAATACTTACTTTCCTAAGGTTCCGTTTAAACAAGACTCCAGACATAATCTGATTTTTTAGGTGTACATGCCTTTCCTAATCATACATGTGTATTGGTTATGAAAATGGGGCAATTTCATTTACATACTCCCATAGCTTTTCCTAGATACCCTTCTTTATGCTGCTCTACACTCTAATTGTTGAATTCACATCCCTTTGTGAAAGTATTTGAATGGAAAAATTAAAAATTCTGTTCAGGAAAAGCCTGTGCTTATTCAACAGTTAGGAGTTACTTCAGTCATCATTTAAGTTTCATGCAAATTAATTTTCTGAGGCTTTGCTCATTCTACACATAAGCCAAGATGCTCCTTTACAAGATTTTCATCATCAGAAGGCCAGGATGACAAAGTGCTGTTGTTCTTTGGCTAAAAAAACAGGGATATGGCTATTCAAGTGAGTGGAAAAAGTTTTTTGATGTTGAATTTCAGTGTTTTTAAAATTTTTTTCCTGGAGTTTCTTAATATTTTTAGAGCTCAAGATTTGTTCCAAGCCATGTTGCCATACTTCCCCTCAGGAAGATGCCTGGTTCTGTGAGAAATGTGTTGGACACCATAGAGGACAGCATGTGGAGTTAAGAGATTCTCATAGGTGGAAGTAGCAAAATCTTTTAAGAAGTGACAAGTCTCTAACAAGCAAAAGTACAGAAATGCTGTAGTAAGGAAATGCTAAATTTGAACCTGCACGTTTTCCTCCAATGGGCTTCTCTGTGTTTATACAACCTTGGCTTGTTCTTACTGACTCTTCCTTCAATGAGGAACTGATGAGATTATGTCTGAAGGTCTTTGTTATGCTTTCTGCTGATACATTGGATGTAACATTATTCTGAGCTGATGAATGAAGGCAGAAAGAAGAATGGAGAAAGTGTTAAACGGATATGAAATGGAATATTTGGAAAACAGCCCCAGGCAATCATAAAAGGGCAGGGATGAGTGAACAAAAGAACAAGGTTATCTACTCTCATATGTTAAAAATTCTCAGGGGGCTCTGTGTCAACCTTTAAAAAACCCAATCAGAACAATGCAGGAACAGAAAGAAGGAAAGGAAAATTCCCCATTTCTTTCCTGTCTGTAAATGTTACTTTATCTTCCACCGCAGCAATAGATGCCTTTACAAGAACAAAAGGAAATAACAGGAGGTATAATTAATTAGACTTTCTAACACTTGAACAGTTACAATTTTTTTTTTTTTTTTTTTTTCCTAGAGGCAGAGTATTTAACTTAAAGAACACAGGGAGCAATGCAGATATGGTACATGCTGAGAGTTAAGATTCTTTTTATACAAAACTGGCAGGTAAAGTAATTCAGTAGAGCAGCCTGCCTGCTTAGAAGTATAGACAGCTCTCAAAGTGAAAATGAAATCTGAACAGTATCAACATATAGCATATGCATTTCCATTGAGATTCCTTAGATGTTTATAGGAAATTCCCCCTTTGATATGCACTCATATTTAGAATGAGAAAACAAACTCTCTCCTTTGATGAGTTAGAATTACAACTATGAATGCTAGGTTCTATTGATTTTCATACAATTTCTATTTTTTTTCCAGTTTCTTTTTGATAAAGTATAAAATCACTCCAAGAAAACCCTCCCAATATAATCACTAACAGAATGGATCCTGTTGAAATCAATGGAAGCTCCACATGCAGAAATGAGAAGAGTTTTTGGCATTGAACTGTAGTTGATGGCAAATGTTTACGTCACTTTAGTCACAGCTGATACATTCATGGCAGATACGGATTTCAAGGTTTGTATAAATCAAGAATAATGAGTGCTGGGCGTGACACTTCAAAGAAGGAGATTAATAAGTGTAAGAAATGCACAACTGAATGTAAGCAGTTTGGCCATTGTTTGTAATGAAGAGAGAAAATCTAAGTCTCAGCAAACCGAATTTTTATTTGACTAATATTAGCTTTAAATAGAATGTGTTGTTAGCAATGGCATTTAAGAAAAGGGAAAAACCAGACTTAGTAAGGCTTAAAAACAGCAAGGGAGTGGAATATGTTCCAGCAAGAAAGCATATGAATCACAGAGAACTGCTTTCTGTTATAGCAACAAGATCAATTAGATCTGCAACAGCTGAAAACCATTAACTGCTGCTGGCTGCTGTTAGCCTAATGGGGTTTTTTCTGCTCAGTATTCTGGTGTCAGTTTATCACTTTACTACCCAAACAGTTCTGCCTGAAGCCCTAGTAATCTTAAATATAGAATTGTTAGCAACAAAAGAAAATCTCACAGCATACAAATTGAAGTATTAAATATTACTAACCTGTTTATAGATTAAACACAGCTTCAGCTGCCAAAGTTGTTCGGTACAGTGTCAGAGATGTCTTTGTTTTATGATTTCATTTTTAATTTTGTGAGGGGAAGAGATGGTCATCCAATGTGAGTCATATTAATTAATTTCTAGCCAGACATATAAGGCAGAAAATTTGGGACAAGAAAAGTATCCCTAGAGCAGCTACCAACAGCACTTCTTTCTTCTCCTCCTTTATGGAAAATAAACATAATAAAATTTCTGAGAATGCTGCCCTTCTCATTGTCCTAGGCTTCCTGCACCATTCCCAAAGTTCTGGTATCAGCTGTGCTCTGTCCTTTTTTCTTTCAAATTAGCAAGACATCACCTTCTCTAAAGCAGCAACATCTTTTTACACAGCTTATCTACAACACAATTTATTATTTTCTGATTTTCAGAAGAGAAAAATGCTATGTCTTTTTAATGTTTTCATTCAAATATTCATAGTATAACATTCAAGAAGACAGGTGATCTAGATGAGGTTTGTTTTCTTTTGCTCACTAATAGCTCAGCCTCAGGCAGCATTATTTCTGTAACTTGTCAACTCAGTTTTCTCAGTTCAGCACTACTCCCCTTCTTCATCACCTTGGTGGCTGATTTTACACGCTTTCAAATTGTTGGGTGGGAAGCATCAGAAACACCACTGCTTACCTTGGACTAAATTAATAATGAACCATGTAAGCAAATGTTTTTTCTTTTTTCTTTTTTTTTTTGGTAGTGGGGGGGTAGGGGAAATGAAATGGCAGCACTGATTGATGTTCACAGGGCTCAGCAGAGAGATAAGCCTGTCTGCTTCAAACAACGAGGTGTGGTGAAGAGATCCACAAGATAGCACTAATCAACCAAAAATATTTGCATGGGACATTCAGACACTACACTGACCCATCCAGGGTCCACTTAGTACAACAGATCCCAACTTGGACTGAGGGGCATCTGGGGTGAACAATACTATGGTGCCATGCTGAAGCTAACAGGCTGTGTGTGTCTTTTAGGACTCCTCAGTTTAGGTACCTACACTGCTTGCAGTTTTGGAGTAAGTCACCAGCAGTTTGTACAGATCTCCCGTGCCCACCATATTTGTGCTTGGGAGACAGTGCCTGTGGAAGGGATACGCTAAACACACCTTTCTCATAGAATCATAGAATCAGTCATAGAATTGGCGGGGTTGGAAGGGACCTCAGAGATCATCAAGTCCAACCCTTGATTCACGACTGCTGGAGTTATTAGACTATGGCACTGAGTGCCACATCCAGTCTCTTTTTAAATATCTCCAGGGATGGAGAATCCACTACTTCCCTGGGCAGCCCATTCCAATGTCTGATCACCCTCTCCGTAAAGAAATTCTTTCTAATATCCAACCTAAACTTCCCCTGGCACAACTTAAGTCCATGCCCACTTGTCTTACTGGTAGCTACTTGGGAGAAGACCCCAACCCCCCCTGGCTCCAGCCTCCTTTCAGGGAGTTGTAGAGAGCGATGAGGTCTCCCCTGAGCCTCCTCTTCTCCAGGCTGAACACCCCCAGCTCCCTCAGCCTCTCCTCACAGGACTTGTGCTGGAGTCCCTTCACCAGCCTGGTTGCCCTCCTTTGGACCTGCTCCAGGACCTCAATCTCCTTCCTGAACTGAGGGGCCCAGTTTTACCAGTTTCTGTCCTGGCAAAATTACGTTGTGACCCCTCCTGATTAGAAGGGTAGCTTATCACCTTCATCGATACTCTCTTCGCCCCACTCCTGTGCCTCAGAGAGAGCTGTCTCTGGGGGTAGGATGGGACTGACAAGTACAAACAGCTGAAATGTGCTTTAAGCCCTTAATGTTTTTGCATTTAAAAGAATATCCTGCAGCCTCTCTTCCACTGACTGCATCGTTAGGCTGTTTGGCTTTATCAGAGTATCTGAGTACCCATAACATACCAGAAATTGTATGAAATTATACAAAATCATGTTGCCAAAAGCCACCTGTAAACACAAAGAGGAAATGGGCAGTGAAAACTTCCATCCTACCCTTCTGTGTATGAATAATGCCAGACAAATAAAAAAAGGAAATCAGCAATATTTCACAATAATTTGTGTAGCAGCTAATCCATGTGTCTTCAGTTGTCCTGCCTTATATTCAAACTTACACAGGATTTGCCTGTGTCTTAAAAAGGAAACAATTAGGGAAAGTCCTCCTTGTGCAGCTGAGGCAACAGGATGTAGAGGGGACAAGGAGGAGATGGAGAATAATGCAACCATTTATCTTAGGATCATATGAATACCAAATTTTATTTTCACCTGACACATACAGTGCTGCTAGTTAGTGAAGTGTGCATTCACCACAGACAGACAGGAGTGTGAACCTTTTTTTTTTTTTTTCCTCCACATAGATTTTTTTATTAAGAAAAGGGAGAGGATTTTCAAAGGTTTAAAGATTCCGTTCTCAAAAGTTGTCCTTGGTGCACAAGCCAGTTCCATTAAGCACCTCTGTTTGGTCCAGTACCAGAAGCATGAGGTAAGGTGGACCAAGCATGAAATACAGGAGTATTCTGCTACCCACAGGGTCCCCATTATCACAGCCTTTATGCCTGAAACTAGAGTAAATAAATGTTTATTATCTCCCTGAAGTATCCTAACTTCAAAATGCAGCTCAGGAGCTTAATAAACATACATCCCAGGGGCATTTGGAATTGACCCAAATGGGTGATTTTTATAATTTCTGTGGGACACTGAACAAGGCCTTTTGTAGATTTTATGTCTCAGTGCTTTGAAGTAACAGCATTTGCAAACATCATAGATAATTTCATAGAAACTTAAGTGTTCCAATGCTGCTATTACAGAGAGCTCCTGCTATTGAATTTTGCAAAGAAAAGGGATAATACTGGGGAGACAAAATACTAAGCCAATCTTTTTTTTTTTTTTTTTTTTTTTTTTTTTTTTTTTTTTTTTTTAAACACTATTAACTCTGTAAGTTACACACAAGATAAGAAACTGTGTAAGTCTTTTGCAGGGTCAGAGGTGGAAGGTAAACTGAAATTCCCCCCCACTCTCCAAATTCAGGAAGAACTCTTAAATTCATCTGCTGTGAGCAGGGACAACTGCTGAAGAGCATTTTAGAAGAAGCTTTCCTTAACTGCGGACAGAAGAAAAGTTAATGTAGGAGATCTGTTCCCCACAGTGATGTAATATAAAACACTGAATTTTTTTTTTAAAAAATAATGTATCTGTCTTGTTTAATATTGAAAGATAAAAGCAAGAAACAAATTCAAGAAGTAATTACATCCCTTCAGGCGTAGGTTTAAATAAACTGCAAGCCATGATTAAAAACAAACCCGAAACCCATCTTAATGCAGATGCTGCACAGATGATTTAATGACACCTTCCCTTAATGTAACAAATCCTAATCTACCATAAATTAAACTTGATTTTTTTCAATATAGATCTGAAATCTAGGAGGCATCCCTTAAAATTCTGATGGTGGGATAGATTCTAAGCAATATGAACCACTGTGAAACAGGTAGCAAATATATACTTATAAATTACCATGAAAGAGCAGAAAAATCACTGTTAGCTAATAAATACTGAAATGTTCCTTTATATTGAAACTGTTAATTAGATACTTCAATGTCAAGGCACAAAACCAGAGAAGATACTGTCCATATAAATTGCCTCATGATGGCCTGTTTTAAATCAAAAATCAAAATCTACGTTGACAGAACAGTTACAGCTAGAAATACATATTCTTCACACTCATACAAAATAGTGTGCCTCAGTGAAATAATGGGTTAAGTTTTATTCAAATTAATATGAAAATAACAGTTCACTTTAGGAACTGGTATGATCATGGTGCAGAAGTAAATAGTATATAGTGTTGGCTTACTTAAAATGGGCAGAACATTTAAATGAAAATGAGATTAAAACAGTTTTTGATAGGACCAAGAAAATTTTAATGTGCAGAATCCTAGCTAGCTCTCAGCATTTTCTGGTGTGGCACTTTATTAGCTATTTAGGTAAATGTTATGGTAGTGCCTGAAAAAATTCACAAAACCTCACTCTTTCCTGGCATTATTAATAGTCTAAATACTGAACATAATACAAACATTGACTAAACCAGGTAATTTCACCTATTAAAACCATCATAAGCAGAGACAAAGTATCTCTCTGCCTTTATTTCTGAAAGCATACAGCGAATATTGAATACTATTAAGTCCTTGACCTCGGGAAAATTATTTGGCTAGGCTTTGGAATCAAAAGCTTGCAGCCCTCAAGAAATTTAGGCAGAAGATGAAAAAAGGTGTTTTTAGATTTTAAATCCCTGGAAATATAATGCATTTTCCCAATTTCATATAATGAATAAAGTAGGAACCTAGAGCCATGCTGGGAAATGCCAACAAAACTGCCTAGAGAGACACATATAAATACATAATTAGCTTTCTGCTAATGAATTTTTCTTGTAACCCTTCTTTTTCTCAAATACATAAATACTACAAAATCCTGTCTCATCAGAAGTAACACCAAAGTTCAAACATTTTCTCTTCCTTACTTTTACTGGGAACAGCATAAAAGGAAGAATTTAATTTGGTAACAGATGTTTCAAGATTTGCAAAAGTTTTAGCAAAATCCTTCAACCAGAGAAATACGTATATTTTGAAAGCATCCTGTTTGTGAAGGAAAGTGCAAGCAAGAAATAAAGCACGTGCAAACAAGACCATTTGCTCAGGAGAGAGTGTTAAAATGTTAGTCCTGGCCTTGATACCCCTGGCAGCTCATGGACTGATGCTGCATAAGTTAAGAGAGTGGTGATAACTCTCAATTGCTCTCAGTGCAGAGAAAAAGGCATTACATGGACTTTTTACCTACTGTCCTCTCACAGAACATCCATGGACTGACTGATCTGGTAAACTGAACAACCTGATCATCTATTTTATACGATCACTGGGTCAGACTAAGATGAGGACTGCTATGGAATTTGCGGAGTCAGCATCCTTCCATATACAGTATTTCAAGGGCTAGAATAAACTATGCTGCCAGAGTAACAACAGGGAAGAGTGAACAATAAAAAAACATTTTGGACATTAATTTAATTTCTGGTTCATAATTAAGCCTCGGTGAAAGTCAGTGTTTGGGAAGAAACCCAAGCTTCAGGCCACTATAATGCTGCCTTACCTGCATATAAAATTTCCTATCACTGTAATCTATGGTAGTGGTACAGTGTTTGATGATAACCTATACCATACAAAAAAGAGAGAAATCACATTAAGGTCTTTGTTAACTGCCAGTGTAACCAATAATTTTGTTCAAAATTTGCATGAGATGTCATTAAGATAAAATTAATTTACATTTGCCACTTTGTAAGATCTTGTACCTTCCCCCAAAGCAAAGTCATGTCAAATTCTACATTCCCATAGCAAAGAACATACTAAAAGGGCAGTAGAATCAACCATGCAAAACGATAAAAAGAAGTTTTAAAAGGAATGGAGAATTAGATCATTTCATGGAAGGGATTACACAGACTCAGGGAGATGACACTGGAATCTACCACTCTATAGCAAAAGTAGCCTTGCCATTCTACCTAAAAGAGCAGAACAAAGGTTCAACATCACCATTTTAGATCTCTCTCCTTGTACCCAAAAGATTATAATATGAAAGGAAAAAGAGACAGGCTTGTTGAGAAAGGGAGAAATTATAACTTAACAAAGAGACAGCCCACGGCTGTCACTCAGGAACCAGACTGGAAGATGTTCTGGTATATTGCCATGTTCTGCAAAGTTTATTTTTGTAAAACTGAGGGTAATTTAAGTGCCTACAATACCACATACAGATACCAGGAGTAAGGCATTAAACAACAGCTAAAATACATTACCTAAATAAATACCATTTTTGGAAGTACATTCACCTTGTTGCATTTACCTAGTTTAAATGGATTAAGCAAAATGCTGAATCCCTCCTCAGCATATATGAAAATTAAATACTAATTTTGGTTATCAGTCTGTTTATAGGATTTGAAAAATGACCTGTGATCATAAAAGATTTTCTGAGCCCTATTTTGTGCAAGTTGCATGAAATATCTTCATTCATAGTAATGGGATTTTTATTTGAAATCTTGATGGTATTACTTAGTTTTAGTATCTGACTTCATAAAGTACCTTGTGTTCAAAATCCTTAGTTTACTTCACAGAACATCACCTTCCATTTCTCTCCTTTTCTAACAGAAATACTGTGCCAAATGTTTTCTTATGAATGACCCTCCTCTCCCTACTGGAGAGGAAGCAGTATTTCTGATGGATAAGGGTCTGGGAGCCCTTAGGAACACTGCCTTTTCTGAGAGATGAAGCTTTTTTGAAGAGAATCATTCTGCAGAGATTTCCTAAGACTGTTTACATTCTGGCTTCATGCAAGAGAGATGTTTATTCATCAGGGATGTTTATTTAATACTGAGCCTGCATTGGTGGAGGCTCTTCATCCCCACATCTCTCACACTTTGTCTTGGGTATTGTCCAAGTAAAAACTTTGATAGGTGATCAAAGCTGCCATCTGAAATGAAGTATATCCATATTTGAAAGAATACAGCTTTAAGGAGAGAAAGCTGTAAGGAGGGAAAGTGTTTCCTTGCCCTGGAGCTTACACCAGCTTGGACAGGACACTGCCCTTGGGTAGAGCGGGAGCTGCTCTCAGTCTAAGCTGCATCTCAACCAAGAGGTTTTGTCATGGGAGATGCCTCAGCATGGTGGCACAGTATTTTCCACTTTAGGACTGAAACAATCACAATGGCACAACTTGAAAACAGAAACCAGCCTGAGTCTCGTGAATGAGATCAAAGACACATCTATTTTTTTGTCTCTTTTTTTTTTTTTTTTCTTTTCTGCTCAAAGGCTTTGTTCTAATAGTAATAGTCAGCAGAAAAGCAGAATAGCCTGATGATTACTCTGTTTTTAACAGATGACTCATCTTTTGATGAATCATGAGGGAAAAGAGCACTGGGTTTGCTTATGTCTTTCCTGGAGTAGCTTCAGGCCTTTGTGAGTCAAGGCTCATGTGGTCAGAAGCACAAGTCTATAGCTTTTACCACTATGTTAGTAATGAGCATGTTTTGCATCAGCTAGCATACATTCCTTCTTGAGGCATATATTGAAACCATATTACTTCAGCAAATATTTGATAATTGGCACTTCATGTTTCTAGTTCAATTTCTTACCTTTCCCTTTAAATTTCAAAAAGCTATCAGAAATAAAAGTTGTTTCGGTGTGTCAGTTATTCCATCTTGCATTATTCCACCAAATATATGTCAGGAACCCAGTCTAAATATTTTGTAAGTTCCTCACCAAGCTACAAAAGGGTTAAATAACCAAGCCAAAAAGCCTTTATGGCTTTAATTTAGTTTCACAATAAACCAAGGCTAAGAACACAAGATACAGTTAGGTCAGGTAACAAGGACAGCTCAACCTTAGGTTTAACTCTGTATGTGGTCACAGCACACAGATGCATTACTACCCTCTCTACAAAGTCTACACCAGCTCAAGCTCAAATATGGTTATTAAGTATATGTGGTTTGAATAGGGAAGACAGCTTTTTACAGTGAGGAGTTCCTTGTAGTAATTAGGCTCTCATATGTTCAAGCCACTTTTGTGATTTGGTTACATAATAAGAATGTTCCTTCTCAGATGTGTCCTCCACGTACAATCACAGCTAAACAGATGCACAGCAAGAAAACTGAGGAAACAAGAGAATGAAGCTTTCTTGGTTGTTTTAGGTTTCTACCACAGCATTTGATTTTTCAACCCAAATGCCTTCAAGATTCCAAAATCCTTCTTTTATATTCTGCATTACATAAGTCTATTACATTATTTTAATTGAAATCTAGTTATATTGAGTGCATATTTCAGTTGTAGCAGAATTTTTCTGCACATCTGCATTTACCAGTGACCAATAAAGTCTGTTGTTAAGTATTCTTGTAGACTATTTCAGTTGCTTGGTTTGCTTGCCAACTTCCTTCTAAAAGATGGAAAATGTTAAAAAGCCACATCTGTAAGGGTCTAATATTTATCTAAGCTTTAAAAAGCAGACAGGGAAGTATTTGAAACTATTTTAAAATGAAATATTATTGAAAAAAAAAATAATATGGCTTTAGGTCCTTGTTATCAGACATTTCTGGTGATGCAGTTTTCAAAATGGAGCAGGAAATTATCTGAAAAAGGAGGAAAGAAGAAAGAGAGAGGAGGACTAAAGGGAAAGGAGGGAGAAACCCAAATTTTTAAAGTCCTCTCTTCCCATGGAAGAAGAAACAACTGTAAGGTCAGGTTTCAAGAGTTTCAGTTGCAAGCTGCCAGGTTTCCCTGTCCATGAACTCCCAGAGCACTCCCATGTCATTAAGAATTTGTTGAAGTGGAGCAATTTCTAATGACCAAAACTAATAGTGAAAACAATGTTAATGCTCAATACTGAACCTTATTTCACTGCCTTTATGAATATGGTTTCTAAATCAAGGTTAATGTAGGAATCAACACAGGCAAATGCTGTATCTATGCTGCATTTAATTCTCTACACTCCCAGATACAGAATTCCCAGATATGCCCTGGTTGCACCCAGGATGTAGAAAAGAAGACCCAGATGCAGGCCCTTTAACAATTCTGTAAATTTATACCTTGAAGAAACTTAAGACTGCCTTCAAACCAACCGTGTATGCAAAATACACATTATCTAGAAACTCTACACAGGAAAAATAATTAGGTCTAGTTTTGTTAAACAGAAGATTAAGAAAGTACATACAAGGGTATGATTATAAGGAATGTGAGCAGATTGTCCTCCTTCATTCAGAATCTTATGATGGAAAAGAAGATGTACTAGATAAAAGCTGCATTTGGGTAGACTTAGACTGGTTGAATGAATTTAAGCTACCATTGCAGTTAATTTAACTTAAAAAACAGGTCAAAGTGCTGCTTCCAGCCATCTATTAATATTGAAAGGATTTTCTGGTTATTATAGTTATACTCCAAAATGTCTTCAATGCATTAAAGTTATACTAAATTGTATGTCTTGCTGAACAAAACAAATTATGACTAAGCACTTTTTAAAGACTGAAGAATGCAAAAAGCTCGTTAATAATAGTACACTAAAAAAACCCCAAGTTATCACCGCCTGATATTTTCAACCAAACATATCTCAAAACACCACTTCAAACTAAGGGGAAAGAAATGGTTCCACTAAAAATAAATTCTCCCAGCTCCTCTGCCTTCCCTTCTACCCTTGTTTCCATTTATTTTGTGAGCATCCCCTTCCTCCATACAGCAAGTCCTAATAAAATAACCTAACAATAAAAAATGCTGGAAACACTATTTCAAATTCTGTTATAACAAAAAAACCACAACTAGCATTAATCTTATACAGTTAAAAAACAGAATGATAGTTTTTTTAATCGGAGGGATCTGAGATCAAAAGAGGGAATCAGAAAAGCTGAACTCTAGCAAAATCATGTCTCCCATATTGCCCCATCTATCCTGTAACACCCTGTGTTCCTGCTGCACAATTCCACTACCTCCTTCTGCCATTCATTCATAATTCATTTACAATGCTGGTAAAACAGGTTTAAAAAACTAGGATACTTCCATATACACATTTTGTTGCAAAAGGTGTAAGGACTAAAAGAAGATACTCTTTGCACTACAAATCGCTATTAGGCCCTGATTTTGAAAGTTGTATCTGTCATGTAGTATCTGTTCTTATCAAATTCTATGATTCTATGAAAAGTGAAGAACACTAAGTAGAGTGGGTAAAGTTAAGCAGGTGTCTACTTTTTTGTAGGATCACAACTTTATAGCTGCATTAAGTGTGGTATACTTTTTTCTAAGGACCAAAGGGCTACTACAAGCTCAGTTTTGGCATTCTCCAGATCAGATTCATTATGATGTGATATCTGTGATGGTAAACTTAATCACATCCCTAACATGTGATTTTATTAGCTAGTCAAAAAAGAAATTCCCAGGCTATTTACCATTAACAGTTTAAGCAGATTGCTTTGTGGAGAGGAAAACTGACAATTATTCAGTATTCTTGTACTAATACCCTAAGTTCCTGTTTGATAGCAGCAATAGTTCCATTTGTTGAATTTATAACTAATCAACAGCAACAATTTAATATTTTGAAGGAAAGAATTCTATTAAGAAAATGCTGTTGTGTGCAGGATGAAAAAGGCTATCTGCTCACAAATTAATGCTTTGCTTCAAAATTAAACATCAAGAGCTGTCCTCAAAATCAAGACAGAAATGATGGGGAGGCTGAGGGGAGTGCAGTACAGCCCATGTGACCAAATCAATTTCCCATCTGTATCATAGATGCATCCAGCCCTGTCCAACCCCAAACTCTCTATGTTTGGGGAGGGGACACACACACAAAAAAAGAAGCTAAGTGATTTTGCACTTACTTTCTTTACACAGTTCCAGCAAAATCTCACTTGCTTCTACCATAAAGAAAATAATACATTTTTGCACAAACTATCCTGCCAATTTGTTAAGAAAATGTGTAATAAAACATGAGCCATACCAACATCAGAAAGCATCTGCAATCAGTATTTTCCTTGCAAATACAGAAACAAAATATAATCCAGATAAACTGTCATGCATCTCTGGCATGCCTGGTACAATCTGAACTGTATATGCAATCCTGGAGGTTCCTGTATGAAACTCAAGTGTGACTACTCACAACTTACAGCTTTAAAAATTGAAAGAAAACAGGAAAACAGACTGTTAGAGCTTTAATTTGATACTGTAATTTATTAAGCTACTTTTTCTTCTAAGTAGTCTCTGCTTTCACCATGGACAAGCTTAAGTAATAACCGTTTTCATGAAAAAAATGCTTGCAGAAGCAATCTCTGAACTATGTAACTGAATTCTGCATTCTCCTCAGAGAACAGAATGAGTCTCAAGTAGCTTGTCAAACAGCACTGTAGTAAATTCCGTCTAATTCAATAACTATGTATCTGTGAGACCTTAGAAAGAGCTTATAACTATATATTCACATTTTCATCAGACCAAAAGGTCTTGATTTGTCTGTTTATACATTGCTGCTTATAGTAATCTTTTTTCAATATATCATCACAGCATCCAACAAAAACATAGAAAAATAATTTCCTTTATATATTTGAACTGGCAAAACACTGAAACATTAAGTACATTATCTGAAACAAGTTATTACTTAAGCATTAAGCTAATGAGACAGCAAAAATACTGGAAAATTATAATCTCATCACAAATCAGATCACAGTGTATCTTGGCTAATTAGCAGCAGAAAAGTAGTAATAAATCACTTGTATTTCTTGGTGTCCAATGAATTGGCTTTCAACATATTCTAAGCAATTCCAAATATGAAACCACAGATTCTCATGAATAAAAAGTTATTAAAATACCAAATTTCTACTGTTTCAAACCATTTAGTCTTGGAAAGCTATATGGAAAATAATGAAGTGGCTGGGTTTTTTTTTCTTGGGGGGGGGGGGGGGGGAAGCAATGCATGGTTTCAGAATATATGCTATTAGCAGCATTTATCTAACATACCTAAAATATATGCTGGCAGCTAACAATGAAAGGCATAAAGACACTATAGATATCACTACTCAAGCACTTTGAGCCCAAAATCATGTGTAGCACTTGATGTAGCAAGAACATTCACTCAAAGTTCAGGTCTAGGATAAGGCTGGTGGCTCTGCAATTCCCAGAGGAGGGACCATGTTTCTCATACCTCTCCAAACTGGGGGTTCTCAAATCAAATTACGATGAAACTTCTGCTCAGTCCAACATTTTGGGGTTAATCTAGGGGGTTCATTTTCACCAGCCATCCCACATAAGTTTTTGTTTCATTGCGTGGCTGTCAATTGATGTGATGACCTCCTTGCTATTCCATAATTCTATTTTTCAGATTTCCATGTTCATTTACTGCTTTTAGATGATGGCAGGGACAATGAGGCAATAGTGGCTCAGAAGTTAGACACCCAGAGCAGAACTGTTGCTTTCTGTGATGTTCCCTCACCAAAGAGCTGTGCTACTACAGCAGAAAACACTGAGCCACTCGTTTTGGGGAAACTTTTTGTGAATGAGTAACAACAGCTGATACTGATCCTGAGGCTCGGGAAAAAAGTATCCATGCATTTCCATTCAGACTCTACAGGGTTAATAAACAGATCAGTGACAGGTGCTCCTCACATAGACAAAGTATCACTGAGTTGTGGATGGGAATGTTCAGAAGAGGAACACTAGGTTTAAAAAGACTAGTGAAAGTGGTTGTAGTAGAGAAACCACGAGAGACAAGGTTTACACACTGTAGCACATTTCACTTCTGCTCTTTGCGTCTTTTTCACAGGAGCACCTACCACATTGAGATGAACTTACAAGGGGGAAGTCCCCAGCCTGAGAAGATCCCTGCATCAGGCCAGACAGATTGGTGAAAGAGATGACTATTATTTATCAGCAGAGCAAATGGAAACACTTTACTAGGTTGAGTCAGAGCACTGACACACTTGACAAAGTATGCTTGCTTCCTCCCCCACCGCCTCCTATGCAGACTCATCTTCACTCTCCAACAAAACCAAGAAAGTCAAAATCAAACCCAGGAAAATGCTCAGTTACCAATTCAAAGTGGCAACTGTCTCCTGAAATTAAATAAAATAACAAGACTTGCCACCCTTCTGCTCTTTACTTCTGTCTCCTCCCTCCCCTGTACCACAGCTTTCCTCAGACTTCTTCCTCCTCAGTCGCTTCTTGTCCAAGTACCTCCATTTCTCCAAGGCAGAGTTTTTTGGTTTGGCTTTGGTTTTTTTATTTTTTTCTGTAGAACTGATATATCTACCCCAGAAGACTTTCTTGGCATCTGTAAACTAGAAAGGCCCTTCAAGGGGTTTGTAGGGGATGGGGCTGGTGGTTGGGGAGCCCTGAAGAGGTGAGTGGTGCTGAACGCAGGGAAGCAATTGGAATAGATGACTTGACAGCATAGGAGAAATACTTATTTTAGGCTTTTAAGCTGTGCTGGAAAGGGTATAGTTGCCCCCTGTAAAGGAGTTCCCTAGGGAAAACTCATTGTACTAGTAGTGGGAAACATGAAGGCAGGGGAAGTATGAGCTCAGCCCTGGAGACAATGAGCAGGAGGCTCCTTCCAGGGTGACTCATCCAGCCCCTGGGACAGAGGAACCCAAGCACTCCATAAATCAGCATCTTTTGCTTGCTATCCAAGTGGTGGCACTTGGCAGTGTGGAAAGCAGCTGTTCACTGCTTCGAACAGCTCACGGGATGGTGCTGGGAAGCAGCAGCTAAACTGAGGTTTGGGGGAGATGAAATTTGGTGACAAGCCAAGAAGGAAATAGGGCAACAAGATAGAATCATAGAATCATAGAATAGGCTGGGTTGGAAGGGACCTCAGAGATCATCGAGTCCAACCCTTGATCAATTACCACCACAGTCACTAGACCACGGCACTGAGTGCCATATCGAGTCTCTTTTTAAATATCCCCAGGGACGAAGAGTCCACCACCTCCCCAGGCAGCCCGTTCCAATGTCTGATCACCCTTTCTGTGAAAAAATTCTTTCTAATATCCAGTCTGAACTTACCCCGGCACAATTTAAGACCATGCCCTCTTGTCTTACTGAGAGTTGCCTGGGAAAAGAGACCAACCCCCGCCTGGCTCCATCCTCCTTTCAGGTAGTTGTAGAGGGCAATGAGGTCTCCCCTGAGCCTCCTCTTCTCCAGGCTGAACAGCCCCAGCTCCCTCAGCCTCTCCTCGTAGGATCTGTGTTCGAGTCCCTTCACCAGCTTGGTTGCCCTCCTCTGGACCTGTTCGAGGACCTCAATATCCTTCTTGAACTGAGGGGCCCAGAACTGAACACAGTACTCGAGGTGTGGCCTCACCAGGGCTGAGTACAGGGGCAGAATCACCTCCTTGGACCTGCTGGTGACACTGTTTCTGATACAGGCCAGGATGCCATTGGCCTTCTTGGCCGCCTGGGCACACTGCTGGCTCATGTTCAGCTTCCTGTCAATCCAGACTCCCAGGTCCCTTTCTGCCTGGCTGCTCTCCAACCACTCTGTCCCCAGTCTGTAGCGCTGCATGGGGTTGCTGTGGCCAAAGTGCAGGACCCGGCACTTGGCCTTGTTGAAGCTCATCCCATTGGAGTCAGCCCATCTCTCCAGTCTGTCTAGGTCTCTCTGCAGAATCCTCCTGCCTTCCAGCTGATCAACACTTCTCCCCAGCTTGGTGTCATCAGCAAACTTGCTGATGATGGACTCAATCCCCTCATCCAAGTCATCGATGAAGATATTGAACAGGACTGGGCCCAGCACTGATCCCTGGGGGACTCCGCTCGTGACCGGCCGCCAACCGGACGCAGCCCCATTCAGCACCACTCTCTGGGCCCGACCCTCCAGCCAATTCTTAACCCAGTGCAGAGTAGGCTTGTCCAAGCTGATACTTAAAGGAATTCATTTGCCTTTGCATAAATAACAGGCAACTGGATCGAAGTAGTATTCCAGTAACACTATGGCTCTCCTAGAGCAAAAGAAATTTTTTCAAACTTGTGGGCCACTGGACATTTTTCTTGTAACCAGGAGTCCATTTTTATGTAATTTATGTGCCAATAATGCAGTTTTCTCACAACAAATCCCACTCTAATATTTAATAGAGTTATATTTTTGAGTAACATTCTTTTGCACATAGATAATAGATGCTGGATAATAAAAATGTATGCAAATTAATTGGGAAAAAAACACAGAGTATGTATTTCTCAGCTGTATTTTGAATTTAGCACTTAAGAGTCCACATCCCTTTTCTGATGAGTGCTGCTGTCTTTTTCCCTGCCTTGAAAACATAAACAGCTTCTATTCTTAAGAAAGGCAATTAACACACCAGAACACCTCATTAATTGATGCACCAAATATTAGATTAGTTTCACTATTAATTAATCAGGGCCAGTGGTCTGAGAACAAGATTTCTTAACTTGAAGTGGCTGCTTTTGCAGCTTGTCTTATGGCCTAGCATTTACGGTTGTCTCTTCTGAGCAGTTATTCTCATCCTTCTCTATCCCCAGAAGAATTGGGAGGGAAAGATAATTTTTATTCTATTCTGATTGGTTTTCATTATTAATTTCTCAAAAAAAAAAAAAAAAAAAAAAAAAAAGAAAAAAGATACAACCTCAAGTAGCATCAGGTTTTTTCTGTTATATTAACCAAACAAATCTGATGCAGACAGCTAAGCCAGCAAAGCTCACCCTAGATGATGAGAATTATTAGACTTGGTCCTCTCTAGCTGACCTGTAATTTCCAGCTATGTGTAGACTCCTGCAATCCAGCTACACGTACAGCAGCTCCCAAGGAGGGCCAGGACCACTGAGACCTGAAGTTCACTGCTTCTGCAACCCAGTGCCAACTGGAACTGTCTGACCCCCTGGGATATTGTTTCACACATGGGACCTAAAGCAAAAGCCAAGTGGGTTTCATGCTACATCAAAGGCTTGAAAAGCCAAAATTTTCTCCTTCCCAGGTTCTTACTAGGGAGCCATAAAATAGTTTTTAAAAAAACAAACCGAAACAAAAAACAACTGATAAACCAAAACAAAACAGAACAAAACAACAACCCACGAGGGAAAAAAAGAAAAGGCTGAGTGGTTAGTTTGGAAGAAATGGTCATTCTCCAAGAATTACATTCAGACACTTCAGAGGTGACTAAACTTTCTGAAACATTTAACTGTTTTTGTGTCAGAAAAAGGCAAAGAAGGGTAGGGGGAAAAAAAAAAAAAGAGACAAAAGAGAGAGTCAAGTGGCCTCTCCCTCTTCGCTCTCTCTTCTTCTCCTCTTCCCCTTTCCCAGGAGATGCATTTTCCTTCAAAGAACAGAGGTAATCTACCAAAACCAGACACTGCTGTTGCTGCTTCAGAAACAGAAGACTGTGGACAACAAATTCAAGCCTTTTTGTTTTAAATAGCAATATTTACAGATAAATAAAGAACAACTGACTACTGACAACCCATCCCTGAAGTGAAGAGAAACACTACTAATGTGAATACTGAAATACCTAACTTTTTAGAAAAACATTCATAAGAGAGCTTTGTTTGAGAAAGACAACTCGTAACATCATTCAGAAAGCTTTCCTGGGCTGTGAAAAATATTTCTTCTTCTTTGACAATCTGGGAAAACTTTAGCTGTTACAGTAAGTACAAAATGAAAAAATAACCTCCAAAACAATCTCACTTTTAGCTTTCCACACATTTTCAGTGTTTGAATTTCTCCTAGCAAGAGCAGAACAGCCTTGAGAGGACAAGCAGCCATGTCAGAAACCATGGAAACTGTAGTTTGCCTGTTTTTCTTAAGAGTTGGGCAACAGGCCCTGTCTGAAATTTAGCTTCCACAAGGTTTTGCAATTAGAGAAGTCAAGTATGAACACAGCAAGTTCAGGAACAAAAATAAACAGAATTTCATACCTCATCCTAAGAGTTTCTGAGTTGTTATAAAAACCTTTCCAGAACCACCCTTTGAGACTCAAATTGCTGGGCTGTAACTTGATTTTCTGACCAACAGCGCTTGCAATTTAAAGAAAAGCAGGATAATGAGCTGTGCTGGTATGGCATGGGTACTTTGCAAGGCAGCATTCAGATAGCTTCTTTTTTGGTATTTGTTGTGTTATTTGAAATAAAATTTTCACTGACAGATTAAAGAGCGAGAATCCAGTACTGCAGACTGATGGAAAAGAGGACCTACAGAGAAAGCCCTTCAGGAGAAATTCCTTCATAAATGTTGATTAGAATCTCCCCCTTCCACCCACATAGAAACTGGTTAGATGGTCATAAAGGGACATCACAGAAAAGACATCAGGTTCCAGACAACTACTATGGCAACCTACACTAGTTTTCAAAATTGCAAATAAATCCTTGGTTATCTTTTACCCTGTCCTTCAACTTCCTACTTTGAATTTTACATAAGAGAGGCCAAAGAGTGTAGAAAAGGTCAGCTGTGACCCTCAGAGTACTATGATTTGTTGCACAGGTTCTTCTGCCTTGGCTTTGTACCCTCAGCCATGTAGCAGCTGCCAAGTAAGATTCAGCTACAGAAACCAGAGAAAGAATGCCAGTTTCCCCTGTATTCACAGTTTCTGAAATTTCTTCTTCAGAGGCCTGAAGATTTTGTTGGTGTACATATATGAGGCTCACCAGCACACATGCACTGAAAATATGAGGTTGTACAATTTTACCCTTTGCCTGTTTCTTTATACTTTGAAGCTTTTAATATGAGGACTGTTCTGTTTTTTTCTGATTGTAGTAGAGTTTTATTAGTTCACTGTAGGGCCAGTAAGCACTCCACTGCAGTAAGAATAACATGCACAGCAGGAGAAAAACATCAGGTGGTCACCCTGTGATTCTGCTAATGCATTGAAACTCATGTTTTTGTAGATAGTGCTGCAGGTTTTTTCCCTCTCAAGAACAGCAGACATACAGATGTGCATTTTGGTGATCCACTAGATCCAACGCAGTGGTCCAGGAGAAACTGGATACCCAAAATTACCAGGTAGCACAGTAGCATTATGGCCTTGCTCTTAACAATATGACTACTCTGCTCTTCCCCCATGGATTTCCATCACACAAGAAGGCATCTGTTCCCATTGATTAGCTCCAAGACAAAGTATCAAACTTTGAATTTCCAACACTATGAAGCATCTTCTATGGATAACTTCTATTAATCCTTAAATACATTTATAGAAAAAGAAGGAAATCATATTTGAGGTTTATGAATATGAAGTTACTGCTTCACAAAAGACAAGTCATAAGAACAAAGCTGGCATTTTGCTAAAAATTAATAAAGAAGACTTTTTAAGAAGCTCTGCATGAGTGGGATTTTAAACATTACAAACTTGAAAGTTTATTTTGAATCACAGTAAAGCACAACAGAAAGCAGGTCTGTTGTAGGGAAGAAAGTGCATGAGCCAACCATAATCATCATATTTATTCAAGATAATTTATTTTCCTAACACAAGAAGGACATTTGTATTTATCTGTAAAACTGCTTATGCATGACTTCAATTTTTATTGAAAAAGTATTACATCAACACTGGATCGAGGCTTCCATACTGGTCCATCAGAGAGGTGCATCTCATCTCTGCTAGAAGAGGGGAAACAGCCATTACATCTTAGCACACATGCCCTCTTCCTCCCCTTCCCCCCCCTTGTCAGGTATAAACTTACTTGAAAAACACTCAGATGAAGACTATGAAAAACAAGTTTCAAGTGATATATGAAAAAACGAGTTTCAGAACACTCCAAGTGAATGCAACAGTGAACCCACTATCTCTTGTCCTCTAGAACTTCTACTGTTCCCCCTTTACTCAGAATTTTTAGAAGACGCAGCAGTGACAAGGAATACCTCTTTTCACATATAGTCCTTAGAGTGAGTTTAATAGACGTTTTGGTTTGATGGAATAAATAGGTTACAGATACAGGTATTGGTTCAGATTCACAGTGCCCATTACATTCCTTAGCTGACCAGACCTTAAGCACAAAACTTCAGATTTTTCACTTTTACTCCCTTTTTTAAACTTGAACAGGCTGAAGAATGGGCTTGGTTTCTCCTTTCCTTTGAACAAAAAGCAACATCTTCAGGAGGAAAACTGCTCACAAACTCAAAATATCAGCAAAGATACAGGAACAACGAGAGACTGGAATTCAAACACTGACCTACTTCCTATTATAGCTTTCCTCATAGCCAAGGAACACAGAGTGCTGCTTTAGTGGAACTGAAATGCTGCAGCATATGCTTCTCTAGACAAATAAAATGCTGGCAGGCAATGCAGTAAACTGAGCCATGCCACTTTTTCCTCCCATGAAAGTCCTTTGAAACATCCGTATTACATTATTCACTGGGATAATGACTGAATACTTTATAAATGAGACAGAAAGTCAATTATTCTACACATTCAACATCACATACACGAGTGTAAGATCAATGTGCCTATAACCCAATTTACAAAACACTTCGACAACAACAACAAAAAAACCCAACCATCAAACCAAAACCAAAACAGAAAATTAAGTTTGTAATTTCTTAACACTTTCCAGAGCTGCTAATGTATGTACTGTAACTCAGAAAGGCTATTTATAGACACAAGCTTCTGCACAGGATTCTTAGAAAATTGTTTTATTAACCCTCAGATACCATGTTTGTTGGAGCCCTGAAGATTCATTACAACTAATAATAGGTATGAAACTTGAATTTCAGCAGTGTTTCTTATTACCCAGGCGTAAAATGCCGGTTGACACTTTGGGATTAAGATGAAACACTGAGTATTATTTGAATAATATCAACACAAAAAAAGCAATTAAAGCTACCAATCCTAAATACCTCAGTGTTAAATGCAAAATGTTTTGCAGTCACTGGGATGTGCAGCACGTCTACTTGTTGAGCAACCAGCACAGCATGGCTGTGACTTGTAAACATGCAAATGTAAAGATCAGAATTCACTCTGAAGCTAAGTGGTATAGGTTAAATATTAAATACCTTTTTCATCAGCCGTTTGCAAATGAATACAATTGCTAGCATTTGTTGCCTCAATTTTCATTTGCAAAAATAAAGTGTTGGGGTTTTTTTGTAAAGCAGAGCATACCTGAAGTTGTCCTACAAAAAATAACACAAATTCTATGGAGATCAATTTCTCAATGTTTCCTAATTATTGCAGTAAAATATTTTTATTGTATTGTTGACTATATTGTGCCTACACATTAAAACCACTTACAAAAGCTAAATTTAGGGTTATTTCTAGATGGGTATATTAAGCCTGAAAATGAAATTATTCTAGAATGTGCTACCTAATCTCTTTAAATAACTGAAATGTATACTCATTAAGAATTATGCTATTCCAGTGGATAACTCCTATATTTTAAATAAAGTAATTAATGAAATACATACATAATGTTTGGAGGTGTAACTATTAAATCTAATTAAATAGAGCTACAGTTTCTTCCTGAAAATTCACAACAGCCCTTTAAAGTTAGAGCATAGTTAAATGCAGTTAGTAAAGAAACTTGCCAGTGGAAGGTTTTTTGTTAGCTTTCTAAAAATATTCTGCGCTAAATATTTTTGCCATATACTTAAATTTTGCTGGGATTGCTTTTAAGCATTTTCCTTTCAATGCATTGTCTAAAAATACATGTTAGTAAAAATGCTGTCTAAATAATATGGAATATTTAGAAAATTGGGTTGAACAGTTAAAAAAAATCTGCAGTAGCATTTTCTGCTGTACCTTGCTAAACCTGCACTTAGTCTCACATATTAAAAATACAAAGTAACGTTGAATTCCAATAAATGTCCTTATTATTAATGAAATAAAGATGAACATACACTTTGGAAAAAAATCTTAACTAACAGAAAAGAATAAAATCGTGTTTATGAAAAAAAATTTACAAAACTGTTCAAACTCTTGAATATTACAATTCCTGAAAGATGTTCCAACAATTCTGGGCATATTCAGCCCTTGCAAATGTAGTTTATCTGATATGAATGCTCCTGTCTGTCCTGGTGAGGCTACACATAAGTTTCTTTTTCAAAGGTTTCCACTCCATAAGCTATTGGAGTGGATTATTGATACACCAACTTTCTCATACTGAAGCAGAAGTAGAAATCCAAATCACAAGAGCAGATGAAATCCCAGACTACATTAGTCATTCTATGCTCCAGTTCCAATAATTAAAAGGGAGAATTTGCAGAACCTAGTGCTTGATCAGCACAGGTAATGAATTATAATTAGACAAGTACACTTAAAAAGCATTGGTGACAATGACTATGTCATTTGTAGTTATACTCTCAGAGCTTAATTAATAATTTGCACTTCAACCATCTCTCCTTCCATATTTGCTAGCTGCAACCATTATCTGATGAGGTTTGGGGAAGAGAAGGAGGCAGTTTGCACCTGTAAAATCCCTATTTACACCTGTGAAAGCCCCTATTGAGACCACACCAAGGCATGTGGGAACAAGCCCTGTTTTGCACACCATGATTTAATCCAGAACAAACAGCCTTGATTTAGCTGGCTACAAATGCCAAATTGTGTCCCCAAACAGGCAGGCCCAAGTATACCATTAATGTTTTTGTTGCAGTGCTGAGGTATTTAAAAAAACCTGCACATATACGCCTCTACATAGAAAGGGATACAAAATTTGCTTTAGAAATTCAATGTAGTTGTACAAATCAAAAGTTAACAGAAGAAGGTAATTCAGCCTTTTTTTATATGCAGAAGCATTTAAGAAGGTGAAAACATAATCTGTTGAGGAAATATTTTGTTTAGTTTAGTTTTAAAAACACCCACAGGGAAACCAGTAATAAAAAGCAAGAACAAGTTATATCTGAGGAGATGCAGGTTTCATTAGAGAAAATATGTGCAAATATTGTAGGTGGTTGTAGACTGGTATTTAGGAAATGTGCCTTTTTAGGTTTATGCATTCCCAATGTTTAATGTGTTTTTTCCAACTAGTCAATATATTTGCTGTAACAATTTAACATCTTATTTTTGCTTTATAACTGTCACTGTGTTTTGGGGCCAAATACACACAGGCACATGGTATTATGATTCATGTGTGGACCAGAGAATAACTCAGGATTATTGGTATCTGTATCTACTCCAGTGGCTCTCATGGTTTTGGAAGCTACTCATGAAAATTTAAAGTTGGAGGAGTTCATCAGCATCATGCTGTAACAGAGCTATGATTTCTATAACAAAATCTGCCAACGACCAATTCAAAGTGGAGCCATTCCAAAACAAAATGAGTAAAAAGTCAAGCTGCTGGTGATGCAACTTGTGATGCCCAGAACTGAATTTTTATGTCTGAAGAGAAAATATGTTTTCTCATTATGTGTTTACCTTTTATTTTCAGTATTACAGTATTATTTAACTTTTAGTAGTACATAATTTGAACCACACCCCAGTCTGATACAAAAAAAGAAGTAAAAGAATTCTGTATTTGTCAGTTCACTTTTAAAAGGTAGAACTTTCACAGTCAATGTAAAAATGATTATAAATAATAGTCTGACCATTATTATTGTTTCAAAGGAAATTTAATAGCTGTAGTAGCCACATCAAAAACCATGACTCCAGGAATAAAGCAAGATAAACAATTCTTGAATACTTGGATTATATTTAAATAACTGGCTTGAAATATTGTAGCTATGTTATAATCCTTGACGTTGTCACATGAAAGCCCCCTCTCTTTCTGAATTCTGATGACAGGTGATGAGACAGTGTCTAACAAAATACAATACCACATCAACGAAGAACTTCACTTCTACAGCTCCTTGCTTTTATGGAAAACTAGTGAGAGCTTTGTAAATAAGCTTTAAATGTGAAGCATCAGCATCTAAAAATAAATGCTCATCTCTTCAAAGAAAATAATCATTTAAGGATTTATTTTTAAACAGCTATTTTTAAAGTGATCTGCCTTGACATCAGAACATTCTTCTGTCATCACAAGGGAGTTAAATTCTGAGGAATCAAGCTGCTTGCTTTACTTTGAGCTCCATAATTCTTCCTTTCCAAACTTAACAAAAGCTATCAGAGTGTAAGTGATGAGCAGTAATTGACTTAAATATCTAGAGAAAATAACAATTAAAAAGGTACAAAGGGTTCCTCACTGTACAAATACATTAAAGTAGGTAAATATGAATTCCGAATAAATGAATTTTTAATACATCCACTCTTTGTAAAGAACTCTTTCGTCTGTATACACAAGCATCACAAACTGCTTATGAAAACAAGTGTTTTGAAAAGTAAATAAGACACTGGCAAAAAGTGCACTGTGCCCTACTTCTGTGGCTGATCTAATAGATCTTAATTCACTTCTGAACTTTGTGGTTTCACTCCTTTAGCTCATGTATTACAGTGAGTATTACAGTATTACAGTGAGTGGATTGTAGGGTCACCTTGAGGGAGAATACTGCATTCCAATAACTTATTTCAATGTTCAGAATATCCAAAGTGGAAATAATGATGGACAATAGCATGTGATGACATATGCCAGCCGTGGGAGGGAAGTTTAATAAAGTAGGACACGCCATAAGGAAATCTGGCTTCAGTTTCTGGCTCCAATACAGCTTTTCTTTATATGACAAATAATTTCATCTCCCTAAATTGCTTTTCCCACAGTTTAAATGGGATATTTGTTTACTTTTCCAGATACTGTGAGAATTAATTTATTCATACTTGGGAAAGCATGTCAAATTTGTAAAATGGGAGCCTCTGCTGGACCTTACCGTAAAGTCGGCCTGCAAGCAATCAGGCTCAAATATATTCACTGCAATTTGAAACCCCCTTCATGCAACCTCTGCTACAACTATTAACAGAAAGTGTTTATTCTTGGCACACTGGCATTAGCAGTATTAATTATAATAGTCTTATACGTGACCACACGAGAACAGTAACCAAATTAAATTTATTGCACTGCATCTGGATTAAATTTATGGCACCTCTGTGGTCACTAGCACAAATATAACAGGTCTTTTTAACATCTGGAGAATTTCTCATTCTACCACCTATCCCTGCTTCATCCCTGCAGTCCAAGAGATCCTTTTTCACCTGCTTGGTAAAGACTTAAGGCTCATGTGGTACCTGCTCTCCACCTCCCCAGTGGTCTGTGTATATAAGCTCTGAGTAGTAAAAAGTAAACATATACGTAACATTTTAAAACTCTCCAGAGCCAGGCTAAAGTGATTAATGAAAAACTATATAAAGATATACATGTGGCTTATTGTAGAAACGTAACCTGAGAACTCTCCTGCATCATTGTAAGAAAAAAGTTTCTCAGCAAATCCACCAGGGACTCAGATCCCCAAAAGGTTCCCTACATGCAAATCCCACCATGTAAATCCATCCCAGGAAGATGGATTTACTTTTAAAATCATAAATAAGGTATCAGTAACTGAGCTCTCAAGAAAACACAAATTAAAATTATGACCTCTGAAACTCAGAATATGTCTAGTTTAGCAGCTGCTAAAGAATAGGAAGTATGGTCAAATGGGCAAAATTACAAAATCTAATAGTGTGAACAGTGAAACCAGTTCTCCTGATATCACTGTTAGACACTGCTAAAAGAGACAGTTTAATCCTAGACGAATTTCTATTCCAAATAATTGCAAGAAAGCTCTTGATAACTGTCTAGCTTGGATGGTAGGAATTTAGATGGTCCCAGGTAAAGTACTGATCATCCACACTATTTCCACTGTGTATTTAAAAGAAATCATGACTACTCTAATTTACTGAAATTATATTTCTGTACCAGTGGTACTATATTAACTTAGCTTGGAAGCTAAGACTAGTACAAATTCATATGATTTAAGAAGAAACATTGCAAAAAATACTCTAGAGTTCTCAATGACAGTTTTAAAGAAAACAACTGATGTTGAAAACAAACAAAATTGTATCCCAACTGAATTTTCAAATTCTTTTTTTCTCTCTGCATTTAGGAAAAGTGAGATAATTCTACAATTTACTCCTATTTGAGTACTCATACTGGTTATTAGCACATA
Source organism: Phaethornis superciliosus (assembly GCA_023637945.1). Lineage (NCBI taxonomy): Eukaryota > Metazoa > Chordata > Aves > Apodiformes > Trochilidae > Phaethornis > Phaethornis superciliosus. Next base: position 111,851,327 of record JAJQWJ010000002.1, read on the forward strand.
TATGGACAGGTCAACCTGTGTTTCCTATTTGTTTATCTGTGTTTTTCAGTGTTAAAAAATGAAGACTAAGGAAAAGGCTTAGACACATGAATTTTTGCCAGTTTAACATAAAATACACGTTCAAAGTTGTGTGGCTGCTATAACTTATTGTCCTCAGAATAGTACCTGGTGCAAACCCAATGCTGTTAAAAAGAAATACAGATTGTCACCTGCTGCTGTTCTAGTCTCAAACACTGAAAACAATGATTAATTAATTTCAAATTAGAAATGGATGTTCCGGTCACTGAAGGGTTGCAAATACACACACCATAGAAAAGGCAAAGTACAAAGAGCATCACAAGATGGGATCCTACAAGTGGATGTTGCTTTAGGAAAACAACAGACTTTCTTCAGATGGACTAAAACCAACCTTCTGCAACTTCAGAAGGAGGGAGATACAGAGCACTTAGAAGATGGTTTGTGTGAAAAGTTTTCCACCACTGAGGCCCAACAGACACAAGGAATATGGATGTAAATATTTATCTTTTTCTGTCTACAATGAAGACCTACAAATCCACCACAGAGAATTCCCTGTGCTGCTCTTTGGTTTGTTTGGTTAAAAAGTATTTTTAATGCTATAGTATACTAATGGGGATTTTTAATCAGTATTTAATGCCTGGTTGAAACCTGCTTCCTGTATAGGAGCTGGTGGTTCAAAGACCTTCAGAATTCAGATAATGAAAGAAGCAGACTTCTGTGAAATGTTCTGCACTGAAATATCACTAAATATCTATAATAGTTCCAACATGAAAAGACAAAATGTCACGACTAACTATCCTCAAAATATTACTTAATATTACTTTTTAATTTCTCTATATGATTACCTTGCCCAGCTTCACTGTGCTATTAAGCAGTAATGGCAGAGGAGATCACCATATACCTTGAGTTCATCCCACATACAGTCATTCCACAAGGAAATAAGGGATCTATGGAACGATGGAAGTGGGACAGGGCTCAATCATAAAAGCTAGGAGAGAATTCAAGTTACACAGCACACTCTCACTGACTCTCTGTCTTGCCTTTCCACTATGTTTTCTATGTCTTTTTTCTATCACTCATCAAAATTATTGCCAGGGAGTAAGCAGAAAAACTTAAAAATTCTGCTGTTGATGTTTTCCTGCCTTGGATTCTTAACAGAGTAAGAGATTCTCACTTTAATCCAGTGACACAGAATCTATATAAAACTTCAAAAATGAAGGTATTTGACCACATCAAATTCTTAATCCGCATGTAACAGAAAAAAGTTCAAAGCATGGTATTGGTTTTCCAAAGAAAACGGAATAATTTCGAGAAAGTAAGAGAAGCTTGTTACATTCTGGGGAGGTTTTTTATTATGTGGCAATACTGGGTAGCAGGGATTAACCTGTAGATTTTCCCCATTAAACCACCTGCTTTTGGAAATTCTGTCATATACAGAATTTTTCAATCTGTCAGCTGTAAGCTCAAAAGAAATCTAGATGATTTAGATCATTTAAATTATTTCAAAAACTGTCCACATCCTTAGCAACTCGTAAGTGGATTTAAGTTGTCCTTGGTTTTAAGAGCTGTGCATACTGGTAATGCATTTTTTGCAACATTAAAGAAAAACGAGTGCACTGTCACTTTGTTACTTCTTAGAGTAAATCCATCTGAAAAAGACCATGTTGATAGGTTTTCCCTCCTGTCTCAATGTAAAATACTTGAACCATTTTCTCTGAAAGAAATCCCAATACATTAGCAGCTGAAATCTGATGCCTAATCTAGATGCAATATCAAGGAAGGAAAAAAAAAAACCAAAACAGACCAGGGAAATAGGTTTTAAGCTTTTGCTGATTGCAACAGATGAGAAAAGTAGTAACTATGCCTTGGATTGTTAGAACAACAAGCTCCTAAACAATGATAGGTTTTCTGAGTGCTAGTGATACCATCAGATGAGAATCCGGTGACTCAGAACACTGTCAGTTTTGTTTGCTGACATTGTTAAGCTCCGTACCCTGTACCACGACTTCTGAGTAGTTTATCTGCAGCACGCCCAAAGAACGTGAGCTTTATGATTTAAAATTAGCTGCTAGGCCTAAATATTTAGGAAGAAACGTCAAGTTTCAAACACACTGGAGTATTTCTCCTAATTTAAAGCCAACCCTGCAGCTGGAGGCAATATAAATTCCCTACCTAAAGTAGAATTACTTGCATGAAAGGCGTCTTATGTTATACACAGTGCAGTGGGTCTGGGCTGACCCATCCAAGCTGATGCTGCAGACAGACAGACACCCCCCTTCAGGGAGATGGGGAGGGGGAGCCCAGAGGCTCAGCTGCCTGGTAGAGCATCACCACTCCACCACAAAACACGGGACACTTATGGCACTTTCTCCCCTGCAATGAGTTCTTGCTTACTTCCCCTGCACAGCCAACCTAGCAGATGGCCAGTGCTCAATCAAAATCAAAAAGCACTGCTCCCTCTTCCTTGCCTGGAAAGCCAGAAGAAGAAATTGTTCTACCTGAGGTCACCAGAGAGAGGTGGATAAAAACCAAGGTGGTTTCCCTCCCATAGCACCCTGGGTTCTGCCTGCTTTGGGTTTTCAGCAGTGTTGGTTCTGCACTGCTAGCTACCCTTGCTGGGGTCTTTGGTGCAACTCACATTCCCTTCATGTTTTGTACAAAAACCCCATACAAACATGGTAGAGAAAGTATGTCAAAATACACTTGATTTTCTCTAAACCTTTGGGTAAAAGGTGTATATTCAACTCACACTGCAGACAATGAGCATCACTGTAACATATGCTTCACTGATACATGTGATAACATTCGCCCTGTGCATCACTTTTTATTGTAGCTGGGGAAGGGAAGAGGAGGAAACTAAAGAAATCCATTTAAAAGAACTGCATATTTCTTTTAGCTGCTGATTTTCCTGACAATTACTAATGAAATACTTCATGGTCCTCTTCTTTTTACATAAAATATAATCCTAAATACAATGTCTTTCTTTTTCAGCCTTCTCATTTATTTTATACACATGAACAATTATACACTTATTTCTTCCCATTACCTCACCATTTTCTCTATCTGTCCAATTTATGGTGAAAAACAAGGTTGTTGAGATAACAGGGATGGAGAAGATGGACAGATGTGTATGAATTGTATATCCATCCTTTCACACTTTCCTCCTTTCCTCCACAACTCTCCCACTCAATAAATTTTATCTTTGTTTCCATTACAAAATAAATGTCACTCGTTTTTCATTTAGTAGAATAGAAAGAAACTTACCTTTCCACATCCACTTGTGCCTCAGAATACTCTCTTCCACAATGACAGACTGACAAATGATGAGTCTTACATATAAGGAATCTTCCTGCCTGTCTTATAGTATAGATTTGCATTCTGCCGTTCACCACCTCTAGCCTCCACCAGTGTCAAATATGATTGATTGGCTGTTAAAATATTAATACTTTCATCTCCTTTACCACTGTGGTCTTTTGAACTGATATAATTGAGATCACAGCCCAGTACGGTAGGTAACATATGACAAACTGACAAATCTATGATTTCCTACTTGGAAATCCTTCTCTAGTCAATTTTTCAAGCATGTGCTTAGGAAGAGCTTCTCCATCTGGACCACCACTTTGCCATTACTTTAGATATGCTGCATTCGCTTGACCAAAGCAAAATATATGTCCATCTTTCTAAACATCTGCCAGCTCATATACAGCCCCCAGCCCTGTCTCCTTTCATCTCTCAAAGCACTATCCTCACCCAACTACTGTGCAACTTGATTGTAAAGTTGGTTTCCTTGGGTCACCCAGTTCTTTGCATCTGCATAATCTCTGAACGCTTTCTTTGTCACTGCCCTGTTATTTATATTTTCCCTCCCTTCACCAAGCGTACTCCCATTAGGGATCCAATCATATCTCTTTTTTAATCATATCAGTTTCTCTGGCCTTTTCCTTTCATATTTCTTCATCAAAATCAGTTTACCACATTCAAAACTGTTCAGAGTGCACCTGCAAGAATCAGTTTCTTAAGTTCTTTGAATCACCACATAAATGCCTTTCTAAGTTCTTCTCTCTAACACCTGCTCCTCCATCTTACTGAATTCAAACTATTTGTCTTCACTTCATGCCCTATTTCCACTTGGCCATTTCTCATTTTTATCATCTCTTATCTCCAGCTGGCCTTTAGAACTTCCTTCCATCCTTCATGTGTAAAATTCTTAAGTGCTGTTGTCTAAGGTGCTGGTCCATGCTTCCACTTACCACTGTAGCAAAATGAATAATGTTAATTATAATTCAGTGAGGACTGCCATGCAAATGTAGTTGAACAGATCAACCTAACTAAAAAATAAAACAAAAGGAGGCAAAGTAATGGTTCCTTGACCATCTGCTGACAAATACATCCTAGTCTGTTTTTTTAAAATCTGTCATTTTAATCATCACTAATCATTTAGATCTTGATTTTTCATCACAGGTAGTTATGTTATATTTGGTTGGGTGACAGCCTGTGCTTACATAATAATGAGTTCATTACATCTTACTCATTCACTCACCTCAACACTGGTTGCTTTTATTATGAAGCCTTTTAAAATATTTTAAAATACTTAAAAATCAAGTATATAACACCCTATAGCCTTACAGAGCCTTATGTTTACAATAAACCATTAGTGTACCTATACTCAATTATTCTGAAATATTTTTAAAGCTTTTCATAACCACTCACAATGCACTGCATGCAGCAGGATCTCAAAATCCTTCCTTCTTTCAGTCTTTACAGAATCACAGAACTGTCACAGTTGGAAAACACCCCCAAGATCACCACGCCCAATCATCAGCACCCCCTCTCCTTCCAATAAAATAAACTATGCATATATATAACAGTATATGTATCACCCTGGCCACTAGAGCATGTACTGAAGTGCCTCATACACACAATCTTTTAATACTTCCAGGGATGGTGATTCTACCACCTCCCTGGACAGTCCATTCCAACACCTAACTACTCTCTAAGTAAAATAATTCCTCCTTCTCAATTTTCTTCATTCAACTCCCTACTCAAACTTACATCTTTGCATAAAAAACTGTTGGAAGTGGTCTTTCCATTTGTTACCTCCAGGCTGGAGTACTGCATTTCACACAAGCAAAGGCAGCAGGAGGCCTGAACTGATGAACAATTAGCTCCTGTCAAAACCCAAGCACAAAAAGGAAGTCCACAAGAGGTAGGAGTCAAGGTTAACCATGAGAAATACTGGGACACTCTCAGCTTTCAAGGAAGGGGTTAGAAGAGCCAAAACAATCAAGAGCTGAGTTTGGTGAAGGAACTTGGAAGGCAAAAAGATCTTCCACATGAGCAGCAAAAGAAAAAACAAGGGAAAATGTGGTCCTGCTGCTGAAAGTACATAGGCCCAGGTCACAAAGGATACAGAAAAGGCTGAGGTACTCAATGTCTTATTTGCCTTGGTAAAGAAGTAAGAGCAGCCTTCAGACATCTGAAGCTTCTGCAGCCAGGGGGAAAGGTGTGAGGCCATGTAGACTTCCTCTTGGTGGAGAATGATCAATTTAAGGAACACTTAAACTGGACACACACAAGTCCACAGGACCAGATAGGATGCAACATAGAGAGCTGAGGGAGCTGGATGATGGTGTTGCAAGGTCACCCTCAAAATTGTCTTCAAAAAGTCACAGCAGTTGAGAGAGGCTGATGAAGACTGGAAGGAAGGAGAATGTATGGAACTGCAAACAGCTCAGCCACACCTTGATTCCACCTGAATAGAACAAAACTCTTTTTTTTTTTTTTTTTTTTTTTTTTTTTGAGAGGGTGGCTGGACACTGCAACAGGTTGCATAGAGCCACTCTAGAGTCTCAGTCTTTGGAGCTACTCATCCAACTGGATATAGTCCTAGGCAACCTGCTCTGGCTAAACCTGTTTTGTGCAGAGAAGTTGGACTAGATAATCTCCAGAGGTGCCTTCCAAACCCAGGAACCCAGGCAGTCAGTGATTCTGTGAAATTCTCACATAATTTAAGACTGACTATTGTGTCCCAAACATGAGCACATTACCAGGCCATCTTTCTATATAATGATCCAGAACTAAGTGTCTTCCATTAGACAATACTGGTTTTCGTTTCCCAAATATTTCTTTTTTTTAAAATATGTGTAAGAAACCTGGCAGAAAACATGTAAGAGCAAGTGAAGACATTCACAGTGGAGGGAGCCAGGAACAAACTTGAAAATCAAACCAGATTAAAAATGCCTTGTTAGTTTTAAAACATAGCAGAAAAGTGCTCCTCAGGCTACAGATTTCATGACATTATGAAGAAATTATACAAAAGAGAACCCTATTTAACTTTTACTTACAAAAAATACATCAAGAAGACATTCAGAACTGGGAAAAGCACCATTCCATGAGAAAACCTGCTGGTATTCCAAACCAACTTAAACTGTAGTATGAAAGCAGCCCAGAAGGTACTTTAAAGGATTTGATGCTGCCTGCTGCCTTAACAGCTATCATGGTGGAACAGAAGCTGGTATGGGCTCCAGAGCCAGCAGCTCTGAAATTATCACTGCAAGATGTTATCTTCTTCATCAGGGCAGATTTTGATTGACTCACAGATCTGTGTCTGTTTTCTATTACAGAATTAAAAAATGAGAGCAAAAATTTTAATCAAGAAACCTATTTACCCCATAGCCAAAAAATACCATGAAGATTAATAATTTCTGTTCACATGCTTTTCTTGGGTTTGTTGGGGCAGGAGAGTTAAGAGCCTATAGAGGCATAAATAGTGAGCACAAGACAGTTGAGGTGCTCTAGAAGACAACTCAGGTATGACCTTATTTCAGACTAACACTTGGATCCATTTATCTGATTTAACAGCACTACCACAAACAACATGGATAATTTCCTGCTTTGTTTTAGGCAGGAGAAGCTGTCAGCCATCTGAAGAATGAATCAGAGATGTTTCAGCACTACAATTTGGGGCATAAATGAGTGCAGCAAGTATGACTGAACTTTTTTCTCCTTTTGTAGAGCTTTGAAAGGTAACTGTAAATATTTTTTCAGCAAGTAGGCAACTAACATTTGTTTTTTAATAGACCTGTTTTTTAGATACAGTTCTTTTTGTTTTGTATACTCATGTTTTTTCTGTAGAGTTAAATCAGAAGTAAAAAAGAAATCATCATTGAAATCATGTAACATAGTAAGTAGTGAGAACAGCAAATATATTCTTCAACTGAGGACAAAATAACAACCGTAAGAATGATTCAGCAGTCTAAAAAGGATGTGCTGCTTCTTAAAAACAAAGCAAAACCTCCAATACCCTCACAGAAAAACCTATTAATATTTAATGCAGTATTCTCTGGACTTCCTTTTTTGTTGAATTGCTAAAATTTTAGTAAAAGCAAATTAGTAGTTGCAGTGAAATAAAAATTATTTCCTATTAATCAAGTAGAAGCTTAAAAATACTCTAGATAAAATTGGCAGTCATCTATAAAAACTAATTTAATTTTCAAAAAAGCTTTTAAGTACTGTTGCAGAGAGAAATCCATATTACCTAGCTGACATAAGAGTGAAATACTTGGGTGCAAAACAACAGCAACAAAAAAGTGTAATCAAAGTAAATGAACTGTGATCATAACAGCAGGCCTAGCAAAATTAGCTTTAATCCTGGGATATTTATGAAGTATTTGTGTAATTTTTCATGATAAAATTTCACCTCCGGTTCAATGCATACCAATAAAACACTTTCTGACAGGGACACAAAACAGTTTGATTGGAATTACTTATATACCATGTGAACTTACACTAAAAACCAGACAACTTCATATTGAAATAGAATGTTTTGTCTCAAATTCTGGTTGCACATCTGCTTATTAGAACCGTTTCCCAAGTGGATTAATTATCATTACAGAACCACACACATTGTATCCAGTCTCATTAATAACATCCTTTAAAATAACCTTTCAGGTATCTTGGCAAGCACGGCAAGATTAGTATTTAATTTTTCTCTATTGAACTAATTAAGATGAACATAAAATATGAAATACAGGATTTGTAAAAATATTTTCTTAAGGAATTGCACATAATTACAGTCTTTTTCAGCTATATGTGCCTTATAATATGGTACTTAATCTCTCTTCTATGAAAAATGTGAAATAATAGCAGCACCTCTAAAGCTTTTCTTGTACCAGTGAGCTGAAGAAAACTCATCTGTATTTAATGCAATACTCCCTCTGTATTTGTCATTATGAACACATTTACAGTATAGGAGTTGTACTAAATTAGAGATTGCCTAAATATTTCCTGTACATTATTCATTGCAGTTTCCATGTGTCAGTAATTTCAAGCCTCACCAAATAATAATAATAATGTTTCTGTTAGAATCAATTTGACCTTTTTGGTTTCCTCTTTCCCTGATTTACATCATAAATAATATAACCATACCAGCCAACTACACTTCTGTTATATTACATTTAAAAATAAATATACTTCTTTGCTGGAGAGTAATGATAGTCATTCATTCTGTGACAAAGTAGAATGGCCATCAAAAATAAAACACCAGCAAAGCCCTGTGCATCTTCCATTTTTCTAGCCTTTATTCCACCTGACAAGCCATCTGCCAGCAGAACTTTACAATGAAGTACCTATAACCCTTATGACTATTGGATAGGCAACCATTTTTCTCCTGCATAACTGTTCCTACTTCAGTAAGAAGTACATGAGGCCTAAAGGAATCAAGATCGACTGCTGAGACAGATTTTGGCAATGGAAGGAAACTGATGATATAAAAGAGACAAGATAACTGTAGGAGAGGTTTTGAAACTTCCTTGGAAAAGAGGCTTTTGCTTAACTAACAAGGTGACATATACCTTGGAATAAGCATCTGCTACTTATAAATGGCAGTAAAGAGACAATTGAGTAGTTAAGGGATCCCCAAAGAGAATACAGATGGGAGAAAAAAACCCAAAACCTTTTCTGGTCTGCTACTAAACTATTTTAATTTCCAGTTTTGGAAGTACCTGTTCGAGTGCTTTGCTTCTGGTATGTTAAGGGGCCATGCAAAGGAGATCCTCTGCATCCCACGGGAGGCACGAGCCCAGGCAGCTTGGCTGGAAGAACTGAAGCCCTCAAGGAAAAAAAAGGTCCCAGCCAAAGCAACTCATTTTATATGATGGAATGACAGGAACTCTGGTAACGATTGCTTGGTGACACTTGGTTTTCATGGGGGTTTTTTGAATTATATGAAACAGCTTATAATGCTGTCACCACGGGAAATCTACAATTGTTCCCATGATATCGCTGAATTACTTTGTTGGCTCCTTCTGAAAACAAAAATTATATGGAGTATTTCACTTCAGACAGCAACCCCTCCTTCTCATGCAAAATTCTTACATGTTTGGTGGCCTTTTCCTTGCCAAAACCATGGTATGGAGACATCTGGCATCATCACCATACATGTAAATATTTTTCCCCCAACTGTGAAAATATCATATTACCAGAAGATCAATTCAGTTGGGAAGTTTTACTGTTGAAACTTTATTTGCTTGTAAATTCTTGGTGTTCTTTAAACACAAAAATTCCACCTCAAGTGTCAACTACAATGATACTTTATGTTGCATTTAAAGATAAAAACCTATGAAGGTGAAGTTCTAGTTTTAATGTAATCCAATGCAACCAAGAAGCAGAAAGCAGGGGGGAAGATGAAAATTACAAACTCTCAGAAAATTTTCTTTTTTTCTAATTACTGTTGCCTGCTCTCATTTTGAGAAGGTGGGGGTAGGAAAGAAAAAGAAGGGGAGGAAAAAAAAAAAAAAAGCAACCTAGCAAAAGAATTTAACTTACAAAAATTGCAAAATCATCTAGTTTTAATTTTTGCAACAGATTCCGCAAAGCTAGCCAAATTCAGTGTTTTGTTAAAAGCGGAACAAGCAAAAATAGATGCTAGAAATCGGGCAAGATACCACAAAAGTGAAGCCAACTGATTAATTAATTTAAAATCACAGGATATGTTTTTTTGAACAATAGCACTGTGGAATAAATCGAGACGACTTAACACCAAAATAAGGTTTGCCTTCCTAAAATGCACCAAACAGTGGTTGCTGGTTCTGAGGAGGTGAAGTTCAACTTCCTCAAAGGTATTTTTTGTAGTTAAGAGAAAATGTTGGCATATCCTATCTGTAGCTCATGCAGGCTATCAAGTACCTCACTGTATTCTGATATTTCATGACAGCAGATTTTAAACTAATTCTCCTCTGAGTGTGTTTGATGTTACATTTTATTACTGCTATCAACCTGTCATTAACATTTTCATTAGTCTTTTTGAGATTGAGAAGTATACTTTCTGCTCCTAATCGAAGATGTTACATTAAAACTTTCAAATTTTGATGGTGATAAATTACAATAGAAAAGAAATTCAAATGGTCAACATAAGTTTAAGGTACCAGCTACTTGTTTTACTTACCCCCTCTTCTGCCAGTTTTCCTATGCTAGCTTCCTTACAGATTATTCTTCCTTTTGGGCAGTTAAGAGAGCTCACTTCTCAAAACTAATGAAAAGCAAAACTAAAAAGATATTCCTCTTTGATACAGATGCCTGGAAGCTGGCACCATTGGTAACCACAGAAGCCCGATTCAGAGATGCAGCTGTGAAGAGCTCTGCACCCCACCAGGTTATTCCAGTTGGATGCTGCAAACCTGCTTCAGCTGCCAGGGCTGTTTGGAGGCAGCTCAGAGGGGAGCAACCCTCCAAAACTAAGGCAAAGAGAAGGATACCTCCAACAATAAGTGCTGTAGGAGATGATCCAAACACCTTTCCTGTATTCATACCTACATAATGCCTCCTGGTCAATTTTAGCATTTGTTTTGTTGCTGGGATTTAACTAGTGCACTTCGTGAGGACTATCAGGATTTTGCTCTATTCCCACTCATGCCAATAAGAGGCAAGGCCTAGGCCTAGATTAAGCAAATCTTACTACTTCTATTTTAACTACATTTCCCAAGTTAACAGCTTTTTCCATGTTCAATGACAGATTACATGCGAATGTGCAAGACAACTCAATAAAGGTTTGTTGTATCAGAAACCTCATAGGTTAAGCTCATTTACAACATGAATCAAAATCCTCCTACAAATCTGGGTTTGATTACATCCACCAAAGTTAATATTTTCTAGCAAAAAGCAACATACCAAATGCATATAGATATGTAACACAGCTCTCAAGACAATACTACGGTCAGAAGTGTCCTTTTTTCCCAACTATTCCACAGAACTTGCAGCGTTGTTACTATGAGCAGAGCAACATCAAATATACTGTCATCTCTAGAGAGGAGCAGAAAGGCAACCAGCCTAGGTCAGAATTTGTTTCTAACAGTGGTCAAAAGGGATGTGAACAGAAGAGATCACAGCAGGGTCAGTGTATAAAGTACATTTTCCCATGCTTTCTGTTCTGCAGCTGAGGTACCTTCTGCTGTTAAGGAGCATGTGCTTTCTATGCATCATGGATGGGGCAAGAATTTATCTTCTGAGCTTTCTCACAGTGAAGCTTCCACGTAAAGTTTTAGTATCCACAGCAACTGTCAGAAAGGACTTCCCTACATTAACTAGGTAATTTGTGAAACCCCCCATAAATGAGCCAGCTGATAATTTCATTTGATGCTCATGAATTCCTGTATCTGAAATTGTGGAAAACTACTACACCTCCTTATGAAAGGTGTGGTTTTAAACAACCCAATCACATCATCTCTTTTGTAGGTCTCACTTCACATTGAAGAGCCTTATTCAGATTCTGTTTAATTGGGGGAAACTGTTCAGTACTCCTCCAGAATACATTAAGAGAATATAGAAATCTGATGTTAATTCACATAGCACATACTCACTTGAACATCTGAAAAGCTTGAAACACCAAGCTTAAAATGATACTAAAAGTTGTATTGTAACAGTTGATATGCTTGAAGTTTTGAATCTTTTAAATGATTCAAAGAATAAAGTCAAATTTATGTTAGTGCCCAAGAAATTAAACTGAACTCCAAAGTGGGTGAAGGAAATTCAGTGCAATGCAGGTTACTGGACATGGCAGAAATCTCTTAACATGACTAAAATAGAATGCTGTGCTACAAAGTAAATGATATATATGGGAGTGTTAATTATCTTGGTGTATGAAACAGAACTGACACCAAATGATCCTTCCTTTATTTTTTTCAGTTTTATTATTCTTGCACTAATCATATAATTAAATAGTTATTGTTGCTATTTCACGAGTTAGTACAACAGCCTGTCGCTTTAAATTTATTTAATTCTGGAGGACAGAGTCTAGCAAGCTTTTTCACAGTTCTGGCTATGAAACCCACTTCGAATAACCTTCCAAATCCAAATATTAATGTAAAAAAACATTTGCTTCTCCGGGGTCATAATCTCTAGTGAGCAGCTGTTAAAAATGAGTAGTATTTTCTTGAAATTTTTTTCATGAAAGCTGCAGCCCAAGAAAAATGGTAATCCTGAAAAATTCTTGACATACACAGTCAATCAGAAATATTTCTCTGCCTGAGGAATATGACAAACATGATAATAAGTTATAAGTCTAGATACTGACATAAAATATAGAGGGCTAATGTTGGTGTAGTCAGCAGCTAGTAAGTGAACAGTCTAGCAAAAAACTGAGAATATATCCAAACTGTAATTGCATAATGGCTTCACTATTTGCCTTGTTCAATTATTTAATCACTTTGCACTGAAAGCATGGATGCTGCCTAATTAATAAGAAAACAAAGAGACAAGCAGCACACAACATCAGCTGATTATATTTTATATATCCAGTTGCATTCTTTACGTAAATATAAATTGTTTAATTGTCTACCTCAGTATACCTTACTGTGCCATTGCTGTAAAGGTGATCAACAACAACCTTCTTGGCAATTATATGACAAAAAACCACAACAGGCTGCAGATGAAGCATTAATCACTTCAGTTTACATTTGTGTGCTGTCTGTGATAGAAAACCACTACACTAAGTTAAATATAATTTTCTGAACTTACTTCACTATTGTCACTTATAATCTAGCATGGCAAGTTGTAGATTGCTTTTCTTGAAACTAAGCCTTGAAATGTTCACATAGTTTCTTGATGTGCCCTCTGCACAACAGCCCCTTCCTTCTGTAAGGTTACACTTACATATGCAGAATAGTATGTATATTAGAGAAAATATATTAGTAAGAGTATCTTGTGTATTAAAACTATAAATTGTGAATGAAATTTTTAAAACAAACAAAAAAAGGTTGCATTTTATGACAGCAGCTGATCTGATGACATGGTTTGGCTGCAAGCAACATATCAAGCGTACCAAGGGAACAAGAACCAAACACAGAGAAATGACACATTTTCCCATCAGAGAAAAAATGAGAAGGACAGTTGTCCATAAAGCAGTGGCAGACTTTCTGAACCACACTAGCTTTGCATTAGTAGTTTTCCACATTTGTTTACTTGCTTATTATAGATGAAGGAACAGTGATGAGATATCAGAAGTAGCTAAGTTGAGAAAATGTTTGCTTGAACATACATCAATGCCATGATATGACAGCAAAATTTTCAGAGCAAATGAAATTACAGACCTATGCAATCTACCCACTTTTTTTTTCCCCCTATTTTGATTAGTAATCTTCTGTCATGTTGATTCTGAACCAGAACATTTCTATAATTTCTGAGGGATACAGATAACCTTTTTTACTTTAATATATTTTCTCTTTTTGGTAAAAGTTGGTATCTCAGCGTCAGTATATACATTTCTTAACTCATTGTTATGTTTCTGTAAATACAAAGTTTGGGCTTTGCCCTAATGATACAAAATGGCTAAATGCCAGAAAATTAGATGGGTCATTTTGTGTTAACAGGTATTTTCAAGGAAGTGCCCACATCTAACATAAGATCAGAGGTAAATTCCTTGTGAAGGTCTAGCTGTGTATCTCTTAAATGAGCTTAGGTGTATTGAGTAGAAAGATTTTCAGACAAACTCATTCACAGCCCTATTCCTGCTTATCAGTGCCCCAGGAGCACAGGGCACGTGCCTACAGATTGACTCCTGCATTTTACATCAGGCATCATGGTGAAAAAATAATTTTTATCAAAGGGCAACCCTATCCCAGGTATTAAGTGCCAGGAGAGAGATCAGAAGCATCTGGGGATGGTAACACCTTAAGCTGTTGTGCTACAATCTGCCAGAACTCATTTGTCAGGGTCCGGAGGCAGCAGGAAGCTGCCGTCCCAGATGCGGGTCAGATGAGATGTGTACAATTACAGTGGCCTGAGGGATGCAGTGTCCTTTTCAAGGCTCTTTTCCCCTTCAACCTCTTGACTTTCAATGTCAGTTGAAACTAAAAGCAAAAGTTAAAGTCTTAATAAATGGGTTTCTCGCAGCCAGACAACATCTGGCCCTAAACCAGAGAAGGAAAGCTAATGCAACCTATAATAGATCGCTCACCTCTTCCCTCTATTTTAACAAATTTTCATGAAGCAGAGGTGGGTTTAGGGGACCAGCTGGGAGGAGATGGTGGCCTGGCAGCAGGGCATGTCCTCCCCATTTCTGCCCCTGTGCTTTGGAGCAGCATGGGAAGCAGGTAGGGAAGGGGCCAAGCACCACAGCCCTGCTTGAACCCAGGGCAGGCACTGGGGCATGTAGCATCAACAGGACCAGCCAGAAAACACCTACCACAACCTCAGAGCAGTTCACTTCACCAAACTGTCTATACCAGCATCTCAACGTCCCTAAATACAGATTTACAAAAACGTAGCATAAAGGTGGGAATGCTTCAAGTCAAAATGTTGATAAATTATCCCTTCTTTTGATGCGTTGCATGCATTTTTTTTTAAATCAACACAATCAAAGGAATTCCACTTCAGATTCAAAATGATTGTCTAACACACTACCAGAAAAGTAGGGCAGATTTGCTTTCTTACCCTAAACAATAAATTAATATTATGGCCTTTTAAAGGCAAATTTTGTTAAAGACATTTTAAACTACAAGAAGCATTCACAAGCTCTATTCTGAAGTTACACCCACATAAGCAAAGAATATAAAGTATTTCCACCATAGCTGTCTTTTTTTGTTTTGAAACTATCTACCCTGAAAATCCATACCCTTAAGTCACCTGAATTTACATATTAGAGATGTAGGAATTACTGGATTTTTAAAAGCTGGTTGCTACTAGAGACATATGCAAAGAGGTTTCCTGTTTCTGTTACCCTAAAACCTTCATGACAAACAGGAGGCAGAGACTGAATGAGTAGTCACAGGTCCACTGTGGCAAAAATACATCATCTTTCAATTATACCACTTCACTTCATTGTATTTTTATTTGCCAAAGGGCACACAGCCCTGCTGTACAAATAGCATCTCCAAAGATGATTGTGCCGAGAAGTGAACAAATACTTGACAGCTGATAAGAAATTAGGTTGTTTGATTTAATAAATCTGCCAACTACAATTTTGTAATACAAAGCCAAACAATATAAGCCTGAAACTGGCAATAGAGCAGATTAATATAGAGGTGAATCAGCAGAGCAGGTTTTGTAACAAACTATAGCTAATACTTAGAGTTAACTAATATACTAATTATAACAAATGCATTTATTATCTATGCACAAGAAATACATTGGAAAATGGGCTGCTGAGATACAAATGTATATATGTGTACATGTACACACATGCAGGCAATTACTACCCAGAATGGACCACTGAAAGGGAGTTTACCATTCTTGGTTCTCTGCTCCAATGAACGTGTCTAAAGCCACCCAGGACTGATGGCATTTTTTATCCGACATCTCTCCAGCCCAAACAAACATGCCTGGAAATGATTCTGAGCTACGACAGATGACAAGCCTCTGCCCTTTATTCCCCACCCTCTTTTATACCAGGCAGCAAAAATCATAGGTCAAAAGCACTACAGATATATTTTCACTACGGGGACCATAGGGTGGGGGAGCAGCTTTGAAGTCGACATGAAATTTTCTTTCCCTAACAGGGTAGGCAGAATTTGCAGCCAGCCAAAACAAGCCAGATCTTGTGTTTCAGGGCCAATAATCTTGCCTTAAATCATTTTTATAAATAAAATTTAAAATTCTATATTGAAGGTTCTTTAGTTTTATAATTTCCCGGTCCAGACACTTTTAAATCTATTTGAAGTTTTAGAGCAAAAGAACAGATTGGGGGAGGGGGTTGAGGGCTTTTTTTTTTTTTTTTTTTTTTTTGGGGGGTGGTGTTTGGTTTGTTGGTTGTTTTTTTGTTTGTTTGGTTTTTGTTTTTTTTAATAAATTATTTTAGGGATTGAATAAAAGATACAAACCACATTTATAGAAATACACTACTGAAGACCTATGCCTATATATCACTAAAGTAGAAACAGTTACACTGGAGTTGCCTGCATTGAGAAATTATGCAAACATACAGCACTTCTCATGTGCAGTGTTTTTTTGTTTATTACTTGAGGAATGATTCAAATCAGTCAAAATTTGGTGCATTACCTAACATTTGTGATTGGTATCAAAACCTCTAAAATCTTCGTGGATTAATTAAGCAAAAGCCATCAGCCTGCAGTAGCAAACAATGTCATACAGAAACTGAAGTAATGGACGTTTTATCAGTTGAGCCATCTGTTTTATATTTACAATCCAATCCAACTCCAGTAAACTGTGAAGTACAAGTGAAGTTAGAAAGGCCTGCTTAATCCTCTTAAGAGGTGAAAGGCTACTGCAATAAGTGAAAAAATTGCAAAAAATTCAGAAGAGAGATAGCTATCCAAACAGTCTACCCAAAGAACTTGATAGTTTCAAAAGGGAATGAGGGAGAAAGCACAGATCCACCCACCCTAGCAGGTTGCATCCACTGTTGGAGGCTTTCCTGGTTTGTGTGACTCCTCTGCTTGTTGGCCCATGTTCAGATTGACTGCTTCCACATTTTAACCTGGTCTTGTGAAACCCACAGGCTCTGCGAGAAGGGTGAAACAAGCTACCAATGCATTCAAAATGCTCTTGTGCGTGTTCTTACCTTCCTTCAGGTTAGAAAGAAGAAAAATTTCACACCACTGCTATGAAAATTCCCTTCCTTAATTATTATATCAGTTGTTGTAGCATGAAAGTGTAATAACCTTGTTAACATATTGTATTCGTTCCTATTACACACTGCCATGTAATGAGGTAGTGGAATTTTACTGGAGACTTTAGTTTTGTTAATGTTAAAATCAAACAAACTAAAGTAGAGCCTACCTTTTGAAGTAAGGGCTTTGCTTCTTTGAATCCTACAGATGTCCATAAAGAATACCCCTGGACATCCAAGATAATGCCACCCTCCTAGGCCCTCTAAACACACCTCTGAAACCCTTCCAATGTCATCCAGCACCATAAATAAATCGCTCTAGCAAGACTGACTGTAGGGACATGTCAATAAATAGAGCAGAAGCAAGAACACTGCAGAAATAATGGTTGCTTTTTAAAGTCTTACTTTGATTAGTAACCACTAGAGTGAGGGCTAGTGATCAGTCAAATTGTATTGGAATCTGAAGATTGGAATGTATCAAACCACATGTGGGGTGCCTCAATTTGTCTGGGAAACCTCATGTACACGAATACATATTCACCTTTTCAATTCTCTCCTCAGTTGGCATTTGTCATTGTTGTACCTGCTCTACAAGGAGGGAAAACCCACTGCAGGGACCAAGTGCTTCCCATCTTCTATGCCTGAACAGTGCTAATAGGCTGCTTTCCAGGTATTAGGCAAGCCCACAATATCCCAGTTATCAGTACAAAGGGAAAGTGACCTCCAGGAGCATGGGGGTACTACAGCATTATTCCAAGCATCTGTCCAGGATTTGTGAAATTCAGACATGAAGGACACAATTCCTGTTTCACAGGACAAAGTACTTTGAAGATAAAATTTATGCAGACTTTAAATAACCAGTATTTAAAGTTTATTAATAATTAATTTCATATTAATTCATACTACTTGTGTTCTATGTGATCCAAGCTCAAGCACAGCCTGTAAAAAGTTGATTAAAGGTGGGGCTGAATGGGCTTTGGTTGGAGGTTGAATACTACCTCAAGGATCCAGGTGTGGCTTGACATTGCTCTGATACTGTGGCTACTGAGAGTGAAAAAATGTGGGGGTGTTAAGGATACCCTGAGAAAAGCAGAGTGTGCTTCCCATAGTCCTCAAAACTTCTCTGCCTGCAGCTGGGGCTGTGAGCTCTGTCCTACAGGTTTGCTTTGTCCTCTCTGTCCACTCTTCAAGAAAGGACAACCTTCAGTGCTGGCTCACAGATGCTTCAGCAGTCCAATCACACTTTCCCAGAGCTTCATCCTTGCAGACACTGCATTTATAGCTCATCTCTTGTGAGACATGCACACACACACACACACACACACATAAGTTAATCAAATGGAAATTTTGGGTACTACACAGAGCCCTCTGGAAATTATTCTGTCTGTAATTCTAATAGTTCAGATTATTCACAGCTCTAGACAAAGCTGTGAAACATCCACTTTCCCACTTCCCTGCAGCTGTTTCACTCTTTCCTAATGGACTAATTTTAAGGTTCAGAAAACAGGATCCCAGTCCATACACATTGCTTTTTTCTCCCCCCCCTCTCTTTTCAGCTGCCAGTTTTTGTTCTGATTTGTTATGCAATTATAAGCATTCATCTGCAAAAACATTCCTATCTCTTCCTTTTCTTTGTCCATGCTTTTTCTGCCTCCCATTTCTTCCAAGACCTATTTTCATAGCTCAACCCCCATAACTGCCCTAACTGAGCAATCAATACTTGCTTTTGTTACTTCTCCCTAAGGATGAAACATGAAAAGTTGGTTTGTACAAGGCAATTGACATCTTTCTCTCCTCTGATATTCCATCTGAAGCAGGATCAAAGTTTAAAAATGAAACTAAAACAACTCCACCCTCTCTCAAAGCTTAATAACAGGAGCACAAAAACTTCTGACACAGTCTTGCAGTTTTTGTCTCAACAAAGAGGCAAAATGCAGCAGAGGAAGCAATGTGCCCTTTTAATGAAATCTGTTAGTTAAAGTTGTAAGCTGACCCCAATGTGCCCAGGTCCATCCTCAGCACTGAGCAGAAGAACAATTCTCAGGATTGCCACAGTAGCCTAGAAAGTCGATGTAGAACAATTTTTGAAAGAGCATTAAAGAGACAGCTATTGAAAAATATTTTCCTCCTTTTTAAGGTGTTTAGTTTACAAGATTTGTAAATAAAGTGGTCTCAAAGACACATGAATTCTTCTCAATAGGTGTGTTAGCAACCCTGAATATTGCCAACAGTTTCAGTCAAAAATTAAAAAAAGAAGAAAAAAAAAGTAATGATTTGACTCATAAGAGATCCCTAGCATTCAAAGCCTCAACCAATACAGTATTGGTACTTACTACATTTAATTGAAAAAAATTCAATATCTGAAAATAATATTTCGATAATATTTCAATAGAAGTATTTCAACATCTGAAACATTTTCAACATCTGTTTAAGTTACTTGGATCTGCATCTGTAGATAATACTTTTTATTAGTTTGTCTTTCAAACTAATTAGTTTGTTTTATTAGTATGTCTTTCAGTGTGTGGAAAAAAATCAGCTTATTAACATTTTCAATTTATTATTTAAATCTGTTTATTTCCTTCAGTATTCAAAGTAACAGTAGAGAAAAGCTGAGCACTGTAGTTTAGAAAGTCAAATAAACAGATGCAATATAAAATTACATTATAATTGTATTATACATAGCAAGCTACTTAGAATTGTCTATGATTGAATATGCTCATTTAATATAAATGGTTGATTAAAATACGTTCATGACCAAGAATTCTAGAACTCTGATCTGGAACTTCACAGAGCAGCATGGAAGCCAGCTGAGAGTTGAATTGAAAAGGTACACAAAAAACCCCACACAAACCAGAAGCAATGCACATAGTAAACATACTACTACAGTTTTCAATTTTTACTTTGGTTTTCATTCTCGTAAAGCCCTTTCTTGGAGTAAATTTGGAGCAACCCATATCAATGTGCTAATTGGGCCACCCATGCCTATCTCTCCCCAGCTCCTGGTCTATCATTTTACATAAAACCAGTGATTGCTTCCGAGATGGACAATTTTTATTTCTCTCTAGAGAACTCTTAGAAAGTCCAAGATTGTTCATGAAACACATGAAGAGAAGTCCTTGGTGTCTACCTATATCCCCAAGCACTTCCAATCATCTCCTTGCCCACACAGTTCTCCTATTAGCTCTTTATTTTGCCATGGTTGCAATGTTTTCAAACACATGATTCTGTACAATACTGAGTTCAGATCAGCTTACCCTTTCCTAGAGCCAGCTACACAAGTAAGCATTCTAGCCACTGAAGGGAGGAATAAATTATCTAGTTGAGGTAAAATACCACCAAATTCTTGACACATTTTCCTCAGAGCGAAACAATTTAGCACTTTTTCTGATACTATAAAATAATTCCAATTCTTGTAAAGTTAATGGTTATATCATGTCTTGACTTATACTGCAAGCTGTTTTCTCTCTCATTTTTTTTTTTAATAAAGCTTGAGGAATACAGATATTTATTTTTTTTAGACCCCACGACAGAACTCTTCTAAACTGTGGTAACATTGTTCCCAAGGACCAGTAAACGTGAACAGATACAAAAGTGATTTTACTCTCCAGTACATTAATGGATTTTCAGTATTATTCAACAAAACAATTAAGAGCTTCCTTATTCCAAATAAAAATTAGCATTTTAGCTTCAAGACTATCATACTACATAAGTAAAAGTATTTCCCCTTCCGCAAAAAGCAGAAACTTTTTTCATTTTTGTTCACTGCCCAAATGCAAGGAACAGTGTTTAGATACAGTAACTGTTACTCCATTGTTTCACAACCTAAATGTGGACTATAGTATTTCTACAATAATATTAATAATTCTGCAGCAATTATTTGATCCAAACTATTAGAAATTATTTCTAATTAGAGATATAATTCATAGCTAAAGGAAAACCTTTTGCTTTGATGCAAGACATACTCTCCACGAGAAGTATGTTGTCAATTTATCTCTTAATGCATTTGCTTCAATATTGGAGTGAAAATGACACATTTTTTGTAGCAGAATGATGACCTATCCTACACATCCACCAGCATGCTGAGTTCACTATAGTACCTCTTTGGATGAGAGCTGTTTGCTCTCTGTCTTTGTCCTTTCGTATTCTGTTTTTTTTCCACTGGATCTTATACAAGAGACTACTGTTGCTTTCTCTGACAATTACAAGCTCTGTCATCAGATATAGAGTTCTGGTATTTTTAAGACACTAAATAAATTGAGCCCACCATCCTACTAGAAAGTGTATGATCTTTTATTTAGGATTACATCTCCAGGATATATTTGTCCTATCTCAGCTCAGCTGCCTCGAACAAAATTTTATGGTCTATGGCAGTAAGACTTGTAAAAACCCACTCTTAAGAATAGCAGTGACAAGTGGAAAATTGTTTAAATTATAGAATCACAGAACGATCGAGGTTGGAAAAGACCATCTATAACCATTGTCATCTAACTCATGAATTGTTTTTATGAAAAATAATTACATTTGCAGCAAAAGCTTCTTTTCTTTCCAGAGTAAAAAAGTAATTTTCCCATTATAAACTTAATAATCATCTGTAAAAGAGTAAGGCTGTATTCCCATGCCTGAAGAAAACTCTACCTGGCCACACACAGAAGAAGGCTGAAAATTAACTTATTTTAATTATTTTTTTTAAGAAGTGATTATTTTCTTCAGTCACATGCCAAAACTAAACTAGTAAAAAAGTATGTGAATCACATTCTACCAGAAAAAAAAAAAAAAAAAAAAGCCACAAAACTTATCATGAATAGTAGCAATGACTCATTGCAAAGAGAGATAACTCAGGATAACCCAGATAACCCTGGGGAACTACATTAAAGACTTTCAAAATCTCCTTTTAAAGGAACAGCAGGCAGGCGGCAAAAGAAGCAAGCAATCTAATCCTAGCATTCAGCATCACAGGCTACAACATACTTTGGACAGCCTGCTCCTTCCAGCTGCTGGAGGCAAGAAGAGCTTCAAATTCAGAAGACATTGTAAATTCAAAGACAGATAAAAAAGGCAAAAATTTCTTTACAGAAATCTAAGCAGCAAGGAACAAAAGCCTCTAACTGGGTATTTCCCCAAAATCTTTTTAGTACAGATAATACATTAAGTTTAAGTAATTTTAAGTAGCTGGCTAGTTATTTGGCTGTATACATATCAGAACTTGCATACATGGAGTTGTTCTTGCAATAACTGAATTTACTGTGTTATTAATGACTTATTTTACTTTTTTAATTTATCCTGATAATACATTTTATTTTCTCCAGAGCCAGTGGTATTCATGGGAACATGGTGCAAAACCTCTACTAGAAAGTAGAGGACATGACTACTTGATCTTTGCATCCCATACATTACACTACAAAGTAGAGAGTGAATCTCTGTCCTTTCAGAGAAATTGTTCTTTCCTCTGTCTTACTCAAAGCAACTGAATCCAATTACACTGCATTGGATTATCTGAACCCCTTCAATGTAGCTTCCTATGCTAAATTAAGTCTGACCTCATAAAGATACCATATAGATAGTACTGAGGGCAACTGAAACAGTCAGGGCTATTTAAGCCTATCCTGAACAAGTCAAAATAGTAGCTATAAAAACAGGGAATACCAATTTAGGTACAGCAATCATGTAACAATGTGAAATAATGTCTGATTTGCTTGAATCACCACTTCTATTTCTTTTATTCAGTTTTCTTTAATCTAGAGACTCAGTCTGACCCACAAACCAGTTTAATTTGTCTTTTAGTAAAACAAAGTTAAGATGTGAAACAACAAATGAGAACTGTAAATAATACACTTTCTCTAGTGCAAAGTAAATAACATATAAGCACTCCCTATAGGGCTCCCAGAATTTGAGACTGGCACTTTCCTGATAGGAAAAATTGTTACCATGCAACTGTAATTTTTCATCACATGCAATGAAAGTAATCTGTAAAACCATGTCACTCAATAGCAGTTTCAAAACACCTTCATGATCTCCAAGGCAGCCCCAGAGGTACTAAACTGGCAAACAAGGATGGATGTGAAATGAAAACCACCCACAACAAAAGCACAACATAAATAACGAAGCAAACAAAAAAATTAAAATATTTATGTACTTTTTTATAATCTGCTGCCTTCCTGGGCAATTGCTACTCAATCATTCATCATTGTAAATTACATGACTGCCAGATGCCAACGTTTATTACAATGTCAGTAACATTCTGCTTAAACATTTACTTGCTCTCTTAGAAGCATTTCCTTTTTGTACTTGACATATTCACCAGCTTTCTATCTTTCCCACCTCCCTCCCCCTTAAGTATGCAGAAATACTGGAGAAATAGGGGTTCCTACTGCATCTTACTGAAATCAAAATATTTTTAAGTGCTCAAATGCCAGTTTGGTTTGTCTGATTTTATGTTAATATTGATTCTCTTTCACACCTCTGTTAGAGTGATCTATGCTTGTCTATTTTACAGGTCTCTGCTAGTGCTTTCCCATGTAACTACAAATATATTCAAACCAACTTCTTGCTTACTTACACCATATAAATGGAATTTCTCGGTGATAGATAATGAACCACACACAGTTATATTGCCTGAGATGCTTCTATTACCAAACCCAGCAAAGCAGCAGTGCTACTGAATTAGTTTTAATACCACTTCAGCAATCATCACAACCATTTGGGATGAGAAGTTAGGTATTCTGGAAAAAAGACACACTAAATCAGATTGCTATAAATTATTTAACATATTTTCTTACAGTTTTATTATTTATGAACACTTTTAATCACTTCCTCACACTACTTAAAACTAGTGTTCTGCTTCAGCAATAAAAATAGATATACTTGAACCATGCTGAATTTAATAATTTGCCACATTATCAAAACATAAATAAGGATCTAGGATTTGTCAAAAAAAAAGTTAAGTGTCTAATGAAGACATAATACTTTAAACAGCTCAGTCTAGATATGGGACATCAGCCATACAAGAGTTGAAATCTGGAAGATGTTATGAAGAGAAGAAGGAATAGAGAGAAAGCCATACTTTTCCAATCTCTGTTGCAACATAAGAAATGCAGAATAAAAATACAAGATGGCAGGGCTTTCTGCTCAGTCAGATAAGGAGAAATTGAAAGAGTCTAGGAGGAGCCTGCAAGATCAGGTTCTGGTGGTCTAGTTTCACATTAATGACCTGAAGTAAAACTAAATCACTACAAACAATAATTACAGTCCCAACAGAGAGGGAGGAAATTGAAAACACTGAAACACTTAAGTAAAGCACTCTGAAATTCTTGGTAAATGCAAGCAAATAGAAGGATTTGGAATACAAAACCCACAAAGTCTTATATGGAAGATACAAAAATGTAAGCCATACTTTCAAAATAACAAGAAAATCTGATATGGAAATGAAGTGTCATAAATGTGCCACAAGAACTGGCTGAGCACGAGCACCTTGCATGATAATAGTTAACACCTAAAATGCTTATTTTAGAACAAAAACACTCCAGGAACTTGAATTATTTTGCCTTCAATGCAGAACACAAAGCACAAGTTAATGGAAAACACAAAGTACCAGTGGCAGAATCAGCTCTAAATTAACTGTAACTTAACTAAACTAACTATAAAGCATCAGTAGCATATTACCTGGAAGATAAGCAAATCCAGACTGCAATTACCTGAAGGGTAATTGATTGCTGAGAGAAATAGCCAAGGACTGTGGTTGTCCCTTTCATTAATTTGTTTCAACCAAAAGTTAATCTTCTCAAGAAGACACGCTTTAGTTCAAACAGCAATGAACTCAAGAAAGTCTTAATGTCACACAATAGGCAGGTCACACTCGATGATCACAGTTGTCCCATCTGACCTATTGATCTATGAATGAATGCCACATTAACATCTTTGAGGCTTGTGTTTTATTTATTAATACTGTGAGTATTTGGCATCAAATGCAATTAAAGCAATGTGTCATAATGTGACATTTGACTTGAAAAGGACAAAGCAGAAAATCCAGCTATCATTACCTTGTCATATAAACAGATGCTTAACTCTGTAGCTACAAAATGTTTTTATTTTTCACTTAAGATAGAGTCCCAAATTATTTATTCTTTGAATCTTAAAAGAAATAGCTAAGCATAAAATGCATTCCCATTAACTACCAAAGGACAGAAGATCAGTAATTGGAACTGATGACAACAGAAAATCTGAGAAAAAAAATGATCCAGAAGAGATTTGAGATTGTTAGCAATGGGCAGGTTTCACTTCTCATTGCATTAGTACTAGAAATAATGATAATTTTTATGGTACATTTTTTAGTTTCATGTTTAATACAGCTTATAAAAGAAGGTCAATATTACTCCCTGATGTATTACTATTCTGCCAGTGTACAGCTGCCAACAGTAGTTAAATCTGATTAAGGCCCCCTGCCGAGTTAATCAATCTGATAATGTCAGACATTATTAAGGAAGCATGCATGATACGGTCACACTGTCTATTATCAGTGGCATGTACACCAGTGCCTTTGTCTTCACAGAGCACTGAACCTACTTAAAAAAGATAAGCATAAAAAGAATAAAAGGCTTTATAAACTTCCAGGCTCAAACATTTGTATGTTAATTCCCGCTAAAATAGAGCTATTTAATGCAAGACACCGTTTATTTTAGGGGTATGGAGAATAAGAGAAAAAATTGAAAATTTTGAGCAGCAAAAGTGCAGCTTTAGAATACTTTAAATCATTCTGACCAATGCGAACTTGTTTTTACATAGTCTTTTCATTTTATAGTAAATTAATTTTACAGAAGCTATGTCTCAGTTTGAGGCACACTTAGGCACAAAAACCGTAAGTTCCTCTAAACACTTAAATGCTACTTGACCTAGTCAGAAGTCAGTAGACATTGCTGCTATGCTATCATTTCATTATACATCCTAATGCCAAAATAATTCGTGTTTTCAAAGGGAGCTGCTGCTTTGCTGCTTACATTATATTAAAAAGCAATGTCATATCCATTTGCACTCAGCTGCATTAAGTCTTTGGATTTCAGCCCCACCTGCAAAAACATCCATCATTAGCTCCAATGATAATAAGCTCCTCAACTGATGAAGACTTTGTAACACCTGACCCAGCAGAGTTCCTTTGCAAAATGTGAAAAATTGCAAAAGACAGAAGGACACACCATGTTGTTTCAGAACAACAGCATATATACAAGGGGTATGAGGTGTGTGTGTGTGTGGGGGGGGTGTTAAAAAAGAGAAAAGGGAAAAGGAAAGTGGCCCGTCAAACATAAGTTGTAACTCTAAGGATTCAGTAATTATACCCATCATAAAAGAGAGGTTGAGACAAACTCCTCTCCTAGACTGCTGGAAAGGCAATTACTTCACTCATTTATGATCCAAGAGGAATTGAGGGCTGACCCCTGTTCTAACTACAGCTAATTTCCTAGGTACCAAGCTGAAGTGTTGAGTCCTGGATAAATACCTGCAATGAAATCTATTAAACTGCTCCTGACTTGGTTCAGCACTTCAAGTAACACCAATTCTCCCTTCCGTGTAACTATCTACTTTATTGATATCCTCCATCAATCTAATGTTCAATCCAAAATGACATAAGCAGTAGCCTGCAGGACCCCTAGACCTGAGATAACCAAATGTAGGCCAGCTCTAGTCAAGAAACTGCTTAAATTGTTTGGGTGTGTGGGTAGTGGACAATGACACATACTATTACAGCAAAAACTTAAAAGAGCAAGTATTTATAGTTTGATAAATATTTGACATAGCACCTTCCTATGCTCTTCTAGATGCAGAAATTATTTAGATAGTGTTACACAGTGGTAGATTCAAGATCTGAGCACTTGGTGAACACCTTGATTATGAGGAAGCTCTCAGTTTTGGTGCAGAGCAACATAGTCATTACAGACTCAGTCTGAGATACATCCATACATTCATAGAGATAAAATCAGCACTTTCCATAACTGCAAATGACTAATTTAGCAGCATAACAATTTTTTTCCCACCATTTTTTCTTTTGCATAGTTTTTCTACCTTGTGCTTTTTCCCTAATTTTCAGCTTCACTTTAATTGCAGTATTTTTGTTTTCCTCACTTGACAATTAAACAAAACTCACTGATGCTTAAACTAACAGATTAAGTGTAGTTCAAGGACTGAGATGAAACAGGTATTTCCAGTCACAATTGTTAAAGAAAGCTTAAAGTATAAGATTTTTCAGAAAAAAACCCACAACCTAATTAAGGATATCCAATCCTTACCACACTGACATTTAGAAGATAAGGCAGATTTGGCCACTGTTAGTTTTTTTTTAAAAGAACATTTTCAAAACTTGCTACAATTTTTAAAGAAACAGAAGAGAAACATTTTTTGCACTATTTTTAAAGAGCATCCTTTTTTCCCTCATTTTTTCCCTTGCCCTAACAACAACAACAAAAAACCTAACTGGAGATCAAGTGAAGAAAATTGGAAACAAGCAAGGTAGCACCATGAAGCAACAGTTTCTTCCAACTTTGTGCCTCTGGGCTGAATTCCCATGTGGATTCTCTAATGTCTAATATGGGTTGTACCTGCATATTCATATTCCCACAGGGCAAAAGTCTCTTTATCAGTCATCTAATTTTCAGGAACCTCATAGCTATGTAATGTATCTGAAATGTCTTTCCATCTGCAAACTTTGGTTGAAATTTGGCCAGTGATTGGGGGGGGGGAGAGAATTGAGAAGGTGCAGCTGACAGGATGGACAGGTATATGTAGGCAAATGAAGTGCATAAGCTGATTTCATGAGCATGCTTACCCTAAATTACATCATCTGATCAAGACATTAAAAATTCACGTCTACACAGACCAGAGATAAGAAAATCAGAATAGAGGACAGTAAAAACTGTTCCCCTCATGTTTCATATTCTGAAATTCCAGTTTCTGTACTAACAATCACCCTTCTGGCTCTACTTCCTTCTCCAGAATGCACCAACCATGGCAACATACTCCTTTTTTTTTTTTTTTTTTTTTTTATTCTCTGTTCTAGCATTAAGTGTGGTCTATGCTAATGTGATCTATCTCTGTAACTTGAAAGGTGAATATCCATTTCACACACCTGACTGCTAAATCAGTAATAAATGTGGTTTTGCAGAGATGCTCCAATACAGTGATAGTATGCTACCCATTCTAGTATAGCTTTTTGGAAAATACTAAAATTGGGATGGAAGGAACTTTTACCTGGTGCTTAGGGACATGGCTTAGTAGTGGTCTTGGCAGTGCTGGGTTAACTGTTGGACTTGGTGATCTTAAAGGTCTTTTCCAACCAGATCTATTCCATAATTCTACGATTCGAACTCAAAATACCAAGAGGTATGCCAGCTATCTGTCAATCCAGAAAGATACAGCAAAGTCTTTTTGTCAAAAACCTAGTTAGAGAACTTCCACAGGGATCACAGTTCTGCAGGAATGAGTATCTTGCCATCCTTGTTGACCAAAGGAATCATGAATTTCATCTGAATCAGGGGCACTTTGCTGACAGTCAATTGCCTGACCACAAACCAGCCCAGAGTCTACAGCCCCTCACAAACACACCCCTACTCTTAAAATTATTGCCTGCAAAATAACAGCACTATTATAACTCTGAAGGGTAAAGTGCAAAGAAGACCATAACACTAAAAGAAGTCAGCTCCCTGTCCTCCCACAATACCTGGGATTTGTCAGCGTAAGACACAAAGTGAGAGGGAAGGCACTTGGGAAAATTGTCTGCTCCATCTCTCTCAGCAGATTCTTCCTATACTCCGTGTGGTGAGCACAGATGGATGTACTTCCAAAACCCAGCTCCTTCTTGATATTAAATATGTCCCTAAACAGGAATGGCTGCCTATACAAAGAAGCATGTTTTGATCCTTTGTGTTGCTTCTGAGCTTACTTCACTAAAGAAGCTCTTGGAAGACACTGTCTCTCTCACTTTCTGGACAATTTGTTACATGTGATGAGATGTGTAATATGTGATGAGAGAGAACACTTTGCCCCCTGGCCGCTGGCACATGAAAGCAATAGCTGCAAAGATTACATGTGGGCTCTGGGCCATATGGTGTGTAGGCTTATTGTAGGAATTTAGCATTTTTTAGACTCCTACTTCCCTGTCAAATTGGTTGAAATTAGCCATTGAGCTTCCTCTCTAAAACTTCGGAAACAAAACTGTGATTGTATAATCTTTTCCTATTGAAAACCAGATTAAAAGGTAAACAAAAGTAACACAAGAAAATTAATTCCTGTTCTTCAGAAAGGCAAGGAGAAGCTATAGGAGATGCTTTCATATTTACTAGGGATATTTACTGGAAGCTGAAGCTTTAAGAAATATAAGCTTTGCATTATAGAAATGAACATATATTACAGCATACAATCTTACTGCTATGAAGGTTTAAAATAGAGTTCAGAAGCTAAGCCAGTTTAAGCCACTGAGTAGTATGCCATTATCCTTCCAGAGAATAGTAGAGAGCATATATGACTGACATACAATACCATAATCCTATTTGCTATTAGCTATTTCTAGAAAGCCAATATTATGCCAGGATGACTACAAATAATACAAATGCTGTTTTGTGAATGAAAAACTACATCAAGTAGAGTATTGAGGTCTACACCTGATGAAATGCTTCTAGCTTCCTCACAGTCATGTTAGAAATGAATTTATTTTGAATGTATCATGTCTCCATCTATTCAAGATATCAATGCTTTATTGATACTTACTCTGGAGAGGGTATAAACTGTAAATTGGGACTGTAGACAGAGTTAAATGAGTATAAAAAGATGACGGAGGAGGTTGGTAGTTTTAAACAGGACACAGCTCCTTATATACCGATGCAAACACCACATACTTGGCATTTTGTTTAATTGAAAAAATTTCATCATGTAGCAATTAACAATGCTGTCTATTCTTCTGCGCCAGTGTTCTAAACTACTTTAATGGCCTTCAGTTGCCTACCAAAATGCTTTCCTAACCCCCATCAGAAGCTGAAGTCCAGCTTCACAGATTTCTCATTAATAAAATCAAAGTCTATTCCTAAAGTCAAGCCTGTTTTGCCATCAACAAAAGTTTTGTAATATGTCCTAATACTATGCATCCCTCACAGTGAAGGGAAGTAATCAAGCACCAACCTATTCAGATGCCAAAAACGTGTGCTGTCTGCACATTAATCTCCTGGCCACTACTGGAACAACCACAGGCACAAGTTTAAAGGTATGAATAGGAATTATTTATGAAGCATGCTATGATTTTATACAATGCATTGAAAAATTTCTCAGTTAATGTTCAATGTGTAACATGTACCAGCATGTATACAATTCTTGCAGGCAGCTTATAGAAATCAAGGACAGAAGTACCTTCCCCTTTGAAGATAGTTTGGCTGAATAGGGAAAAACCAACCAACCAAAAAAACCTAAAACAAAAAACCCACGCCCCTCCCAAAACCAAACATTCAGATATACATCAACACCAGGGCTACAGGGGTAGTGTAAAGCAACTGACATCCAGGTTATTATTCCCTATTGATGCTCAGGAGAAAAAGGTCTTGCAGTTGGGAAAAAAGGGAGCAGGGGGCTAATTATCAACCACACAGCTAGTTTAATAATGCCAGCAAAGACAGTATGATGACTTTCCTGCTCAGCACCAAAGGAGCAGACCAGAAGCAGCATCTCCATAGTATCCCAGAGAGTGTTTGGCAGGGAACTAAGTCCCCATGGTTCCTAAGAGTATCAGCAATGGAGGAAGCAGTGGGAGAGCTCTGGCAGAAAGATTTAAGTCAGGCTGAAGCTTGGGGTTTTGAGTGCAGAGTTGTATGCTCTGAAGTGTTCCTAGCATTATTCCCTGGACTACAGAAAACGCAGTAGAATAACTTGTGCAGGGAAGAGTTCACATTTACTTTGAGACGGATTGAACAAAGTTGATCCAGGAAGAGAAGTCATGGTGGAGGGGGTTGGAAATTGCTTCATGAGCAATCTTTAGGAATGTAGAAGTCAAGCTTCCCATTCCGCATCTTCAGGCAGAGCTTCTCTTACTTATATGGGAAAACACCTGAAAGGATGTTAAGCTTCTACTTCAGTTCCTGATCAAATCAGTCCCCAAAAGTAGTAATAACATATTATTTCTCAAAGGAGAAGTAATTTGTTCTACTTGAGACTACATTATATTATCACGGTCTGACCTATTTTAGAGCAGGGGAAAGGCTGGTAGGGTAGAGCCATACACAGGACTCTTGTGAACCCTGAAAGGAAAGTGATACATACATACACATATACCCACACACATACCCACACACACACACACACCCCGTCTCTGAGGAAAAACAAATGAGAAATATGATAGAAAGAAATGGACTCTTGCTCTTCCTGCACACATCCAAACAAAAAAAACATCCTAGGATATTTTGATAATTGGACATCACCACACACAAAAAAGCATGTCTGGGAATCAAGCACAGTTATTAAGAGTTCCTAGGAAGACTGCAGATAAATAGAGAGTGGAAGAGACTCCAAGCTGTGAATAATGAACTGCAACTGAAGCAGAAGAGAAAGAAAAAGAAGCGGTTGTTAGGCAGAATCAGCCAAATTTAGCCAAAGATAGTTATCCTTATGTCAAGTAAAGACACACAGAAGAAAAAATGCTTATGGAATCTTAATTTATTGACCACATAATTTAACTGCAAAGCATTTATCATAATTATCAGAGTCAAATAAGCTCTTTTTTTCACAATGTGAAATTATTAAATACAGTTTGACTTTCAAATGGTAAATACACATGCACATTTCTTTTAAAGCCAGACTACAAGAAAACTAAACTCAATTAAATCCAGAATTAAACATGTGAGTACCACAATATCCATGCAGCAAATAAAGAAATAAAAATAGTATAGCAAGCACTGGAGCTGTATAGCTAGCAATGGTTATTTCAGACACACAAAGTTTTCTAATTGTGTTCTGAGCATGCTTGTGGTCCACACACAGTAAAAGGACAAATATGCTGTGGGTTGGTCAATAACTCAAATTCATTTTTTACACGTGGTAGAAAGTGACAAGATTGATAGCAATATGCCATCCATTCTCATCAGTCACACTTAGTCCTCAGACCTCTATTATCCACAAATCCTGCCACACAATCAAAGAGGAAAAAAAAACCTACTGAATTATTTATTAAAACTGACACCATCAATTATACTCCCACATAAAAAGTTACTGATCAGCCATTTAAAGAATGATAATACACATTTTGGTAACTTTTGACCAGGTTAACAACTGCTCTGTTTTGGGAGACAATGAAAGCTCTTCTCAGACATTCTACATTTGAGAAGTTAAACTTGCAAAATAATCTTTTTCTTCTACTGCAAAGCAAGTCTTGTATTTCTGGCCAACAAAAGCTAAAAGTGTGTTACAGTACTTTTCCCTCATGCCCACTCCTATCACCTTTTGATGCAATCTGAAAAGTTGACAGCCTTGAAATATCCTTTCTACACTGCAAGGCCAGCAACAGTGACCATCATCAATGCCAACAGCACCAAATAATGAAAAGGGCTATGGGTGTGTTGATGTTTAGCCTGTATAGGTAAAACTATAGCAGTGGTTACAGTCACTTTCTGACCCTTCCTCAGCCAAGGAGGGGAATGAGAAAAGGGGCTGAATCAAAAGTAGATTTAATGAAATAACATAACTAATAAAAATGCCAGTGTAAAATTATACCTTGTTATACTTAATGTTATACTTAGCCCAGTCCTCAGAAGCAGGAGGAGAAGCCACAGGAGGAGAAGCCCCAGGAAAACAATCTCCCTGTCCTCAGCAAGCCTTCCCCTTTGTAATGAGTGTGACATTCAGGGTATGGGATACACTTGGTAGTCAGCTTGGATCAGCTGCCCTGACTTAAGCTCCCAGATGACTCAAAAACTGCTAATGAGCTGCCTACCAGGGCTGCCCTGGGACTGTATCCCAGTAAAACCAAGACAGGGGGATGCTTCTTGGAGGCCATCTGGGTTCACACACCAAACTCCTGATCTTTTGCTACAAACCAGGCACACAGTTCCCTTTTGCCTTTTTGGTATGTGGGGGTCCTTTTTAATTCACACACAATTTTCATAACATGTCTATCACCTTTTACCATCGGTGTTATTAAGTTCATGTTTTCATTGACCTTAGTAACTGCATTACTGCTGTGTAGCAATACCAAAATACAAATTGCATTCAGAAGAGTGGGTTACAGTCCTAAAACATCCTGTCTAGACTATGCAAAACCACAGCCCACTGAGGTATTTCCCAAGGTCACCTGGTGACCCTTGTGCTGAGTATATACAGCCCTATCACAGCTATGAAAAGTTACTCTTTCAACAGCACCTAGAAGTAAAAGGGAAACCTGGACATAATCAAATGGACAACTTATATACTACCTCCTCCTTTAAAATACACAACACCTGATGAGACAGCCACGACCAGGATTTGATCAGCAGGATAATGGTTGATGCTGTCCAAAGCCTTGCCAGATTTTTTTAATAGGTAAGTAGTAAACAATTGAGTTTCCAGTCCAAGAATGCATTCTGGTAGTGTCCACTGTACCTGTACAGAGCTAAGTGACAAGTCCAGAGGGTTCACCTCCCCTTTGTAACAAGTAGTAGAACATAAATTAATCAGCAGAGGTAACAGAATGGGCTAGGATAAGCCATGAAACACAAGGGATGGACATCATGTTACCAAAGATGTAAAACAGCTAGTGTTAAGAGTACCTAGGAAAACAGGACAGAAACTATTCGATTAAGAAAGATGCTCTCAGCTTCAGGTACCCAAGATACTTTTACTCGGTCTGACTGACGTTGGTATTTTAGGGCATTATCATTACAAGGAGTATTTTTCCCAAATTCTGCTGCAGACAATTTATGGTCTAAATGCATCTACAATTCAGTGGCTGATCTAGATACAAAATTCATGCCAAGTTCATAGAACCCAGTGAAGTTCCAGTAAAAACACTCACAGTTTTCCCCATACTTTTGACATTTAGCTGGGTTACTTGGTGAATATAGTTTCTTTTAGTTTCTGTGGTAAGGAAAGGCCATCACTATGTCACGTGCTCTTTATTATTGGCACTTTCAATGATGAACAGGTTCAATAACCACAAGGTCTAAATAGAAGTCTTGCTTAAACATATGACTATTTACCATATGAATGTTTATAGAACAAATTGGCAGCAAAGGTATTCTTGTTAAATTTATCCTCTGGATCAGTTACTTCAATTTGGATTGCAATTTAAAAGCTATTTTCAAAAACTTTTCCAGAAATCTTTACTTCTTACTTGAGGAATCATTTGGCTCTTTAGACAGTGTTCACTCAGGAAATAATCTCCCTTAAGCAGTATTTAGGCTGCTGGCAACAGGACAGCACTCTCCCAGTGTCACCTTTATAGAAAATATTTTTTAAATTACTGTCTGTTTCACATCAAAATGTAATATAAATAATAATAAATAATTTCAACTTTGAGAACAGAATTACTGGAAACATGACAATCAAATGAAAGTCACAAGCATCAATAAGTATTAGAGAGTCAAACCTCTGCAGCAATAAGAATGCACCAAAACTGTCCACAAATGAAATCCAAGAGATTTACAAAGTTAATGGACTTCAAGGAACAACTGGTTGGGTTTGGGGGCATTTTTTTGTTGTTTGTGTTATTTGGTATATTAAATTGAAGGAACAAAATAAAACCCTCACCAAAGTGACACAAAAACACGCATCTCAGACTGATCAATATACTTAGCCTTAATGTACAGCCCTTTAAAGCAATTCTTTAAAAGATCTGAGGTTGGCTTTGTTTTTTAACTAAAAGTGTTGAAAGTGAAGAAACG
Organism: Phaethornis superciliosus; assembly: GCA_023637945.1. NCBI lineage: Eukaryota > Metazoa > Chordata > Aves > Apodiformes > Trochilidae > Phaethornis > Phaethornis superciliosus. The sequence continues at coordinate 111,886,277 of JAJQWJ010000002.1, forward strand.
TTGTTTAGAAAAAAAATACATAGCTCTGATTTTTTAAGCTTTCCTCTTTGTAAACTCTTACATAAATTTAACCTCCAAATTACATGTATATTAACCTGAAACAGTCTTTCAAATGAATGTATGTGCATTATCTGTTAAACAAAAATAATTGCATAACTGTATCTCTTGTATGATAAACTAGTGTCTCCCACCCTTTCACCCAGAAGGTAAATCTCTCCCTATAAAATAAGTATTGTTTCACTATGGTTTCTCAGATCATTTCTTCTTTCCCATCTTTGGTGAAAGATGATTCTATATTCCACTTTGGGAACCTCACTCCTACCTCTTAAGAGTCTTAAGGACAGTGGAACTGGAGAGGACTCTGTACAGAGCTAGTACAGGTCCAAGCTTTTTATTTGATTATGCAATGCCACTTCCTCATCCAACCTACAAGATGCTCAGTGTCTTATCATCGAGGGCTTTTTTGCTGGTTAAATACCATTCTATGGCAATTAAAGTTTGAACATGTCATCTACTCCTGTTTTGCTGAACTATTTAATTACGTCTTTCAGAAGCAGGGGAAAAAAAAAAAAAAAAAAAAAGGACAAAAATGTTTGATGTTCTGATATCAACGAACATTTTGAGTTGAGGTTGTTTAAAACCACTTATTACCATTCCGGTATGCCAGGGAGGGAGTGCTAGGGCTGGCAAGGATCCTCAATTACACAACCCAGGAGCCACCCCACTTCTGGTACCAGGGGGTTGGAAGTTCCATAGGTTCACCCTGAGGTTATTCATTGATCAATCTCTTCCTGTATCTGGGCTCAGATGTGTCTGAGTATATGAAACAGGTTATATGTTTAAGATGAACTTCAGCTGCATTGATTTAGAAATCCTTAAGGAAATGGTTGGCTCTTGGTCTTCCATTCAAGAGAAAACGCAATAAATGCAAAGGAATCTAGTAATTCCCCAGTGTGAAAAAAAAAATAAATCAAAAAATCAAAACAACCTGCTTTCAGGATGAAGAACAGACTTCTTCATGACTGTATATATATATACACACACACACTTCACAGACGAAAGTGAGAAAAGTAGCTGCATACTGATCAACCAAAATGGTTCTACAAAAATTTTCAATCAAAGGTTTAACCAGTGAATTAAAATGTCAGGTCAAAAACTAACAGTCAATTTGCAAAGACCAAAAGTTTTGCACATACATTCCAAAGTTTCTGTAAGGCCACCTTTTAGTTTCCATCAGTTATCTGCAAACACAAGCTATATGCTGCTCTACGAAGAAATACTGTACATGATTTCTTAAGTTACAACAAAAGCCAAATTTGCAATGAACACGTTTATATGTTAAATAAATCTAAACTGATTGTATTAATACCTGCATGGATGGGCACTTGACTCCACAACCTGAGTAACCTGTGCTGGCACTCCATCACCCTCACAGTGAAAAAGTTTTTCCTGATGTTCAGTAGTGGAGTCTCCTGTGTTTCAGTTTGTGCCTGCTGCATCTGATCCTGTGACTGGGCATCAGTGAGAAGAGCCTGGCTTCACTTTCTTTTCACATTTACACATTTATGAGATCTCCCTGAGCCTTCTCTTGTCTACTGAATTTCATTTTAATAAAAACTGTACAGCAGATGACATCAAAAAGGATGTTCTGCAACATTAAGTTGATTTTGCTTTCAATAAGTATTGTTAGTGTTGAAGTAAGACTCCCATTAAAAAAAAAATCATTGAGGCAAATAAAATTTGTAGAGGCAAAGAAGTTAATTATGGTTAGTTGACATTTCTCCAACACACTAAATTTCTGGAATTTTTTTTTTTTTTTTTTTTTACTTCAGGATTAACCAAGGAATAAAGTAGTAAAATGGACAACTAGCTGACAGCTGGCCTGTGTATACACTCACACTGTTCAAGAAAAAGCATTATTCAAGACTAATTTTATCTTAACCAGTCAAAAAGCTGAAGGAACATTTAGATACAAGGTTTACATTGATTAAAATTACACTGATTTAAAATCAATAGGCTTAATACAACCCTAAATAAGACAGAAACTAAAGAATTCAAAAATGTATCTGGACACTTTTTAATTAAAATCAGTTTAAAACTAATTCAACCAATCCATCAGCTTTTGTAGACTGAATATTTAGATAAAGTTAATGACTCAAGTCACTTTATCAAGGGGATGAAAGAGAACATTGCAAGAGCTGGAAGAAAACACCGTAAGGCTTGCAAGCCAATTGTTTTGCTAAAGGGTGAGTGAAATAACGAGCAAAATTAATCTGTACTCGGAATGTACAGATGGAAATTTCAATGGAAATTTTAGCACAGAATGGCATTTACTCTTGATAAACAGCCACTACTACATTGTCTCCACAAATAAGCAGCAAATTTACTTTCTTTATTCCCTATACATGCATTCTTTATTTGATTCTGAATTCTCAAGAGAATGACCACTTTCTAAGACTGAGATGGAGGAAAGAAGAATTCATGGTGGACTGCTATCTTCAAAATCACCACAGAAAGAAACAAAATGATACATGATATATTTAGGGGGAATAAAAATCCTTAAAAGTGAAATACATGAACATTTATATTTTCTCAACTTACTCCGCAACAGCACAGATTTAGGAACCAAACATATCGGAATTCTTGTGTGAACTCAGTTTTGGGTTTTGCGTTGTTGGTTTTGGGGTTTTTTTTGTGGGTTTTTTTTTTGGTTGGTTGGTTGGTTGTTTTTCCTTCCTGTCTTTGTTTTAGTGTTTTGTTTTGTTTTGTTTTAAAGCTTTCTTGCAATGAATTTGGGAAAACAGAAAAGCAGTAACAACAACTATTATGCAATTGAGTCTTCTCTGCATTACTTATCACACCGTATTGCTATTTCCAATTCCATTTTTTCCTTTCAACCCACTCACAGTAAGAAAAGATGCTTGTTTTGTAGTCTTTGTATTTACTACATTATAAATCCTTAAGTTACTTATCTGTATGTTTGATAAACATCTTGTGAACATTTGATTGTTTAAAAATTAACTGTCTTCCTGCCAGGTATTCTTCATCTTCTCACATCTGCATAAAGTGAGCTCTAGTTGGTTTGGTAGGTTGTACAACATGTGGCATTAGCTACGCTTCTGTAGCTCATCCATTTAATCCAAGGGGGAAAAAAAAAAAAAAAAAAAAAAGAACAAAACCCCCTTTTCATTTATTTTTTTCCTTAGTAACTCAGTATAAATGGCTGCTAAAATAAGTCATTATCTGTCCCCTTATGATAAGAAAAACTGAAGCACATAGTGAAGTATTTGTATAAATAACCCAGCTAGACTGCTTCTGCAATTGGACAATCTCACATCACTGTGGTACTTACTAATCATCTCTGCGTGTCTTCTCTTTGAAACATTGTTCTATTGCTGAGCTATAACAAACAAACCGTGTAAGGCTGATTATGCTACTGCACTAACAATTACAAGTTGGCCCTTTTCCATTTTGGTTGTTAAAATCTTCATTAGTCACATGGAAAGTTTCCTAAGCCATACAGAATCTAAAAGTGTTTAAAAAAAAATATATATATAGAAGTATTTAGGAGTGAAAATAATCCATTTAAGAATGTATGTTTCTTTGCCATAGGACGATAATGCAAATTAAATAACAGAATTAAATTAACAGGAAAGTGGTCTCTTGCCAGTAAGTAACAAATTGTCCTACAAAAGTAATATGCAAACACCTTTGCCAGAAATACAAGAACGGTTATGGCAAAAATCTTTCTCTTTCCATAAAAAACTAAGGTAAGTTTATTTCTATGTCTTGAAGTCCTAAAAGTAACTGTTCTATATTTTTACTGTGCTTTGTTGAAATTTTTAGACAGCTTGTGTAGTTAGTAGAGTTACACTGGTTATTTAGTCCAAGAACAGCACAAAATTAACATTGTAAATAAAAAACAAACAAACCACTTCACTGAAATATTAGCAACAAACAAATCAATGAACATAAACCCAGAAGCTTTCAAGTGATAAAGTAAAAAGTCAGTTTGGCAGCACGGAAAAGAGCAGCAGTGCAAATATCTAGATACAGCTACTGCTGCACCAAAATCAATTAAAGCTAATTTTCAAGGCTAAAAGACCCCTGCAGCAAATGATTTTTCAACAGTACAAGAAAGAGACTGCTCTGGGGAATCTGCTGTCAGCAGGTAGAACACAGCACATGCATTCTAGTCAATTAAAATATTTCAAAAAGAAGAAAAGCTACACCATGAAATCTTAATTTTGAAGACCCCAAATTGAAAGGAGTTATGTAAATTAAACAAAGCCAGACCCAGATTTTGGGACAACCTTCCAGCTCTCTGGAGTACAGGACTACTTCATGCAGCTGACCAGCCCCCTTAAAAAGAAAAGTAGCTATCAAGGATACAAACCCCCCTCCACCTACCAATTTATAGCATTATTTGCATGTTTCTGCGTTACATCTTGGGCCACTAGGCTGCTTACAATTACCCGTATCTAGAGGAAAAAGCTTAAAATTATCTTTAGAATAATTGTGAGGTACCTGGAGCACAGAGTACCCCTAAGAACTTGCAAGGCATGGTACCTACTGCAAACCTCTCGGATGTGTCAATGAGGTTGAGTCACAGTGTATAAGGAGTCATACAAAAGGTAACAGGACCACAGACATAAAAGGATTAGGATGTGTTGACAAGAGGAGATGGAGTTTCAAGTATTTCCCTCCAGCCCACACTGGGGCAAACCCTCTCCTTCTAAGTGCTGTAAATACTGAGCATGGTTTTACTACAGTGTCCATTAGTGATATTTACACACAGTGATGACCTCATTCTCTAGCACAGTAAATGAACATGAGAGAAAAAAAAATAAAATATTTTGGTTGTGTATTTATCAGCATTTGGGCTCATTTAAACACTACTTGAATAACAATTATCTTTCTCAGCTGAGCAGAGTATCATGTTGGCAGACTGTATGTCACTTCTCAAAGTGACAATTAACCTTGATATCAGTCTGCAAAGTGCTCTGTACTGGCAGCAGAATAAAATTATCATTATCATATAAATCATAAAGATTCTACTGAAACGGAGATAGTTGTCATTCCCTCAGCTATTTGCCTCCTCCACTAAGGAGCAAAGCAGGTCCTTGCAGAGTAACTTAAAAATGTGGCATCCTACAGCCATCACACTGTGGGCTTTTGAGGATGTATTTGTGGCTACCTAAAAGTCCATGCCACACAGATATGCCAAAATACTCACGGTTAACATACATTATTAATTAAACATCTCTCAGGGAGGTTTGTAATGCAAGAGGTCATTATACCTGAATCATGAATTTAAATCTGATTTACACTCCAAGAATTCCAGACTCAAATAAGATTTGAGTTGATTATGTGATGCCTATCAGCGAGGCAGTTTCCCATCCTAATGGTACTTGTGATCACCTGATCTCATCCTTTGAAGACTACAGTTTACACACTAAAAAAACCCTCTACAATTCAGTTAATGCTACATCAAAATTCAAAACAGTCCTCTTGCACTGGTGTCTAAGTTGCTGTGTTGACAGACTGCTGAGGATCTTTCAGGACTGTAGTAGTTGTGCCCACAGCAGGCCATTGAAATGCTGTATTAAGCAGAGGCTTCTCTCCTTCTAGGCTGCCCAGACATAGAGGGAAGGAAAAAAATTGAGTTACTTTCTCTAAAAACTTCCAACCTGCAATGACAAGACAAGTGGCTGTGAAAATGTTTACAGCCATTTTTAATGACAACTCATTTTTGTAGCGTGTGCACTGTGTGTCAAAGTGTTTTGCCCTTCTTGCTGCTACCAACAGGACACTGCTGTGAGTAAGGCACGGCAGTGAAGCAAACCCTCTTCTAGAAATGTTTATATAGACTGACAGGTCTTGTTTTATCTGTAACAGAACACAAGCAAGACAAATAGCTCATTATTTCTGCCCCATCACAAGAGCTGGCTACTTTCTCTGAGCCACAACTATGACAGATCTTACACAAGTACCTGAGGAAAGGGAGGGGCAAGACGGAGAACCTGCTCTTTGTACTCCAGGCACAAAGCAGCTCCTGAGGATTGGTTTTCAGCAGGCAACGTGGAAGATTGTATGCAGGAGACACAAGAAGCCATGGTTGTGTTTCTGACCCAGCCATCAAAATGAGTCCTCCAGGATGGGAGAGGTGCAATACCCAAATGTGCATTCCCACAAGGTTATTTTGAATGAGCGAGCCCGAATGTCTCCTATGGTGCCTGCTGCAGTACAATGAACTCACTCCAATATAACATGGATCAAGGCTAATACTTCACCAGTAATCAAAAGCCAGACACTGTTCTATAAGAAGGTCAGTCAGCAATGTCCTTCTTTTCATGGTATCCAACAAAATCTGAAAGAATGGGAACGGTCAATTTTCACACTAGAGAATCAAAGCTCCTGTGCAACATACAAGTCCAGTTAATTCCAGCCAACAGTTTAACCCAGAACACTTAAATGAATCCTGCCCATGGATAATTTATGTTACTGCAAAAGCAAGCACTGTATTTAGCACAGGACTTCTGAAACTAGCATTTCTTGCTAAGCCACCCTGGCTGCAAGCATCAAACGTGAAACTTTTTTTTTTAATGACTGGTTTGCAAGCTTAAATACCATAGCTATAAGCTTGTCAATCAATTGTTTATATGAACAAATCTGAAATTGCATGCTAGGCAGAGATCTAGTTTTTCAATTATAAACTTATCTGAAAATTAAATGTTACTCACATTCCATCTATCCTCTCTTGAAGAATTATAGCTTGCCTCATTTTATCAGTAATATATATATTTATCCTATCAAGGCTACCTAAGATAACAAACAGCAAGATTGCACAGCATTTTTTATTTCTCTGGATCATATCTATAGTAAAATGACCTTATAGTTGACATCACAGTTTTTCTAAGCATATTGTGATTACCTAAAAAAAAAAGTCATCCTCCATTAGGCTCAGAAGTATAAAGTACTAAACACTGCTGTCTTACATTTAAACAGACTAATCACAAATTAGTGTAATAAAACACTTATTTGCCATTTTAGAATCAGAGTATCTTTAACTGTAAAATAAATCCAATTTTTTACTACAGGTTTATATACATTAGCCACATAATTATGAGTGATGCAGAAGATACTGCACTGGTGTCACAGAAAGAAAATAATTCCTTTCAGCAATTTTAAAGTCACAATAAGAAGGGTAAGAATCTACTAGATTGATGAGGTGTATTTTCAGTGGTGATTACTGTTAATACCTCCTAAGCAAAAGTTAAATCAAACATGAGCTAATTCAAAAGAAATAAAAAGACCTCCTCCCCCCCAAACCAACCAGTACGTAAAATGAATAAATAATTTTCAAAGAGTTTTTAAAATAATTAAATTATTCGCTATTTATCTACTGAAAAACGGTATCACTTTCCTATAAGGAAACTTTATTATGAAGAGTCACTGATGGATTTTATACAATATAGCCAGAAAATCAAAAAAAACCTTTACAAGTTCTAAATTTCATAAAGCCTATACTAAGCCCCAAATTTTATAAAGATTATACTAAGTTTAAATTAAAAAAAAAAACCAAAAAACAAAACAAAACACAAAACACAAACCTGGAAACAGCTTGAGAAATTTAAGCTTTAAGTTGTCAGCTGTGTCAAGTGTTACTCAGAGTAGTTCCTGTAACTGTGTACCACTTATTCTTCAAATACAACTCAATCTCCTAAATTAAGCACAAAGCCTTGTATTTCAGTCTTAGTTACAGGGTCACCCTCTTGGCCTCCACAATATTTACAACAGTAAAAGGCTAGAAGTGTCAGGAAAGCATATTATCACTCACCTATAGCCTTCTCTATGCACAGTATGCATTTCAAGTTAATAAAGGCCACATAAATATGCTTTTTGTGCAGAGCAGACAGTAAATTATGTATTTAATTACATATTTCGCCCTAAAAACCAGAAACAGTTGGCTCTCTGCTATTTTTGTTAACATTAATCAGAGGAAACTTCAGATTCTGGCATAAATTTGACTATCGTATAAAAGGTAATATTTAAAATACATAATGCCTTGCTACACAAACACGAGCTGCCATATGTGAGGCACTGCTAAGCATGGTTTCTATTAAGCCAATACACAGTAACTGGCTTCTTTCCAAGCAACATGGAAGTGTTTAAAAAACCCTGTTTAATCCAATTCCACAGCTTTGAAACAAAAATAAATTAAAGTGCTGCAAGAACTGTTAAAATGAAAAATTAAAGGCATGTAAATAAGTGAAAAAAAAATAAATTGTCAGAGAAAATGAAAACAAAGATTATTTCAAGTAGATCTCTTAATTGTAATTAGCAACATTTGGCATGTGTTATGATATGATTCAAAGCTGCAGCCAATTAGATACCCCAAAAAGCTTGTAACAAAGCTGCAAATGTGTAACTACAGCATGAATAAGTTTTATTGCACACCAAGAAAACAGTACCCAGATCAATTTCATAGTTTGTTTCTTAAATGCTGTAAAGCATGCTCTATTACTAGTTCTCGACTTGTTAGTCTTAAACTGCAGCTTTTCTGCCAGGAGATTCTGGAAAACATTTGCATTAGAATCAGACTATTAATTGTAAATCTGTATACATTCCATATATAAAAGGAATAAAAGATAAATTACAGCACTGCCTTAAGACTGTCCTGCCTGTGTAAACACAAAACAAAGCCAGCAACAACAAGCCAAACAAAAAAACCCAAAAAACCCCAAACCCCAAAAGAATAAAGTGAGTAAGTTAACAGCTGTTAACAAGCTGTAGAATTGTGGTATTAGAACTGAGAAAGATTGATTTTTTTAAATGGATTTTTAAGGAGAAAGGAAAAGACTAATTTTTCTTCGGAATGAATAAGAAGTACACGGTGGCATCTAGAAAATAATATGAATTTATGTCAAATGCTTTGTTAAAAGTTTTCTTAATAAGGAATTAATTTTTAAATATTACATAAAAGATCAGCATTCTGATTCTGACTAAATGTGGGTGCACTGCGGGCAACAGCATTAGGCACTTCTGAGATTGTACCATTTATTTAAGAAAACAAATACTTCATTATCAGGAATGCTGTCAGTCCCAACCAACAAAGGACCTTCCATTTCCCCCCCCATTATTCAATAATGAGTAATTTACTAAAGGGTAATGAGTTGCTAATAAAAGCACGTTTCTTACATGATTATCATGAAATGGCAGTGCCTGCTTGTTCACCACAATAACACTTGCTACACACACTTGCAAATATCAAATTTCTGTGGAGAAATTGATCCTTAATGTATAGCCATTAGTCTACAGATAGAAAAAATATAGGAAACAACACACACACTCTGAAAGAGCTGAATTTAAAACTTCTACACTTTCATATTTCTTTGCAAAGTCTCCTAACAATGATGCAAAATCTCAGCCAACATGATTTTGTTTCCCTTGCTGGCAGGCAATGACTTTATTTAACACACTTATTTCAGGGTTTGGTGGGGGGAGAGGTTTCTATGGTGTTTTGAGGGCTACATTGGAGAGATTACAAAAACATGCATACATAATATCTATTTTATATTGTAAACCAAATTCAGGCTCATAGGGGAAAAAAACAAACAACTTTGTTTAGCTATGTAGGAGTGGGCAAAAGAAATGTCTAAGGAAGGTAGTTTGAAAAATTCTGGAGCAAAAAGCATTGGGGAATGCCCATGTGTTTCATAGGAGACTAACTTACAAAGGCCAGCTGCAACTGAATATGAAAACACTGGAAGAAAATTTCTCTGTTCAGAATTCCCCACACTAAAACCACAGAAGTGTTTCTTTCTCCTGATACAATCCTCCACTCCACCTTCCCTAGACTTGGAATATAAACTAGTACTTTACAAACCTTGTATACTAAGCACATTGCAAATATCAAGGATCCCTTCCATGCCCATCACAAGCTCCTAAAAAGGGTACCTTTAATGCCCTTTCCTGCTTCAAGGAATGTGTAATCCTCAGGACCCCTCCTTACACCCTCAATTTCCACTAATTTCTCTGCTTCAGCTGTCCCACGGGATGCACTCTGGCATCCCCCTAACTTTCCTGACCCATACTCACACAGTACTTGCTGAAGTACTCTTAGTCTTCTCTAATAGTGTTCTTTATTTTCCTCCCGGGAGAGAAGCTGTCATCATCCAAAAACTGGGAGAACTGGCAGAAACCATGTGGAGGCATTAATGGATGTTGTCAGCCAATTCTTACTTCAGCAGCAGCAAGTAAAGTTGCTGGGCCTTGCAAGCAGCCAGGGGCAGGGTCCTTCTGCTGCCTTTCTTCCTCCCTACTCCTGTGTCTTCATGAAAGCTGCTAAGGTTTCTAGCCACCAGTGCCTGCAACACATCTTGAAGATTTTCACTGCTGCATTAATCCTAAAATCATCCTCAAATCACAAGCAGTCATGGAATCAAGTAGATATTCTGAATTCAGTTTATTCAATTAAAATAATAATAATAAACAAAAACAAACAAATAAACAAAACTTCACTGCCATCTAGTACTTATCATCTCAAACATACATTTGCAAAGATATCAGATCACTAAAGAAATACCAGCTACATTTTAGATGGCCTTCCAAGTACACCTGATACATGGGTCACTCACAGAAAGATCTCTGTGTTATTTTTTAAAAACAGATGCTTTCTGAACAGTCCCGCATTGAAAGGTCTAGAGTCACTTTGTGCAAATATAAACTGATATTTTAAAAAGATGTTTTAGTGCAATTACATACTTCAGACCATAAAGCACAAGTGACACTGTTCGTCACTGTCCTCAAAGAAAACAGTTAAAGGAATTAAAAGATTACATATTAAAAACTAACCTGGAACTTTCCATCTGAAGTACTTCAAGGTACTAAGGTAATGAATTTAATAAACCCCACCAGTTATAAAAACAGGCAAGCTAACTCATGTTAAAATATAGTATAGTTGCTATTATAATCCCAGCGCAATTGTTAATTTGCATGGTTTGGGGACACGTTTCTTGCTGCTTTTGAAGCAGAAAGGGAATCAAAATTAAATAACAGAGCAGTTGCAATGGACACTCAAATACATCTTATATTTATTCTTATCCCGAAATGAACGTTGATACATCACAGACTTAAAAACAACAGGAACCTGCACACTAATATCAACTGCTTCTACACATTTTTTTTTTTAATTAATTTTAGATATTTGTTGTAAACTCTTAGGAGACCTAGCCACTCAAAGTTACACACAATTTTCTGTATCACATTTTCTCTAGAAGGTTACAAAAAAATAGCAATAGGTCAAAGTAAGCCTATACAGGCAGAAGGTAAGCTCCATTGGTAATGCATTGTGATGGGAAGAGGACCCAGATTTATATCAAAGAGGCTGGATATGTTTGTGAGGAAAAATGTTCAAAGAAAGCATTCCTTACTCTGGTTTTTATCCTGCTCACACATTAGGACCACATGAATCACAGTCATGTGCCTATGGCAACAAACTGATGCATCGCTAACTTGAACCATCAAAATTCCTAATCACATGTCCTCTTAAAATCAAAATAGAAGCTGACAGATCCTGGGAATTTTTTCCCACTTGAATTTTGTGCCTAGGCCCTCCTATAGTGAAATCTCAAGGAGAAGAAATAGTATTAAAGCCCTTCTTTAGCCAGAGGAGCCACTCTGCTCCCATACTCCTTCTAGGACAACTGTAAGTATGATCACCTTTGGGCTTCCAGAGTTTTAAGAAGTAATCAGCAAATAAAGACACGCTGTTCTGTGCCTAAGCTGCCTTAAAAGTTTGGGTTTTTGTTACAGAGCAAGGAAGCACCTCACTGAGGTAGCCTGTGTGTTCTGTACAAGAGTAAAAAGAATTCAACTGACATCTAAAGGAAGTGAAATAGGCACTGGACACTACCTAAGAGGATGCAGTGTTTCTGAGCAAGCGCTTAATGCTGCCAAAACCACTATATAAACTCCCTGTGCAAGCTAAAGGAGACTAAGCAAAAGAGAAGGAAATTAAGGTTGAGCAAATTGCATTAAAAACAGAAGCCTTCCAGCACCCAAGAACAATCGTTTTTGCATTTTGTGTTTGAAGACAGCAGTACTCTGCTTTCTCCAAATATTTTCACATTTATTAAGATATGTTAAGGAAACATTTATAACCAAGATTATTCAGACACACACCCCAAGTCAACCTGATGTTGTGAGTATATGATCTAAAAAATCATCAGGCATCTCAGAGTTCCTTGAGCAAAAGGGAAGAAGGAAGGAGACTCAAGTAGGCCAGGGCAGCACAAAAAGTACTTGTTGTACCTGCTGTTCTAGGTGTCCCTACACCTCTATCTCTCTGCATTGTAGAACAAGGCTGACAACCTTCTCCCTCCCAGACTTCCCATGAAATTGTGCCAACATTTTCTTCTCCTGACACTTGTGCCATCTCCTTAGCTTTAAAGCAGCACTAGGCTAGAGTTTAAACATACCAAAACAATAACTTAATTTGATGGAAGTCACATAATCTTTTAGAGTTTTGAAGATCGTAGCCCCACCATTACAGCAAAAACTGGAGCAATATTGAACAGGAACATTGAGCTGGAGCAATATTGAACAGGAACATTGGACTTCAAAAAGACATTAACAGAGACACCCCTGAGGCAGGTAACCTCTCTCCCAAAGGCAAGCTGCATTAATTTGCCTTTCCACCCTGCTTTCCTCTACACCACCCCATTGAAAAAAAAAAGAAAAAAAAAAAAAAAAAAAAAGAAAGGAAAAAAAAGAAAGAAAGAAAAAGAAAGAAAGGAAAAAAAAAGAAAAAAAAAGTAAATCTTGGTTTGATTAGTTCTTGGTTTGATTAGTTTTCATAAGCAAAATACTAGGATCATATATTCTGGTTGTTTCTCAAGTTTGCAGAAAGTATAGGAAGCAAGGAATTAATGTGGTGATTCCAAACTAACAGAAGAGAGATAAGGCAGGATTTTCTATTGATTGTTTTGGAACACGAACCAGTCAATTTGCTCATTAAGCTGCAAAGCCCTTTAAAGTTTATTTCTAAGATTCAAATATCACCAATATTGCTACATGGAAAAAAGAAATTAAATATGTAGCACATAAAAAGAATTGCAGTGGATACACAGAAAGAAGAATGGTGATAAATATGCTAGAGAACATTAAAAGAAAACATGAAGAGGAAGACAGGTAACAACAGTGACTTAGTAGGTAAATTTTCCTCCAAGTGGTGTCCACAGAGATCTACTGTTCACTTTGTGCTGGCGCTCCTTGTTTCCAGCTGCTAAATTCACATTGCATTGAAAGAAGCTAAAAATACATTAAATACTTTCCAAATATTATTTTCCAATCTAAGCAATTGGTGTAAGTTGCCACAGAGATGTTGTTCTCTTGCCAGTGAAACAGTATACAATGCTGACAATAGAAGTTGTATTTTATGGGATCTGTTGTCTTAAACAAGACACGGTCAAAAATATAGGAAAGTTTGAAAAGACATTATTTTAAATACAAGAATTCCTGACTGTTCTCTTCCAGCAAGGCAATATATGAAAATGGTACTTAAAGGTAAGGTTTTTACTACCCATGAGAAAAGGTATACTCTGCACTACTCAGAGGTACAACATGTGCAAAATTTCTAGCAATCAAGCAATCAAGCTTTGTATTTCAATGAGGAAGAAAAAAAAAGGGTAGAGTGGCAAATGTCTACAATTTAGATTTACTGTCTCCTGACAAAATGCACAAAAGCTGCAGATTTAAAATACAACTGTACCTGCTTAGCATTCAGGACTCTCCTTCACAGTAAATTCAGCTCTATACAAAAGTAAAGGGGAGTGAGGGAGGGGGAGGGAAGATGGGACAAAACACACACCAAAAACCATACAGTTCTTTCTGTTAAATGTGAAGCATAAGATGGGAAGTTTTTTTTATGACATGCCTTCCTCCTCCAAAAATAGCAATGATTACACTGAGAACTCCCACACACTCCCCTGCTTGACTTTTTTACATGTAGAAGTTCTGAGGAATGATCCAGAGTCTGAGGAGTCAAAAGGACTCTTTCCATTGCCCAAAACCTAAACTACAGAATATGAATTACAACAATACCGAGGAAGGTAGGCAGCTCTGATTTCTAATATTAAATCTTTTAAAGCTAAACATGACAGATTTTTTTAGGTCCTCTGAAATACACAGCTTTCCATAGTTTTGGAAAGATGATGCAAGTTGCAGCAGTAATAATCTGCTAATTACAAGGTACATGTGTGAGGAAGATTTTTTTTTTCTCCCAGACAACCAAGACTATACAGCCTATTCTTTTCATGAGGATGAGGTGGGGGGAAGCATTAAGATTGCAGCTGCTGCAGAAGTGAAAGCTGCAACTCCCTTGGAGCTTATATTGACTGTGCTGATAGCATGATGTTAAGGGATGCTACTGTACCACAGACACTGTTCCATTTTGGGTTTCTCCTGAATGAGACAAACCTGAAGCTTTGGCCTGCTGTAGTTAATGGGAAGTCTTGCAACACATCTTGTAATATTCCACCCAAGTTCCAATTCAGCTCAGTATCCTGCCTATGAGAACTCCCTAAATGTCCAATTAAGAGTACTCTTGAATAATACAGCTTTTCTTCAAGTCCTCTCTGATGTTGAGCTTTGAGTTTTATCACATTCCTATTGCCCAGTCATGATTTATTTCATATATAAAAGAGGACATATAGTGAAGGTAAGCTGGAATCATAACCATTTCAAGTAGTCTAAAGCTCTAGGAACATCTCTATGAAATACGTTTTTTTAATAGAAAATCTGAAACCTCTTGTAACGTTTATCTAAATTTCACTGAATCCAAGGAAGGACATATCAATTCTTCAGGGTAAGATATTCTGTGCTACAGCTTGGCTTTCTTTATTATGCTGCAGGATCATGTCTGGCTGATGTATTTATTTTGCAATGTTTAACTATAATAGAAAATAGATGATGTTCAAATCAAAATACTGTTTAGACTATGTCAACAGAGCATGAAATAAGTGAAGTGATTCTGTATTGACTATAAAAATATATTTGATAATAGTAAAGTTACTAATGGTTATCTATCAAGATCACAACAGGAAATAATTCCACATCTTACGAAGTATGTTAAAGCCCCAAACACATGAAGTGAGACATAATTTTTTTATTTTGCAAAACAGCATCAAACGGTGCAGTTTATTGCTATATTATAATTTATGTAAATTATAAAAACAAAAACAAAAAAATAGGATATCTCCAGATCAGTTTGTTTTCTAAATTGCAAGTCACCAAACAGCTTTCTGCTAAGATAGTGAATGCTCACTTTACACTAGCTAGCAACAGCAAATCAAATAACAGTATCTTGTATACTGAAACAACTGCTTTATTACAGAGGGAAGGATTCACAAAACTAGAACAAACAACACTACTGTAAAAACTATAAGCTTTTAGCCTCAGTTGAAAGACTTCTGCATTTTTCTACAACAGACTGAAGTTATATATTTATCTCAGCAAATCAATCCACTAGTAGGCATCAGTCATCAACACCTAAGTAAAGATCTGCCATTTGAAACAGCTTTGATGTGATTGAAGACTCTCACAGTCGTAAGTATGACAGAAAAGCTTAGCTATTAAAATGTTTTATCTAGCAAAGAACCGTTCATCCTAATTGACTGAAACACTCTGAATGCTATTATTGCAAGGCTACTTCACTACACAGCCACTTGACTTACATCTTGAGATCCAGCACAACCACATCAAATCTTGTTAGAATATTTTCTCACACATACTTTTGTCAAGAGACCAAAACAATAAAGCCGACTGTCATTTTTACTACCGGTTGCTTAGTTAATTCGATACTGAAACGTACTGGGATTCATTACAAAAGCTGCATGCAATCAGCCATTTCTATCAATCTCTCTTTTTACTGCACTGATAGCATGAATCCTACTAACCACATCACTGGAAATGGGTTGGCTGGACTGGGTGGAAGCTGATCCCCAGCACTGAGCCCGACCTCTCCCCATGAGAGCTGGGGTTGCAGGGGCTCCTCTGAGCGGGGCTGCAAAGTCCTGGCCCAGCTCCAACGCTGACCACACATCAAGCTGAGAGATAAGAAGCTCCAGACAGCCCTCTGAAAACCACTGTACACCAGGCCACCAAGCAGTCAGGGTTTCTAGGCCTACCTCATTACTCATTTCACAGCCAATTTTAAAACACACCAGAAGTTAACATACCTGACCAAAAATACCCCGCTGATACACATGCAACAAATTTGTTATTAGGCTGTGCAATGACATGCTCTGTTTCAGGATGTTTCCACTGAATACAGTAATTGATCACCAGAAACACCATCAAAAGTTTCACAACACCTTGCACCTGTAACATTTTTCCTTCTCTATTATATTCACAGTGTGTTAAAAATTTGCAAGGAAAAGGAATCAAAACATTCCAACAGCCACCACCAAGATTACATTTGAATGAATCAAACACAAAACTACTGATTTAATATTTAACACCTCAAACAGAGGCTGATAGGATTTTTAGACTTTATCTATTAACACATCATAGAGTTCATCAGTTTTTACCATTACTTTTGTTAGCAGAAAGTATGTCATATCAATTCCTTGTATGTAGGCTAACATTATCTACCAACTTTTATTCCAAAAATTGCCAAGTAATGAGACCAAAGGAACAGCTAAAATTTACTCTTTACTCCAGTCCTCTATGCATAATTACATATATTCCACTCCCATATTCTAAATTAATGAAATCCAGGTGAACTTACCTACAGTTTGGAGGAGGGTCTAATGTAATTTCTGCAAGTTCTTTCTGAATTCTTAAGAGAAAAAAAAAAAAAAAAAAAGATTATCAGGACTTTTTTTGGAATGTATTTATTTCAATTTTACCAACATTTCTACAGCAATCAGTAATAATAAGATACAATTCTTACAATTTCTGATGGAAAGCTGATGCTGTAAAGTTTCATAAAACTGCTCGAGAAAAGCTGAATTAAAAACCAAATCTTTTTTCTCTTTTAAAACAAGCCTCCAACCTGAGGCAACTTATGCCAGGAGCAGCCACCCAGGAAATCCTGCTTTTTCTATAGATCAGGGTTCTCAGATCCTTTGCTCACACAACAATTAAGTGTCTCTTCTGCACTCCTCAATTTCCCCTGTGCCTGTAAGCCTTGTAGCTCTTGCTCTCCAGAATATTTACCTTTTTAATATATCTCATCCTGGCAGGATGGGGGAAAAAAACCCACACCACAACAAATACCTGCCCCCCCCCCCCAAAAAAAAAACCCTAAAAACAAACCTACAAAAAACCCAACCAAACCAAGCCACCAACACCAAAAAAAACACCAAAAAAACAACTTCAGAGGGTATGTAGTTTCTCACTCTATGAGAAAGAGCTCACCCCAGACGTCTCCATAACCTCCCCCCTCTCTAGAAGTGTTCAAGGCCAGGCTGGATGGGGCCTTGAGCAACCTGCTCTAGTGAAAGGTATCTCCACATTGGGATGGGAACTAGATGATCTTCAAGGTCCCTTCCAATCGAAGACATTCTATGATTCCTCCTAGGTACTGTAGTGCTGCTACTAGGTCGCCCAGAAGACTGTCCTCAAAGGGAAGTGCTCCATGTCCCCAGCCAGGCTGGGAACCTGGACCTGCTCCCATGCGTGCTGGCTTTGTACGAGGAGGCCTGAAACTGAGTGTTCATTATTCCAGATGCAGTCTAATGAGAGCTGTGTAAAGAGAGATAAATCACTTCCCTTTACCTACTGACTCCGCTCCTGCTAATACATCCCTGGAGGAAATGAGCCTTCTTTGCTGCCTCATTTCGAGCCTGCTCTCTGCCAGGGCTCCCATGTCCTTCTCGGCAGAGCTGCTCCCCAGCCTGTAATCCTTACCAGGGATACGGATACCTTAGCTTTTCCCACACACATGGTGTTACATTTGGCCTCCTTGAATCTCACCCCTGTCAGCCCTCCCCTGCAACTCAGCCGAGGTCCCTCTGAGCATCAGTCCTGCCCCTCTCTATACCAACTGCTCCCCACAGCTTGCTGTCATCTACAAACCCAAAAGTGCACTCTGCCAGATCCTCCAGGTCACAGAGGAAAGCACGAAGCCAGACAGGTCAAGTCCAGGTCCTAGTAGTACTGGACCCATTACAGGCATCCCGATGGAGGTCTTCCTCCAGACAAAAGAGCTTTGTGTTTCAGGATTTCTGGATATTCACAGGCTGACACTCCCATGCCAAGTCCTTGAATTCCTGATCTCTGCCACATCTGGCAGTGCAGGCTCTTTTCCATTATACCCTCATCTGCATGAGAGCCAGAATATCCTCCTCTGAAGAAATTTTAACAGAGAGAGTTGAAGCTTACAGAGTCCCCAAAGGGGCTTGCAGTTTGCAGTTCCCAAAGACTTGCCAGAGTATGATGCCATAAGCAGGACTGAGATGGCCACTTTCACTGTAAGCTACGCCCAATGCTTTTTTGTAGGCTACTTCAGTGCAAAAACATGAACATTTAGAAGGAAGGAAAAGGAAAACAATTTCAAGTACCCTCAGGATATTTTTCTTCCTTTCTCCTTCATAGGATTTCATCTACAGAAGCAGACTGCCATTCCTGTTATTCCTTACATTAGAAAGAAAAGCTGCACCATAATGCCCCTCAAATTCCTGAGACAGTGTTCAAGCCACAACACAATAGCTAAGGACTGACTTGAAGTACACACAGATCTTGCTAAAAATTACTGTCACCCACTGTGCATACAAATACAGGCAAAGAAAATGGGTTTATCAAATATTCATATATATTGGCATATGTATAACATTAAAAATAGCATTTTAATTCTCTGTATACATGTTAACATCCAAACACAATCTTACATGCTAAGGAGTCTCACAGCCATTATCAAAATTTCCCTTATGCCACTATGAGTTGAATTTATGGATATGATTGGATAAATGAACCAAAGGCAGTAGAGGAACTGGCAAGAAGGAACAGCTCCAATCCTCTATTATTCACATCCTGAAATAATTAGGACATACGTGGGCAAGATTTGTAGGTAGAAGTAATAATCATACATTAGACCAGCCAGTATCATTGAGAAGATAAAAACACTTGTGTCAGATGCTCAGCTTTTCTTCTAACACCTCTACTCACCTCAACCCTATATACGCACACACTAGTTACTCCTGCTGAGAGGGAAAAATTTGATGTTTACTTGCTTTTTCCACCCACTGAAATATTTACATCTCGCCAATACAGATAATTCCTTTCTTGTAAAAATACAGGCACAAATTGCTTAATCAGGATTTGCAGAAAATCACTGTAGTAACACTGAAAATCCTTTTTTTTTTTAATGGAAAATCTGATTAGTGAAGTTCAAGCATAACAAACCTGTTGCTTTAAAAAAAGTTACTTCCTTAAAAAAATCCTAACAGTTCACACATTTTAGAAAGGAGGTATTACAAGTGTGGGAGATACTTAAAATATATATTTCGTATATGAAAAAAATCTACTGTGTTTTTGAAAGTTATCCTATCATAAATTCAAATAATGGAAAACCAGCGTAGCATGGACTCTTCAACTTCATCCTTTATGGGTGATTTCACTTTTTCTGCCTTTTGGGAAGTTAAAGAATGATAGCATTGAATTCTAGATTCAATTATTCCTCTGCCTTATATATAGTAGTAACAGCAGCTAATATTTCATAGCATAACAATGAGTATGAAACACAACAAGAACAGAATGAGTGCAGCTTAAGTCGTAGATTAAGTCCTTGTATTCTTCCTCCAAAATTCTAAGCCATGACCCTTCTGTTCTGAAAAAAAAAAAAAAAAAAAAAAAAAAAAAAAAAAAAAAAAAAAGAGCTCTTTCCTTTTCTCCCTGTTCCAGTTCAACCAAAAATTTTTAACTTCTAATGACAAGAGCACTGAAGTGGTCCCTTTTTAAGCTTTTTCTGTGACTGAGCAAAGAAAAACAAAATACCTTCCTGCTTCAAGTAATAAAAATTGATTAGATGACACTTTATATTTATCATCAAAAATCCTAATTGCTTTTGCAAGCATGTAAGATAGTGACATTTAATTCATTATTATTTTTATACAAACAAGATACAACACAACACATTCATTCAATATTGTCCATCAACTGATCCTCAGCAAGCTGTCAATGTTTATTCTCCTACTCTGTGGCATCCCAAACTAAAATTAATATATACACCTTACACCTCTTTTGTTGCAACCTTAATTTACCTTGCATTCATGCTGAGAGCATATTCATAAACAGTTTCTGTAGAGCAGCTGACACACAATAGCTTGTTCACATGTCACAGCATTCAAAGTTACAATTAAATCATCAGACAACATCCCAGAGAGCCTTGCACTGATAGAGACCTCCAAAGTGCAAGCTGGCCTTTGTTATTCCACTGCTCTGGCACTTGTTTCATATCTCCATTGAGTTGCCCTCTGAATCTGGCATAGGAGAGGATGTGCCTCATTTCCTCCACTGACCACACTGGGTTTCTGTGAGAATATACAGCTTTCAACAACAAAACATTCTTCGCAGGGTCCTTTCTGGCATCTCTGAATTGTCTGCCTCACTACACTTATGTTTAACTACATCAGGGATGGAAAAGAACTCTATATCACTATCATAATATATATCCAGTTTATATTTAAACTAATGAGATAGTGCTTTACTATATAATGGAAAGGGGGGGAGGGGGTGATGGCAGGGGGAAAGCCCTTGTTAGGGCTAAGATGTGATACTCTGATGTCAGATCCGATACCCTTGTTGGGTCTTAAAGAAATAATTTGACCCCCTCTCTCCCTCTCATATATATGTATATATATATATATGTATACACACACACACACATTGTAAAACAGAAATTGAAAATATTTCTGTAACAGAGAAGAGCAAACATAGCTGCCTTCCAGTAACAGAGCTAAAGTTAGTCTACTCTTAAATTCAGAAACATGACAGTATATTGTCAATTTAAAATTTATTAATTCTTACAGAAACAGATTAGCACTGTTCTAAGCCTGGGGGAACTGTGTGTTTTTTCCTTTACTTAGCAGTTAAATTCTCTAAAGCTAAGAGAGACCTGAACATATCAGAGGATTTCCCAATATGATTAATAAGTAAAGAAGCAAAACAAATGACTATATGACAATGAGTTATTTTAACACATCTACTTTACTAAAATATATGCCTCTTTACCCATAAAAGACAGGGTAAATCAATAATCCATACTGAAGAATAAGCTATTTAGGAAATACTAAGATACGCAATCACTGGTATGTATTTCAATCTTAGATAAACTGTGACTGAGCATGAAACTGATCTAAAGATGCTTAGATATATGCTGGAAAAGAAATATTCTTGCCTCCATACTGGATGAAAAGGACATTTCTTATGAAAAAAACCACTCCATATTCTGCTGTCATATTCAACATGCTAAATATCATTCTCAGCTCCCTTGAAAATAGTGTGGAGATAAACTTAGAAAAAAAAAAAAAAAGAGCATTTTAATTTTGCTGACTTTCAAACAAATTTTACCCTCTATCTATTTTCTACTCCTTAAGACTGTAACTTCATTCAATAAAGAAAAAAGCTTCACCTGATGTTTTAAGCTCACAATTCTTTGTAGGCACAGATATTTATTAAAAAACCTCAGGACTGGACAAAAGGTTGACAGATTTTCAAATATCAACTTCAGGAGCCAAGCAAAACAATACATTTATTTGTTGAGCTACTATGTCAGCCAAGAATGGTTACACTTCTCTCAATCCAAAGGTCATGCTAAGATTTGCTACTTAAGAGGTAACAAGATGCCTGCTGTTTTCAAGGACAGCAATTCAATTCTGTGTCTGAACTGTAATTGTGATATGCAGCGAGTTTCTCAATCTTGACATGTTAGGTAAGAAAGGTTGCTATTTAAGGTGATGCCCTCTGGGTGAGGAAAATTGAAGGACCGGTACGCTGCGTGACATACGCTGTAAGCTATTACACCTGTAGAGCAGCTACTCCTGGTAGCAATAACAGGGCAGGACTGCCTGTGATGGCATTCTGCTTTCTTGATGCCAGATATAGCAGTGCTACCAGAAGGAACTTCAGATCTTAAGAACAAAAATCTTACTCAAATACAAATTCGAGTGGTTTCATATAGGTTCCATAATCACATTGTTTGGGAAAGCAGTAAGCTTTCCTTTGTAGTATACTGACACACAAGACGTGGTAGCAGTTCACAGGCAGAACACTGCTAAATCTTTATTTTTATAAATAAATAATAATGCTACTGAAAATTCTTTAAATCCAACTGACTAAATAAACATACAAATAAAAAGCAGAAGTATTCCAAATACAGATGCACAAATCTTCATTCTAGCCCAAGGTATACAGTAGTTATCATAATGTAATCCAAAAATATCATTACTACAGTTCCTACATGAAAAAACTTTCCAAGTGAGAAAATGTGACTTCCAGATTCAGGTGAGAATCGAGTCTGAAGTCTGTGACTTTAGCTCCAGTGCTACATTAACTTGATGGTGGATGTCCTCTGCTCTATATGAGAATTAAAGAATCTTGACCAAAGGCTCAACTGCAGTATACTCTGTTTCTTGGGAATTTTACTGATTTTAGCAGAATTGTCTCCTTCAGCTCTAGTGGAGTTATTAGAGGAAACTGCACAATGAAACACAGATTATTGTGACTTTAGAGTAATGCCATACAAGCCCACATAACTCAAAAGCTAGAAGAGGAAAGATGTTTCTCTGCATATATTCAGGTGTTGTTTTTTTTTTTCACTAAGACAGCTAAGTTACTTCAATTTATTACCATTTTTATAAGAAGGAGTATAGCCTTATTCCTGCATTATTTTTCATTTCTAATGAACAAAAATAATAATATTACTATGCAGATATTTTATATAGACAGTTTCTGTAATACTTAACACATACTGAGTGTATGTAAAGTCCTTCCTTTATGTTACCACTCTCCTTTTTTATCTCTTCCCTCTTTTTTATCCTCTGTATCCTCTGCTTTAATTTCTGATTTTCCTTTCTTGAGGCATTACTGGTTTTAATTTAAATGCAAAGAAACACAAGCTGTATTATGGAAACCTGGCCAGATGAAGAATGTTTCTAGATATGTAATCCCAATTCTAACACAGTGACAAACTCAATACTAACTAACAACCAAACAACAAAACAAACAAAACCTAACAACTACAATACTGTAAAAAAACCTAATAAAAAACATGTTGCTGTGATCCTTCCATAAAGTGCTGTGACAACCAGCATGCCTAAAACATTTTTTTCAAAAATACTATTTACTGTACACATATCTACAGAACTCTTACAAAAAGCATCTCAGCTTGTAAAACGCATAATCAAAGGCTTTCCTTCAATACTAGAACTTAGGTGAAGCTGGCTTTAGAGTCTAACTAGCAAACGCACTGATATCAGCAACTGGAATAATTAGCTTCAGCAAAACCATAAGCAGATATGATTAAACTTTAAAAGATTTAAGTAATTTTATCACTTTGAAATGCATGATGATAAAAGCTCTAAGCTTTGAAGATACAAAGCTAAGATTAACAGACCAATTTCTGACATATCATTATTAATTTTTTAATAGGATAGTGTCCACAGGCCCTTGTCAGAATTGTGATATCATCACATTAAGCATTCTACAACATTCAGAATACACAGACTCTTTTCGAAAGATGTTAAAAACTGGTTTTTATGGCCTTAAAAGTCATGACTAGCTCAATATTCCTAATATTTAAAAAAACAACAATAGCAGGAAGCAGACAAAAGAAAAGGCCAGAAACCATAACAGCCGTGAGGATTAACTACATGAATAACATAATGGTTTGAAGTGAAAGCTATTTTGTTTTGTTTTGTTTTTCCTTTTAGTCGTAAAAGGAAACATGGGAAAGCTTTGCTGGCTGTCCTGTACGTGATATGACTTGGTAATCTAATAGTGTCATAGTAGGAATGGGTCTTCAGAAGGGATCTCACCAGGAAAGAGAAAAAATCAAAAGGGTGGCTAGCAGTAGAGAAGGAGTCTACTGAAGAAAAGCATGCCAATACCTATTGGCAGAAGAAAAGCATGCCAATACCTCTCCATAAAGACAGAAGAGATGGCAGGTCAGAAAAGTCTGCAAATGGTTAGGGGCCAAGACAGGTTAAGCCAAAACAGAGACCTGAATCCTAAAGAGGGGTATATAGGTTTATATACTGGGATTTGGAAACTTCTGCTACATGCATATGGTACAAATTATGGCAATAGGGCCTTGATGCTTCTCCTTTACCATAGTACCATAGCAGTACAATGCCAATGGTTTCTTTTTTGTATTTTACATGGCCTTGAATTAGCAAGGAAACAGGATCTAGAAATTCTGCAGCTGAACAGTCTGCAAAACCAGTCTCTTGGCAGATTATTTTAAAAGTGGTTTTTTAGCTTCAATCACTATAATCTCATTTGAATTCTGTTGCCTAGACTAACACCCCTACGTCCACTAATAGAGCAACACTAAGCTGTAAATACCTTCTGTCTGGCCCAGGCAAGACAACCATTATCTGGAGATTGACAAAATAGCATAGAACAATTTAAATAGCTATTCTACAAACCCACCTTCCCTCTCAAGCAGTAAAGAGAAGGAAAAGAAATGGGTATTAAAACAGACCACAGTTTAAAATAATGAAACCAACATGCATTTGTTGTTCACTCAAATCTTTCTGACCTAACCATCTGGGAAAAGGAAACGCAGTACTTCACAGAAATAGGTATTACAGTAGCCCTAACATGCTGAGTTACTGAACTGTCTGAAATGTTTATGGTTAATTAACTGTAAGTTACACTGACAAGTTTCAACATCAGTCATATATACACATACAGAAATATATTTTATAAGGCTACAAAACTGTCTGAGTTTTACTAGCAATAAAAAAATGTCAGCTTTTATCATGCAAGCTACTATTAAAACCATGTGAAAGAGCCAATCTGTCAAAGAAAGGAAAAAAGTATACAGGTCTCATTATTGTGACCAGTCTCAAAAGGCTATTACACTGACATAGTAGTGTTATAATAAAACAATAAGATAATTTATATACCACATCAGTACATACATCTGATGGTCAGCTGAAAACAGAGAAAGGAAAATAAACAGCCAGAAGGAACACTGTACCTTTTAGCACTAGTTGACAGTTTCGCAGCTGTTTTGCTTGATATTTTGCCCTCTTTTTTCTTGGGTTGAACCTGCTCCCTTTCTTGTTCCTGCTGAACACCTTCACGCTGATCTCCATCAGAGCTGCCACCACTAGTGCTTGGACTATCATCAACTCTTTGCCCCTCCGTAGACATGGCAGATGCTGCACTGAACAAAACCCAGAAAAAAAGAAGTTAGCTTTCTCAGAAGAAACTGTCCAATAGTATTTCTTACATGTCTTATGGGAAATAACACAAAAGATTTATGTCTTAGTCTTAATACATAATTCTTGTATTACAGTACTTCAGTAATCTCAGTAGTGAAGGGGCTTGCCATAAGAGCCTCAACTATAATTCAGGAGTTGGTCTTTTTAAAACCCATACCAAATATATAATAAACCCTTACATACATGAAAAGCATAGCTTACAGCAGTTCAGCTGGAATCATAATTCTGCAAGTGTAATACCATTCACTCTGAATGATATTTTTCAACTACTTGGCAATATCACGAGCTGGCTACCTCATCACAATGCAACCGGTTCAAATCCAGCAGAGTTTGTTAAAAACTGAGAGCTATTACTGTCTTAAGACTGTTACCCTGTATGAAACAGATCTGTGGGCTTGTTCCAAGTCTATAATGTGGGTTTCCACATTACAAAATCCACATCCTGGCACGCTTGATGGAAACATTCACAGATCCAAAAGGCACTAACACAGGACTGTTTGTATTTACTACAGCTGTACACTTCTAGAGTGGTAAGCATGCTTGTAGAGGATATAAGAAGTTCTTCCTGACAAACATGCAACAAGAAATCTCAGTATATTTCAGAAGTTAATATTTTATTTGCACACTTCTGATACTAGTTAGTTATTTTCATTTCTTCCTTTGTTTTCAATAGCATAATATGCCGACAGAGGAGGAATTACAAGACTGTTACAGCTGTCATGACTTCTCAAACTGTTCTAACGAAGGGCAGATGTCCAGGAAAAAACTCTTACTGAATTAGCATTTGTGGTGGCACTGTTAGAGAATGGTACACAAAAAACCAGCCAACAAAACAAACCCCACGCTCAGGTCTTTCCCTTAACTCCAAACCTGTAGTTTATATCAGTATTTTATATATCCTCCTTTAGACATCTTAGCAGAACCACCTGAAGGTGGTTCAAAGCACATAGGCCTAAAGGTTACTTGCCTACACCCACACAATCCCCATGGATCTGGGTGGTTTTCTGATCGAAACTGTCTGGATCAAGAATTTGCTCTTTCATACAAAGAATTTTAATTTGCTGCAAATTTCGACTTGCTTTTCCTCTTACCTATGTACAGACACTATCACAATTAAGAACAAAACTATTCACCTTGGCTATTACATGTTTTAATACCCTCTCAAGGGAGAGTAATGAGATTGCAGGCTCAGATTCAACCATGCTCATTCAGTGGATTAAACAAACTTCATCTCCCTGCACGTATTTATGGAAAGAGACAGCAAAGGAAAAATAAAGTATCACCAGTGCCAACAGGGTTATGTTGAAAAGCACACTTCTCAAAAATGCCAGAAGTGTTCTAGGATTTGCTGCACGTAAGAAGAAAATAAATTTACTCCTATTCTGCAAAATCCTTACCAAGAACTAATTCTTTCAAACAGAGCACACCGTGGAGTGGAAGAGCTAATCTTTTCTGGCACTATTGACACAATCAAAATAACTTCAGGAGGAATTAGATCTTATATGTCTTATTTATGAAGCTATTCTGAAAAGGAAATCTGGAAGTATGACATCCCTTCAAAATGTGTAGATGCTAGAAGAAATTGCAAGTAGTAGCAAGTGATGGATATGAGACTAGGTTTCCCTTAATAAGCTTAAATTACATTTTGGATTTTGTTATGGAAAAGCATATTTTATAAATATATTTTCATAAAAATACACCTATCTTGCTCATTAAAGTAACTGAAATAATGCATAGTTTGCATTCTAAAATTAAAATATAAAAATTGTTCATTCTTAGAGAACAATTTCCCTACAGTACAGCTACTAAATTATATTTAACATAATTCGTATATTTAGAGAGTGTAATGCTTAGCTATTTACACGCTGTTAGATTTTAAGATAAAGCAACAGAAGATTTAGAGGAAATAAAACATAAAAGAATCTATTCTGACAAGTCAAAATATGTACTTAATAACTATAATGCAATTTTGGTAGGAAGTACCTGTTTTCTTTGCTTCTCATTGGTTTTTATAAAACTTTTGATGCCTTTCATTTCCTCAACATCTTAGTTCTGATTTGAGCTTAATACATCTAAATGTTAAAGAGAAAAATTCTCTTCACAATGCACATAGGTTTTAACACTGCAGGCCATAAAGTTAAAAGCATGTTTAATAAAGCCTATGTGCATAAGACCATCTGCTGTGAATAATCTTGGGAACAAATATTACTATTATCCAAAAACAACTGTATTCACTTCATAAGTTCAGGTTACTATCCAGCCGACAAACACCGTAACAGTAGCCCAGAGCATGTAATTACTGTAACATGTAATGCCAGCACTTACAACAGAAAAATGTTTAAATCTGTCATTTGATGGCTGGCTAGTTTCTTGGGGGGGTTTTGTTTGTTTTGGGGTTGGTTTTTGGTGGTTTGTTTTGGGGTTGGTTTTTTTTTGGGGGGGGTGGGGAGTGTTCTGTTTTGTTTTGCTTTTTGGTTTGGTTCGGTTTGTTTGGTTGTTTGGTTTTTTGTTTGTATTTGTTTTTTTTTCCTGTCTCTTCTTCCCTCTCTGTTCCCCCTTCTTACATCCAGACAGTTCTTTCCGTATCCTCTCCTCATTAGGAATTTTGCATAGCTAAAAGGATGTTCAGAACCGTAGCAAAAGTGTGATTTCAAGGGCCTGAAGTCAGACACTTCTAACATGGTCAAACGTAAAAAACACATGAAAAATAAAATGGGGGAAAAAAAAATCAACTGAGTGGGTGACACTGAGAAAAACATTTCACTGCCACAAACACAGACAAGCACAACCTCCCTGCTGTTGTGCTGAGAAAAACGGGCAGAGAAAGGAAGGAGTGAAAGAGACTTAAAAGTCTCTCCCTTAACGTGAGATGATTCAGCAGAGACACAGATTGTAAGTGTAAGTACAACTATCAGTTTTAAGTGGAGAGTGTACAAAAGATCCTGCTTCTGTCAGATCTATCAGATGGCATTTCGCCCTCCCTCCTCAAAAGGGGGAAAAAAAACCCCAAACAAACAAACAAGCAAGAAACCAAAACACCAAACCACATAACAAAAACACCAACCACCACCTAAAAAAAAAAAAAAAAAAAATATCCAGCAGTCAGGGGCAGAGAGATCCTGCCAATATGCAGCTGGGTCCCAAGGGTGGCAGAGCTAGTGATGATGTCTTTCTAAAGCAGTCTTAATTTCCTATGAACCAAGAGAAACTGAGTGTTTCTGCAGGGTCCATGAAAAGCAGCAACAGCAGCAGCCGCCTTAGTTCATCTTCATTAAAAAACCGTAAAGGGCAAAAGGACCACAACACCACAGGAGGGGAGGCAGAAAGAGGGGCAGCGAGAGGGACGGGACGGCAGCCTCGGACTCCCACGGCCCCACTGCCGCGGGTGGGCACACGGGCGCCTTGCGGGTCTCCCCCCCCCGCCCCTCGGGGAGACTCCAGCGTGCGGAATCGGGCCCTAAAGGAGGTACGGGGGGAGGGGAGGGGGGGCAGAGGCACCCCCCCCCAAAACGCCAAACGTAACCTTCTCCCAGCCGGGCAGGCGTCGGCCGGGCCGGGGTACGAAAAGACAGCCGGAGAGAGGAGGAGGAGACTGCGAGAGGAAGACGTCGGGGGCACATGAGGGAAGGGAGGGGGCTGGGCTGCTGGGCTCCCCGGGGCGCTGGAGGGGGGGGGGAAGAGGAGGAGGGGGCGATTAATGCCCCTCCCGAATGGCTCCAGCCCGGGGCGCCCACCGCTGCGGCGGGAGGGGATGGGGTACCCCGTGAGGCTTGATCCGGGGTGAGGGGGAGTAGGGTAGGGGAAGGGGGTAGCCCGGCGGCGGAACGAGTCAGGGATGCAGGGAGGGACCATGCGATGGGTGCGAGGGACCGGGGGCGAAGGGGGGGTTGGGGGGGGTGGAGGGGGCGGCAGGGGTAGGAGGGGGATGGCCGCTTCTCTCGCACGCAGCGGGACAAGCGGGACAAATGGACACGGAAGAGTTGTTGGAGGGGTGTGGGGGTGCTGAGGAGCAATGGAGGCTGGAGAGATGGCCGGAGGATGGATGGAGTCGGGGAGGGGGGAGCAGTGGCTGAGATGCCGAGGTGGCGGGGGGGCGGCCGGGAGTGTTGCTAAGAAAGGGCACGGCTGGGGATGACAAGGAGGGGGGTGGGGGTGTACCAGGCAGCGCCGGGGGGATGCAGAGGGGGGGAGGGGAGATGAAGGATAAAGGTAGAGGGTCGCAGTTAAACGGGGGCGGGTGGGGGGGGGCCACGGGACTGCCGTGATAAAAGGATGGGGAAGAAGGGGGGGGAGGGGGGGGGGGTGTGAGAGCCTGGCGGAGGGGGGGAGGAGAAGCAGATGGGGACCTGAGCCGAAGCAGAGGTGTACCTCGGGAAGGACGGGGCGGGCCGGGGTGGGGGGGTGGGGGGAGAACACGACGCTGCTACCTGCAGGCGAGCTCAGGTCTCGGTCTCTCTCTCTCTCGCTAGTGCCGGTCACAGGCTGCGGGACAATCCGGCGCAGTCTCCCCGCGACTCCGGCCAAGCAGGGGTGGGGGGGGGGGGTGGGGGGAGTGGGGGGGTTGGAAAGGGGCTGCAGCCGCTCACTGAGTCATGAGCCCGCTCCCCCACGCTCCTCGCCCTCTTCTTTCCTTCCCCCTCTCCCTCGAACAGCAGCGACGGCCGCTGCTGCTGCTGCTCCTCCTGTTCCTCCTCCTCCTGCTGCTGCTGCTGCTTCTCCCTCCGCCGCCGCTCCTGCCCCCGCTGCCCGAAGAGAAGTGAAGCCGCTGCCGCGCGCGCTGCCGCCGCCGCCGCCTCCGCGCGCGCGCGCGCGTTCACACACCCCCCTCCCTCCCCTCCGCTCCTTTCCCTTTCCCTCCCCTCGCCCGGCCAGCGCCGCGCGCGCGCCCCCGCCAGCCAATTATCCCCGGCGCTCGCTCGCGCTCCGCCGCGGGAGGGGCGGGGCGGGTCGGGAGCGCGCGCGCGCGCGCCCTTTCGGCGAAGGGGGTGGGAGGGGGCGCGCAAGGGATGAGGGCGCGGACGCGCGCCCGCGGGGGCCCTTGGAGGCTGCGCGCCGCCGAGCCAGGGAGGGGGGAGGGGGAGGGGGAAGAGCCTTCAGCGGGAGCGCGCGTTAAAGGGAAGCACGGAGGGGAGGTGGAGGGAGGGGGGGGGGGAGGAGGGGGCGGGGGCTGGGCGGGGTCAGCGGGGCCGAGTAGGAAGGAGTGAGGGGATGGGGGTACCGGGGAACCCCCGCTGGGGGTCGGGGGGTGGGGGGCGGCGGGGATGGAGGTCGGGGTCCCCGTCGCTTTTCCCTCCCGCAGTCAGGGTACCGCCGCGCCCTCTCCCCTTCTCCTCCCCCCGCGAGAAAGTGCGGGGGGCGGCCGGGCAGGCCGGAACGGGGCAGGGAGGCGGCGGCAGAAACGCGCGGGGGCCGGTGTCAACTTTCTTTGCTCTTCTTCGTCTTTTTTGTGTTCCTTTGTTCCTTCCGCCCGTCTCCCCTTCCTCAGCTCCCCGCACCCCTTCCCCTTAGGCCCGCAGCCCCGCACCTCCCCACCGCCTTTTGTCTCTGCGAAGCCACCGCGTCTCCCCGCTCGACGGAGCAGCCGGGGACGCGCCGGTAACACCACCACCTCCAGCACCACCATCACCTCCCCCTCTTCCCGGGGGAGCGAAGGGTCCGGGCGGGGAGGGACGTGTTACCTGGCACGGGGTGGTGCGAGGCCAGAGAGTGCTTTGGCCAGGGCGGGGAGAGGCCCGAAGCCGGCTCTTTGTGGTCACAGTGGGGTGGTTTATCGGCTGGTAGTTTCGACCACGAGAGTCCTTCGTGGCATCGGCACGGCTTGGTGGCACGAACCCCCCTCCCCCGGCCGCTGACAGCGTGGGGTGAGGGAGGGCATCCCAGTTGGAGATAGGCGGTGTTAGGCTGATGGGAGCCGGGTAAATGAGCCTCACCTCCCACGCAAGTAGGCATTACCTCCGTGGCAGGCATCGCGGTGAGGAATGGGAGAGGCCATGGTGCAGCCACAGCTTAAATGTCATACATTTGTTATGAATAATGTTAACCTGGAACCGAGGAGACCTCTGACTGAACTGGCTGTCAGGTAACCGGCGGTGTTGGCCTAACAGATATGTGTGTCCCTCTGCTGACCCTGCTGCTTTAATCTTTACATAATGTGCAGTTTATGCTTAGATGTGTTATGTAAACTTTTTTTTCCACCTCAAACCTTTCTTCTAACGGGGAAATATACCAGGCAGGGGTGAAAGGATAATGGCAAGTCAAAATATTTTCCCCCTTTTAACAACTGAGAATTTAACAACTGAAGAGAATTAAATAAAATGTGTTCTCACCATTCCACATGTACAAGGAAAAGTTTCTTTCAGCTTGAACTGTGAAGTATTGTACTTTTTCTGACTCATGGTTGGTTACGGTGTAGGTGGAGTCCATGCTACCAAACATACAGAATTGAGACCTTGAAGCACTGCTGAGATATTTAAGGATTAGAAACATTATTTACACCTGCTCTCAGGTTATATCCAGACAACAGAAGTGATTTTTGCCATTTCCTTGTGCATAAAATTAATAATTTTCTTTGTTGAGTAATGGTTTCGAAATAACTTGCTTTCTTTGTTAAATAATCCCAGTGACATTTTCACCTAAACTTAAAAAATGGATCAGTCAGCTAGTTCCTTCTGTTTCATGTGTGTTTACAAGATACTTTCCTGCTTCCGATGAACTTGTGGAGAAAAAAACTCATGTCAGCTAGGTGGGTTTCTATCTGCTAGCATGCATGGGCTTCTCACAAGGACAAGCAACTCAGTAATTAATGGAATATGGTATGTAAAAAATATTTAAAGACTTAAAATCTTTTTCAGGTAATGCTTCTCATTGCACTGAAAGCCGCCTGCCTACACTGTGCACTCTTGACATCATGGTCCCCTTTTTCTAAAAATCACTTAAATCGTGCCTTCTTTCAGTCATTCCAAACACAGATCTGAAAACCATCCAGGAAGCCATGAAATTCACTTCTAAATGAGTCTGCTACCATATTTTCTAATTGTTGCTCTTCTTGCTTAGAGGTACTTTAATAGAGGCATACATTTTCCTGTTTGAATATCCCCAGTGACAGGGCTTGAGTCCGGTGTGCTTCATTACAGTTCTTTTCTGCTAGGATCTGCAGGAAGCACAGAGAGAGAAGTTCAGTGAATAGCTTGATTCAGACAGGGGTAGGATGGGGCCATAGTGTGTCCCAGAATCTGGGTCATAAATTCCCAGTGCCAAAAAAAATCAAGGGAGCGCAGAAGTGTTCCAACACCAAGTGAAGGGTTTGAGTCATCGCAAATCAGGCTCTGATTTTTCTCTTGGTGTTGTTTAACCTCTGGCCCAAAGCCCTAAATGGTAGGGCTTAAATTAAGGACAGCCAAACAAGGGAGAAGGTTTGTACTGCTTTATGAATACAACGTGCACACTGAGGTGTGCCCTGTCAGTTTAAAAGTGAAGGTTTTGAATGAGCCCTACCTATGCAGTGTAAAGAGAGCAGGGCAGGGTAGTCAACTGCTCCCACTTTTACCCTTTTGACCTTTGAAAATAACGTGTTTGGCCCTCGGTTGTTAATGGTTGCTTAATACTGTATTATTCAAAATCCTTTGGAAGACTTTTTAAAGTTTGGATCATCTAGGGTGAAAGCCTGGCCATTTTGAAGTCAGTGGCAATACTCCAGAGTTAAATTTCACCCAAGCTGGAGTGCTAAGGCACAAACATTACACCTTTTTTTTTTTTCTTTTTTTTTTTTTTCTTTTTTTTTTTTTCCCCTCCTTAGTTCTTTATGGTTTCTAAAAACTGACACTATTTACAACACTGGATGCAACCAAAACAACCTGAGTTTTTACTCTCACAGGAGCTTGCAGCTTCCTCAGAGAGGCACACTGGAGTTGGGCTCTACCTGGCACAGACAGTCATGCTTTAAGACTTATAGTTAAGGACACTTCTGTTAAGACCTCTTGATTTAGAGTGTCTGTTATAAGGACAGATATGTCAATCAAAATTCATGAACCTGGAGAAACCTGAGTGAAGTTTCCATTCAAGAGTGTTTAATTTAAAGAAGTATTGGATCAATTTAAATTTTTAGACTTACATAGCTGCACTGAGATCCCATTTATGGGATTTTTATTAATTTTTTTTAATTTCTCTTCAGTTAAAAAACAGGGACATTAAAGTGTAAGCTTGTGTTAAAGATCAAAATAAGAAATGGGGAAAATGCAGCTTGAAGATTTCTTCTGTGTTTCTATTTATGTATTATTGTTCATTCCCATTTAAAAGGATATGCCATTTTACTATTTCTATTTAAGTTGTTAAATTAACAGTTTCATCGAGTTATAACTGACAAAAAATAATTTGTTTTTTCTTAGGTGGAAAAAGGATGAGGAATTATCTTAACTGTGATATAGGTGAAAACAACAGTATCTCTCTTATGATAGCACACCTCTCTTTCAGAACTTGATTTTGCATTAAGAAGCGAGATGGAAATATTATTGTCTACCATTTGCCAGTTGTTCTATCAGTTTCTTTCAACCAAATCCTAAAGAACCAGATAATTTCACTCATCTGAACTGTTATCCAGAGGACTGGAGGAATGGGGACAAAGGTACCTTTATTCTTTCTTTACCTGATTCCACTTCTCAGCTCTGCAGGAGTTATCCCAGCCTGTATCACTCCCTCCTTTTCTTCCCTGCTGAGTCTTGGGCCCCATGGGGCTGTTTGGAGAGCAGATAGCTGGCAGCTTTTAGCGGGAGGGCCCTCTCTTTCCCAGTCTTGTCCTCCACCCAGAGCTGAGGTGGGGACAAAGAATGTCACGTAGCTTAATGCTGTTACAGTATTCTACTCCCACAGCTGGCTT
Source organism: Phaethornis superciliosus (assembly GCA_023637945.1). Lineage (NCBI taxonomy): Eukaryota > Metazoa > Chordata > Aves > Apodiformes > Trochilidae > Phaethornis > Phaethornis superciliosus. The sequence continues at coordinate 111,920,606 of JAJQWJ010000002.1, forward strand.
TCCTTGTGCTACTGTGATGGCACAAAGCCATAAGGATAGCCCAGTGGATCTGGACTCCATTCTTTTCCCCTCCCAATAATTCTCTAGATTATTCTCACAACTCCATCTGATTTTTGTTTTGGTTTGGTTTAGTTTTCAACAATTGTGCTTTGCTTTTGTTGCCACTTGGGTGAATCCCACGCTCTGTGTTGGCAAGCGTAAAGTGAAATTCACAGGTACCCTCATCTCTGAAGACACAGCATTTGAGTGATTCAGAGGTCAGGATTCTTCATTTTGTTTTTCTGTTATCGGCATGTAGAACGGAATAGCAAGGAAGGTTTCTGCAACAGGAATTTTATTAGAGTTTTCAGCTAATTGCATATGTCCTTATTCCTTAAAAATGACGTAGCGAGGAAAACCTGATTGCATCCTGAATGTCAGGTAAGCCTATTTTTCAAATAGTGCCTTCACAGATATCTGTTCAGAGTATTTTCATGGCATTGTGGAGTAAAATGATTGTGTGGGCACAGAGACAAGTTATCACTAGCCTGATTACTTTATTTGCTCTACCATGGTGTAAACCCCCAAATCATTAGAATTTGTTCACCTTAATCTTTCATGCCATTAAATATGAAAAGAGTTGTATGTTGTGAGGCAAGCAACTTTAAGATCTCTTTCACTCTAACCTAAAAAACACAAGAATTTGCATCTCCCCCCCCCCCCCCTTTTGCTCAGAAGCAGAACCACCTCCCACTATCATTGAGCTGGAACCAGAAGAAACAACTGGGACAATAAGCATGTGGCATCAGAGATCCTCAGGGCTCTCAGCCTCTTTGCTGTCCAGGATTGTAAAGAATAAAGATAAAACATATTAGGGATGGGTGGGAGGGAGTCAATAACTTGCTTCCGTGTCCCTAATGAAAGCCTGGCTTTTTCTTTAGGATTGGGAATAAACCCCTGCTTAGTGTCTAGAATAGAGATTTGTTTCTATGTGCTGATTTAGAGCCTAACTTAAGATAATTGCACAGAATAATTGTCCAATAGTTTCTAGACAGAAATCGTTAACAACTGAATCCTAGACTGAGCTGCTGCTTTAAAAATCTCATCTTGTATGTACTGAAGGGAAAAATCTTTATTTCCAAAGCTATTGTAATGCAGTGACCTGTAACTGGAAGAATTCCCTGTATTGCCTGTCTTAATTCATCACCCCATGTGGGAGAGCATGTTGAAAAGTGAAGATAGGTTAGAAAAGAAAATTTGGTTTTTTTTTAGGTGTTATTTCCACAAGCTCTTCAGCACCTCTGCATTCCTCTTATTTTCTGTTGGTTTCGTAACATCTTAATTCACAGGATCAGGACTTGCTTTTCTGATTAAAGATGGGTAAAATTTCTTGTGGTTCTGTAGGGGAAGTTACATCTTTACACAGAAAGAGGGGCCGTGGGCACTCGTGTTCCCTTTTAATAAAGTTAAGGTTGCAGAAGAATGTGGTCTAATGTCCTTTATGGTTAATGCATGATTAATGCATGCTTCAGGAGTAGGCTAGTGCATCCACTGCAGCAAACTAAACCCCATATAGCAGGCTGGTTCAGTTCTTTCAATATGAATGACCAAATACATTTCAGGAGCCCAAGGGACCACAATCAGTCTGAAGCAGATTGTCTGCCTTGTAGAGAGTGGAAATTACCCTGCAGGGGATTCCCCTAGTGAAATGGAAGTCCCCTGCAGCAATAAGTCAGGCTACTTATGTTTTGCACTTCTTTCCTGAAGATCCTGACCAAAGAGCCTGATTTGGACTATAGTGGAAGGGATAAAGGGGAATGTGCAGCTTGATAACCCTAAACTATCCCTTCTGCCTTATGGAACCTCATGCCCAATTAGTGCCAATAAACCAGCTGCCAGTTGCAAAGTCCAAGGACAAACATAAAAAGAAAAGAACCAAACATCTTTTGTCATGTCCTTGGTGGTAACTGCTGTGGGGAATAAATGGCATCTTTTGCCTATAGGTGTAGGCAGAGCCTGGCAAACTCCTGTCTGCTTTTCCTTAATCTTCTGCAGAACCTCAGGGAGCAGGGAACAGAACAGAGAGTGCTCATCTTTCTCACTGACTCGAAATGAAACAGGCAAGCAGAGAAAGCAGCAACTCCAAGGAAGAGATAGGCACTCTTAATCACACTGAAACTAAAGATGATTATAGGATGAAAATGTTTAGGGAACTGGAGCATCTCTCATGGGGAAGGGCTGAGAGACTTGGGTCTGCTCAGCCTGGAGAAGACTGAGAGTGGATCTTATCAATGCTTATAAATACCTAAAGGATGGTTGTAAAGAAGTTGTGGCCAGACTCATCAGTGATGCCCAGTGACAGGATAAGGGGTAATGGGCACAAACTGGAACACAGAAAGTTCCATCTGAACATAAGGGAAAAACCTGTTACTTTGAGGGTGACAGAACACTGGAATGGGCTGCCCAGGGAGCTTGTGAAGTCTGCTTTTTTGGAAATACTCAAAACTCGCCTGGACATGATCGTGTGCAACCTGCTCTGTGTGAACTTGCTTTATCAGGGGGTTGGACTAGATGATCTCCAGATATTCCTTCTATCGTTCTGTGAGTCTGGGATTCTGTGGAACTGTTCCTGAGGCTGCAAAGTCATTGGGAGGCAGTGGGGAGGTCACAGGTGAGGCATATGCTCTGTTTAACAAAGCTGCACAGGAACGTGTATCTACTTCCTAAGTAAGGAGACTTTTTCTTGAGCATCCTTACCACAGTTCAGAGCCCTGATAAGCACAAGTGGGTTCTTGGACATCTTAATCTTATCATAATAAGTGTTTTAGGGAATTTCACTTAACCTTATAGCTAAATTCAGAGCCTACCTAGTTATGTTTATTAGTGTGTTCTAAGCCAGGTAGAGCCTTATTTTTTGACCACTTTTGCATCTTACATGGCCATTTTTACCTCTGCAAAGTGGATGCTTCTTGCACATTTTCGGGTTATTTTGGAAATGAGGAAAGTAATTAGAGTTTCAGCTTCTCTGAAATGTTTCTTTGTCTCGATTTCCTATGCTAGGCAGTGGAAGGTAATTAGTTTCAGTTTTCTGAAATGTTTCTTTGTCTCGATCTCCTATGTTAGGCAGAGTTCTTTGAACTGCATCCCACGGCATAGCTGAGGAGTAGGCCCACAAAGGCTGTTTGGCATCTCTGTTGCAATTTTTAACTATTGATTCTGTATTGGCTAGTGGAGTTCACATTTCTCACGGAAGGCCATGCGTTTCAAGTGAAATACATTAGCAGAGCTACATATTTAGGCAATGGAAGTCCAAAAATATTTGACTGAGTAGTGAGCCACTTAGCCTAGTCATTAGGAGGTGGAAAGGAGAGAGATGACACTGGCACGGTGTCATCCACAAATATAAGTACACATCTCTTGGGGCTTCTAGCTACAGGGTTTCTAAATTCCCTGTCCTGGATATAACAGGATGCCTGTTCCATCTTCTGGTGTTGAAGGAATCACTAAGAATGTGGGAAATGGAAATTTAATTCTGCCTACTGACTGAAATGACAAAGCCACAAAGTTTCTAACTCCCAGAAGTGTGTCCTAACCACTACAGCGTTTTGGAACTTGGCTTATTTGTTCTCTCACACTGCATCTCTTCTTCTCTCCAAAGATCCTTACCTCTACACTGGCTTGGAACTGCAAATGCTAGGGGCCTAAAAGTCATTCTCTATTTTTGATCTTTCACTTTTTTAATATTTAATGATCCCATTCAAAATGGAACAGCATTAGCAAGAGAGATTAAGAAGTCCCCTATCTCCTTCCCACCCGTTGCCTGTTTTCAGGGCAGCAATCCAGGGTAACATGTCCCTTTAGGAAAACAGGTGGTTTGTGCCCATTTCTGACATCCTTGGGGAAAAGTCCAACTGCTTCACATTTCAGAAAGTGCTTTTGCTTCTGCTTTGGTGAAGGTGGCATTGGCTGATCTGCTGGGCCAGCATCTGAAGGCAAGAGAGCAGTATCCTTTGCTTGTGAATCGCCATTGTCAGGCTCACAAATAGGTGCTAAATTGTTTGGTGACATCAAGACTTTGGGTTTCTACTGCTGCAGCATGTCTGGGGCAAGGGCTGACATGAGACCCTGGGCAGGATGGGAGAGGCACCAGGGGAGGCCAGAGAAGAAGAGTTGGGCTCGTGAGTGACCTTTGGGCCCTGATATTGAGTCAGTGCAATCCACTTTTAACAGCCATGTATTTTTGCAAAAAAGCATTATACTTTTAACATGAACACACAGGAATTATAATTCTAAATATCAAAGTTTCTAAATTTATTTACTTTTCAGGTAGTTATGTACAAAGAAATCCTGTTTTTCATAGAAGAACTATTACCTTGGAAAGAAAAATTCTGTTTGGGAAAAGCAGAAATCAGTCACTCCCAGGAATGCCCACTAATTCAGCCAGATGATATACCACAATCAGCCAGCCAGGGTTTATTATTCTTTTGAGACAATGGAAGATATCATTTGGTTTTGGAAGGATTTCAGTGGTAGCTTCCCACTCCTGTGTGCTGGCAGCTTGGATTGCACTGTGCTACTGGACCAGAGTTCCCAGTTGCGGGGCTAAATGGTTTGCAATGCTACATCTCCCATGAGGTGAAATGCCACAAAAGCTGTGATCTGCACAGCTGCCTTGGCATCTGCTCACAGAACCCACAGATCTAAAACAATGTGCCAGAAATTGGCCGGCAATTTAAAATATAATGGTCTGGCCATTACTGGTAATTAAAAATCCATTGGTGAGAGCCCAGAAGGTAAGGGAGACATGTGGAGCATACAGAGGTTTCCTCTCACCTAGGTGGACTAGCATAGGCCTTGGAATGAGTGTACATCTTTTTTCATGTGGCCCTACTTCAGACGCCTTTGAAATCAATAGAAGCATTCCCATTGACATTAATGGACTCTGGATCAAATCCTAATTGCCACTATAAAACCTTTTTATTGATGCCATACATTACTTGCCATGTATGTATTTTAATAAAGAAGTCCTGAATGTTACTATAGGGAATGTGCTCCTTTTAAGGATATCTTTTTAGAAACGCTAACAAGGGTAAGCCCTTTGGCAGGAGAATTTAGTTTTACTTCATTTCTCAGAGAAGGCTTAAAAAAACTGCTTAATCTTGTAGGGGAAAATAGAGAACTGTGCAAAAGTCAGAGTATTTCTTTAGGGGGAATTTGTCTTTATTTTAGTTCATAACAGTTCATTCCCTCAACTATGGCTTTGGTCTGAAACCCAAAATGCAAACCAAAACTGACTAAGCATCATCAAAGCTTGGGTGGTTTCACATACTTTACATAGTTCAGTCACCAAATGAGATCTATAGACCAAGTTTGCTCAAGACAGTGTCTAGATTATTTCAAAAGTTCAATAATGTCATAGTAATGCTTTTTCTAATTGTGGGCTAAGTTTTAAACTTACACTAAAACTCTAAACCAGCCTAGTTTCATGTGATTTCAGTTATGAGTGTCTTGGAGGAAGAATGGTCTTTTCTGGTAAAACTGAGGGTATCAAGTAGGTAGAGCTAATATGACTTGTGTAAATGCACAAACTGAGTACCTTTTCCTCAGTTTGCCTCTCACAAAATATGTATAGTAGTCACACGGATGTCAAAATAGCTCAGACCCCCTGAAATTTGTATAGATTTATGAGTCTGTCAGGTTGAAATACAAAATACTAATATAACTCTTGAAGGCATCAGTGAGTACTACAAGAGCTTTCATTTTCCACAGCATAGCAGTAAAGGTGAATTGTGATACCATTTTTCACTCCAGGAATAGAAGGAAACACACATCCGAGATCTCAGATTGCAGCTGTATTCTTGGTAGCGACAATAACATGCAGGTTTAAAATTATATGGGAAGACAGGGATCCTAAGTAAACTACATATGATTATTATCTCAGTTTTAGACTAGGCTGTGACTTTCTGTTTGGTTGGGGGGTTTTGTGGTCTTCTCCACAGGGAACTCCCCATAAACACACTGGCACACAGCTAATGGCAGTTCAAAATCTGGCGGCTCAAGTAATTAATGCCCCCAACCCTGCTGTTTTCCAGAGGCATCTGCCCTGTGGCAGGGGTGGCTGAATGGCTCATGAATCAGCTCCTGAAACTTACAGTTTAGCATAAACCAAAATCAATGTTGGTTTACCTTAATAGGACAAGCTTTAAGCTGCAGTGGTTTAGAGCTGATTCATGAGGTGTTCACCTCCCCCCCTGTTAGGAGGTGGCAACCTCTGGGAGAAGTCTGGTAATCTCAGTAAGGAGTCCTGGGAGAAGAGCAGCCAACATTTCAACCTCTTCAGTTCAGTTTGCCTCCACCTACAGCAAGCTGCAGATCCTTAGCTAACATGTTCATTTAGGCAGGATCAAGATTAGGACCTGTGTTTCCTGCTGCTCGTAGCAATGATTTATGGCTGCATGCCCCAATGTTTTATCCCAGGGGGTCTCAGTTTATTTAGCTCAGCATCCAGCCTTGAATCTCAGGGACAAAGAATTAATGAACAACTGTACTATTTACTGATGGAAAAAAATATAATGGAAAAGCTATATTTCAAAACAATAATTGGTCAACAAATGTGATCTGCTTGCCCAGTGCTGCCCTTCTGCATGAGTGCCTGGCAGGTGCTATGTACAGGTCTGTTCTCTTTGTCCATAGTGGATGCCTCAGTGTTTCAGAGGAAGACTATTTCAGCTTTCTCTTAGTTGCCACTCTTTCATATTAATACAATATTTTTGAACTCTCTCTGTGTCCAAATGTTACTTCTGCCACAGCTCTAAAGCCACATGCTATTGTAGAGCCTCGTGATACCAAGAGCATGCTGAGAGGGCACGTGCTCAGCAAAACCTTCCTTTTATTTTGGTCACAGTCTCTTTTAGATTTTCCAGGTCCAAAAAGCATGAGGTGGTCTTCTGGCTGCTTCAGAGGACTCTTCGCATAGCTACCCAATAGCAAAACCACAACTCCATTTCACTCCTTAGTGCTTTCTTGAAATACTTCACACTTCATTGCTTCAAGACAGGGATTGCTTTCGTTGCTGGACTTCTGCAGCAATGTGACTGTTACGGCGACTGTTACTCTGTGTAATGCCTATTTTCCATGTGATGCTGCTTTCAGAGTTTGTGGCCAAGGAAAAATCTGGTTTTGCATTAATAAACTATTTTATTCCTTCAATCCCTTCAGTGAACAGATGATAACCTATTATAATTCTGACTTGTCTGACAGTTTATGGCCTTATTTGTTTATTTATTTTGTAGTAAAATGATTATGTCATCTGGAATTAAGTTCTTTTTCATTAACTACCTTGAGAAAAATTATGAGATGAGAACTTTAAGCTTTAAAACCCCACGAAACTAAAGCAAAATGAAGCCCCTACAGCAAATGGAGAAGAGTTGTATGAGGGAGAAGAAAGCTATCATAAGAGCATCTCACAGTCTAATTCTGTTTGAGCAAGCATCCCATTGTCTTTTCACACATTTATGTGCCTTTGTCTTTACTTTCAGTTCACCATTTTTGCTGCTTTTACCTTCTGATCATTTTCTGTTTTGAGTGTAGCTTTTGTACATGAACTCCTTGTAATTTTTTTCCTTTCCTCTTCCCTTTACTTTTAGAGCCTTTTCTATCTTTCCCCGTTGTCTCTTTCTGTTCATTCTTTTTCTTGGCTTTGTCCCTGGATGATCTTCCATCCCTCAACCAAATCTGTTGTGCATTTTTTCCTTCCAGATGTGTAAGTGTGTGTCTTGGTCCCTCACTTTATGAACTGTAACTCACAGGATTTTGGTTGATGATGAACTGCAAGGCTGTTAAGCAGAGAGAGCGGTTCTTGAGCAGTGAAACTACCTTCAAAGACAATACACATCAGATACCTTTCTAGTATTATTTCCTGAATAACCTCAGATGTTATAATTTCATGAGGGTACAGGTCTATGCAGTTGGAAGCTGGTATTCATGGTCCCTATATGAACTCTGCTAAACTGCCATCCGCACTGGAAGTCAGAATTACTAAAAATCCAAGGCAGTAGTGGAAATTTCAGTTTTCTCTATGTTGAGGAACATAATAACCTAGTGATATGGTGCCCCCCAACCTCTCAAAATATGGCATGTATGACTAGGTGGTCTTCCTTTTTACTCTGAAGACTTCATGGTGATCCTGGTTTATACATCTGAAACCTATAGCTGGGATTCTAGTCTACAGTAGCAGCAGTCTCATTAATGACCCATTTCAGAAGAGGAAAACATTTCTAGATTAGCAGCAACTTCCAAAGAAATTAGAAGTACTGTAAGGGTGAGAGTTTGATTAAAATAGGAATAGTGCTGCCATTAGAGAATCTTTTGTAATTAATGATAATATTTTAGTGTTATACGAGCAATGGGCCTGATATGAACTACATATTAGGTCTGACCTGTGTGGATCTGAAGGGCCAAAGCAAAGGTAACTGCCTTACCTTTTAACAAATTTCTTGGACACTGCCCAAGACAAGAAGAGCTTCAACTCTTAGGAGACCCTCTGCTCCCTTCAGTGTAAAATTACAGCCTGGGTCATGGCAGAACACACAGGTATTTTTACAGTTTAACACAAATGCTCTGGTCCAAGGCAATAAGTGGTATAAGGGATGAATTGGAATGCTTTCATAAATCAGACTTGCTAAGGAAGGAGATACTGTGAAATACTGAGAAAAGTTCTTTTACCTTTGAGCCATAATAGTAACTTCTTAAAGTCAGTTTACAGGTAGAACAAAACCAATCTGTTTGATTAAACACGAAACACCAACTGTATTTCCAGGATCAATGTTTTGGACTATTCTTTAATTAAATTTCTGCAGGACTCACAGAGTAAGCATAGATCAAGAGGAGAGTTGTTTGAACAAGCTAGCCCTAAGTATCTCATTGCTAATTGATTTATCACATCTCTTTCAAAACACTTTCAAGAGGGAGTTCTTTCTGTTTTGTAAAATAAATATTTTTAGGTTTCGAAATGAGATACACAAACAAAGGGCACATAACTCATTTCTAGCTGAAGTAGACCAGTTTTGGAAATGTGATATTATGGCAAGCCTTAACCATGCCTGATTCAGCTGGGTAGTGTGCCATTCCTTGGGGAACACTTCAAAGAATGACGCAGTGCTGCAGCAACTGGGAGGATAGAGACAATTCACACAGACTGCACGCGTTCACACCCTTGTCTCAGATCAGCAATCCCAGATGGTGATCACCCAGAAGACTCAATCTTTTTATAGTTAATACTGTGCAGTCACAAAGTGATTTAACACACAAACTCAGTAAACTCAGATGGGGTTGATATTACCTTCTGTAGGCTGAGCACTCTTTTGCATCCACTTACTGAAAAAAAAATTAGCATGATTAGTCAGGGACAGTTCATACTTCTGTAATTAATGGTAGCACCAAGTGCGTGCAAGGGCACATTCTTGAACACTGTTACTAGAGGGCTCTGGGTCTAGGAAAGTAACACACACCTCAGCATCATTGAGGCTAGTGAAATAAAACAATTGATTACACCAAAAAACCCCAAAGATTAATTTAGCTGACTCCTGGACATACACATCATCATAGTTAACATGAGTATGGTACTTCAGTAAAGAAAATGGGGCGACTTTAGCATCTCCTCTGCCAGAGTCAAGCACTCAGCTTTACTTCCAGTGGGCATCATTTACCAATATTTATTCCTTCACACAGGTTAAACCTTAGCTTTTTTTCCACTTTCTTGTCTTGAGTCTCTTTAGAACACATTAAGACAGCAGATGTAGTTTCAAACTTGTGTGTAATCTGACTATTTTGAAAGGACAGTTATAGAGGCAGTAAGAGTAGAAAGAGTGTGGAAAAAAAAGGCAATATTTCTTGTTTTCTATCCCTTAGATATAAACAAAAAAATTAAACAACGTTTTACTCTTGGCTGCTACCCAGTTCAACCTAACAGTCTGATTAACATGTGCATTTGGTCATCTCTATTACTGAGCCCTGTGATTCAAATTATTTTCTAATCTGGTAGAAAATAAATTTTTTCCATATCTTATAGAGTAATATTTGCCTGGCACAGGTGTTCCCATCCATGTAGAAACTCTGTCTGCAAGCTAAACCATTCCTTAACAGAAGTCATCGTTCACACCACCATAATAATAAGAATCTGTTCCTTCCAGCTGTGTAACCAGTGTGGCTCTCTCTACCTCAAGCATCTTTATACCACCCTCCACTGTATTTTTACCTCCACTGAGAAGTCTCTGAAGCACAGTAATTCCTGATAATGGAATGCACATGTTAATCAGACTATTAATTAAAAGAAATCTCATTATCAAATAAGACTTTTACCAAAGCACCAGGTTTTTCACATGAAAATAATGGAATTCCTCCATTGCACTCTTCTAGACTGCCTCTCCATCCCATATACTGTCCTTTAAAAAATTATTCTACATTAAAAAATGTATTTTCTTTAATACCTTATAACCTTTCTTATAAACTAATTCCAATTATAATTTTATTGTAATCACTTTTTCAGACAAAAGAGAAGATCTTAAACCATTGAATTCCTAATTATGGCAGCAACTATTGTTGCATCCAGACACAACTGGGAAAATTTGGTGAGACAGAGATAGCAAAATAAATTGTAGTGAAATTTTTGTTTACTGAATTATTTTTGTTGGATTTTAAATGTCTGGACATATATCACACACATATATAAGTTATTTTGGAGTAATTTAAAATTATTTGTGAGACTCATAAAAAAAATTAGTCTGAACTTGACACTTTTACTATTAGATTAAGCTATCTGCTCTATCCCTATTGGGAAGTGCAAAAGGGGAGATTTTGGCTAGAAATACACAACGTTTACAGAAAATACGAGAGTTATGTACAGATCCATTTTGAAATTTTAACATATGTCATAAATATTTTATAATTGTGACTCTAAAATACTTCAGAATAAAAAAACCTACAAGCATTGGAAAAAGCAAGAAGGAAAACAAGTAATTTTGAGCTTTCTACATGGCAGTTATTATTGTGGCTGCTAGATTCTACATTATATAAACCTCCATTCACCTCTTGGGTACCCACATTGGATTAATTTTTTTTCACCCATGCAAATAATGTTTGGATTATCAGATCTTTTATTTTTATACTTAAGAAATTAATTACACTGTTTAAAACAAAAAGAAGGCTAATCAGACAGTCCAGGCATAGTTATAGCAGGGAATCCTGAACTGCTTAGTTAAGCAGATCAATTTTTTTCTATTATAAAGACTGTATTCACTTGTGTGTTCTGGGAAGAAAGAGAGTTAAAGGCATAGATGTAAAAGATACTTGGCCAAATCAGATATCTTTACTAACTCAATAGTTGGACAAACACACTTTGCCAGTAGTAAAGATTTGAAGATCTGGCCCATAACAGTCCTTACAATAGTAGACGGTATTTTGTTCCTAGCTAAGCACCAAATCCAATTTACTCTGAATTTAGAGGAGGAAAAAAAAGTAAAAAGTGCTCTGCCTCCCATTTGATGCAGCAGCATATTGAACAGTGACCTCCTGATCTGAACAGCAGCAAAAGAAGCCAAGTAAGAACTCCTCGCTCTGCCCGTGCTGGTGCCTGTGACATCAGGACATCAGTCTCCTGAGGACAAACAGCCAGCACAACAGAAACCAGCCTTTGCTTTATTTTTTCTTTTCTTTCTTCCCCCCTGCTGTGGCACATTGACTTCAGTGGACAGATTTGAATGTTAAAAATCACTGATGTTTAGACATGTTTCCCACTTCATCGTCAGAACGAAACAACAGTAACTGGGAGCCCCTTGATGCTTTTGGCCTGTGTGCTGAGGACTGCAGAGCTGGGTCACAAGTGACTTCACCCAAAGAGTGCCTGCAGATGCCATGTGCTGGGAGTGATGTGATGCCATGTGACAACAACAGTTCCCTGTACCTGGGGCTCCCAGGCAGCGAAGAAGGACTCCGTGGTCACTACAGAAATGCAAGAAGCTGAAGTCAGTAAAATGGCCCCGAAAAGCTGCCCAGATCTCTGCAGGAAGCTGCTGCTCTTCCAAGCAGTGATAATTTGCAAGTAGCAGCCTCCTACGCACCTCAGTATCTCTCAGTAGCAGGGGATCAGTGGCTGAATGCTGGCATAAAGCTCATGAGACTCATGGTGTGAGTGCAGGCACCATAGATACATACAGATGCCCAGTGCCTGAAGAGAGGGATATGCCTTTTCTTCATTCCTTTCTGTTAAACAACACCAAAGGGTTGTTTTTAAAAGCAGATGCCTGCTTCTGAAAGAGTGCCTGCAGGAGATCAGCCAGGAGGCAGGATGCAGCTCATCATCTGCTCCCAACAAGGCAATAGCTTCAGCTCCTGCTAAATTCCTGCTGCTAATAGAGAGCAGCTTGGTTTGGCTCTCGCTGTGTAGATCCAGAACCCTACCCCCTATAGAATTCAGCCATGTTTCTCTGGTTTTATGTTAGCATCATTGATTTCAAAATCTAATCCGTCACCTTCTTACTATTATGCTTCTTATGATGATTGGGCACATGTATTTTTAGGGTGAAAATCTTTATAGTTTCCCCACTGATTTCCAATATTGGCTAGCATAAGTCTTCTTGTATATCCAGCTACTCATCTCAAAGGATAAATTACAGTGGAAGCAAGAAATGTAGGAGGAAATTTCATCCCAAATTTATTCAAGGAGACATAGTTTAAAAAGAAAGTAATGCAGAAGGAGCTCCCTCACAAACAAAATGAATGAGGTGATGAAGGGTCTCATCATCTGGAGCTGTTCCTGCAGGAGCTTTCTTCAACTCCCCCATAGACACATCAGGATCTTTAAAAAACTAAATGCTTTTGCCCTAGCCCACTGTGTTTAAAACAGGTTACCTTGGTTGTGGTTAGAAAACCTGTGAATTTCATTGCCATGGATATGAGATATAGAACTTTTTAGCCCAGGATGAAGATGTCTAATACAGAAGAGATGAAGATTTATTTGAGCACTTGCTAAACCATAACAGATTTGCAATTCCCTATTGTAGAGCTCTGTTTTCCTTTTCTGCCTTGTACTATAGAATTTTGGCTGGGCAGATTTTTAAGTCTGTATTTGCTATCAAAAAGACAACAGCTCCCACTGAAGCAACGCCGACTCTGTGTTCTGAATCTTTAGATCTGGTGGCAGACTTGAAGCCTTTGAAGCACCACTATCAGCTGTAGGATTGAGGGTTCTTGGACTTAAGATTTCACACCCACCCACCTCCCACCCACCCCCTTTTTTTTTTTTTTTTTTTTTTGCTAAGGTTGTGGGAAATACACTGTGTTTTCTTATCTCTCAGAGGGGACAAAATTTCAGTCTTATAAACTACGTTGGTAAAGAATTCTGAAGACCTATATTGTCAAATTTTGTTCCTTAGTACTTCATGTTATCGGATGTGGATTGAATAGTTCCCACAATTGCATTTTCATGACATCAGGTTCTCATTTGGCACCATTCATATATTTGTATTAATGCAATCTTGCTATGTGACTTTGTGTATCTGTATTTTGAAGCCTTTAGACGAAATTTAAAAAAAATTATTCCCTCATTTTATTAGCACTGTAATCAGATTTTCACAGAGTTCCACAATGACAGGAGAAGCTTGAAAAGTAATTAAGAGATTCTCCAACACAGCAGGAGTTTTTGTTAAAGGAGAAAACTTATTCAGACTGTAGTTCGCAGATACAAGAGTAGTTAGGGCTTGAGTCCAAGAGACTCCTAATCTTCAAGAAAAGGAGCTGCTCTGAAAGCCATGAGGAGGGAGAGGTCATTCGTATACTTTCGTTTTCCTTTCAAAGAAAGCAAACTATTAGGGGCTTATCTAACAATTAAAACATCTGCTTCACAAAGGAAAGCCCATGTCAGCTTGCATTACCTTGATTGAAAGGATACGTTTGATTATATAATTTAATTTGGACATATAAAAAGTAGTTCTTTAATTTGTGTTTGTAGGAAACACAGTTGATTTCCAAAGATTTAGAACATACTATACATACACCTTTGAAAAAGCATCCAGCCACGTAAGTGACGGTTTCCAAATGCACTTTTTTTTTTAGGCTTAACCAGATCTGGTATACCCTGCTGTATGTAATGCACCTGTAAGTCACATTGAAGGTTTTGTGTTCAATTTTGATATTATCATAATGCACTCATATTTTCAAACTTGCAAAACTTCTGAACTACAATTTTTTCCTGGTGCACATATAGATGGCATAATTCTATCTCATGGTTTGCAAAAAAATTTCTTTGCTGGAGTTGAGTCAGTATCCATGACTTTGATTTGAGGAGGCTGCTGTTCCAACAAAATGATTCACAAAAAAAAGTTTGTGAAAATGTGAATTTGCCAGGAGTTCAAAGTATCTTTTGAGTTCCCAGGGTTCACTGTAGATTTTCAACAGGATTGTTCAGAGGTTTTCACCTTCCATACCTTCAGGCATGCACTATTCCTTCCAGGAATACCCAGAGGGTTTGTAATATTTCTTCAACACTCTTGAAAACTACATACCATGCTGAGGGATTATGATATGCTTTATTCCAATTATTTTAAAAATATACATATTTCTTACATGAAAAAGGTAGAGCCATGCAAAGGATTGCTTTCAATTGACTGATTTTTGTTTCCTGACAATAAATTTATAACATAGCTCAAAGCTGACACAAGTCAATAGCCGGCAATGTAGTTATAGACTAAGGAGAGAGACCAGGCAGGGAATGCCCTTATGTTGCTATTACTGCTGGAACAAAACTATGTTGTGCTGAAATGACTACCACATGTGGGAGACATAAGTCTTTGAGGAAAACTGTCTGTATTTCTGTGTCCTACAGTGATGGTTTGCGGAAACAACATAGTGGTCTTTAAAAGAACTTGTTAACTTGTTTTGCTCTCTGTCATTGGCAGAACACTTGGTGCATAGTGAAGTTATATTGGAACAGAGACTGGGAAGTCTTCCTAGTATCTGCTGGGGTTTTTGTTTGATTTTTGTCTATTATTTTGTTTTGGTTTTTTTATCATGTAACTGATATACTCAATATTGCTGTCATCTGCTGTCCCGTCTTCCAGGGCCACATTTGTGATCTGTGTATGAAAAGCAGAGGATGAGGAATTGCACTGTGTCTGTTCTAGTCTCCTTGCTGCTGCTAAAGGCAAAAAAGCACCCCACACAAACATTTCTTGATGAAAGATGGATAATTGCTTACCTAGGGAAAATGAATATTATCTGAAACTTGGTCCTTTATTTTTTTATGTAAAAGTATTGCAGTTTCATTCATGCTAGCCCTTGGGTTTCTGTGTTGACACAGTCATTTAAAGTCAAATTCACATAAAGACACAGTCAGTGAATAGTATTATAAAGTCCTCTATTGATTAAGCTTTGAGCTGGAGCTTAATTATATTTGGTCAATGTGGTATTGTTCAGAATCACTAAGAAATCAGGTCAGTGTATGGTACTGTTCAGATTCATTAAGAGATCAAATTTTCTCCTATTGCCTCAGCATTTTAATGTAAAACCTTATCAGATGCGTAACAGCATGGTACATATTAAACAAATAAGTTCATACTGAGTCAAATAATTTACATGATCATTAGCAGGTCTCTTTGCTAGTTGTACACCCTTTTAAAAAAACAAAATCATGAAGAGTATAATCTCTTTTTTAAATGCTGCAGAGGCCATTTTGTATTTCTGAGAGATTTGGGAAATCTCACTCTCTTTATGAGATACATCTAGGGATAATCTAAAACTAGAGTTAATTAGTGGAATGTTTATCATGCTGATGATAATATTATTTTTCCACTTAGAGACCTTGGTCAGGTAAATCTATTATAGTGTGATGTGTTATTGCATTCCATGTCAACCAAGGTTTAACCCACCATGTGTCCTTTTACTTGCTGCATGTGAGTTGCTTCCTTGGCTTAAATAAGAGTAAGTTTAATCGTTTGTGTAAGTGTTTACACTGTATAATGAAGATACAAAACATTAGTACTGCTTTTGCTAAAATGTACCTCTAATATTATCCCCTTTTCACAGCTGTCAACCACACACTTGATTTTCTTATCACTTTGCCTCAAGTTATTTAAGCATAGCTGTACCGAATATTTTACAGTTCATATGTAAATAAAAATATGCTTGAAATAACCTTCTTAAATTGTTGATCAAACAGAAATAAACACGGTATTAAAGAAAAAACAAAACAGGAAAACCAGTCAACACACTTACATGCAGACTCGACCAATGAATGGGATAAAAGCATAGATAAAAGGTGCAGAAGGGAGTTGAGGAGGTGTCTAGAAAAGGGCTGAATGGCATCTGTCTCACTTTTTGTGTTTCTGAGGATGATTTCACCATAGTGCAACCCTGACTATGTTTCAGTGGGCACTGAAAAAGGAGGTGGATGCTGGTTTCTTGCCTGTACCAGAAGCCAAGCAAGAAGCTATTGGTAACTGAAAGCTCTTTTGTTCCATTCCCTCTGATCTTGGTGAAAAACACCCTTTTATTTACAAGGTTATATTAGCTCCTGGTCAGTCCCTGATCTGGTTCACCATACAGCCAGAGAAGCTTTGCACTGACCTGACTGAGACATTGCTACAGGAATAAGAAGCAGGAACTACCTAAATTGGCAGTTCTGCCAAGAGAAATGGGCCTAAGGTACAAAATAACATGCTGGATGTTTGTACCATGGCCTTGCTCCCAACTGGAGTGCCAGCATCACAGAGGTCCCTCTTAATTTCTGTGGCTGGGAGTACCAAGAGGCTCCTTGCATGACTCCTGCAGGATTGATAGGAGGGCTCTTTGCTGCAGCAGCAGACTTTTTCCATGGAGAAGAGCATCTGGAAGGAGGAGAAGTTGTAGATAAGCTTCTCAGTCTTTACCCTCTCTCTAGGGTGACTGGTTTGGACCTGCTACAGTGCTTGTCACAGACAGACCCCTCCTGAGGGGCTGCTGAAAGGATCCCAAGAGCACTTTGTTAACACACTATTGAGATTCATGGCACACCTCACGTTTCCAAAAGGTAATGATCCAGACTGTCGGCAGTTGCAGGCAGACATCACAGCTCACACCTATGGTGCTGACAAGCTATTTTTAAAAAAATCATGTTTTATCTAAAGTGACTAAATGCCTGTAAGTTTTATGAAAATTCACCTTTTTTGGAGGGGGATTAAGTTTCAGGAAATAGTTTTTTACTTAATGATTGATTTGAATCTAGGCCAAATCGGTAAGTCTGTAAGTCTGGACTGAGTGAATAATTTTGAACAAATTATTTATTCAGCGAAGATAGATGCTTTTCCTTACTAGTACGTAGTTCATGGTCAGACTGTGAAACTCTTTAATTTACTTGTAATTCAAAGTTATTCTTACATTTCCACACATAATAATTCTTGGTCTAAAACTATTTATGAAAAGATTATCAGTGCCTGCCGTGAAGAGACATGAAGGAATGGAAATTATGTCTGTTTCAGAATCAGCTTGGATATTTAGATGGATATGCTCTAACACCAAGAAACTCTTCATTGTTCAGTGAAGCTGGCTGTTTTTTCTCAAATCATTTACTTGACACATCAGTTTTTCTGGGGTTTGACCAGCTTCATAACTCATAGACAATTTCCCTCACCTCTGCCCATCATTGTCACAGCTCTGCTGAAAGCCTTGCAGCCAGACAGATGCTCTGAATTAAATGTATTTATGGTTATGTATCCCTCCCGAGTAAACAGTTGATGAAACCAGAAGTACTACCTTAGGGCCATCTTTGTGAAATGGAGACAAGGACATGGACACTTGCCTGCTCACTCACTACTAGAATTGGCCACTGTGGTACCAGCTGCAGTTAATAGACATTAGTAGAGCAGCACAAACTTCCTGGTGTGAAGGGCAACACCTCTACCTGCTGTGCTGTCAGAAGAAAGTTGGCACACATTACTTTTTAGCATCCCTTGACTGCTCACAAAGAGAAATGGGAGAAGGGAAACCCACTCTTTCTATCCCTAGTTCTCTTCTGAATCTGGGCACAGCTCCTTTTGGGCATCGCTCACTGAATCCTTCAGCCCTGATGCAGAGAGGCTGGCACTGCCTGGAGGTTTCTGCCTGGAGTCCCAATGCAGGACATTTATGTAAACTTTCAACTTCCTTTTCTTTGGTGCTAACATAATCCCTTTAGCTAATCCTTTAGTTCATCCCGAACTAAAAACCCCAGATGATTCTTTTAAACTTTTTCCTGCCTTCCCTCTCCACTATTCACCTGCTATAATGCTTACCTTGTTGTTTTACCTGCCTTACTTTTTTTTTTTTTTTCCTTTTCTTTTTTGCCACTGTTTATTTCCTTTCTCTCCATCCTTTCCTATATCTCTCTCTCTCTCCTGGCCCTAGGCAGTGCCTAGGTCTGGCTTATGCTACCCTCCCGTTTTGATCCTTTATTTTATGTTACAATTGAGCTGGTATGGACAATCACTGAAAAGCGAGTTCCAACCCAATGAATTTGGAGGTAGGCAGATTAATTCCACAAGTTAAGCATAGGTTGATTCTTTTATGTACTTACATAAAAAAAAAAAAAAAAAATTAAAAAATATTAATAATCTAATTTGGATGTATCAGGATTATAAGTACTGTTATAAATACTCATTTAGGCAATGAGCCATCTTAATGATTCTTAATTGCTGATAGGTTATTTTTATTCTGGTTTAGCAAGATTTTTGAATCTATCTTCAGTGTTGCAGACTGGTAACAAAGTCATTTATCCTGAATCTTATCTTTAATTTAAAATACTTTATTCTTTCTTGCTCAGTTGTGCTTCCTTGGTCCTGGTAGCCCTCTGCAAAATAGAATAAATATTTTCATTCAGTTCTGCAGGTGGTACAAGATATAAAACATTAGAATGGGTCCTTTAAAACAGCTGTAAACTAAAATGATGCTTGTAAACTGAAATACTGCAGTCTTGTTTGCCCTGAATTTTAAAATAGTTTCATGAGGTAATTGAGCCTTAAAGGATCTGGATTTTTTAAACTATATTATGTTATTATGCAATTGCCACAGGGGGAGCATATGCTAGCTGCCAAAAATCTAAAACTGGATTCTTGGATGTTGAACAGATAAGATTAAGTCATAGACTTCAGCTCTACTAGAAGGAAGCATAACATTCATCTGAAGCATGTGACAGATATGTCCTGGAAAACTGTTTCTAGACAGACATTCTTGGCTGCTTACATAGACTAAAATAGGCAGCTCTCTTTCATTCAGTTTACTGATTTTTAAGCACCTCTGTAGGACTGTTCAGTTGAATATTTTTTCTGATTTTCCTGAAGTGCAGCATTGCTTCTTTAGGGAGGTTTGTAAATTAAACTTTTCACATTAGACTGTTAAACCCTTATGGATTTCTTCTGTGCTTCCTGGTCACTGAACACATACTGTGACATTTGGGTTTTAGGGCCTGATTTTTTTTAATTGTATTAATAGGTGTGAGTCCGTGTTGGATTACAGGTATCAGTTTGCTTATATTCAGTATTACATTTCATTGTGCCTTAAAACATGACAGGTACTATGCTGAACAATAAGGTATAATCATTTCCCTGAAGAATTTACCATCTAACTTTAGATTAGAAAGAGAGTAATAAACAGCAGGAGGAGATGAAGTGAGGAACTACCTCACACTTCACAGCAGTAAGATCAAGCTGTTAAGCTGTTGGGGCTTGTAAACACCTCGACTGCCTAACTAAATGGCTTATTTAAAATAATTATGATCAGTGAGCCACTAATTATAGGCACCACAAAAATGAAGTTAAAAGGAAGGATTTGAACAGAAGTTCAAATTCAGTGAACCAGAATCAGCACTTCATCTCTCAAACAGGACAGAATGACAGAAAAGCTTGCAGGAGAGGTAGGTAAGTGGGACATCAAGACTGATGTCAATGGTAAGTGGAAAGAGCAAACCTGTATACACAGAAAGTGTGCAGTTCTGCGGGGCAGTGAAGGTGAGAGCAGAAGGTCTGTATCTAATGTAGCGGATAAAGGAGAGCTGGTGGACTGATTTAAAATGGACTTCAATCATTGAAGTGTTTCAGCTGACTTAGGGAGGTCGGCACCAGTGTGTGAGAGAGATTGTGGTCCCATTGCCAGGTGGACCAGGCTGATGGGAGGCATGGAGCTTTCAGAGACAAAGCAGCTGAGGCAAGGAAGAGTGTTTAACCAGTGGAGTGGAATAAAAGGCTGGAAGAAGATTACTCCATAAGTACTGCAGTAGTCCCAGGTCACCTGTTCCTCATCACTACAGTAGCCCATTTTTCTTCCTATCATGGCTCCTCATTAATAGCCTCCCTGAGTTTCCATCCTACAGTGTCTATCCTGAAATATTATCTATTAGACCAGTGTCTAAGTGTTGTCTTCTATGTTATATATTGTTTGATGGCAGTAATTCTGTTTCTACCAGGTACACAGCAATTGCAGCAAGTGTCATGTTTGCTCAACAGTGAGGTCAAGGAGTGCCTGAAAAGGAGGATTAAAATGATCTGACTTCTGGAGTGATTGTTCCACATAAAGATAAGGCCCAGTGACAGAAATGCACCCAGAAATCCTTGTTGTTGCTGGCCACAGTCTGTTCTGATACCAATATGAAAAATCAAGCAGCTGTCAAATGCAAACTTGCAGTCGCTCCATCTAAAACACAACTTAAGCCCACTTGTTTAACTGAGAAACTTGGACATCCCAAATGACCCAGTTTTTGTGCTGTTTCAAATCCCAAAGCGCTATACCTTCCTCTTTAATGATCTCAAATGGTTAACATCTAGATTTTATGTTGCTGAATCTTGTATGTTGTCAGGCAGCACCACGTCTATTAAATTGCACTCAAGAGAGAGTTAACCACAAAGCTGTAAGTATTCTTGACAGGTCATTCTTGCTTGTGCCTGGTTTTTTGAGTATAAAGATTAAAAATCTAGTCACAGATGGTAAAGAATGAAGTATGTGCTAAACAATAGAGCATCAATAAGTCATAAAAAGCACTTAACAGAAGAGGCAGAGTTTGAATGAGATGGTGTATATGTTAAACAAAATAAGACTAGTAGTAATGTTAAACATAGAATACTGTAAAATAATTTTATTAAGTATTGAATGCAAGTAGTAATTGACAGTGATTGTTCATTTCAGTGATGGACAAGTGTGAGAATTTTATTTTCATTCAGCACTCTGCCAAACACAGGCACATAACTCCTTTGTGCTTTGCATCATTTGCTTTCCTGAAAATTCCATACTAATGATATTTTAAATTATTTGGTTTTCAGTCTCTGCTCTGCTGGGTCCGGTTTTGCTCTACTCCTTCAGAAGAAAGCAACCCTAAAATAGGCAGATGCAGCCATTGGCACCATGGTGGCAGGTACTTTATTCCTTTATCCTGTTTACCAGTGTAGGAGTTTTGGCTTCAGAAAAAAGGATATGACTGAAATACCTTTGCATTAGGGTTTGTTTCTACCTGTTGGCCTGCTATTGGCAGCTGGGTTAAATTATAGCAGCATTCTCAAGCAATGAAGAGGCCAACTGACAAAGTTATGACTTGTTCAGAGGCCCAGTCTGGTAGCCAGATAACTCTGGGTAAAGAGAGGAGAAACAGCCTGGAGACTTGCTGTCTCTCTAGGTTTCCATCAGGCAAAGGGAAACCTTGGACAGAGTAGCCATTTGGGATTGGCATTTTTCCTCTTTGTAGTGCTTTTCACTCTGAACTCTCAAAAAAGCAGCCCTGCTGATTGAAATGCAGCCTAAGCTGACGAAACCTACATTGGGAGACAAATGGCAGTGGTTTAATTAGAGTTAACAGTGATATCCTATCCCATAATATACGTGTAGAGGAGAAAGACCCCACAGCATTTTATTGACAGCTCTTGGAAGTTTATTTTCTCAAAATGTAGTTTTCAATAGATGGATTTGACTCAGATACCAAGACTGAGAAGCACACTCACAAACACAAGTGGCTTGAAATGGTGATTTTGAGGGGTAATTTTCAGTCCATAAACACCTTTGTTTTTATGGAATACTAAGAGAGCTATAAAAGCTGCCTTAGCAAGTCCTGAATCTGTAGACTTCCATTCCTTGCACAGAAGAAAAACAAGTGTGGAGCCACAAAATTGAGTATCACTGGCCTGTAGCTTCATGGATAATCTTTATCTGAGAGACAGGGCAGTGTCTCAAGATCGGTGGAAGAATTCTTATAAATACAAAGAGAAAAGCATTATTTCTGAAACTAAATACTCCAAGTGACTGCTATTGCTTCCCTGTGGATTTCCTATCCAAATAGCAACTCAGCCTGTTCATGATTGCCCTGCGAGTGCCAATGTATTCACAACCTGCAGCAGGAAGACTTCAAATGCTGGTAAAAAAAGGAGCCTAGAAAAACTGAGACTGTTTTACTACATTATTATTATTTTATACACTATTAAATTGCCGCAATCTGAGTGAAGATGCTCATAAGGCTATGTTTTTCCTGTTCTTTTTAAATTGTCAAAGGACTTGAGTCACTTAAAAAAAAAGTCCTGGGTGGAACAAAGTATGCTACAGAAGATTTACCACTACACTTAGCCAGTCTTGCTGTACTTAGGACAGGCCACCCCTCAGGCAGATTTGTGTAATCTACACATCACATAATTTCCATAGGTGTGAACATCTTGTAGGGCAGGATAAATAAGAAGATTTACACTGCTGGAGAGTAGTCAGGTTGCTGCTCCTAGGGGTGGGTTCGGGAGCTGTTGGGTCTACCCAGGTTTGTTTTGGAGGACAGAGTAACAGCTTTAAACTGTTTAAGCTGTTTCTAGCTTAAAGTTTAGAGTACCAGAGGGTGCTGACTAGTCCCAGGTGGTCTCAACATTTTGTTGATGGTGGTTTTAGGGGAATGCTTGTGGGCTGATGCAGGGCATGAAAGTGCCTCTTGAGTTTGGAAGCCAGGGGAGGAACGAGGAAAAGCCACGTGCCCTTCAGGGGGATTTGCAAACCCTTCCTCGAGGGTGTTTGATTTTTGTCTCATCCTTGGCAGGGGAGTACACAGGCCTGTACTACTGCTTTATGTGCTGTGGGGTTGCTGTTTCACCGTGCTAACTCTGTTCTGCACTTCTGCTGTTGACAGCTGCAGCAACAGTCATCTAAGGAGCACAGTCAGAAGGGCTCAGGACCAAGAGTGCAGATGCTGCTGCTGAGGCTGAGCAGGAAAGAGGATGCCCAGGCAAGGAGCTACTGATGCTGCCTGCTCTTTCTCAGAGATCCCTGATCCCTTCTGCCAGCCCAGCAGGGAGACCATTGCTGCCTGTCCCAGTTGTGCAATGGGAACAACCTGTGTGCTAGATGTGGCCCAGCTGGGTCGGACCCAGCTTACTCAGCCTAAATGGTGCTGGTTTGAAGTTCTAATTAAAACACAGGGAGGATAATAAACATCTGAAGCCACAGGGTGGAATCAAAGCTTCCCATGAACCATTTCAGTTACTGCTAAAATTTGATTTTTACTTTTGTCCAGGCTTTTAGAAGGTGTTTGCTAGATCAAGAAACCTAATATGACCTAGTATTATGCCGTAAATTCCCCATCCAGATAAGTCCTTGGTGAATTTTAAGGTCAGGAACGACTTTTGTAACTGTGAAGGAATAGAGCTTCTCAGGTTCCTATTTCAAAGAAATGCCTTAAAGTCAGAAAAGCAGTGAATTTTATGCCCCTTAAAATAGAAATGGTCACGTTTGAAATTTTATCTGGGCATGGCTATCTAGGACAGGCACATCTGACCTAAACTTGGATGGGAAGAGACGACTTGCAAACATAACTGAGATACACATGCTGAGTGTTTGCATTGTACTAAGAAACCAAAACCCGTGGCTATTTCTGCTTCTCTCTAACTGATGTGCTTGCACAATTGGTGTTTCAGCAAGTGATAGGATGCAGAAGGATTGGCTGCAGAGGGTTGAGCAGGTGCTAGA
Organism: Phaethornis superciliosus; assembly: GCA_023637945.1. Taxonomy (NCBI): domain Eukaryota; kingdom Metazoa; phylum Chordata; class Aves; order Apodiformes; family Trochilidae; genus Phaethornis; species Phaethornis superciliosus. The sequence continues at coordinate 111,944,564 of JAJQWJ010000002.1, forward strand.
AAAAAGTGGGCCAACTATGTACTTTGGTTCATGTCTGCACCGATATGCAAATAAAACACAGCATTAACAAAATCTACGTGTTACTTCACAATGAGCCAGGTAAATCCAGTTTTTTTTAAAAAAAGAGTCTGGAGGCATATTAGATTGCTTATAGGAATAAAGGATCTGCTTTGTACTCTCATTTTCACACCTGTGATTAGCATGAAATTCATGGGGTTTTTTTGAAACAAATTGAAAAACTTCTATGCTTCTCATTCCTGTCTTCTTTATTCTGTTCTTTGCATAGGATAACTGTTGAAGGCTGTTTCATGCTGAATTTAACTTAGGTTTAAATGTACTTTGTATATTTTTTTATCCTGTAATTGCTTTCAGTGAGCCTTGATTACTGCCATCTACCCTCATGACCTAGTGCATCTGGCCAGTTACAATTTCACAGTAAAGAAGTTGTTTGTGTGATTTTTATCTGTGTCTACAATTTTTATGGTGCAGTTGCATAATGCTCTGATTGTACCTCTGATATTTTAATGCTTACTTCCTTAAGTGGGTCTTGAAAAGATTCACCAAAGTCCTGCTCCTTAGGAAATTACCTGGCATGGATAAGCAAGTAGAACTTGTGTCCAGACCCTCTTGTTTTCCTGCTTATGCTAAATCCACTGCTTTTTTTCTTGTCCAGTTGTGTGAGACGTAATTATCAGGAACTGTAACTATCAGTAAAGCTTTTATGTGGTGGTCAAATGCCTTTTATTTCATAGAAAAAGTTACACAGCAACACAGAAGAGCTCACTGAGAAGCTCTGAGTAACCATCTCTGATCCCTGGCAGGTGGGGTGATGCTCTCCCAGCTACAGAGGGCCCTCCTGGGGCTGTACTTTACATCATTTTTCAAACAATTTTGCTGTTGTTATGGCTACCAGCCACCAACCACTCACTCTTACAACTGCTCCCGACTCAATAAGGACTTTAAAATGCCTTCTCTTTGCCTGTGTGCAGGTTTCCAGATCTGTTTTTCTTCCCATTTGGTGGTTCATTACTCTCTTTTCCCCTCCATTTTCTAATGCCTTTTATCTCCACTAGGACAACTTAAGATCCTGCACACACCATGGTTTTCTCCCCCTGCTTACCTCCAGAGACACCAGTCCCTGCTAGTGCCATCATCACTAACCTGGTACCCACCACCTCATTCTCCCTCTTTCTCTTGTGTCGTCTCTAACATCTAAAGTTTCTAAAAGTTGGAAGCATTCTCTTCTCTCTTCACAGGTCCCACAGTCCAGTTCTCTGGTCCTTTTTAATATAACGTGAATGTATATAATATGTACATATACACATACACACATGTCATATAAATATATATAATAGTTTACATATGAAAAATAATTTCAATGTGGTGGTGGGTCCCTTGCAGGTTCCTCTGCTACTTGTAGCCTATTTAGTTTACTTCCCAAAGGGAATAAAATGAACCAAGACACATAATGGTGTAGGTCATGTAGCTACATCAGGCCTGGAACTGCAGACCCAAGCATGGGAGGCTCCAGGTAGGAGGCCTACAAATTAACACTTTTTATGTGGAGGTTCAAAGGAGCAGGGTAACACTAAGAGCAGTTATATCCAAATGAATTCTTCTCTACTGCCAGGTAAATAATATCTAATTATTTAGGGATCTAATAATAGGATCTAATAATTTAGGGCTGGAGTGTGAAGGCAAATCCTCTTAGCAGAAGCTCAACCAGAGAATCTTACAAAACCTGTGCTCAGTGTTGCTTGACTTCAGCTGGGGTATTTGTGTCTCTCTGAGCCATGTCTTGTCCTTGATGTTTCTTCTCTTTCTTCGCTTTCATTTGTTTCATCCCTCATTGTAAAGTGGAACGCACCTGCCCTTACAAATGTGTCTCTTTTATTTTAATTACATTACTCAATTAGTGATTATTCTGTAAATAACTGAACTGAGTCATACATAAATTTCCAAGTCTAAAGTGTTATTCAACTTCATGTTAATTAATATGACTAATAATATAGATAAGAAATATGAATAATGGAGTCTGTCTCCCTACCACATCATCCATGACACTTTCATGACCTTGGTTACCTGGAGATATAAAATGAAGGGCTCTTTTTCTCAAAGGAATATCTGACTGTTTTCCATGGATCCATATTTTAAGGTATCCAGGACACACTGATCCACAGTTGCATTGTGCTACTGACAGCTGTTAGTTTCACTTAGCTTTCCTTCTTTTTGAGAGAAACTAGAATATAATTGTGTGGTTTGCTAATGGACTTTTAAGCACTCTTTCAATCAAGCTTTTATAAGTAATGAGGTTATTTATTTTAGGGTTGGTTTGGGCTTTTTTTGAAAGAAAGAAATGTTACTTTCTGAAAGTTTTTTTTATCTGATTCACACAAGGTTCTAGAATTCTGCACATTTGAAAGGACCTGCCAAAGCTTGCTCATCATTGCTTTCTAGTTATCCTGGCATAATACTAGGCATAAGTCTCAAATGCTGATTCAATCTCAAACAGAATAGAGATCCAGAATAAGTTCTCCCACCAGGGGAGAAATAAATTAGTGCATCTCAAGAAGGACTATGGTAAAGGTCTAGAACACAATAATTGTTTAATGATGTGGCATATACATTTCCTGTATTAAATTTTATTAGCTGAATCATTATTAGAATAATTAGCTGAACTAATACAAATGGTAACAAGGTGTTGCCCTGGTGAGGCAGGAACAACGTATAGAGCAACAGGTAAGACAACAAGAAAAAAATAAAGATTGCTTTGTTTTCCGGTGATAGACCTTGAACGCTCTGGAAAGGAGACACTGACCCTGCTTCCAAGGATGGCCTTTGTAGCAGCACTCTAGACTGGGTAGAAAGCTTTGTCAAAAACTGGTCTTGACAGGTTTTACTGCTCTATCACACTGTCTCTACCCATATATGAGGGTATATATATGTATCATATATGTCTCTACCCATATATGAGTGCTCATACCTGAAAACAGTCCTCTGCTTGAATGGGCAACTTGTCACGTCTCTTCTCCTGGATCAAACAAATTCATACATTGCCACATATTTTCTTCCTGAAAAGTCTAATGCTTTGATGACTGCAAAAAGAACAAAAAAAACTCCCAGAAGAAACCACCTGCTCCATGCCTATCAAAACTCCCTCCTCATTGATATAAGTCTTGGTGTGTGGAGGAAGGCTTTCGCCTGGCCTGAAACTTCTCCAGAAGCTGCTCCAGGCTCCTGACTGAAGCTGGATCTGCTGGCAGTATCTGGGGTAACCCAGGGCTTTAAGAAGAGCTAGGCCTTCCTTGTCTGGTCCTTGAATTAAGAGTCCATGAACACAAGCAAAGGCATTAGAAACCACTTAGATGCGTGTCCCCAGTATTACTTGTACTTCTACTCCAACAGCATTTCATTTTAAACAGCTCTGAATCCTGTCAAAGGGGGCAATAGGTGATTGTGTCTCACTGTGTTAGCCTTCACACTAGATAAATTGTTGTGTGCTGAACCACCTTACCTGGAAAGAACAACATCAGCTCACTCAGCCCTCCAGATGAGACTGCAGAAGGAAGGCGAGACACCAAACACTCATCAAAGCGACCTAAGCTGTTTATAGCTTCCAGCCTTGCTTAGCAGGTTTCCAGTGTTTCAGGTCTGGTATGAGTCCATAGTTGGCTTTGGAAATGATGCCAGGCAGGTCTGAGAAGACCTTTTCCAGACATATTTCTGGAATGAATACAACAAATAGTTTATCAGTTATCCCCAAAGCTGAACTCTCCTGATTCCTGGCTGAAGAAGTGCAGCTACCATGGTCTTCTTTTAGAGCTTCTACTTACCTTTGAGGATCTCTGTTCTTCCAAGCCAACAAAGCCCTGCTCTTGTCTTCACAGTCTGACAAGTCTGAAGAGATTATGGAGCTTTGTGCTGGCACTGACAGTGGCTAATGTCTGGCTAACTTTAAGATGGCTGAGAGGGAAGAATTTTGAGTTAAAACCAGCAGGCAGAGCATATTGAGCAGCTACAGAGACTGTAGTAGGGTAGAGAGCCCTCTGCTAGCTTTCCTCTGTAGCATCAAACAGCTGCAACAGGAGGGGACAGGGGAAAGAGAAGCTTTCATGAAGAACTGGCTCTTACAGCAGGCTGTGCTTGCCTGGCATCACTCCTGGCTCTGAGTCAGCTGATAGCTGGGTAAAATTAGGTCACCTGCCAACATGTTCTTGAGTCAACATGCTCGTGGCTTTTAACATAAAATTTGAGGTTAGGTAAATAGATTAGTGCAAGAAAACTGACTCTGAGAACAGAGTGCTTGATGGAAGAAGGCGTGGGTGCCCTAATTTGGTTTTATACCAGTCCTAATGGTCCCGAGGAAGTCCTGGTTATGATCACAGTTGCACATTTAGTCCTTCTGCTGGGAGAGGCCCCCATGTAGTTGCTGCAGGCTGGAAGCTAACACCTCAGAAAGCAAGGGTGCAGATATGCTGCCTCCATTGGGGTGACTGGTGGGGCTGGGTTTCCCAATGGGATGTCAGTCTGACCACAACACCGGGTGCTCCCTGAGGAGTGAAGTTTTCTTGCTGCCATGACTCCCTGAGCCCTCTCCTACAGCCAGAGGGAGGATGCTGGGAGAGGCAGGTGGGTGCCCCCACGACCCTGAGCTGTGGGTACAGCTTTTTCACCTGAAGTGAATGTTGTCCAAATAGGCACTAGCTGCTGTGTGAGGATGAGAGAGGTGAGGTTTTAAGAAAGAAGTGGGATTTTAATTCAGAACAACTGCAGACGACCACAACATGTGTGGTATGTGCAGCACAGCTTTGAGGCTTAGCTGTCTTGTTTTTAATTATAACCTAATATGATAGCATGCCACATTATTCATGTTCTTAATAGTGGCTTGTTTTGTTTAAGGAGTTGGAAGCAGAGAGACCCCGGGGATATACGAAGCTCTGGCATTTTAAAACTAGTAAGATTCAACTATTTCAAATGTTTGTTTCCCTTAAAATGTTACATCTTTATCTGCAGCACCCCTACTACATGGTGGTCCAGGCCAAGAAGGATTTTAAGGGTACTACAGGAAGGGTGAACAGGATTATTTAGCTCAAAATCAGGGATCCAGCACTGTCGTGTTCAATGTAGGCTGTTATGTTTTACAAAATCCTTCTTGATCACCATTAAGCAGAAAACTTGCTCGAGTGTTACTCCCTATGAATAATAATGATTTACCCCTGGCAAGTTTGATATGATTACTTTACAAATCAACCAAGGAACTGACAGTCACGTTTGTGTGAGAAATATATCTGGAGTTAGAACACAATATTCTTAATGGCAGCAGCTGAGGTAAGTTCTGTCTGCAAACTGTTTTTTTTAAAACAACAACAACAAAAACAACAACAACAAAGGCCAACAAAACTCCCCACCCTTATTTAATTTAACTGTTAATATGAATTAATTCCTGGCGGTCTTAGTTTCTTATGTCCAATCTGCATGCCCTGGTGAGCAGGACCTGCTCTGTGATACTGTAAAACAGGGACAGTATTGAGTAACTTCTCTGGCAACAGCATGGAAATCAATCATTTTTCAAAAAAATTATATATACTGCCAGGATTTAGAAAAGAAGAACAAATGAGAAAGGATTAAAAGAAAAGTCAGGAAACTATTAACTGGGTTAAGTGATCACAGAAGAAAATGCTCAAAGGAGGTGGAGATGAAAAAAGCTTCCACTGGTGGGAGAGGATATCCAGTAAGGCAGAAAAAGAAAGAGAGGGGGTCAAGGGACAATGCTCTTAGTGTGTATGTCTAGTGATAGCAAAATATCAGATTTTCATACCTCACTGCTCTGCCTGAGATCTTTTTAGTGACTGCATACGGAAGGTTTTTAAGATATACAGAATCCAGGGTCAATTCCTCTTGAACAAAGAGACTGAACACCAAGGAAAGAGAAGTTGGAAAATATCAGTGGGAACTAGAAAATAATTAGCAGCTTGAGTTCCTGTATGGGATGGCTCAGTTGTCAGACTCACGTTAGACCATAACTCTATGTCTGCATACAGTGATTACCAGTGATAGATGTTTCTTCATCTGAGCTGGAAGAAAGCATCACATCAGTGTGTCTGCACAGCACTGGTAGATTCAGACAGGGATAACAGTGTGTGTAGTCTAGATTTTTTTTTTTTTTAAATGTATTTTTGTTATGATTGGAATCTTAGCATAGCTCCAGGATCTAGTTTCCTGAATTGACCCTAGTCAAACGATAGAGTCAGGTACAATGATTATTTTCTTTAAATGAAACAGTTTTAAAATAATATACTTACTCCAGACTTTATATCTAGTAACAGTTCAATATTTTTTCCCAAGTCTAGATGTTAGTTTGGCTGTCAAGAAAAAAAGATCTCACAAAATACCCCTGCCAGATGATAGCAATTATATGTAATTATCTTTTTCTTTTAATTTAAACTCTGAAGTATCTGATTGATCGTACCCATAAAGCACTTACACCTGAGATGACCTAATTTTATAGTGCAGAACTGCATCTGCCTTTTTTTTTTCATAAAGATTGCAAATGAAAATGGACCCGTGTTTTAGAATTTTGCCTGTAATAGAGTATAAATTATTATTATTATCTGCTAGTATTAAAAAATATTACAATGGCACAATAGTCACATATGAAGTATCAATGCTGGTGTGGAGCTTACACAGGACTCCAAAGTTCTTTCTAGATCCTTGCAATACATCTTGGAAGGGTGGAAGGGCATCTCTCTTCCAGTTGGTCCTGGCATGAAATCTGAGAACAAGAGATACATTTGGAATGAATCACAGTTTATGTTATAAATATGAGACTGGTAGTGTCTCAACAGGCAAATTTTAGAGCTCAGTTTTATGCTGAACAAAGAATGAGTGTTGCTGAGTAAAAAACTTGTGCATCTGCTTAGTCAGCTGCCAGAAGAGTTGTGATGTGACTGTGGTCTTGGCTTGAGACAGGTGAGGTCTTCACTGCTGTGGAAATGGATCCGTTTTGCAAGACAGGAGGTTCTATTAATCTGGCATCATCTTTTGGAGGCTGATACAGCTTATTCTGCAGATAATGGATATTTATTTCCTTTTTGGCAAAAAGGAAAATTTTTCCTTTTTCCTTTGGAAATAGGACTTGTTTTTTGGCATGTGATGGAGACAGAAGTCTGTACTTCTGGAGGTTTCTGTGATTAAAGTGGGGCAAGGTTCCAAAAAGTAAAACTTTTTTGTTCTAATTTGATCTAAGAAAGCTTTTGTGATTCTATTAGAGGAGCAGGAGTTGCGGGAATGAAAATGTATGCAGGCAAAAGAGGATCTGATAGGAAAAAACTACCTTTGATTCAATTATTGCTAAAATAGCAGACATCTATATTCTGCAATGCATCTATAATATTCTAACAAATAACATGTCATGTGAAGACGAGGAATGCCCTCTGCCTGTTAAGTTTGCAGCCCTAAATGAATGATTAATGAAATCAGAGTCTGGGTATTTAACTATGTATAAAAATAATAATGTGCCAGCAAATGTCTAGGGATGAAGGAGGCACACCAGTCCTGACAGTCATCCAAAGGGATTTAATTTCACAGATATGTAATCCAAGATGTTTTGTGCCCTGATCTGCATGCCATTATATTTCAACGCGACATAATATATAGTAAATACAGAAAATATATTGCAAAGACATTAACTTCTTACAAGGTACATCATATGTAATATGTTTTTCACTCATGAGACCCACAGGACAGCGCCAAAATGCCATGTTATAGAATTTGGCTGTCATAAATTTGTAGAATAAATTAGTATTTACTTTATTTATTGTAAATCAAAGTCAGCAGTGAAACCTATTTATTGTCATAGGGACCATATTTAACATTCCAGAAACTCCTAAGTTGATTAATTTGATCTGGGAAGTTCACAGACCTCTTAAATAGTGAATATCATCTTAGTAACAAAAAATATAAAACTTTGATAGCGAAAAGTGATAGAAAAACCTCCAACAAATTGTATTTCTGAAATGATCAAAATCACATCAGATAGAAGCTGAATGAGATGAAGATCTTGCACTGAATAACAGTACTATATACAGCTCCTCGCTGTGACTGTCTACCTAGCTAAGGACTCTAAATAGCACATAATTATAACGTATAAGTGTTTCTCTAGATTATTATTCTGTATGGCATTTGAAAGAGAACGTATTCACCCATTTTTAAAACACATTTCTGGATTTGGTGTAGGCCTCAGAAGCATGAGAAGACATTCATAGATTCCATACAAATTGGCTAGCATATTAAAAATAACTAATTTAATGTTTCTAACTAAATATAAAAAATCTGTTCTTTATTTAAAAATATGGTTTTTTTCTGAGAAAAGAGCTTAGTGTGATTTCTTTCTAGGAAAGCTTTATGAAAATAGACATTTTCTGGTTTTAATTATATTAGTTGAGATAGGTGGCTGAAGCCTCCAATGGGAGATGGGAGAAGAGGCAGAACAGGCTGCTGATGGTTACCAGCTCAGCAAAGCTATGGAGAAAGCCAACATCAGTATATTTAGGAACCAAAGCTCCCTCTAAAGAGAAGTGAACCAGACTGTCAGAGCTCATGCATCTATAGCTCATGTTTCATTGCTTCTCTTCTGACACAGATCCCAAGTTCTTTCATTTGTGTGGCTCTTAATTTTTCTTTATGCCTCAGTAAGATGTGGAAGAGAGGAAAGAGACCCTAACCTCCCCTCCTTAAATAAAATACAATTCCTCTCCTTCCAAATAGCTACTGCAGCTGTGGTGGGTTCACCTTGGTGGATCCAGGTGCCCATCAAGATCCCCTTCTCAGCTGGACAATGGGAGAAAAAATCTGATGAAAGGGTCATGGGCCAAGGTAAGAAGAGGGAGATGGCTCAGCAATTACCATCAGGCAAAACAGACTAGACTTGGGAAAAAAAAGAATTTAACTTATTGTCAATCAAATCAGTAGGATGATTAGAAATAAAACCAAATCTTAAAGCACCTTCCCCCACCCTTTCCTTCTCTTAAGGCTCAGCTTCATTCTTCATTTCTCAACCTCCTCCCCTCAAGCAGTGCACGGGGATGGGGAAATGGGGGTTGTGGTCAGTTTGTTACATGTTTCTGCTATTCCCCCCTCAAGAGGAGGAATCCTCACACTCTTCCCTTGCTCCAGCATGGGTTCCTTCCTACAGAATACACTCCTCCATGAACTTCTGGATCACCTCCTCCTCCTCCTTCTTCACTGACCTTGGTGTCTGCAGAGTTGTTTCTCTCCCACACTCTCACTCACTCTCTTAAATATTTTATCACAGCAAAGCTGTCTCAGCTTTCCCTTGAAATAAAAAAGAAAATAAAAACCCCAAGGGTTTTCATAGACAATTCTTGTTATCCCTTTGGTGGGTCTGAGTTTGGTTTAATCTTTTCCTCTTCTGACTGAAAGTGGAGGAAGGCTGGCAGGCTGGGCTCTTTCCTGTCTCACATAGGCAGGATAAAATCAGAGTGATTCATGTCTGAGAATAGTAAGGCAAGGCAGGAAAATGATCATTAGTTTGTAGATGGGCCAGTACTTTTTGCAGGTGTATTAGAAGGAGTACTCTGTCTTACATGTGCTGTGCTTTTTTCAGAGTGTGGCCTTCTGTGTAAACTGAAATGGTTTAATGATATTTTTCTCACTCAAGCTATTTGCAGGTCAGAATAAATTATCACATTGGCTTTTCCTGTCTTTATTTGTATGTGAGTCCCTATGTGTGTGCATACATCCGTGTTTTAAGGTAAGAGAAAACCTCAAGCTGAGTGAGATGTATTTACACTTCTTATTCAGCCTTACTCCATTTCTTGCTCCAGCTGTTGCTAGCAAAGACTAAGAAAGTCTTTCCAGTCCTCTCCCATGAAATAGTTAGGGCCTGTAGCCCCTGAAGGACACTCCAGGTAGAGCCCTGTAGCCTGGAGTGGCTCAGGTGCCCTGTGTAGCCTGGCACTGTACCAAGGGAAATGCAGTAGGTGTTAGTTGTCTGGACATATTTAAAAGAGGAAAAAAACTTCTCAAATACTATCGTGGAATAAAGGCCTAGATAGTGTGTAAATGCTGTGATTTGGTCTTCCATCTATCAGAACTTTAAATTTCAGACTCTTTGTAGAGGTAGGTGCCATATTGTGAATGAGGGTTTGATGCTGTGTGTTCTGAAGGCAACACAGAATGGTTTTTCTTTTCCCCCACCCTGGCCTTTTTCCCCCCCTTCACCCAAAATAAATCATTCAGGATGCAAGTGTAAATTTGCTGTTTGCATACAGCAGCATGTGTGTGAGCTATCCTGTTATTATTCAAGCACATGGCAGCCCATGCCAGGAAATGTGATAATTGACGGGTGTGACATTAACCTCCACTGGTGGGAAATGGCTCAGAACCAGTTCAGCTGCTGGCTGAAGTGAGATCCCAGCCCTAGTAAGAGCAGATACACTTACCATTTGAAGAAGGAAAAAACTTGTTGCTATTTCCGGGGGAAGGGGAAAGAAAAACTCTATGACCTCATTCATTCTCTCTTCCATTTGAAAAGAAAGAAAACAGGTAAATGATTAGGAAATTTAAGCTGTAGTGCTGATACTTTTCACTAGAATTGCTGAGTGGAGCTCAGGCTTACAATGAGAAGTCATTGATTTTCTATTTTACGTGGAATCTGTGGGTTCCTGAACACCTGTCACACTTTTTAAAGCAAAGGTATATTTATTTAAAAACCTTTAATGTACTGACAAGGCTTTCTGATTATTAAATACAGTGTATTCTCATGGCATCTTGATCACTCTTCAGAATTTTGTTTCTCTTTATGTTTTTTGAGATGTTTCATGTGAATACAATGATGTTGGAAAGGGTCTAGGTAAAGTGAAAAATCAGGTGGTTTTTCATGTAGTTACACGTCCCACAATGTGCTATGTCCATGTCTGTTGGGTGAATTACTCAGTCATCCAAATAATTACATATCTCTGTGTGTTGCAAGAAATTTAACCACACAACTGTTGGGCTAAAAGGCAGGAACTTCCCGAAAGCTTTCAGTTAGAGGTGGGAAATTAGAATTAATTAGATAGTGATAGAGAAGTTAATGACTGTGGTATTCTAGAACTCGTGCATCTGCTAAGTCAGCAAGGAAATAAATCATTAGGGAAGTTTTGAAATGTCTGAATTCTGACAGAAATGGGATGGAGACAAAAAAAATACTTTATTCTCTAAACTTTTGATTCTTTCCTTTCCTCTTTTGTAATTGCTTCTTCACAGTAGTTTTTTGGGAGGTTTTGTGGGTTGATAGTGCACCACATGGCTTTGGGCAAATACTGTGCTATTAGGGTCTGTCCCCTCATTTAGGGGGGATATTTTGCTAGCAGTGCAGTTTTCTTTTCCCAAATTGCAATATAGCAAATAACTTCAGTAATCATACTGAATTTCTTGCAAGTTTGGAGCACCTAGGAACAGGTTTAAATCCAAATGTTGTTTTGCATACTTATGGTGATCAAGCAGCCACAGCCTGCAGAAAATCCCAGTAGCTATAAAGTGGGTTGAAGTTGAACTAACAACTTAATGATGTAATCTCTTATTGTTACCAAACTCTGAGCTTCTCATACTTTCTTTCTGTTAGTAAAGTTACAGAATATCTGAATTAAAATGTGGATTTTTTGCAATTAGTCTTTTTCCTCGCAAAATCTGATTTTCTTCTTCTAAACAAACTGAAGTATGGATCTCATTTCCTTTTGTTCAGGGTTTCATTATGACTATGAAAAAAACTTGAGCAATGGTGGCAAAGATATTGCCTAGTTAATTGCAAGGTACTTTTCATTATTGTAGTTTTACAATTCTTTTTCCAGATATTTATATGAAGTGGTTATCAGACCCTAGACACTCATAATAAACAATGGGCTGAAAATTATTAACTGGTAATATACAGCAAATCTGAGGCATGAATGAGAGTCAAGATTGCCTAGCAAGCTATTTATTGAAGATATTTACTAAATTTACTAAAAGATAAGGAAACAATCTAAGTACATAGACTAATATGGAATTGAATTGTCCTACAATAACAAGTATGATCACCTAATTTTTCTCAGTTCAGGTTCTGAGTTTGGGCTACTTATATTTCTGAATATAAGAACCATATACTGCTGAAGAGAAGTAAACACGTTTATTTTTATCTTCTTTGTTATGAGGTGACAGAATCTGTTTCAGATAAATAAAATTACAGGAAATTGTGGACTTGAAACTTCAAAAATGAAGTTGCAAAGTCTATGAACCTTAATAATATATTTTTAAAAATATTGATAGACTCTCTAGTGCAGATTGCCTGTTAGTAATTAGAGAAACTTCCTTTTACATATGTGAGATTGGCAATAGTCAAAACTGGGTTTGACTTCCCCCTCCCTTTTTTATTCTGCAAATCACAGTACTAATGCATTTTAAACAGATTTTAAAGGCTGAGCTCCTGATTTAAGGTTGGCCACCCCCTTAAACGCCTACAGTCCATTTACCAAGTGAAATAACAGAGTGAAAATAAACTTTTGACCCTGAAAAGATCAGTGGCTATAGAAAGACTTTTAGCCCTTTAAATTACAGGTTGCAGAAACATTACACTGAATCTTTTGATCCTTAAATTGCTTTCTACATTCTAGATACCTTGCATCAAACTCTAATTCCCAGCTACCAAAGAGATCTTGATGTAAGGCATGATGGCTAGCTAGCTACAACTGAGTTTAGTATGAAATAATAGAAAAGCTTGCCTTGGAGAAAGCAGGAAATAACCTGACCGCAAGAAAATGTTTGAAGTGCTTATTCTTCTGTAAACAGGAGTTTAGCTTTTTTCTGCTTTTTACGTTGTTTTGCTGAATCTCTGCCTTTGTACAAGTAGTGTTAGATCTGGTATACACACCTATCTGCTAGCACACTTCATAAATATAATCTTAGCTTCCTCAGAAGAGAATTTCCTGGGTCCTCACTCACCCTCTGGTATTTACTGCGCTTTGTAGTGCGTGAAATCCTGTAGTCAGCTGTGCCCCAAGTGGACCAGATCAGTGTTTTGGGTGGGGAAACCTCCTTTTGCGCATTCAGTCAGAAGCATTAGAATAGCTTAGAAGCCAGGGATATGTCATGTAAATGAACTCAAGCAGCTCTACTACCTATTATACTCAGTTTCCTTCTATTCTGAGGGGCCTCATTTGGTCTAGGAATTAGTACAGCCCTAGGGCTTCTCTATTTGATTAACCAGGGCCTGGATTTGTTAAACTCCCAGACATGCTGCAAAGTCCTTTTTCCTTCCTGGAAGCTTTTGAGGAAGGATTCAAAGGTGAAAGGGTTGGAGGTTAAAGTTCTGACCCTCCTCTCTTCCAAACCCCTTCCCTTCAAATTGAGAACAAAACAAATCACTTAAACATGTGCCTATCTAACTCAGTATTGCCATCTTTCATATGTTTTATGTTGATCTTAAGGCTTTAGCTGTGGGAATTGAGATTAAAGTGCTTAGCTTTCAATTAAAAGCCAGTTTTGTCGTCCTTGTGGTTCTGGACTATGGTTTGAAAATGAGTCCAAAGAAAAATTATATTTTAAACAAAATACTTCCCTGTTATGTTGGACTGTAGTGACTGACTGGAGATTTTTTTAATACCTGCTTTTGGCAATATTGCAAACTGAAAGCATGGAATTACTTCCAGTAAAATAAATGGGCCTTAACATATGTTTTATAAACCTTAGAGTTAGAGTCTGTGAATTACTTAAGGACAATATCACAAAAATGTGACACACCACATACAGGAAAGTTGTCTAACTGGAAAAACAAATTGCATCTTTGTGTTGCTAGCATAATCCTTTAAAAAGTATTCCACTACTCGGGGGCTGTGATGATTTGGAAACTATTACACATAGAAGATCAAATTTCTGGTTGCCTTCATGGAATTGCTGTGTGATGGAGTGTCCTGCATTAAGTGATGGTCACAGGGGATATGTCACATGTTTTTTGGCCAGTAACAACATAATTTGCAAAAAAATTACATAGCTACTTATTTAGGCAAAGAAACCCTTGGATAATGTCTCAGATGTGGATTTTAATAGTCCTCCTAGGATTTTTTCTCCCTCCTCTGCTTGTGAGGAGGAGGTAGGGAATTGAACGAGGTAGGGTAATGGATGAGTAGAGTACTTTGTACTTGGCAGGGTTTGCAGTCTAGGGTTGTATTTTTCCTTTCTGCAGCGTACCCCCTAGGGAAGATGCCTGTATGCAGAATGTTCAATTATCTAAGCTGTCAGGAACATGCATATTGTCCAAATGAAGGCTTGCACAGTTTCCTGGAGATCTTTATAGATGGCCTAGATCTTCCTCTCATACCTTTAGTTTAAGCACTGGATTAATAATAATTTCAGACATTTACCTTAAATCATCATGTGAGTGTGCATAAAACAGAGAGGTAAATTACAAAGGGAAGAGACAAACTGTCATGGAGGTAGTGTTATTTTTTTGTTTTGTTTTTTTGTCTGCCAGCTAATTAGGTATACTACAGCAACAATTTATGGAAGATTGTTTTCTCGTCCCAGAAGATGCCAAGAACATTAAAGACCTTAATGTCAGTATTTTGTGTTCAGAAAGAGAAAAATCAAGATATTCTGAATGAAAGAGCAAGAAATGGCTTAGATATGTGGGCTGGAGGAGTTTGGTAGGAAATCTCCTGACCAGGAAAGATGACCATGTGCTCAGCTTGAGTTATCCCTGTCCGTTTGAGACAAAGAGGAACCAACATATTCTGTAGCTTCAACAGGAGGTCACAGGCAAGCTCTGAGAAAATATGTGAATTGAATTAGATAGCTGTCAGTTTGCTTAGCAAAGGTGTCTAACTAATAGAATCTAAGCTACTTAGTGATCTACTTTATTTTGGTATGAATGAAAATAAGCAATGTAAGTAATGGGAGTTGTAACTACCTTTGAGGAGAAGCGTGGAGATTTGCTATCTTCCCTACTTCTTGCCATCTACAAGTTCCTATTATCAGCCTCCACTACTCCTTGGAGGAAAATGCTGGAAAATGCACAGAGAGCCATTTGTTCTAAGCTTTCAGGAAAATTGTCAACACTCAAACCACATCAGCATTCAAAACTGTGAAGCTGGGAATGACCTCTATCTGAGAACAGAGCCCATAGCTGAGGGAGAGAGAGAGAGATTGAGTCTAAATATGTCCAACCTTCTGGTAGGTAATGTAGTGAACAAGTGAACTTTGCAGAAGGATTGTGTGTCTATGTGCCAGCCTTCACTGTCCTCCACCAGATATTGAACAGGACAGCAAATCCTTACTTTAGGCCCTGACTTGGCAAAACAGGTTACATTGCATTGTTTCCAATTACTCCCATGCTGGAAGCTAATCTCTTGCTTAAATACTTAGTAGATTTTGAGCTTGTGGTTCTTTCTGAGATTTGGTTGTAACTTTCTTGTAATATTTGGCAAGTCATCCATCAGCTGTACAGGTAGAAAAAAACCTTAGCTGCACAGCCCACACACAGGGCAGAGAATTTTGCATAGCTTTTACACTGGTGGGCTTTTCTTCCTGCCCCTGTGTTGTTACAGCTCTGCTTGTGACTTGCTTTTCTTCTTTTTTTTCTTATATGAAGCTCAGGAGAGAGAAGCCTGCCAGGAACTCACAGTCTTTTGACTTGTAAATGCCTCCTTTCCTCAGCAAGGTGGAAGCATGGTAGCTACAAACATACTCATCTTTGCCCATCTTCCACAATGATTTTGGAGGTGGTTATGTCTGGAAAACACGCTGACACTCTTTGCAGACAGACACCATTGAAGAGGAAAGTATCCATGTCATTGCTTTATAAAGGACCCCTTTAAACTAATGATGCATTAATGAATGGACTGGTCTGTTGAATCTTTCTTGTGTAGGAAGGGCACAAAGTCATTTCACATAAATTGTAGCCCATTATTATAAATAGTTTGGCATGGGTTTTCCTAGAGGTGGGACTTAAAGCTATATGTACAGCAGCAGCTGTGGTGACATGTTATGCAGAAACTCTTTCTGTGCTGGAGCTGGTGTTGCAAGTTAACAGCACAAGGGCACATATTTAGAGACATCTTACAGCAGCAATTCTGAATAATACTGAAAGTCTAAAAAATATTTGTGTGTACTTGAGTTTCCTTCCCTTTCATCAATTCCCAATGATCCCTATCTTAACCAACTACATTCATTGTATATCAGATTTAATGATTAAATTACTCTCTCTCTGAATTACACTTTATTTTTTTTTAAGAAACAGCTGTGTAAATTGTTGCTATGGTACTCCTGGAAGTGTGACTTTTCCCTCCTACATCTTATTTTCAGGGTCTGTGCTAAACTGGAAGCAAGATCAGGTATTGCCCAGTGACATACGTTTATATTTAGGTCTCTGGCAGCTTTCAGTGGGGGGTTTTCTCTCCTCTCAGTTGCATTTTAAGAAGGTTACACAAATTCTTGAAAAACTCAGGAAGAGGGACAGTAATTTTGCTTGAGTTTGCAATGTTTTTTGCAATATTTGTGCTTAGGTAGATTTTCTTGCTTTTACTAAATAGTTCCTCATTGTTTTAAAATTCCTATTGGCTTTATCCCTCAGACCACCCTGCTGAGCCTTGGTACTCTGCTTGTCCTCAGCAGGAATTCACAGTGAAAATTTGAATACCTTCAAACTGGTGACTGGGACCAGTGCCAGCCACACCTGGTACTGGGCCTTGCCTGCTACTGGCGAGCCTGCAGGTACCTGTTCCTCAAAGCAGCATTTTGGTTCTCCTCCTGATTCCACAGCTGAATCCTGCAATTCACACACATGGATATCCTGTGTAGCAGTGTGATGCAGCACGTGCAGAAGAACAGCAATGGAAATGGAGACTGTACACCTTGTAAAGGTGAGTGGGGATATTTTCTTTCATTGTGTTTTCTTCCTTGTGATGAAGGGGTTTGGGTCTTCAGAGAATAGGACTTCCTTTCTTTGCTTTCCAGGAAAGCTGCTGTGTTTCTCCTTTCCTCCGTGAACCTCCCAAGATTTTGTGTGTGCATATGTTATTTCACAAATGGTATTTGGACAGACAGGAGGGAAAACAATTACTTTTTTTTTTTTTTTTTTTTGACTCTCTAATATATGAGAATGAGTTTGTTGGTATCTGACTGGGAGCAGTGTTTTGTTAGTTTTCTTTCTCTGAAGCCTGAGATTTAGTGTTACTCTTTCTCGCTCCAAAACTTGTTCTGTGGTTCTTGTTTAAGAATTGCTTATTTATTATTTTTGCATTTTTTAAAAATGTCTAACACAGGCTTTTATTAATAACACAAACGTACTATTCATACTCAGAAGCACTTTATGGTAACCAGCCCAACATATGATTTCCAATTAATCTTACTTTCTGTTTATTTGTACCCCTTAATTTTATATCTCAAACAAACAAATAAAAGCATGCTATTTTGGGGCTTTTATTGAGCCCTGTACTTTCAGGACTGACTTTGGCTCCCAGGTGCTTCCCTGCAACTTTTTCTAAACCCAGGGAAATTTTCACATCCAGAGAAGAGTGAGGAATTTAGTCCTCAGTCCTCCGGGTTACTTAACTCCCTTTAGAATATTATTGTCTTCAGACTTGTTGCCTGACTGACATCTCAGGTATTCTTTGGTGTGAAGTGCCTTAACCCAGCAATACTAGAGATGACTGATACCAGTTTTGATTAGTAATTTTGCAATAGATTTTTAATGTAAATAGTCCATTATACCCTACATCAAGAGAAACCACTGGCACAGCCAAAGGACTTTATGTGCTGCTTTCAGCTGACCACAACCAGGCCAGGTTTGGTGTCAGGGCTCTGAGGACACCAGAAGCCCTGATGCTCCTGACTGGCAACCCAGGGCTTCCTGGAGCCACCCTGGGTACTCTGCTTCTGTCTGGGGTGGTGAGACAGGCTCTGGCATCCAGATCCTGCCTTGACAGACCCCCATGGGGAAAATTTGGTACAGTTGCTGTTTCTCCATCTGCTCCTCTATTTTCCCACTCATTTTAAGTTTTGGAAGTTCTTATTTGCCTCTGGTTGATTGTTTACTGGGTTTCCCCTCAAGTTCATTCTCTCCTTTACCTGTGCATTTTTTTCATGTAGGGATAATTTAGCTGGTGATTAATTGTATTGCACCAACATTACTTTACCTAACTACATTTTGCTGCCAGTGAGCCTGGCATGAAATGCTCGTTACATGTAAAGCTGCTTTTTTTTTTCCAACGAAAAACCCCCTGCATTTTTGGGGAAGAGGTGGATGGCTCAGCAGCTTGTAGCTAAGTCCTAGTGACAAACTCTAAAGAATGGTACCTGTAATTATCTGGAGAATTTTTCCCCCCTCTTGTTTTCCTTGCCACACAAACTGTGGTTTCTGTTTTCTCTTCACCATCTTTCTGTCTTTCTATTGTTGCAGAGTGGTTTTTAAAGTAACAGTGTGATCTATTCATCTGGAAATGTGATTGAAAGCCGTTTACTTGAAGTATCTTCTGTAATTTTGGAAGATTGCTCATGATTTTGAGGAAGGCAGGGAGAGCTTATGGCATTTGATGACTTGGAATTGACCAAATGTGTAGCTGATACAGATCTCACCCTCATAACTGTTGAATAAATTGCTATTTTATTTCTTCTCACTTGTATATACAAGTATTTTGCAGACGGTATTTGGTTTAGAGGTAGGGAATGACTTTGCCTGGTGTTTCTGTCTGCTCTTTTTTTTTTTTTTTCCACTATTTATAGGTCTTTGAACGTAAGTGACGAAATGTATATCACAAATTGAGGAAGGATTCCCAAGACACCCAAATACCTGGGTTGAAGCACTTAGTGGGAATTCCTCCTTTTTTTTCTTTTTTTCTTCTCTCTCTTTTTTTTTTTTTTTTTTTAATTCTTTTAAATGCAAAATCCTACTGTTCATCTGTGTGGTTATGAATGCGTGCCCTAGAAAGATCCTGATGGCATTTGTATTAGCTTCTACAACTGCTTTTGATTTGAGATGTGAAGCAGGGGTTACACACTGTGTATAGTTACAGAGGTTGCACTGCACCTCTAGCCTGTATCTTTGTACATGTAAGGAGGGCTACAGAGACAGGCTGTTTGTTTGTTGTTTTTTTTTTTTTTTTTTTTTTTTTTGTAAGTGCCTCTCTGTGCCTTTCCTGGACTTGTGGGAAAGTTGGCTCTGCTGATGGTTGTTTCCATTGAGGTGTCTGAGAGGGCTTTCAGCCATTCAGCTGTGCTAGCAGAAAGTTCATTGTTGATTTGAGAAGAAATGGTGTAATTATATAGGAAGAGGGTCAGGGGTAGTGGGGTGAGAGCCCATGACTGGTAGAGATGCTGGGCTCTGTACCTGGGTGCTGTGTGTGGTGGTCCTGCATGCCATGTGGGGTGGCCCCCATCTACAGCAGCATGATCCAGCCCCGTGGCCTCCCATGCCAGTGTGTGTGGGATAGACTCAGAAGGACATCAGAGCTGAAAATGAGTGCATAGCCCTGAGGGGAATGTACCAAGTCCAGCACTGCTGAGGTTCTGGTAGGGAGACTGGCAGCCTGGAGCTGCCATCAGCTGTGATGGGGGCAACGCAAGCCTTAGCTCTAGATCCAGCTTCATCCTTGTTCAACAGTCCCTGTTAGCCCTCAGCTCTGTTTGGTGAGCTACACACTCTTGCCTATGCAAAATAAATTTCTACCTTTGGCTTTGCTGCAGTCATAACCCCCGGGCTTTTATCAAAAACAAAAGTGGCCATTGAAAATGATTTGGTGAGGAAGATTCCCTCATCTCTCATCTGCCTCTCTGGCAGTGCTTTTTCACTTCATCATAAGGGGGCTGCAATAGGCAGAAAACATGCCATGGAATCATAACAAAATATTTGCTTTGATGTTTTTCCAGTGGAGAGGGAAGGCAAAGGGGAATATGGGTGGTGTTGCAAAGTCCTATTTCTGCCAGTGTTGTGTCCTGTGGGAAGGGTGGGCAGTGAGCTGCCTTCCTGGCTGTGTTTGGTGGGAGGGACCTGGGAGGCATCCTCTGAGGCACCAGCTCAGCTGGAAGGCTGGGGATTGGGGGTGGGAACAAAGGAGCATCAGCTCCTGACAGGGAGACAGCCAGCCCATCAGTGAAGGGATTGATTTTTTCCCACCAAAAGGTCTTCTTTGTTTTTCTCTTGGTAAAAGAAGAAAAAAAGAAAAAAATGCTGTTCTGTTTATTTTTTTTCTCCTTGAAAACGTTTCATTTTTATTTTGAGGAAAAATAATAGACAATTTCAGACAAAATATTTTCTTTGAATGCTTTCATTATGTTAAGACTGGTATCTGTAGGAGAAGGATGTTTCTGTGTGTGGTTTGTCCATGTTTATGCATGTGAGAGGGCTTAATCAGCTGCATCTGCCTAGACATATGAGGGGCAGAGAGCTGCTCAGTTCAGCTCTCCCTCTCTCTGTAAAGCAGGTAGGAATCATCAATAAAAGACAGGAAGACCAGTGCTGCTCTGGGATTGTACATCTGTGCAAAATTTATTGGAGTTGCATGGCTCTGACCCTAAGAAAAATTTGCTCCTACCCATCGCTTTTCAGTGTAATTTGTCCTTCTGTTTTTTTCTGTTGATTTTTTTTTCTAGTGTATGTGAATTATTTTTGAGCAGGAATTACCTCAAGCAGCCCATATTTCTAATACATTGTAACACACAAAC
Source organism: Phaethornis superciliosus (assembly GCA_023637945.1). Taxonomy (NCBI): domain Eukaryota; kingdom Metazoa; phylum Chordata; class Aves; order Apodiformes; family Trochilidae; genus Phaethornis; species Phaethornis superciliosus. Next base: position 111,965,255 of record JAJQWJ010000002.1, read on the forward strand.
TTATCAGAGTACACTGGCAACCTTTACTTCCTTGCAGTCAAGCACAAAGGTGTTCTGGATCTCCTGGAAATCTGTTGCCTCTTACAAAAGGAATTTCTTTTGCCTCAGATGCAGCTGTGGCATTTTGCTTCACTGATAACAATGAAGGGTAATAAAGATACAAGTGCAGCCTTCATGAAAGAGACCAGTAAAACATCATTACTTTGAAGGAACTGTCCTGGTTTGAGCCAGGACAGAAGCAATTTTCTTTTTAGTAATTTTACTCTTACTTGATGAATTGTACTGAAAGACTGCAAAGCCTTCTTATTTCAGTTCCCTACACAGTAAAAAAAAAAAAAAAAAAAAAAAAAAAAGCCTTTTTGGTCTTAAGAGCTCTTAATTACTAAAGAAAAGTGACCTTACATGGTCTTTAATTTCTGTTTCACGTATGCATGCCATTAAACCTATCAACCAGCCAAAAAAATCAACTGGAATTATAGGTATGTCAGCTCTTCCACTTGACATGCTTCCGAAGCCCCTAAAGACTGTCTGATGTGTAAATACATTTTAGCAAAGATGTGGTTAAAAATAGAAGGGAGTCAAGAAATTAACTACTGTTGCTCAGAATTGATTGGAGTAATTAATTGTAAATAAGATGATGAGGCACTACCTTGGTACATGCAGTAAGGTACAGCCATGCCCCTCCCCACCAGGTGGGACTTGTAGCAGAGCACCTGGGCAGGGGTCAGGCAGTCCCTGTGACACCCAGGCTGCAAGGAGGGAGGTTTGTGCCCCTAAGATAAGGGACAAGATAAGTAGCTGCCTAAAGCCATAGCAACTACTAAGCGAGAGATTTAGGTGGAATTAAAGCCATCTGGATCTGTCATTTAGCCTTTCTGTGGATCAGTTCCCCCATCTGCAAAAAGGCAAGAATTGAGCTCCTCGTGAGTAGAGCTCTCCTCTCTTTTCTGCATGTCAGGATGGTGCCTGGTAAAAAAAAAAAAAAAAAAAAAATTAAAAAAGGCCCTGATCTTGTTTGGTGCCTCTAATTATTACCATAATTCATATATAAAAACTAATAGCACCAGTAAGATTAGAGCCTCAAAGTGAGCTTCTGCTGTTTAACACTCACCCTTTCCCACTGAAGCCTGCCAGGGTGTTACGGAACACAGAATTTGGCCTTTAAGGTTTCAGTGTACAGTATGCACATCTTGTGCTGAGATTAAATATGAATATGTTTAAAGGTCTGCTTTCAATTCAAATTCTGAGGGCTTGCCAAAGTAGCAGAGATTGAGATAGGATCTTTTGTACTATTAATTGAAGGCTATGCTTTTATTTCCTTTAAATTTTTTTTAAAGCCTCCCTTCTGTGGTGGAAGATATCTTGCTGCTGCTTGGATTGATTCCAAATACTGTTTTCCCCTTCAGCTAGAGCTGCAAAATGTAGTGGGTTTGATTCCTCGCTAAGTCTCTTTTGTTAAATACTCGCAATTCAGAGTTGCAGATACCTTAAGGTGAAAGGGAGACCAGATCAAGATGCTATTAGCTGCCACTAGAAAGAAAACATCCCATAATGTCATATGAGTTAATAACTTTAAGTAGCCTGTAAGATGCTGCTGTGGAATTAAATGCTTAACAATAATTCAAAAACGGCTTACAGAAATTTAAGAATGTGGATCATTTAGTATAGCTGAAATTATGCTCCTGGCATATATGTATGACACATGAGAGCACTTACCTGGAAATTTATTACCCAGCTCTGAGCAAACAAAGCATGACCTACATTTGACTAAAGTCAGCTGTCTCTGGCTAATCCTATGGGCTTCTTTTTATTAATGTCACAATTGCTAATGTGGTATAACATTGTCATTACTGAATAGCACAGCGGGATAAGCTGCAGCTGTTATTTCTCTTTCTATACCTACTAACTCATTAAATTTGAGTTTTGGGGAATACAAATTGTAAAGATTATTCAAATTCTGATTGAGAAATGAGACTACTGGGAAATTGATGGTATATAAAGTAAAACTTTGAATCAAGGATTTGGGTATTTTTTACAAAGAAGACTGGAATATTCACAATGGATTTTTTTTTCTAGTTCCTCAGAATTAGGCTTCAAATTGAACCCAAGATGGAATAGCTAGAAAAGTAATAGAAAGATAGACATTATCGCATAATATGCTACTATTCTTTCAGATGTAAAAATAAAGTGCAAATCTTGTGTAGTGAGAACACCGAATAATGAATGAGTTCTGTACCAAGAGATCAGAAAAATGCTTAACTATCCCATTGTTATTTTAAATAGCATAATTTCCTCACTGAAAATACCTAAAGTGCACTGAAAGCTAAAGACTACGTTTTATTTTTTCCCCCTCCCAAACTTAGAGAATTCTGTAGCATATATAGAGGTCTTCGAACTTTGGTATTTCCACAAAAACACACTGCAGCAAGAACTGACTTCTTCAAGAGAGAAAGGGAAATTTTCTAATCTGCCTGTTTCAGGATTGGGACACTGGTGCTCCTTCTTCCTTTAATTATGCTAGACTTTTTTCTGAGAGTCTTACCTTACGTTTACTCTTCTTCTCAGCCAAATGTCTGGTTGAAAACTCTTAAAAAAAAAAAAAAAAAAAAAAATTGAATTCTAGTGTGGGATCAGAACAAAGATCTGCTTTCCCTAAAACTTAATTTTAGCTCCCATCCCAAACCTGTGACTGCTTATACAACCATGGCCAGGAATGCCAGTTTCCAAAGTGAGGTTTTCCAAGCTGGCTCCAGCATTGCAATAGGGAACGTGGCTCTCTGGGAGGAAGACCCCAGGCCCAGGGACCTCCTGGGTGGGAGCAGAGGCAGCCACGCAGCCCTCACACCAGCTGATTGGGAGCCTGGTCACTGGTCAGGCTGGGAGGAGGCATGGCTGGAGCTTTCCCACACCCCAGTTATTTCCTGCTTGCTGCCAAGCCCTTGGAAACTGTGTCAGCCAGAGCAAAGTTAGGTCGGTGCTCAGGGGTCAGGCTGCAGGGTGGATTTTAATGGAGCTAAGCTGATGGTTGCAGCTGAGGATCTGGTCATTAATTTCCATCCTATTGTTACTGTGAATAGGTTTATAAGCTAAATTCAGTGAATGATCTATTACTGTGTTATGGTTTTCAAGGGGTGAAAATCCCTTGACTTTCACAGATTAACCTTGAGAAAGGGAATGGTGTTTAAAGAAAAAAAAAACAACCCACAAAAAAACCCAGAGCTAGAGGGGAAAGGATGTCGGAGGACCTGACAAGTTACAAGTGCCAGTTTGTAATTGTGATGAGAAATACACTGTATTTGGGCTAATCCAGAAGCTTGGTTGGGTCTGACTTTCTTAAATCAAGATTAAAACCTCTTGTATTCTTCAGACAAATTGGCATAAAAATGATCTCTTAGGCATTCATGCACTTGATTATATTTCCTCCTCCTCCCTCCCCTGCCAACAGAAAATAAAATAACTATTAATGCCTCCATTCTCGTTTAAAGGGCGATTTCAGCTTCTAGACTGTTCTTGACAATTTCTGGGAATAGGTGGTCATGTCAACAGTGGATGGTCTCCACTCAGTATGTGAAGGAGATAGATGTTGTGTGATGACAATGATCCCAGAAAATCAGGAAGTTGTATGGAGAGAGGGGGACTGGAACTCAGATGTTATACAGAGCTGGAATAACCCACTGGGAAATCTTCACACGTAGGGATGAATTTATTCAAGGGAATTATCTGGAGTATAATGTCAGTCATATGTATAATCATTGTAAATATAATTTTCCATCTCCCTAAAATTTCCCTGTTTTCTCTTGCTTGTAAGTCTTGATGGAGTCATGTTCGGCGTTTTCCCCCACCTTCTTTTCTTGAACAAACTTCGTTTCATGTGAGCCCACCCTCTCATCTTCAGAATGATCCCAGTGGCCTTCTCAATCTGCCTTTTAACTACTTCCACAAGCTGCAACTGCTACTCTAATAGAGCTTTGGAATTTTGGTATTAATGAGGGAGCCTGGGGACCATAGAGGATAATATGGCACATAAGGGAGGAAATGTTGAGGCTGCTTGTAAAGTGAAGTTGGCCCTGAGTGTGAGGAGCTCCATGTGTGATGATGGGAGGAGAGGCTGCACAGAATGATTCATATGGGAAATATGCCACTGAAAACAAAACATCAGCTCAAATTCTGATGGGGTTTGTAGTGAGAAGAAACACTTTTTTTATTAGGTTGTGTGCATATATGAGTATGCTTGACACTTCACCTTAATGCTTGGTGGACTAGTGCCCAGCACAGGCATTGGCATTCCTGTAGCAGGAAGGACTTGGTGAGCTGAGAGTCCCTGCAGGGTATGACTTGGAAATGGGATGGCATGTGGACGTTCTCATTGCTCCTCTTGTTCTGTGGAAAATGAGGACTTCAGAAACACAAACACAGGCTTTCTGATGTATATAATACAAATAAATATACTAATAAATTGGTTAAATATGCTTTAAAAAACCGAATTAATTGTTGGAGGCTTTTAAACCAGCAGATGCTACAGAATTTATGTTAATTAGCCTCATGGCTGTATGTGGGAATTAGCTTAACGTTTTGTAAGATACAGCCCCCTCAGAATACTTCCCCCCCCATCCCTTTTTCTTCCTTTCCCCCTTTAAAAAAAAAACAAAACAACAAAACAAAACTCCTTGCTATTTTCTACATCATGGGGTTATTGAAAATGAAACGAGTGTTTGCATCCATTGAAAAAATGTGGTTCATCGATGGTGCTTGAACATGGGAGCACATTCTGCCTCTTGACTTTCATATGGCTGAAGAAAATAGACTGTAGAGATAAGTCATGAAATGAACAGGTTTTACGATTTCCTTTTCCCACCCGTGCTGTAGGGCTATTCCTCTTAGAGAACTCTTCACTGAATGAGCCCTTTCTCTTCCTTCCGATTAGTAGTTTGCTCCCTCTGTCTGTAACAACTGATAAAGCAAGGGCAGCAGAACGCCAGGATTGAAGGCATTATTTGGGATCTTTAGATGTACCTATGGGGGAGTGTGGGGCTGCTCATGCGTTTCCAGTAGTTAGAATAAAGTTGGTGAGAACAGAAATCTCTGTGAGCTTGGCTTCATCTTCCCGAGAGCCAAAGCGCTGAACTTATTTCTAGTTTATGGAATTTCAGACTTGGGAAACCCTGTGAATAACTGGACAATAGCCTATCAAAGGCAAAAATAAAAAACTTGTGGGGAGAGCACACTCCTTTTGAATAATAATAATAAAAAAGAGTGGAATGTTTTTGTGGGTGGTGGTGTTTGGTATTTTTTTTTTTCCTCTTATGTATATATACCTATAAGGTTTTAAAAGTATTTACATTTTAGGGAGAGAAGATTCGGTTATTTCACTTCCTCTTCCCTGCTGTCTGCTATCTACTGCATGTTACTTCCATGACATCTGTGTGGTCTAAAAGAGGAACCTTGAAAATGAGCTATTCATACAGCCCTGGGAAAGATGCTGGAGGCAGATATATCTGCCTGCCTCCCTCCTGAAAATACAGTTCTTTTGCTTATAAATTTTTGCTCATATAGTTATTTCAGGGAGAATCACATTTTTTTTCTGACACCTTTCCTGCCTTTTATGTGGCCTAGTTGCCACTGAACAGCTCATATGTTTGACCTCTGCTTGCTGATTTTCTTATGCTAGTGTGGGGAAAAAAAAACAAACTCAAACCCCACCATCAAACAAAATCAGGCAGAAGTTAAGTTTTCCACTGAGGAAAGGCAACTTCTTTTAGAACAAGATCTGAGATCTGCCCCTAATCAAACTAAATACTTACTGATACATTAAAGAACTTGATTTATGACATGAGAAGTGTATGTGTATCAAAAAGACAAGTGAACTTAAAATTGAGAATTTTCATCATTGCTTCTCATAGTGTCAGTAGAAAAGTAAGAGTGTGAGCTTGTCAAGTGGTGTGAGTAAACTGGCATTGCCATGTAGGCATATGGGAATGGGAGAGGACACTGGCCTTCAGCACAGAATTAATATGACTGAACAGTATCCTACAGTGTGCAGAACAACTTGAAAAGTTAAATGGCTGGGAAAAATAAATGTACTTAATAGCTTGCTTGTATAGCTATACTTGGAATCATAGGCCTTTTCCCTTTAAAGAAATGCCATCTTTAATTTCTGGATTTTCCTTTAAGAAGGCAGATAGATTCTTCCTTGGTTGCAGATTAATATGAAAACTTCTTTATCCATTTTTCAACGGATAAACCTGCACTATGTCTTATTTCTAGCTTGACAGAGCAGAAGCTGTAAATCTTCACATAATAAAATCCATTTTGTTAGATATTTCACCACAGGAAGGGCACTACTTTAATCAAGAGGCTATCTGAATTCATGCATGATGATGTCCAAATCTGAATGTTTAAAAAAGCTTATCTGGATCTGAACTTAGAACAATTATTTTTTTTTTTTTAAATTTTTTGGTGAACATGCAAATGACTATATCATGTTATGAAAGTACCCCTTCGTGACTAATAGCAATTATTAGAGTAAAGCTGCCTTTGTTCTCCTTTCATTATCCTCAGAACTAATAGTTCTTGACCATAGTGTAATATCGTTTCTTTGGTAGTATTTAGTTTTCTATAAAAAGGATCCTGAAAGGAAAAACTCTGTGAAGAATAAGGAAGTTCTTTGTGTTACATAGGAAAGATTAAGACTACTGCTTGCCACATGGAGGAGCTCAAGCATCAGGTTAGGAATTGCCATTGCTGCCTGGAGAGCTCATTCCCCGGTCAAGCTGAACTGGAAAAGCAACTCCTGGGAATGCCCTGATCTCGGGGCTGCTCTTGAGGTGGTGCATGAGGTTTCTGTAACTCTGTGGTATTTATGTGTAGGAGCATAATTAGCCTCTGTTTGCGTTAATACTGTTTCCAGCTGGGATGCCATACAGATGCTGAAGACCTTACAGCTACTTACACTGGTACAACCTCTGGCTTTGCTGAACTACTATTTTTCTGCACCTTTCCCTATCTGCTTCTGCAACTCCTCCACCTGCTACAACATACAGGCCTAATTAAGGGGAAAGAAAAAGATTGAAGTTGCTGACAAATATTATTCTTACCTTACTGTGCTGCATCTGAAATTTAAGTAATGTAGGTTCAGCTCCCAGATCTGTTGCACCAACATAACAGGTCATTGACCTGCAGCTATTTTTCAGTCCCTTTTTGTCCTACCAAGAGTTTTATTTTGTTTGGTTTTTTTGTTTGTTTTGTGGAGGTTTTTGGTGATTTTTTTTTTTTTTGTTTGTTTGTTTTTTTAGCTCCAGCTGGATCATCTTCATATGCACTGGCTGAATAGGGGTCCCTGTTTTCTGCTCCTCACCCTCCTCCCCTTTTATGTAGGCTAGATAGTACTTATAAACTAGAAAACATCAAAAACCAGAAATGGGATGTAGTGTGTGGGAGGGAATGGGAATGAGGAGAGAGGTCCCCTGTGCAGCTTGTTTCTTAAAGCCAAGTTTTCAAACCTGCTGACTCAGTAAATGTGCTTGTCCTGGGTTTCAAGTTCTATCTTGGTTCTATCTGGTGGTGTCAGGGAGTGCCTGTGGGAGCTGCTCACCCAGCAGCTCTTCAGCTGGGCACAGAGAGGTGCTGGGTTGGAGACAGGGATGGGCAATTAACTGGGGAAAGAGCAGTCCAAGGACTTTGTTTTCCCTAAGAGCTGCTTTGCACTGGGTATTTCTTGCTGAGAACAGGCTCCTCCCTCCTTTCACAGTAACACAATCACAACTCACAGCCTCTCTTCAGATTAATTCCTGGTTTTATTCATCTTATCTTTACCAATGAATTATTGTCAGACTATTATAGCTCCTCTCCTCTCTTCTCCACTTAATCCTCAGCCTTCTGGCTGTGCTGTTGGTGGGGTTAGGTGTTTGTCTGGCATGGCTGTGGCATCTCCACCGTGCTGTAGGCACCCATAAGCTTTTGGAGACTCCTAGAAAGAAGAAACCACCTCAGAGGCTGGGGTGAACTTCTTAATTTTCCCTTTTATTACTCCTGTTAGTGATCACAGCTGAGGCATTGGATGCTGGCACAGCAGAAGCCTGAAGAGCTTTGGGGTTCTCCAGCCACTTCTACTTTGTGCAGCTGGCTCACGAGGGAAACAGCAGCCCCATATGTTTTGCAGGAGGAAAAGGTGCTTTAAAGCAGAAATTGCTGCTGCTTACCAGCTCCTTCTAAGTTACTGTTCCAGTTTTTTGTTCCATCGTGTGCTAAAACTGCAAAACTCAAGTTTTCTGAAGTTGATGGTTAACGTATATTCTGAAATGGTTTTATTTTACTTCGATGACAAATTAGTGAAAAAAATCTCTAACTTCTAAATTTGTAAATAATTCTGAAATACTTTTGTATTTTTGAAAATCTTTTTCTGGAGAGGCTAAGATAAATGATGTTAGTTGCAAACAGCCTTTGTTTATACAAATTATTTCATTTTTACATACTTTTGCCTCTGAAGGATGTGAAATCTCTCAACTTGTTTTACAGGCATGTCTTGCCTTATTTCCCGAGATTTAGTGCCCAAAGATAGAGCTCATGACCTTACTGTCTGAAGTAGTTTAGAAATGTGACACATATGATGGCTGCAAGGGTAGCTGCTATTGCTGCAATTCAGCTGGAAGAGTGGCACTAGGAATTAATTTCTAGAAATCCAAGTTTTTTTGTGTGAGCTAGTACATCTTCCTGGTCATGGGTGTGAGTAAACAAGCTTCATTTCTAATATACTAAATTTGGTTCAAGAGTTCAAGTTGGAACCTGGGCTTAGAAATGTGAATAATGAAAAATCTGCATTAGTACTCTTGCATTTTTTCCTATCTGCTGCAATATTAGAAAATACATTGAGTATGTTAATTCAGTAAAAGGTGTGGTAATTCCAGCAACATAGCACAGAATCTTTTCCAAATTAGCAGTTAGGGGTGATGAATTATATATTTTTGAATTGCTAGAGGCAAAGTGTAAAGTTTGCAGTACCAGCTATCACAATCTGCTTTACACTTTAAAAAATAAATGGCATGCAAACCTTCTTGCTGAATTCCAGTGAAAAAATAATAAATTGTCAGAAAGGTATACATTGTTCCTAATAAAATACATAGGCCTTGTATTAAGATGCAGCATTAGACAGAGTAAAATAGACTGTCCAAGAAATGCAAGGTAGTCTTAATTCTATAGATCAGGAATGCTGGAAACTTTAGTAGTTAAGGCTAGAGGATCCCCTTACGGAAACCTGAAGCGATTCAACTGTGCAACTGAGCAAATAGAGGAGTCCACTTCACTGCGTAGAAATTTGCATTTGTGGAATTGCATGGGGAATAGGAGTGAGGAGATTTTGGCCAGGGAAGTGCCTTTTGCCTCTGCTTCTTGGCATTTTAACCTAATTAAAAGAAAGAAAGCTTTCCCTATATAGCTGTCCTGTATAAATGTACAAACTTCACAAAACCCTTCTCTCTTTACTTCGGTAGTTTAAACAGCCCATAATGACTCTCAGGTGAAAGAATTAATCTTGAGTTCCATGCTGAAATCTTCAAATAAGGTAATTCTTGAGGGATCTTTGAAAGAGCAGAGTTGTGCAGACCCTTTTGAGCAAGTCATTAATGAAACAGCTTTGTGATAAATAGTAGTGTGCTAATGACCTGCGGGTGGGCTTTATAGAGAAAGGCACTGATCTCTTGGGGTCAGTAAAGATGGTATTGCAGATTTAGCTAGAATAAGGGTGTTAATACTTCTGTTGCAGACACAATCCATTTCAAGCAGTTAAAATCTCTCCCGAAATCCCAGCTACAGGGCCATTTAATACCTTTCACTTCTTTACACTTGACTTATGCCTTGTGTCTGTATGTTGTATAGAATTGCTCTTGTATGTAACAACCACTGAACTCATAGCGGTTAAAAGCTATCCTTCTGTTTTTGGAAGGATTTGCAAAGGCTTTTTTTTTTTTTTTTTTTTTTTTAATTAACATTTGTAAGGCTTTTTAAGATCCTCAGCAAGGAGCATGAATGCAAGGCTTTCTGTTCTTATTGTGCTAAATCTGGAGTTTTCCCCCAGGCCTCCATTCCTTGGGATTCAAGTGGTGCTGAAAAAGGGCCCAGCCAGAGAGCTTGGCACACCTGCCCCTACACTGTGCCTTCTACAGATCTTGGGCTCCAGAAACTTCAGTGACTTAGAAAGGATTTCAGTGAGAATCCTACCTGCAGGTGCTGTGTTGCCACTGTGCTCCTTTAAGGTGTGTGATCATGGTTTATGGCAAAGGGTTGTATTTGACCTTGGAATTACATCAGGAAAAAAAAGAGGATCATACCTCATTGTTCTCTTGAACAGATAAATTGATCTTGGCTTTTTAATTTTTTTTTTCTCCATTTTTAATTTTACCCATCTTATTCACATTCTAAGTGTTAATTTCTTTGCAGTCTTGAAAACCTGGCTGATAGTATATTTATACAATCACTCTACAAGGATAAAATCTATTTTTGTCACTTAGTTTCCTATTCAGCCTTTCTGTCATTCTTCAAGCTGTTAGTTGTAGAAAATAAAGAGCTAAGTAATGTGTCGTTAGTATTTGCCCCCTTCTCCATTTTTTCCTAGCAATATCATTGTGTCTCCTCTCCCTTCTCCCCCCCTGTCTAGGACATCCAAGAGCAAAGTGAGAGATGGGCAAGGTTGCTACTTCAAAAGTAAAGATTATTAGAAAGACCTTCACCCTACACAAAGGAAAGAAGTAATCTGGGCTGGAGATTATGAGTAGGTAGGATTTTCTGCTTCTATGGCAAGGCAGTGCACTGGGCTGAGGTTGGTGCAAGGCTGGAATGGCTGTGACTTTGCTGGCCTCTTTGGTGAGACATTATTTTGGCTCTGTAGATCAGTTCTGCAGCTCCCCCTCCTCTTCTGATAATCTCTGGCTACATTTGAGATTGAGGAGGATACTACTGGAAGATTTTGAAGAGAACTGTATTTATATGTGTAACTACATGTAACAGGAAGAGTAGTTCTTTGGAATGACCACAACTCTTTAAAGTTTAGGTGTCTAATATAAATCCTTAACAACTGATCTGATGCTTTTCAGGGGTGATCAGTGTTCTCCAGATCCTGGAGGAGAGAATGCTCAAGACCTTTTAAACAAATGCAGTTTTTCTGATGTCCTAATGCTCAAAATTCATGTGGCTGAGAATAGAGAGGAAAAATTTGGAAATGTATTCAGATGTTTCCACTGTATGTTCCCTAACAGACCTGCGTAAAATGTACAATTTCAGAATGAGAAGAATAAAGCTCTGCAAATCTGTAAAGTAGCAGAAATGTCTTTGAGGAGCTACCCCGGTATCTTCTAGGCTAGATGAGATAATGCATGATTAGAATATTTATAATCACTGATGAGAAGTAGGAATAATAATATTCACTAACTGCAGTATTCTTTAACTTCCCTGCAGGCTGAAATGCCTATTAAAGTAGTTGTAGCATGCGGAGTGCTAATACAATATATAAGGATCATTGTGAGGAGAAAATGTTTTAAAATAACTTCTCAGTCTGCAATTTTTCTCTTTGTCTGGGAACGAGATCTTGCTTTGCTCCCAGATTTCAATCTTACTTTGATGAAATGCCATAGGAAAGCTACCTTTCAAGGTGGTGACCTCTGTCTCCCAGTGTTAATATGTACTTAGAAAATGTTATGAAAACTAATGCTGAGGATTTTTCAGATATTAATAACACACTCATTTTCTTTACTAAATGCTGAATGGCTTTGCATTAAACCTGTACATTTTCACTTCAAACATGTGCAGTCTTTCTTTGAGTTGAGTGAAGGTATTTTCACTTTTCTAACATGTGGTTGAGTTTCAGCTGCCCCTTTGAAGTGCTGTTTTAGGTTGTAATCCTCCAAGCAGTCTAGCCAAAAGCTCAGCTGGAACTGCACCAGAACGATTTGCAGGGTGGAAGCCACTGTATAACTTCAGTTCAGTTGAGCAGAGAAATGAGAACACACTCACAGATCCAGCAGAGAGGTCAAGAAATGGGAAGGTTTTCAAAGTTTCCTTGCCTCCTTCCAGCCACCCTTAAGCACCTGCTTTGTGAGGACCTGTCTTTGGCTAAGGCTTTTTCCAAAACCTTGTCTGCATGTCTCCTTTTCTGAATAAGTGTTTTCAAGAAAAATACTGTGTAGGCTGAGAGACATGCCAAAATTAGGATTTAACAATGCTGTGTTATGAATATAATGACTCTGCTTTTCAAATGCTTCCAGTCAGCCCTTGTTCAGTCAGCTTTAGTCTTGTGATTCCATTTTCCAGAAATCCAGCTTTGTATCCCTTTGATAGTCTGTCAAAAACTCCCCATCTCCTGTCTTTTCTATATGCTGCCTCTGAGGATTTAGTCCTGCAAGATTCTGAACATACTGGATATAATTAGAGGCATAAAAAAATCCTTGTGTGCATCAATTGTTGCTCACATCAACTGCTTATCATATGCCAAGCACTTCACAGGCACACAGGATAAAGTTGCCATTCCAGGTACCTCTTCACACACTCCTCTACCTATATATATGTCAGTGGTACTCTTTTCATTCCTGAAATTACACATATACTTTACTACACTGGGAATTAAATGCTCAGCATTTTGCAGAATCGTGGTTTTGAGGACTATCCATGGTGTGAAGTTTGCTGTATCTATATACCTGGAAAACACTTTGTATGCTGATTATATGCAACAGAAAGCAAGGGCAAGTGTGTTCCCAGTGGACTAAGTGACAGCAGACAGGCCCATGGATGCAGCTGTGATGCAGCTTCCAGTTCCTGCCCTCTGCAAATTACCCCCAGTTTGAAAATCACAGCTCTGGGCAGAGGAAAATTGCCTGACTTTTATCAGGGCAGGAGGCTTCTGCTTGTATCATGCAAGCTTTGGGGTTTTTTCTGAGGAAGAAATGGGCATAACATGACTGACACTTGCAGAGTATGACAGACAAACAGATGTAAAGAGCAACTATGTGCAGTTTGGGCTGTTCACTGTTTGGCAGACCAAATCCAGGGAGCTAAATCACTACACGTGAGCTTCCCCACACTGACTCAAAATGACTATAATGCCCACCATTAACACATAGAATATCTTTATGTTATATGTTGCTCCTTCAGATTTCCAACAGAAAATAATTTTTAGTATTTCTGTGTCTAGAACTTTTATGACAAATGGACCATAAATCCCCTCGCTAATATTTTGTGTGCTCTGTGGTATTGGTGATTTATCATAAGGATAATTTTTTAACTTGAGTCACATGAGGACTCCTGTTGTAAACTCTGTCTTTGCTCTAATTCTTCAGCAGTGTGTTCTGACCTAGCTCGCTGCAGCACTTCCAGTTCCCCCTTGAAGATGCTTCAGAGTAAGTTGCGTGATGGAATTTTTATACTTTACTGGTACCGCACTGAACAAATGTAGAGAGAAATATCCCCCAAGCTTAAATAGTCCTTTTTATTGTTTTGGTTTGTTTTTTTGTGGTTTTTTTTATTTTGTTTGTTTGTATGTGTTTCTTGTTTTGGGGTTTTTTTGTTTTTGTTTTGTTCTTAGTACACTCTATGAGCTTATTTAAGAACAAGATGGTTTCTTCAGAAAGAAAACATTACAGAGTTTCAAGGGTAGGAAATGCTTTGAAAATCTTGACACAATCCAAGTAAGCTACGCTATAGAGTATGTGTCAGTGACATCCCACTTATGTCTAGTCCAGTGGATGGGGAAGCCTTTGGTTATCTCTCTTCACACCATAATGCAGCTCCTTGCTTCTATCACTTTACATTAATAAAACATCCAAATCTTTAAGTCTAGGTTTGTTTCCTTTCTGATAACTGAAAGAGAAGACAGCTTTTCTTCCAAAGCACTTCATATCTCTGTACCAGTCAGTTGTAAAGCTCAAGGGGCATCTCTTCTGTAATCTTAATGCACTGCTTGCACATCTCAGACTCTTGATACATAATCCTTTAAACAGCAGTAAGAGCTCTGTCCTGTGATAATAAGACTTAGACAAAGATGAGTCAGATTTATGACATTGGGCATAGTTAAACTAATTATCCCAAACATCTGTTTAAACTGATTTAGGTAAAATAGTCAGTTCCTGAATACAGCCTGTAAATCTAGCATTTTTTCAAGGCCTAGAGCAATCAGTGCCAGTACAGAGTCACAGAATGAATTTTAAAGTAGACAGTTTATGCCAAGTCTTTCTTAACAGACTTGCAGGTCTAGTGGTAATAGGAAATAAAAAGACAGTGACACTCCATATGGGAATGAGTCAGTTATGAAGGACAATCTGAAGCTGTACAGAAAAACATACTCTGAACCGGAGTGGTCTCTAGAGATTTGTGTATGTGTGTGGCTTTGGTGTTTTTTTTTTGTTTTTTTTTTTAATCTTGAAAAGGAAAGTTTCTACTGAAAAGGCTTTGCATCAGACATGCTTTTTTTGATCAAAAAAGCATGGCATTTATCTTAATTTTGCTCTTTTCAGCTTCAATGACACCATTTTGCCCCTGAGTGGGAGTAAAGTTAGAACAGTGCTGAACGGTTTTGACAGTTTTTTTCAAGCTGATAGTTTCCTGGATTCGCCAAGAACTTTACCTGCTTGGCACATAGAAATAATACATTTCAGACTAACTCTTGGATATTTTATGAAGCCATGCAGAATGTCAGGATATTTATGACAAAGTCCCTACATTTGTTTCTGTTTTCAGACAGTAGAGATGAAAAATATTTTTTGCATGTATGCATGTGTGTACACTCTTATAGATAGATCTATATAGAGGTTTAGCTGAGGCTATGGTGCGTTGAAAATTTTTGAGTATAGTTGCATTTTTTTTTGATTGGTTGGTTTGTTGATTTTTTTGCTTCTTTTTTTAGCTGAAGTTGTCTAAATTTGTTCCCAGTTGGGAACCATTGTTCTAGACCAGTTGCTTCCTTTAAATATAAAAAACCTAAACCCATTCCTTTAAAATGAGTGTCATTGAGCAGGTTTTTAAAAAGGCTTTTTCAGTAAAGCTGCCTAAATATCCCTACTTATGATTTAAACAGAGGCAAGACTGGCTTTTGACACTGGAGTACTTAGTGTGCTGTCATAGGTCACATATATTTGGTTTAGTTGTCTCTCTCTCCGGTGGTGCTATTTCTCTCCTTCCTTTATTAATTTTAATTAAGATCCACAGGTGATTTAGGAGCAGTGAGTCTAAATTACCATTTCATTCAGTCTGGAATTCCAGTGATTTGACATTGTTTCTTTCACTGGGTCCAACAGTCACTTGTGGTGTCTCCTGTGAGCCTTGCACCAGGGCCCAGGGCTTCTTTGCAATGGCTACTTCTAAACCTGTTTGGCACATTATAAGAGAAATTGATGAAACAGGAATGGTTTTTACTTTTTTGACTCGGTTAGGATGAGTTGTTAAGCTCATGTATGCACCCCTTCCCAGTGGTTTCAAGGCACAAAGTCTTGCTGGGGTTGAGCCCTAAGGCATGCAACAAGCTCTGCACCTGGAATGATGCTCTGGTATGCCTGTGCTGACCAGCCCTTATTTCTCTGCATCTTTGCAAAAAGGAAAAAAGAATCTCCTGAGCATAACCCCCTTCTGAACTCACCTAGCAAGCAGAAAATAAACCTGGGGAGAGTACTGGGCCTTTTCCTTCTGGCTTCTGTGACAAAAGGTTTTTGAAATTGGGTTTTAAGGTTATGATTACTGGAATCTGGAAGGTCTGCCTCTAAGAAGAGACCTGTAAAAGCAAGTGAGGGAACTGGGGCAGATGCTTTTCCAGTAGGAACCATTTAACCTACCTGACCTGAGAGTAAGGTTTGGCTCTGTGCCTAAGAAACAGAATTTCTGCCTTGCATTCTCCTCTGAAGACCAGATCCCCCCCAAAATGGGTTTCTTTGCTACTGGGTTTTTCTTTCTTATAGCACTGTGACAGTTTCTATGTGACTCTGGGCTTATTAAAATGCTAAATTCTGCTGAGGAAGGTGAGAAATCACCCATTCCTAAATCACCTTTAAGATTTAGGTTCTGTAGGCAACATGTCCAAAACCATCTAAAGCTTCTTATAATTTTTGTCTCCTACTTCCTTTCTGGTTAGTTGCATGTCATACGAAAAACAAACAAACAAGCAAACAAAACAACCCAAACAAACTACAACAAAAAACACAAAAAAACCCCAAAACCCAAACCGCAACCCCACAAAAAAAATCAGAGATTGGATTTGCTGAAGAAAAAAAACCAAACTCAAAATGACATGAAAGTCAGGAGGAAATTCAAACTTCATTAAAGAGCTGTTGAAAGAATTTCAAAAGCAACAACAGTTTTCTATTGGAGTAGCAGATGTTACAACATAAAACCCCTCCCCCAGTTTTTTATGGAATGTGAAACTGTTGGACACTTTCTCCTTTGAAGGAGCTAGACATGAGACTACAGATCTTTGTTTCAGGGAATTTGAGAATGTGTCAGACACCTCTGTGTATAAGGGGACTTTGAAGTACATTACTAAAGTCTGTACTTGAAAGAACAAGCTGCTATATAACTTCATGTGAAAGAGAGCTTCAAAGAATGCTGAGCGGTAGTGAAAGATGTGCAGTTACTAAATTTACAATAAGGAAACCTAGTAAGTTTTCCTTTTTGTGTATAAAAGCAGCATAAAATTTATGTCAGATGGTGACTGAATGGATCAGTCAATGCATGATCCAGAATTCTTTATCACTTAGGTAACAGTGATGAAACAGCCATTGTTGTTCAAGGTGGTGAATTAAGCAGATTGCTGTGTTTTTCAACCTTACATGGATTCTTCTCTTCAAAATAACTATTTAGTTGAGCAACGTGTGTTTGCAGCCCAGAAAAACAGACGTATCCTTGACTTCCTAAAAACTTATCTTGACCAGCAGATCAAGGGAGGTGATTCTGCCCCTGTACTTACTCCACCCTTGTGAGACCCCACCTGGAGAACTGTGTCCAGGTCTGAGGCCCCCAGCACCAGCAAGACATGGACATATTTGGGCAGGTCCAGAAGAGGGTCATGGAAATGATCATGGATCTGGAGCACCTCTCCTATGAGGACAGTCTGAGAGAGTTGGTGTTGTTCAGTCTTAAGAAGAAAGAGCCCCAAGGAGACCTTATTGAGGGCTTGCAGTACTTTAAGGGGCTTTATTAAGAGAGGTAGAGAAAGACTTTTACCAGGGCTTGTAGTGACAGGACACGGGTTAATGGATTTAAACTAAAAGCAGGTATATTTAGATTGGATATGAGGAAGAAATGTTTTATGAAGAGAGCACTGAGACACTGAAACAGGTTGATCAGAGAAGTTGTGGATGCCTCATCCCTGGAAATGTTCAAAGCCAAGTTGCAGGGGGCTTTGAGCAATCTGATTTACTGGAATATACTCCTGCCTGTGGTAGAATGGTTGGACTAGATAATCTTTAAAAGATCCTTCCAGCCATGGTATGATTCTATATTTGTAATACCTATTAGATATGCTCAGTACCTTAATTTTCTTCAGGAGCAGGATAATTCATCTTGCATAAAGGTATCATTAGTTACCACGCAAAGAGCAGCTAATGCATGTCTGTTTAATTCCCTGTATCCATGGCTTTCAAGTTTGTCCTAAGAAAGATGTTGCTTATTTGGAAGAAGTGAGTGTAGCCAGGATGAAATGGCTGGGAGAAGACTGATAGTGATGAGGATCTGTGATCAAGAGCAGAGGACAGAAATTTGTTACACCATTTTACAGTGCATTAGTTTTGCCATGTAAATGAGCCTTAAATGACTAAAGCAAAACCTTGTACCCAGAATCTTTTTAGAACACCATTATTCTAGATTATAAATGAATGATGAGAGCTACTTTTATATCTAGATCTTTAAAAAAAGACAAAGAAATAAAAGCATCCCCAATTTTGCTACTTCTCCAAGTCACAGCAGTATGTTATCAACTAAACCAATGTAGATGAGTGCTGGCTTCAGTGTTTTCCCACTTAGCCATGAAAGTATTTCATGTTTCTTCAGTGGTTTTGTATTCGACAACACGGAAATAAGGGGGAGACCCCAATCCTTGGGGGTCTTATGTCTTACACATGGCTACTGAGGGCTGCCTTTACTCTTATCATAGAATCATAGAACAATTTGTGTTGGAAGGGACCTCTAAAGGTCATAGTTTTTTCTCCTTTTGTGGGTTCATAAGATGAGTGAATGCCTAAAATCACTAACAAACTCAGTGAATCCACAGTTAGCACTGCTACAACTTGACAGAAGGTCACTCTTCCTTGTTTAAAGATAATTTGGTAGTGTCACTGTCTGTGTGATGGATGACAGTCTGTATGATTTTACATTGTTCCCCATTCCCAATATCTTGCAGTAAATTCCATACAAAAAACATTAAATGAAGCATAGCTGTAATTCTAATACATTATAGGGCAAGTACTTTCAAAAATATCCATTGGAGGACAGTAGAACACAACAAATCACAGGAAGTGTGGTGATTTTACATTTCTAAAAACATCCGCATTTCTCATTTAAAGAAGAAAAGTGAAAGTAGGACATTTTTTATTTGTTTGTTTACATACCACAGTTTGAAAACCTATTATTACCTGACTTTTATTTTGTCCATCATGCCTTCTGCAGTTCCATTATTGCTTTGGTTTTGATTTTGGGACTTCTGCACAGTACTTACTCTCTGACTGCTTCTATAATCAATTGTTCTAATTTTAGATTATACCCAGATGGGCTCAAGCTTTCCCGTTCATTTTTTATTTTTCCTTTTCAGCACTTAATCACTTCCAACTGTTACATTATCTTTTGTTATCTCATCTATATTTAAAATTATTATTATCCCTGCATCTCCTTGCTTGCTTCTCACAGAAAAAATTTAATGAGTGGCCAATCACCAGTAACATAACTGCATTATAACTCAGATAAATGATGAATTGAAGAATGCCTTTGAATCAACATGCTTCTTTATGAATAGAAATTAAAGATTTCAGGGTTTGATTCAATCTAACACAAACTCTCATCTGCCCTCTCAATAACATCCTACTCCTTTCTGCTCACTTTCATTGCATGCAAAATTGCAGCTGCTAAAATTACTTTTTGTCCTCTGTCATTCAGAGGGTGGAGGTAGAGGATAATGGTGTTGCACTTAAACTTTTTTTGTGCTTGCTTCTAAGGTCCCTTACAGCTCTGCACTTTTCTATCAGTTGGGTTATTTGCACCTATGTTATTAACCTCAATTTTCTCTCCAACTTCCCTGCTAGTTGGTCCTCTCCATTTGAAGAAATCTTTCCTCTCCACTTGAAATACATTGGTAGTAGGATGTGATGCCTTGCCTACAGATTTTCTCTTGGAAGTGACCCTTAAATGTGAAATTCTTATTCATATCTTGGTTCATATCTAATTTCCATGTGAGGATATTTTGAAGACTAATGTGTAAATAAAAGTTCAGTGGGAATGGTGGGAGAAAGAGAGAGGAAGATAGATAACAGTTGTGGATAGGGTAGCATGTGCTTTCTGGTTCTACTACTCTGTTAACTTTGTGATGACTTTGTTGTCCCATTTTGATGTTTCCTTGTTCTATCACGTGTAAGCTAGGTTGTGGTTTCACTTTTATATTGATTTAATTAAACTATGCCATGAAACATTTGTTCAGTGGCTGATAATGTGATAGTAATTTCCAAGGAGAAAAATAGTTTATTAAGTATTTTAATAAATAACTCCGTTAAATGTGGCTTTTCACTCATTTTTACGTAGCACTAGAGTAGTAAGTGTGTTTAGGCTTCAGTGACCTTTACAGAACTGCAGTTTTAGTTCCTATTTTAGTTTAAAGGGCAAACTAATGCTCTGCAAAGTTCAGAAATCAATGTTCGTACACACAACAGAAACCATGCTCACTTATGACATTTTCATTTTATTGCACACAGATTTAACTGTGGATCACAAACCTGAGTTAATATTTTATGTTTCCATTTACTGTTACAATGCATGTATCACAGAATCATCCGGGGTGGAAAGGACCTCTGAGATCATCAAGTCCAACCCTTAATCCACTACCACTGGGGTTACCAGCCCATGGCACTGAGTGCCACATCCAGTCTCTTTTTAAAAACCTCCAGGGACGGAGAATCCACCACCTCCCTGGGCAGCCCATTCCAATGCCTAGTTACCCTCTCTGTAAAGAATTTTTTCCTAATATTTAACCTAAGCCTCCCCTGGCAGAGCTTAAGTCCATGCCCTCTTGTCTTGCTGGTAGTTGCCTGGGAGAAGAGCCCAACCCCCCCCTGGCTCCAGCCTCCTTTCAGGGAGTTGTAGAGAGCGATGAGGTCTCCCCTGAGCCTCCTCTTCTCCAGGCTGAACACCCCCAGCTCCCTCAGCCTCTCCTCACAGGACTTGTGCTGGAGTCCCTTCACCAGCTTGGTTGCCCTCCTCTGGACCTGCTCCAGGACCTCAATCTCCTTCCTGAACTGAGGGGCCCAGAACTGGACACAGGACTCGAGCTGTGGCCTCACCAGGGCTGAGTACAGGGGCAGAATCCCTTCCCTGGACCTGCTGGCCACGCTGTTCCTGATCCAGGCCAGGATGCCATTGGCCTTCTTGGCCACCTGGGCACACTGCTGGCTCCTGTTCAGCTTCCTGTCAATCCAGACTCCCAGGTCCCTCTCTGCCTGGCTGCTCTCAGCCACTCTGTGCCCAGCCTGGAGCTCCCCATGGGGTTGTTGTGGCCAAAGTGCAGGACCCGGCACTTGGCCGTGTTGAACCTCATCCCATTGGAATCAGCCCAACTCTCCAGCCTGTCCAGGTCCCTCTGCAGAGCCTTCCAGCTGATCCACACCCCCCCCAGCTTAGTGTCATCTGCAAATTTGCTGATGATGGACTTAATCCCCTCATCTAAATCATAGAGGAAGATATTAAACAGCACTGGGCCCAGCACTGATTCCTGGGGGACACCACTGCTGGGTGGCTGCCAATTGGATCAGCCCCGTTCAGCACCACTCTCTGGGGGTCTCCATCCAGTTCCTAACCCAGCACAGAGTGCTCCTGTCCAAGCCCTGGGCTGACAGCTTTTTCAGGAGAATGCTGTGGGAGACGGTGTCAAAGGCTTTGCTGAATCCAGGCAGACCACATCCACAGCCTTCCCCTCATCCCCCAGGCGGTCACCCGATCATAAAAGGAGATCAGGTTGGTCAGACAGGACCTGCCCTTCCTGAACCCGTGCTGGCTGGGTCTGATCTCCTGCCCATCCTGTAGGTGCTGTGTGATTGCCCCCAGGATGATCTGCTCCATGACCTTGCCAGGCACTGAGGTCAGGCTGACAGGCCTGGAGTTTCCTGGGTCCCTAACCTTTTGTCCCTTTTTGTGGATTGGTGTGACATTCACCAACTCCCAATCATCCAGTGAGCCAGGAATGAAGTATCTGTCTCTCCGCTTATGCTTGTGTGCAAACCCCAGCCACTGTATTTAATTGTTTTAAATTGTAATACATGAGAAAGAAGCACTGATTGAGGGATCTTCTGTTTAACAAATGGCTTCACAGTGATATGTCTGATTAATTTATTCCTATCCCCTACTGTTACTCTCCTCAAATGATTTCCTAGGCATCAAAGCATTGATACAATCAGCTATTAAGTCTTAAAGACAGGGTCTGGTATTATATAGTAAGAGCCATTATTGTTGCTTAATTCTAGGTAGTGTGATACCACACCATCTTCTACAATCCCAGGGGCAGCATGCTAGGAAAACTACTTGTCACTAAAAACTCTTTCAGATAACTTTTTGTTATGTAAAATAGAAAGGTAAATGGGTGGCCTTTGTGTTATTGTGCCTCTCTGTGTATGTAATCAAACCAGTCAGGTCTCTTAAGATTAAGCCCACAATTCTGTTTATTATGGGCTGGGCTGCTCTCCTCCTTCACATGCCAAGTGTTGCCTTTCTCTTCCAATTGCCTTTCTGGTTTTCCTGGCTCCCAGTGCTGTTTAACATTGTCCAGGTAGCTGAGCCTGGTCCAATGCTTGCAGTTAAGATGGTGTTTCACATTTGGGAAGAAATATGAATTGAATAATATCGAATTGATGCTCAAAAAATCTAAAGGAATTATGTCTGAAGTGGTTAGAAATCCCTAAAACAATCTTCTAATTTGATATTTGAGATTTTAAAAAACATGCAGCATATTTTCAAGTTTACACGACTTCTTCCTTTGAGGGGTTACTTAATTACTCTAACTTTAATGACTAAAATTATTATCCAAATTGCATAATACCATAAAATTTTTACAGCTTCCAGGAGCCTTTAACCTCTATTATGTTAAGTCCACTTCTTGCTCATCTGCAATTCATCAGGTATGCCAACTGTTATGTGCTTTGGAGCTCACAGAAGGAATTGAATCCTGCCTTTACATCAATGATAAATTGCTAATGAATCCAATATAATCAGCCTGAAGAGAGATGGTGAATGTGTTAGACTTGCCACTTCTAGCCATGAACTTTAATATTCAATACGACCAAGGACTTCAGTTAAAATTAAAGGCCATTTGATTCTAATGTGAGTCAGGAACACTTCTGTGCATTTGTGTTTAAAGTTATCATTGGCTTGAGTCTTTTCTAATCTAGACTATCTACCATGCCTAAATTTCTCCTGCTTATGCATTATGGGTTCCTAACGTGAATGGTTTTTAAAACTAAATGTCATTCATATATGAAAAGGCATAATGCCATTTGCAAAAGAGCAGGAGGGGACCCAGAGCTAATTGACAAGAGACTGCTATGTAAAGCTCAGGGTTTTATTTCCCTGGAACTTTTTACAAAATGCAGCAGCCACAACTTACAAAGCACCCCTGGAAAGCCTGAATCTTCTCTCCACAGAAAAAAGTCTGAGATAGAAGCCTGCAAAGCATGCATAGTTCTTTGAAAAGATGAGAAATGTGCTCTGTGCCTGCTGCCATTCTGCTGTCCAAGTTGGTGCTTTTTCACACATAAGGAAGCAGCAGCACAGGGACCTAATGTGCCCAGGATGTTCTGTGATAAAAATTGCTCTGCCATCACTCCACTGCAGGTTGGGTTTGTTCCTACACAGAGCAAAGCAGGGATCTGCCCCTGAAGAAAGAGACTTCCAAATGGAAGACCTTAATGAACCATGACTGGGAGTTGCTTCTGTTCTAGTGTGGCCTGTCAGCAGTCCTGTAGTGGGCAAACCCTAGAAAAGCTGTTTGAAATGAAACATCTCCTAAAGACAAGGTGTTTTTGTGTGGATGATGGGGGAAGAAAGTTAAATAAGTATAATTTGAAGAATGGGCAGAGCTGCTGAATGTCCCCTGTAGCTACTGAAGGGAATTCACAGTACTTTTAATTTCTTTTTGTTCTCAAGATCTTTTATGAGCAGTTCTTTCTTCTAACCTTACAAAGCCTCCACCTCCAGGTTTGTTTAGACATATATTACTGGTATTTTATTAAGGCGTATTTTTGTTGACTGCAGCAGCATACACTAATTCTTGTATGTGAATACTTGTTTTAAGTCCTCCAGTATCTCTGTTATCAGTCCCTGTTCTTGTTCATTAGTTTAACTGTAAAACTTGCTCCTGAAATATGCTGATACTGGATCAAGATCTGGGACTGTTAAATTGCAAAGCTGTACTAAAGTAAAGTTTAGTGTCTTAATTCCACCAACACAAGATGTTTCTGATCCAGGCTACACTCAGAGCCACCTATTGAAGTCTTGCAACAGGGGGAACGTGGCATCATGTGCCTACTGCCCTCTCAACACTGCTGTAAGAGCTATAGACAAATTCTAGCCACAGCTTGGAACTTCTTGATCTGTTGTGATTCAAGATATTTGAAATGCACTTTGAGATGTCTATTGGATAAAAGCTTTATATTTCTGTTGCCGTTGGTATTAGACAGGGACTCAGAAAAAGTTAACCTCTCTTTTTGCCTTTTGTTCCTTTATACTTTTTCAATGAGGTGGTTGAACCTGAAAGTTATTTTTGCTGTAGCCAGTTAGAAAAACTGAACATTTTCAGCGTTTTTTCTTTAGAAGCCTTCTGTATAGAAGCTGTGTAGCATCATAAAAACCCTGTAATTTCATGCCAAAATATGTGAGACAAGGAGCAAAACATGGTGAAATGAAAATGGTAGCATCACTCCATATTCACCACATCTGTGGTCATGTTTCTATTTATACTGTTGCAAACAAACCCTTAGTTTGTTACTAAGATTATAACAGCTGCTAACTTGAAAAAAACATGCAAAT
The DNA here is from genome assembly GCA_023637945.1 of Phaethornis superciliosus. Taxonomy (NCBI): domain Eukaryota; kingdom Metazoa; phylum Chordata; class Aves; order Apodiformes; family Trochilidae; genus Phaethornis; species Phaethornis superciliosus. The sequence goes on from JAJQWJ010000002.1 coordinate 111,989,492, forward strand.
TTTTTTTCTAGGTATCTTTATTTTTTAGTAATTCTTCAAGAATAACAAACTGAATACATTCCACCTGCAACAAAGCTAAGTGTTCACATGAAATGACAAGTTATATTTTTCTTCCTGAGAACACTGAGTGGGATTCTGAGATTTTGGGGTTGAAGAAGCAGCCTTGGAGTTTGGGGGAGGAGAAGAAAAGGGCAGTAGGGCGTTGAAGGTGGCTGCATTTGTGTGATGTTACAGAAAAACTACAGTGCAGAACTCCATCTCATGAAAAAAAAAATGTTCAATTATAAGTGAGCCTTAAGTTCACTTCAGTGGTCCCTTCAATATCTTTTAATAAGTCTACAACTGACCAGGAGCAGGTACTCAAACATTCTTTAGGGAAAATGCAAATGTACAAAGTGCCACTCTTAACACAATCATTACCCTGGCTAATGGTCTGTTCAGTCTCCTGGTTAATACTGACCTACTTCTTTCCAAGTTCCAGCTCCTCTGCAGTGTTTCTGTCTGTCCTTGGCCCCACTGTGTCTTCTCCTTGCCTCTCTTTGACCACCTGAAAGAAGAGTGAGTGGTACTTTTCTACCTAACAGTTTCTTGTGTCAAAATACATTTTTATAGAAAGAGATGATCAACAAATGTGGAAAGCATACATAGAATAGTCCACAAGTTAAAAAACAAAAAAACAACAAAACAAAACCCCAAACTTGATTTGCATCACAGGAATGGAAGGCTAGAAAAGAATTTAGGAATTCTTGATTAAACCTCCTGCTCCCCTAACAGTTTTGTCTTGTAATCAAAAAGTCTGGTGTGCTCTGTGCTCTGTCCAGTAGGTTACCTGCTATACTGATTAAAAAGCCTCCTCCTAATTTTCACCCCAAATATATTTGTGGTTAGTTTGATGCCTGCTTATCTTGTTCCACTTTGAACTTGACTTTTAACACGTAATTGCTAGAGGTTTGTTTCCAGTTATATTTATGGATATGGATTGTACTTCTTCAGTCTTTATTTTGCTAAGTTTTGTGTCTCACAATATGTAAGATTGCTACTGCTGCTTCCATCTGTGTGCCCCATCTGAGGAATGAGTGTACACAGCTGAGGCACTGCTGTGGATCCTATCATGGAGAGAAATGACCTCTTCTCATCTGTCACCTTTGGAATTCAAGTTTGTAGTGCTGGTAGTTGGAAGAAGCATTTTGCTGCAGAGTAATTGACATGGTCCCAGAGCAAATGCCAGTTCTATCAAAGACCAGACATGTGGAAATTTGTAAAATGAAGAGTTCTGATTTTCCACAGCAGACCTTTTGCTAAGCTCTGGGTGTGATGAGCTATCATCTGGGTGCTTTGAAGGTGACTGAATGAAGTGTGTGAAATTTGAACCAGGCTCCAGAGACACAAAATCTAATGGACTGTACAAAGTTGCTTGTTAGATATAAGCAAAAAGTAACTCAGCCTTCCAGAAAGGGAACAGAAAAAGTGCTGGATGATTGGATTAGTTAATTAAATGCTTATTGTGTATAGTTGTAATAAAAAAAAAAAAAAAGTCCATGGTAATTCCTTGGGGAACAATTTTGCCACTTCTCCTTGCCTTCTTTGTCTTGCAGTTTAAGTGTACAGCCTTGTCTGAACTACAGAGCTGCATCAGGGGAAGAACTGGGAGTTCTGATTGGACTCCTAGGGAGCTCCCAGGGAACCCCAGGCATGGACTTCACAGTCTTATTCAGAATTAATGCCTCTGGTCTGAGTGGCCTGGAAGTAATTATTTTTGCTTCACCTATAACTCCTTTCTGCATAAACAAATCTATACTGCTGTGAAATACTTTTTGCATCAGCAATATTTGTATCTGGATAATTAATAATTCATTCTATTTTATAATTTATTGTAATAATAATTAATCAGAAAAAAAAAAATCTTCTTTCCTGTAGTGGGGTTAAAACTGGGAAAATGTCAGTGAAGATGTACTATTCCTGATCTTAAATAACTGGACACTGGAAAAACCAGCAAGGAAAAGGAAGGAAGCGAGTGAGTGTGAGTCTTTGTTAGTATCACCAGGCAGCATACTCTGATACAAGATTGTGAGGAAAAACATATTTATTTTTACTTAATGCTTCCCATAAAATCTTAATGCTCTCAGCTGTGCTTTGGGTATGTCAGAGCTAGATTTCACCATTTTCCCTGCTTTCCGCCCTCCCTCCTCCTGCCTGGAGTTCTGCTCCTTTCCCCCTGCTCCTTGAGTTCCTCTGCAGGAGCTGGGGGCATGAGGGAAGTGATGCTTTTCTGCCCTGCTGCTCTTTTGTGACAGGCTGACAAAATTAAAGTAATTTTCACTTTCATAGATACCTGCCATCACATCCTAGTGTCTAGTGGGGTTTTTTTGTTGTTGTTTTTTGGGGGTTTTTTTATTTTTTTTTATTATTATTTGTTTGTTTGTTTTTTTGTTTGTTTTTTTCTGGCTTAGCTGAGGCAGGAAGGAGGCCTTTCTTTGTGTGGGTATAGAGAATACTGCTTCAACAGGAAGTTATTGCTAGCAAGGGACTGCCCCTTATGTCACTCCATTGCCACTGCTACTATCTTTAGACTGTCATTTGTTGTTGAGACTTGTTGCTCAACATCTCTTGAAAAACATGACGAAAAAGTTCCTCAAGTAAAATCATAAAGCCTCTTTAATTTTAGTTCTTATTGTGAACTTGCGTTTCTTTGCTAACGTTCTGTGATTCTGTGTTATGTTTGTGAAGTATTGACATGAGCTGTGGCTTTTCATCTTCACTTGAGAAATTTCAATTTACCCTTCAAGGCTGAATTCTCTTTTGTCAGGCTGGAGTCTCTCCTTAATTTACAGACTCTTTCCTCCACTCAGTTTCCTCAATATTAATTAAATTTATTTCTGTTGTGTGAATAAGAATACATTGTGATTTATGGAAGTTTTGTTCAATGAGACATTAATGTTCTCATTGTATTTTCCTGTAACCATCAATCCCAGTGTCAGTGGCTGGTAAGTGAAGGTGATACTCTCAGTGCATTATGCTGGTAGCTTGTAGAAGTAGTCAGGTGGTACCCAAAGTTCTTGTAAAAAATTTTGCAAGATAGAGTATAAAACTTACAGAATTATTCTAATGTATTTAATTAATATTAAAAACTAGATCCACATTGACATTCTTTCTTTTTGTATGTAAGTGTGCACACCATCTGATAAGCCAGAACTGTGGAAGGTCATCTAGAGGAAGAATGGAATAAAATTTTCCCTGTCTGTGAAAACATCTGCAGCTCTAAAATTAAAAAGTGGGAGGAGGGGGGAAGAGAGTGGAACAAACCAGAAATCGTAGCATGGACATGGGTTGCTTACAAATAAGGACAAACCCTCCATGAGACAGACAGTTTGATAACGTGGAACAGAAGAACTGGACAACTGGAGCTGACAATCACTGGTTCAGGATAGACTGGTTTGGGGATAGCAATATCTTCTCCTTATTGGGAATGAGAATACAAGACTCCTTTCAGACCTCAGGATTGTGCTGAGACCATTTTTCACTTGGATATGGTTGTGGTGGGGTTTCAAACTTACTAATTTTGTGGCTGAGCATTAAACCATCAACGTGGCCCTTAGAGTGACTGCCTATACCAAGAACAGATAAGTTGCCTCCAAGTCTGGCCCATCATTCCCAGGCTGCACTGGTACATCAAGCACAAACACTAGGGTCAGAGTTTTAACTCCTAAATCACCAAAGGTGAGCTGGCAGTCACTCTAGCTTCCACATTATTCCCAGATGCAGCAGAGCTGAGAGTCTGAAACAGGGAATTCACATGGTTATTCTTGTGTAAATTGAGAAGACAAATCCATAACCTATTACATTTTATGAAGCCCAGAAAAATACCAAGAAAACAAATCCCAAACCTTCTTGTTTCACTGATGGCCCAGCAGGGAGCTGTGCTGAGCATCTGCTGTTGCCCCTGAATGTGAGTGTCAGCATCTCTTAGAAACACAGGCTGAGCTGCTGCCCTTGTTGGGATTTTGCTCAGGTTTATAATTCATTCCTGTAATTAGGACCTTCTGATTCCTATGAGAGTGCATAATTGAAAGCATGTTAGCAGAGTATTTGTGATGGATGTGTGTTTTGGCCAGCTTCCTAGATTTCTTTTTCCTTCTCATAACAGGAATAGATAATATACAACTGTATACCATCACTGCACGGCAATCTTACTTTCTTGCATTTTCTGGGTTTTTTTGTTTTTTTGTTTTGTTTCTGTTTTTGTGAAGGACAGAGACCAATGCAAATGTAGTGGAAACCCCAAAATATATTTAGTGAAAGTAAAGCCATAATATCAATTGTGGTGCTTTAACACCATCATTAATGTACTCTTTGCTTGACTAATTCAGAGGAAAGGAAGTAAATTTAACTAATATAACTACATCTATTAAAATATCTCATAGATTTACATTCAGTGCTTTTCATTCCTTTTTCTTCAGTTCAATATAACTGGATCGCATGGATTAGTTTCCTCTAAATTTAACAAAGCTAAATTCTAAATTTTGTTATGGGCTTGTTTGCTTTCTGTAAACAGCTTGTAAATCCTTTTGGAAAAGTAGCATTATGATGACATTAAGAATAAAAAAGTAGATCAGCATATTTCACATAGGCTATTCTATTTATCTAATAATACATACATCATAGTCATAAGCCACCTACACCCTTGCTTTCATGGGGGAATTAACATTAGTGTTTGGGTATTTATCTCCCAAGCAGCCTCTGCAATATGTTTGTCATCAATATTAGAAAATGAGCAGAGAAGCAAAGCTGAAATACACTTGCTAAAACAATGGTTTTGTACTGATGTTCCAATTCTGTTATTGACATCGGGCATCAACATCAGAAGCTCTGTGAAAGTGACAATTTAAATTGTATTTAAAGAGACTAATGTTCATCTTTCATCCTGGAAAATACAGTAGTACACAAGAGATTATAGGGACTCTGCCTGAGGAGACAGAAGATACGGCAGAAATCCCCTTAAAATAATTATCATAAATCCAGTGTTATTGAGAAAGCAAGTTTCTTTGTGAAAAGCAGCTTTGCCATCATAGGTTTGACAGATAACCTTCATCACAGGGTCCCAACTGGCTTGTGGGCAAGCCCCATGGTGTGATGTGGTATGCCCCAAATCCTCCCTCTTGCCTCCTGGCTCCTGTCACTGCTGTTTCCTTGTCCTCCAGGGACTGCTACTGCTGTGCTTCTGCCATCACACCTCCCCTGCAGACTTTGCTTGATCTGCTATATTGAGTGTGAAAGGGCCCAGGACCAACTGATGGCACCAAAATGGATGAGTATCCTTTATAGAATCCTAGAATCACAGAGTCATAGAATGGTTTGGGCAGAAGGGGACCTTAAACATCATCTATTTCCAATCCCCCTGCAAAGGCAGGGACATGTCCCATTAGACCAGGTTTCTCCAGGCCCCATCTTCAACACTTCCAGGGATGAGGCATTCACAACTTCCCTGGGCAACCTGTTCTGGTGTCTCACCACCCTCATGGTGAAGAATTTCTCCTAACATCTAACTTAAATCTACCCTCTTCCAATTTAAAGCCATTATCCCTTGTCCTGTCACTATAAGCCCTTGTAAAAAGTCCCTCCCCATATTTCCTGTAGGCCCTTTCAGGTACTGAAAGGCTGCTATGGGTTGTCCTTGGAGTTTCAGGATCAGGGTGGGAGGACAACACAGCTAGTCCTACACAGGTGCTGCATGAGACTGGGAGCAGTGCCACACTGGTGGGGCAGGATGCTGTGTCACACATCCAAATCTCAGCCTGTAGGGATTAATCTTAAATTAAAACCATGTATTCTCTTCTGTTTCCAGATGTCTCCTAAAAGGGGACTGCTTTGTTTATAGGGAATATTTTAATGTGATGTTCTTTCTTAGCCTTGGTGTGTCAGCCCACACAGAATCCCCTTTTATTTTATACATAGAAGTGCCAACCTTAAAGTGCTCATCCTGAGAATATACAAAGATAGTTGTAATTTGTCAACAGGTTTAAAATCTCCAAACAACTGTCATCTTTTCTACACAGTGTAGATGTTGCTCTGCAGAATGGTTAGAGTAACCAAGGGGTAAGAATCAATTATTAATAGTATAATGAGGTGTGAATATTAGTTACTAAAAAGAATTTTTTAAAAAATTGCATTAATTTATTGTCCCAAGCTATCCCCAGTCAGCTCTCACTCATGAGCATCTAAGTGTACATTGGTGTGGTTGGTGGCTCAGTGACTATGATGCTATCAGTTTTCTGTTGTTTCATTCCTAAGCAATCAGTCCAATAACCACAAACAGGATGGATTATTTTTGTTTGTGTTACAAACCTTCGAGTAAAGAGAGGTTTTTCCAAGAAATTGCTCCCTAGGACTAGCAGAAAGACTGCAAAAAGGCCTTCAGTCTGACCTTGTGCTGTTGAGCTTGGACAAGATACCACAGAAGAAAAGCTGTCAGCAGCCTATTGTGGCAACTCCTTGATGGTCCCCAGGGCATCACACCAATGAAAAACTGTGCCAAACAGATAACTTGCTTTCTAATCTTCCTGTTTGGCTTATTTGTATCTATGGCCTAAGATGAAATGTACTGTGCCTGAAAAGACTAAGCAGATGCTCTGTGTGTAAAAAGATCTGCCCATGAACCCTTCCTCTGTAACACAAGTGCAGCTCAAGTGAAAGTGTCTGTGCCTGCTATTGGTTTCAAGGCCATATCTTTCTCCCTGCTACATTAAGCCTGGCTGAAGACCATTGCAAGTTATTCTGGAAGCACCCTGGTGTGGTACTTCCAGAAGAATTTGGCCCTCTATTGCTTGTTTCCTCTTCTTGTAACTTCTGCTGCTCCTGTGAAGTAAGATACTGGTAAGGGCAGCCTGATTAACTACAGGCTCCAGGCAACAATTTCTGTTAAGATACAAGCTTTTATTACTTCAGCAGATGTTTCTACGATTTAGCCCAGAGGGGCCTTTTTCCAGCTGGTCTTTTTCTTCCTTCCTTCCTCCTCTCACAACTTTGATGAGCAAATGCCAGCAGTGATGAACTCCAGCACCTTGTCCTCTGACAGCAGTGAGTCTACTGCCTGATTAGGTGATGGGGGATTTAAGCTGTGTTCCTACAGAATTAAGACTCTGGGGCCTTAAACTGCTCAATATTGTATGCTGAAGTTTTTTCTTTGTGTTTGAATGCTGTTTGAAAAGATGGTTACGTTTTTACAGATTTAGATTTACAGATTTAGACCTAAATCTACAGATTTAGACCTCATGGAAAAAAAACCAACAAAACATTGTGCATATAATTCATTATATAGAGTGTCATTTGGTTAGTAAAAAAATAATTTTGGGAAGACAGCATACTATTTCAAGTCTGTTAGAATTAATAACATAATACTGATATTGTTCTAAGTAAAAACTGAGGGATTTGCTTTTTTGTCTTATAAAATGTTTAAAGTTATTAACCTGATGCTATTAAAAAACCTGGGAACTGTGAAAATGTTTTTTATTTACCGCTCCTCCTTCACCCTTTATTTCCAAAATACCCTAAGGATAAGATTAATTTTTACATGTGTATTAAGTTTAAAAATGTGTGTGTGTTCTTCTGAATCGATGATTTTAAGGATCACAAACTGAGATCATTAAGCAGGACCTCCAGTACATAAATGTTTGAAATAGTACTTAGTGTGTACTATGAAAGATTGATCACGACATCGGAACTGAGGTGACAGACAAGAACATGAAGTTCTTTCAAGAAGAGGTTGACAAATTGCTGTTTGGTGGTTCCATTTGCTCAAAGATGTTCATGTTTCTACATTGTTTCCTCAAATATTTTCCCTCACAGTTATAAAAGGATTTTGAAGATGATGAACTCAATCATAAGTTTCTGCCCAAGTTTATGATGGAAGCTGTGCAACTTGTAACAAAAATTCACACGTACATGTGATCAGCTAAAAACTGATAAAGTGATCAGCTTCCACACAAAGGTTGCAAAGAACTTAGGTTTGTTATTCCTGTGGTGCTATTTAGTTTCAGTTCTCTCACAAGACTGGGCACAGATGCAAAACTGATTATTTTCCCATGGTGAGAATTTCCCATATTTTTTTTTCCCCTGCACTTTCTTCTTCCATCCTGCCCTCCCAATCTTTTTTGAGATAGTTTTGATAAAGTAAGCATTTATGTGATTTATCTACCAAGGGAAAGCCCATCTTCTAGAAAAGCTTTATCAGAAACATGGTTCCGTTCTCCTTACTACTCAACCAAAAATGATTAGTTGACAAGTACACGAGATAAAAATTAAACTGTTTAGGACATGAGCTATTGAAGAAACTGAGATGTGAGATGACGGTTTAATTTTTTTTTCTTAATTTTAACATTAATGAGCATTTAATGTGACTGTATTATCTCTAGAGAGATTAGAACCATAATGGCATAGTAAATTGGCATGTCAAGAATTTTCTGAAGCGGGGCAGTCTCTTGACTTGACTTAAAGCAAAACAGCAAAGCTGCTGCCATGTGACAGTGTCTTATATATCAGCCAGTGATGCAAATCATCTCAGGCCCTGGGAAACATCTGTACAGGCAGATGCATTCTTCAGGTGGGGGACAGGGAAAGATGTTAGGGCTGTATGGTGATGTGTGGCTGATGTGACTGGAGCAAATTTAAGATTTCTGAGTTAACATGTAGCAGCTTTCTGCCCCATCATTTACACGGCGGAGCTGAAACGAAAGATCCTGATTGTATCTGCCCACAGGAGATTTTACCAGCCCATGGGAGTGGAGCAGATAATAGAGAAAAACCTGTGCATGAATTTTCTTAAAAGTTTTCCTTGTAGCAAGGTTTTTAATCTTCCCTCACCTCCTCCAGGGAGGAACATGTTTCTATTTCTGAAGTCCATGACAAGCCCTCTTATGAAGGTCTAAGCAGAATTATTAAAGTAAAAGGTCTCAAAAAGTCACTTTGTAACTTACCAAAGAGAATAAATTGATTTGATCGGTCTCTAAGCACTCACACAGAGAAGTGACATCGATAGTGACACTCACTTTAGCTAATTAAAGGGGTTGAGATTTAATGGTTGGAGTACAAGCCTTATTTTTTTTTTTTTTTTTTTTTTTTTTTCAGGTTAGTCATGAGAAAGCACACACATGCAGGGCAGAACTGGTTCCTGTAAGAGGGGACATCAGCAGCCTTAGGCACATGCAAAGATGGTCTAAGCAGGAGACAGACATACCCTTTACAACAGGGCTCAGGACCCAGAGTGGCTGCTGGGATTGAGTTTAAATGGGAGCCCTGGGTTATGGGCAGGGTGTGTGTGAGTGTAGGTCTCAGGGCAATCACAGTTTATAGGTGCTCTCAGGGCCCTAAGGCAAGGAGGTGCTTCAGTTTAAATTGGATTTAATCCCAGGCCTTTGCCTGGTTTGTGTTGCAGGGAGGTTCTGGTTAGAGGTTCCTTCCTTCCTGTGAGTGCTGCAGGTGTGGGACTATCCAGGGTCTGGTTTTGCTGTGGGTTTGCTGTAGTTCTTTTCAAAGAAAAAGCATGGGGAAGCCAGCAACCTGAATTTCTCAGGTAAGAACAACATTCCTGTTACTGTCTTAAGGGTAGTGCTTGCTAGAAAAACTCTGTCCGGGAGGGAGGGACCTCATGAAACAGCCCTGCTCTGATAAATTCCTTTCCTGGCACAGAAAAAACTAAAACACATCTGAGAGAAGTTGTGTTTGCTTGTACAAGTAGATGTTTCTAAAACTCATCCAGAACTTTCTTCTTGCTGAATAGTTCCATTAAAGCCACTGAAGCAAAGCATATAAATTTCAGTGAACACGATGTAGTCAAGCTGAAAAAAGTAATTCTTCTATAAGTCGATAGTGTAATATCCAGGATTTAGCACATGTAGATGCAGTATTAGAGTTCTACAGAAATCGTTCCAGTGACCTTGAAAATGGCTCTCTCTATGATAAAGATATAAGCTGTGCTATCTCAGATGACCTGCAGAGTCAGCAAATGTGGAGCAGCTGGTGAATGCAGCTTTTAGCTTTATAATGTACTTAGAAGTCTAATCAATAAGCCTGACTTTGGAAAATAAAACCTTTTTTCCTCCTATTCTTGCAACAAATATGATTTATATTCCCTTGCAAATCGGTTAAAAAATACCTTATTTTCCAAAATGTTGAATTGGGAGGGGCAAGACCACCAGTTTCTTGTAATTGTTATTGTAGTACTAAAAATTTTCAGGCATTTCATTATAGGTATATCTGTGCCAACAAAACACTTCCAAGGATTATTTTGGGGCTTTTTTGATGATACTGCTAAGGAGAAGGAAAATGAAACACATGAGAGAATCTTGTTCAGAAGCTGATGTTTGCAAATGAACACTGAGGATAAAATGCATGGCAGTGGTTAACTTTAATGCTGATATAGATGAAAACAGACATAGGAAACTTGGGGTTACATGAGGTCTCTTTAAGGCAAGTAGAGTCTCTTGATAATTGTTTGCAGTCAGTGCACTGGAGGTTTGTGTGTTTTGTGATTATTTGTGATGCTTTAACAGGCCAGCTCAGGTGCTATGCAGCTTTATAGGGATTCCTAGCCTGGAGCTGCACACAATCACAGCCTTACCAGGGACCTGGAAAGCTTTAGATTTGGAAAGCTTTCAAGCCTTTCCAAAGCTTTCTATTAAAGATTGCAGTTGCACTGTATCCCTGTAGGCAAATAGTCTGTTGCATGACCCCGTTGTGGACTGATTGCTACCATTCCCACTGTGTTAATTGCTGAAAAGCCCCCTGAGGCTTTAATGGGAATCCTCGCAGAGTAAAGTGGTAGCTGGGTGAAGAAAGGAGGCAGCCCTCTAGTCAGAGCCATCATCGTCAGGCATAGGATAAAGAAATGTAGTGTTAACTCATATTCTGCCCGTAGCTATTGCAAAAGGGCTGGTGGCTCATGAGAGGATGAAGGGGAGAAGAAACATACCCAGGGTTTGGGGTGGTGGGAACCCCTGGGTGCTGTTGCAATTCTTAAAGAATGCTCTCCCTCCCCTTCTCTTGCACTGTCTGGTGCTGGGCAGCATGAGATGTCAGTTATTAACATTTTACCTCAAAAGAACCTGTGATTAAGACAATGCAATATTTCCTTCTGCCTTGTGATTATTCAATCATTTTAACCGTAAAGCCACAAAAAGCTACCTGAGAAAAAAAGCTTTGAAGTGTGAAGTTGAAATCATTCATCTCGATAGAAGTCTTGTTTTTTCAAAGTCCTCCTCTTTTGGAAGTACTATCAAATACTCAAGGTATTCAGTGGATGGTTCTCTATCTGTATATTCTCCTGGATTTTCTGGATTTTTTTTTCCCCAGATTATTTTTTAGTGATCAGTTATCAATATGCAAATTCATGGATGTACAGAACATCAGCATCTGGCTTCTTAAAGTGTAAAAATTACTGTTTATATCATAGAATCATAAAATAGAATCATAGAATCGGCTGGGTTGGAAGGGACCTCAGAGATCATCAAGTCGAACCCTTGACCCACTAGCGCTGCGGTTCCCAGCCCATGGCACTGAGTGCCACATCCAGGCTCTTTTTAAATATCTCCAGGGATGGAGAATCCACTACTTCCCTGGGCAGCCCATTCCAATGTCTGATCACCCTCTCCATAAAGAAATTCTTTCTAATATCTCACCTAAACCTCCCCTGGCACAACTTGAGACCATGCCCTCTTGTCCTACTAACATATCAATGTTAAACTTAAATACAGGTGCTTCTTGAGTGCTTTTTCTCTATTTGCTTTTAAGCAAAGGAGTTTAATAGTATCATACTTTTTTTTTTTTCCTCTTAATAGACCATAAGAGATTTTCTGTTTATTACTGGAAAAAACTCAAGAAATTATCTATGTTAATTCCCTTTACAAGGTTCACATTTCAAGCACAGCTCACCTATTGTGAAAAAATTTCTAAATGAGTTTTGCCATATCACTCAGTTTGTTATCTTTTGAGTGCTCATCGCTTGTCTCTTAGTGTTAACTGGGAAACAATAACCTTGGATGCATCATAGCTTTGATGCTGATTCCTAACTTTTCTGGAACAAAAGTTGTACTCTGTTTTAGAGGATTTCTGGAGTCATCAGTTTTGTACTGGTGTAACCTTGTCTCTGAGGGCCAGGTGGAACTTGTTTGCAGTCTGCCCTATTAGAGGTCAAATCAGTAGTAGACTTCATTATGGATCAAATGGTAAGACATTTCTTAACTATTTTGCATGTGATTTTTTTGGGGCAGCTTGAAAGGTCCCAGATAGGATCAATGTGATTAAACTGCCAAGTCTCAGCTTTATCATCTGAGGCATTTACTTTGGCTCAGCATCCTCACTTCACATTAGTGATAAAAACACTGCGTATGTACATCTGAAGCTTGGGAGTGGCTGTAACTTGTAAAAGTGCTGTTCACAGGCTATTTGAAGACTTCAAACTGGTTTGCTTCTTTTTTATTGTGACTGCTGTCAGCTGTTTTTAAATGGTAATATTTTTCTGGAGGGGAGGGCTGTATTTTCTCATGCCTTTGTCAGGGCCATGAGGGCAGAGACTCTTGCAGTGTGACTGAACTCAGCTTCATGCTTTTCTAGAGTAACATCACTTTGGAAAGTCAGGGCGATGGTTGTTCTCCTTCAGGATCTAGGAAGGGTCGAGTGATACAGGAAGCTTTGTGCTCCTATTTGTCTTTTGAATTTAATTGTGCATAAATCAAGGTGGCTTTGTTAAAGGCTGTCAGCTCAGTGCACTCAATGAAAAAGACAGTTGTGCACCCGGGTACTGGCGTAGAGGGAGATGTGCTGGTATCTTGCCACCTCTTAGATGCTGAAAGATCTTGTGAGTACCTGCCAGATATGCTGCTGGAGTTTGAAGGTGTTTTATTCCATAGATATGGGAAAAATAATCCACAATTCTGTATGTAAGTGCTATTAATATATTATATAAAAAAAAAAGCTTAGAAACTACAGTGGCTTTAGAAAAGCTGTATTCTGCAGGATATTATTGTTTTTTGTTTTTTTGTTTTTTAAGGCTTGGTACAATTCAAGGCTATGGATGGATGGACCCTAGGTCTGGTATTGGAAAGCAGAGCTTGTCAGAATGGTGTTGCTCTGGAGCCACAGCTGTGCAGCTAGTTATTACCAAGTGTAGGCTTTACTGCTGTGAAGGGGCCTTCAACACAGTTATTCAGAAATAAGCTCCTCTGGTACTACGTGGTTTTGTGTTGTATCTTCACTTAGTCATTCCTGCAAATGATGGTTTGTTCAGTGGCACATATGAAATAAATGTATTTGGGGAGAGAGCTGTCCCCCTCACCTAGTATTAGAGGGGTCATAGTTATTTGGATCTGGAAGGTAGAAGGAGAAATGAACTTTTAATGTAGGTGATGTTATACCTTACAAGGGAACTCTGGCAAGTTATTCTTTAAAAAGAAAAATAAATCTGCATTTGCATTGCTGTGGTGGGTTGACCCTGGCTGGGTGCCAGGTGCCCACCAAGCCATTCTATCACTTCACCTCCAGTTAACTGGCCTAGGGAGAGAAAATATAAGAAAAGGTGTGTGGGTCAAGGTAAGGACAGGAAGAGATCTCTCACCATCATGGGCAAAACAGACTTTACTTGGGGAAAATTAATTTAATTTCGATCCAATCAAATCAAATCAGAGTAGGCTAATGAGAAACAAAACCAAATCTTAAATCACCTTCCCCCCATCTCTCCCTTCTTCCCAGGCTCAACTTCAGTCCTGATTTCTCTACCTCCTTCTGCCTTCCAGTGACAAAGCAGGACAGGAAAAGGGGGTAGTAGTCAGTTCATCCCACACCGTTTCTGCTGCTACTTCCTTCCTTACACATTTTTACTGCTTCACCTTGGGGTCCCTTCCTCCCCTGGGACATAGTCCTCCCTGAACTTTTCCGACTTTCCCATAGGCTGCAGCTCTTCGTGAACTGCTCTGGTATGGGTCTTCTGCAACACATGCATATCTCCAGCAATGGGTCCCTCATGGGGTCCCAAGTCCTGCCAGCAAACCTGCTCCAGCATGGGGCCCCATCTCCACAGGGTGGGTCTTCTTCAGACATCCACCTGCTCCAGCATTGGGTGCTCCACAGACTTCAGCTGTCTCTCTGCTCCACCCTGAACCTCCATGGGCTGCAGGGGTACAGCCTACCTCACCATGGTCTTCACCATCTACTGCAGAGGAATCTCTGCTCCAGATGCTGGAACACTTCCTCCCCCTCTTTCTTTACTGACCTTGCCATCTGCCAGAGTTGTTTCCCTTGTGCACTCTCATGCTTTTCTGCAGCTGCAGTTGCTGTTGCACAGCATTTTTTCCCCCTTCTTAAATATGTTATCCCAGTGGCACTACTACTGTTACTGATGGCCTCAGCCTTGGCCCGTGGCAGGTCTGTCCTGAAGCCAGATGGCACTGCTTCTGTTGGATACAGGGAAAGCTTCTGATATCTTCTCACAGAACCACCCCCTGTGGTACCCTCACCCCCTACCAAACCCTTGCCACACAAACTCAGTACAATTATGTTTCTTGTTCCTGCTGAAATACCACAGCCGTGTAGTAACCAAGTAGCATTTAATCATGATCTAACAGGACTGAAATCCATATAAAAGAGAAGGGGAGCTATTATGAAAACAAACATTTAAAGCAAATCTGATACATATGGCTAACACTTGATCAAGAACGTGTACTTATTCACAGAAATATTGCTGAATTCTTATGTACTACTTTTCTCTTAGTAGCTCTCAGTAGCTTATAAAGAAGGCAAATATTATAATTGTATTTGCAAACAGATCCTAAGATCTGGGGAGAAAACAGTGGTTTCCCTGATACCATTCAGGAGAGCCGTATCTGTTGTGCTAATGGGATCTAAATCCTTAAGTCCATGTAGAGTGCTCTGCCAGGCTTTTGTGCTCAAAGTGTGAATCTGAGATCTTAAAAATGAGTGTATTCCATCTACTTTAAGAAAATTTCTTTTATTTTTTCCTTAGAGCTAAAAAGTTGTATTCCCCTGAAACCTGTATTCTTTTCCACTAGGCAGTCTCAATGCTATTTTACAGTAGTAAGTGCTGTAACTGTGATTACCTATCTTGCAGATTGTGAGCATTCACTCATCTTGATAGAAAATTAACATCTTGATTTGTGCAAAACAAGTTTACAGTGAGCCATGGACTAATTATCTGTGGGCAAGCTCTTGTTTGAAAGTACTTAAAGAACTCATGTTATAGGCAGGCAGACAGTCTTTGTAAGAATTTTATTTTCTGTAAAGAGTATACTTTCTCATCAGATTAATAGGGTAGTTTAAGAAATCTAGCCTAATCTTTCAAGTTTAAAGAATCTTTGCTAGATTAATAGTATTTGGCATGATTTTCTTGACAGTCATGAATTTCAGGATCTTGTATTTTTAACCTGAAGGTTATAGGACTACATTTTTCCAAAAAGCAATTAAGTAACTAATTATCTTCAAAGTTCTGTGCACAGGACATGATAACTAGTGAATGCATAATCTAAGATAAAGTAAAACTTTAAGTAAAGTAGCCACTGGTTCAGCAAATACTTACTGGTAGATATAGTTTGTATACTTTAATAAATCTCGTTGACTTCTTGCTTGCAAGCTTGTGGAATTCTTTTGCAGAACTAGAGTTTAATTGAAAATGGAATAATCTGGGGATTAGTCTAGTTTTAGACCCGAGACTGACCTCTCTTTCTTCCTTAATCTAAAAGTGTAAGGGTATTGCATTTGCCTGAGCTAGGGAACCACTTTCATTTCAAAGCTAGAATGAGGATGAGAGCCTGAGCCTCACCTGAGGCATAGGCATAGCTTTTAGCTTGGTAGTCCCATCATATCTTGTTGTCTTTACAGTATAATCTTATGTGAAGTCTGCTGTAAATCAGGAGGAGCAGGAATGCCTGCTCTTTCTGGATCATGTCAATAAGGCACAGAGTTATAAGGAGAGAGATCTTAAAAGCTGTTCAGGTTTGATGTTTGACTACTGCATCAGCTTTAGGAATCAATCCAGTATTAGTTCCACTGGGAGCTGGATGGGTCCTTTGAAAAGTAAACCCTATGCACCATAGGGTTCAAGAACTAGATGTATAGGCATAGACTTGCTCTCCAAGAGGTCTGCTTGCTTTTTAAACAGCAGAATGGGAAGCATCAACGGAGAGAGGGTGAATATATAAGGATGTATTTTCTTGACCATGTGGGCTGGGAGATGATATGTTTCCATTTGATCCCTGAGCTTTAAGACAGTGAGGCACCCTGTGACCATCCATTTGCACTGAATAAGTGATCAAGTCTTCTGCACTCTACTACAAATATGGATATTAGGTCATGAAAAATGCAGTTCTGCTTGTAATTAATTCACTGCCATTCATCAGAGACTTGAAATTTTTATGGCACAGAACAGTAGTTGGCCACAACATTACTGCAACTTCTGTCAGCCAATGATCTGGCCCAGTGCCCCAAGCTGTCTGTGAATAAAAAATTAGTTTAATATTGTCAAGCCCTTTCCTTCTCTGTGCTATTCAAGAGAAATATTTTGGCCTCTATTATCAGACGGCCAATCTTCCAAATGCTTGATTTTTAAAAAAAAATTTTTTATATTTCTCCCCTCAGTGTCATTTATATGAGTATTTTACCTTATCCTAATTCTTCCAAAATAGTATATGTTATTCCACACAGAAGAAAAAGGTTCAGTCCTCGGGACTCTAGAATTCTATCAGTGTAGAACTAGCAGCTTCTGATGTGAGTAAGCAAGACTTCAAATGGAAGTGAAAGTAATCTGCATTTCGGTGAGTATGATATTTGTTCCACCAGGCCACGTAAGACTTTTTTTCCATGCATTGCTTTTTATCTTAGGTACCTGTTAATCTTACACTTACCTAGGTAATCTTAGACTTTGACTTTTAGTAACTGAAAGATGTTCAAATCTTATTTACAAAGCTCTGATTTTCCTACTCTTGATACGGTTCTCTCCAGGTCCATGTCACTTCTTTGTGGCAGTGAGTGTACTTCAGGTTAATAGGGCTGAACTCTGCCATGTGTTGTCTCCATCAAACCAACCTCACTGCTGAACTTACCATCTGTTGGTTTTGTGCCCCTGCCAGGCAGTAAAAATACCCCTCCTAATGTGCAAGTTACTCAGCAGCTTCTCTCTGTCAGCTCAGTTACTCTGGTGAAGCTCTCGGGTTTATCTCTCATGTGCCTGCGGTAGCTGGGAAGCAGCAAGCAAAAGAGTTTTCTCTTGACTCTGTGACACTCATGGCACTGGTCCCTCACACTTGGTTGTCTGCTGCATTGTTATCAGATTGCACTATGTAATATGATTTTTAATTTTTTTTTAAAACACACTTAAATGGCAAACAGAGTAGCAGGCAGCACTCTTGGGTAAATGTATGAGGGCTAAATCAGGCAGGAAAAATCAGAAAACTGATTACATGAGCTCAGAAAAGGGTGTGTGTGAATTACATGTTCAGAATCAGAAAGGAGATTGTCAAGCACAGTGATGTGTTAGTCAAAGAGATGACTATAATTAGATACAGTCTCTCCTAGGGGAATCAGGTGAGCTTGGTAAATATATGGATCTCTCCTTCAATGGCACCACTGTTGCTAAATCTGTGATTATACAAAGTGATTTAACACTGAATGAGGAAGAGATACTAGCTTTAAAAACAAACACCACCTTATCATCTCTCTATTATGGCAGGCCTGTGAAGCCTTTCATCTTACACAATGTGTGTTCATCTAAATTAGTCATGTTTATATAGTGCATAAACCCAAAGGTCAGAGTTAGGTCTGCAGGGGGATAACTTGGGTGTTCCCTCATGTTTGAGTTCACTGGCTGCCTTTTTAAACTTTGAAATGATATTTTAGTTGATCTAAAAGAATAGATCCAGTTGGAAGGGTTCTACAATGATCATGTAGTCCAACTGTTTGACTGCTTCAGGTCTAAGCAGATGGTAAAGCATGTTGGGAAGAGCATAGTCCAAAAAAATAGTACAGGCAGGCTTGGGGCATCAGCCACTTCCCTAGTGAGCCAGTTCCAGACTTTCACCTTCATCCCATTGGTGAAGAAATGCTTCTTCGTAATATCCAGTCTAAACCTCCCTGGTGCAGCTTTGAACCATTCCCATGAGACCTCTAGTGGATTCCAGAGAGATGAGAACAGCACCTGAGTCTCCATTTCCCCTCCTTGGGAAGCTGTAGAGAGCAATGACTTTGCCCTTTGGCTTCCTTCTTTCCAAACCAGACAAACCAAGAGAGAGCCCTCAGCTGCTCCTCTCAGGACATTGCTTCTTCCAGCCCTTTCACCAGCTTTGCTCTCCTCCTCTGGATGTATTCAAGAACCTTAATAATCTTTTTAAGCTGTAGGGGCCAGAACTGCAGACAGTATTTTAGCTGCTACTCTCACAATTCATCCCTGTGCCTAGAGTTACCCCATCTCAGGTGCAGAATCAGGCATTTGGACTTGTTGACCCTCTCTGCAATCTTGCCCAGGCTGCTGCTTCACATCTGCCCACCCATGACACTTCAGGGGCTACAAATCCACATTTACCCACCGTGTTTCTTCAGGGACTGCTCCACTGCACTCCTCCATGGGCTGCAGGGGCACAGCTGCCATCTCACTGTGGGCTGTGGGGAAACCTCTGCTCAGGCACCATAACCCCTCCTTTACTGACCTTGGTGTCTTTTCTCTGGCACTGCTCTCTCACTTCCTCCTCTACTCTACAGGTCTCTTGTTAAATATTGTTTTTTTCCCTTTCTTGAATGTGTTGCAGAGATGCATCCAGCTTCCCATATCTGCTCAGCCTTGGGCACAGGCAGGGCAGGGACTGGAATAAGGGGAGCTTCCAGCAGCTTCCCACAGGAGCCACCTCTGTGTCCCCTTCTGCTTCCAAAACACCACTGCACTAACCCAAGACACAGCACTAAGTACAGTAATCCAGGAAGAAATCATGCGTGTATTACCTTTAGATGTATGTTTTCTCTATCAGTCCTTGTGTATTTTGGGTGTTACAAGCATATAAAAATATTTTTATAGATATTCCTCACTGACAGTGGCTGCAGCTCTGCCTCCTTTAGAAAAATCTGGAAATTGAGATTTGCTGCTGGGTGTTGTGCTCAGGATATGTAGTCAATTTTATCATGTTTTATTCCTTGAGTGGTAGGATTGTTTCCTAAATTTCACTTATAGAGTGAGCAAAAATCTTTCCTAGCTTGCTTTTCCAACTTCCAGCTGTTTCCTGGGACCTGGTTTATCAGCAAAGCAAAACATCTTGGATGTTCTCCTGCCTTCACCTGGGATTCCTCTGCTGTGACTACTGGTCACTACACTTCTGGTAGGAATATATATCTCACAGTTTAAATATATAAAGTAAATTAAACTGCCCAGGAGAAATCTCTAATACTTCCAGTTACACCTTTTTACTTTTTTTTCTTTTTTTCCTAATAGAACACCTCTAAAGTTTTTTAGGCCAAATGTCTATGAATATCTGGAGAGGGTGAGAACCATTATTTTTTTGTTTTTGTGTAAATGACTAATACTCTCAAGGATTAGAGATTCTGAACTGATGATCCTTAGAGAAAAGTACAAACTTGCTGCTCTTCAATTTGTTTAACTTCTAAAAACTCTGGTTGCTGTAATAGTCAGTTTTCATGTATGTATAGTTTTCTACCTGGGGAATTGAAATGCAATGAGTTAAGATCTTCCCAGGACAGAGATCATTAAGCTTACAGGCAGAAAAGGCAGAAACAGTGAGATTAAAAAACATTTTACTGCAAAAATATATTGCAGAAATGGTTCATTAGTATTGTGTTTTAACACTAGCCTTCTTTCTACATTACCTTGAGAAATCATAGTTATATTTGACATGCTTGGGAGCATAAAATATTTAAATAAAGAAATACAGTAGTGAAAGGTCATGTCAGAGGTGCATGTATCCCACTTTATTGTGTCTGACTTTTAGTGGTTTGGAGAGCTGCCAGTTTTTGATGCTTAGGGAAAGAATATGAAAGCAGGCAGGCATGAAGTGTAGCTTTTCCCACTCCATCAATTGCTTTCAGCAATCTGTGGCTTAGGGACTCTCAGAGTCAAAGATTGTACCCACATCTTCACATTTAATAGTTCTTGTAGGACTTCCTAACATGAAGCTCTCTGAAGGGAAAGCTGCCCTAAAGCTAACCCAAAGGCAAACAGCAGATAGCAACAGGCTTAGCTTTTTTCTTTTAAAAGCATGATATTCTATTTTGTTACTGGATGCTTTTTGCAGCAAAAGCGGGTTTGACATTTTCTTCAAAAAGGAGTTACAAGACTGCAACATCCAGACCATGAAAAATGGCCAGCCTGAGATTGAGGGTTGATATGCTTTTGCTCAGCTAGGCTAGTATTACTTGCAGGATGGTTCTTGCAGATTAGGGCAAGGAAATTGGTGCTCTCGGACCAGAGAATTGTTATGAAAGTAGCACTTAGTACCTCTATAAGATGTGCATCAACTCTACCTCTCTTTGCCTCACATCCCTGTCAGACTCTTTCTAACCCTGTGTACAATTCTCTCCCTCTAGATCTTCTGTTATGTACATTTCACTGAAGTAATGCTTCTTGAGGTAGATACTCTGTTTAATCAACTTAGTATTTTTAAACACTTTGTTTGACAAAAATAAGACTTGGACAATCCTAAAAGTGATCTGTAAAGCAAGTGTGCATATTTGCACATTTTTTCACAAATATAGGATGATGGCTCTCTAAAAGAGTTTTATGAGAAACATATTTAAACTCCTCTTGTCTCATGCAAAGCCCTCCCACTAACAGCCATTAAATTAAAATGAATTCAAAGAATATTAAGTAAATTGCCAACAGGAATTAGGAACCTAGACCCACTGAAACTTCATGGGATTTAATTTGTTGAGAATTCTCTGCTCTGTTCAGACTTCTATCTATCTCAGGCAACAGCATCTCGTGATGGTGCTCCTAGATGGGATTTATTTTGGTCACCTTCAAGGAAGAGGTAGTTTCTGTAACTAATCTACTTGGTAATCTAGGGATGTAGAAAAATCAGTAAGGCAGCCCCCTGGGAAAGCAGTGTCAAATATTGGTACTATGCTAGGAAATGTGTGTGCAGTACATAGAAGTAATGTAAGTGGGGTCCCAGCCTCTGCCTTCTCTCATTCAAGCTCTTCTGGCTAGTATGTTCTAGCCAAATGCTATTTCTCATTTACTTGTTTTCCAGCCTGTGAGGTCTTTAAACAGATGCTCCAGATGATGAATTAGGCACAAAAAAAATCTGTGTTGACAGCTGTTCAGTACACCTCCTCCACCCCACTTCAGAGATACAACTTCATATTACCTCCTGCTGTCTTGGCCTTGCCATGTTCCCTTTCTGCGCTATGCAAATACCCAAATGTTTTGGGGATCCACCAACTTTGGTCGTGTTCACCTCAACGTGGCTTCTGGTGATGGTGACAGACATTGCTGTTTTTTCTTGGAACCAAGAGCCCTGTCTAATAAGGAGGAGGTAGGACCAAACTGTCACCTCACTGCTTTTGCAAAGACTGCTGATTTGAGCAAGGAGGATTTGATGCTTGCTGAAAAAAGTAATTATGAGCAACAAGCATGGACTTGCTGCCTAATGGGCTATGGTAAAACACAATTAGTTTTTTTTCTCTTCCTAAGGTGAATGATTTTTTTTTTTCTTGATACTTCAGGACAATTTCATACTGTTGTCATTTTCACTATTTTGGTGAAATGGTCCAAGGTACTCAATATATTCTTAGGTTTATAATGTTTTGTTTAAGTTCTTGTACTGGATTAATAAGCCATTCACATAATACATCTTGCAAGATGAAGCCAATGAGTTAGAGCTTCTAAACATCATGGGCCACTCTTTTTCACTTTCTTCTAACATAAGAATTTTCCCCCCATCCATGTGTATGTAAATACTTCAGCAACACCAAAAGGGAAATCATTAATATGATGGTAGATTTCTTCCTTTGTTTCCATTTAGTGACACTCTACACGAAGTCTTTCTCTTGAGTTTCTACTAAACTATCAACAATTCAGTCATGAGTAATGTTCTAAGCCTTCTGCATTAGAGATGGTGGTCAATGCAGCCTTTCAGATCAAATGATTTATCTAATCTATTTCATTGGCATTCTTATTAGTCAGAGCTTTATCTTCTTCCAGTGTTTGGCTTTGGTGCTAGATACCCAATATGTGCAATAATCAGGAGTTCTCAGGTCCTTGCATAGAAGGTCTCACTTTCCCCACAGTCTGATTTAAAAATCTTTCTGAGAGGCTGACTCTTAAGTGTCAAGCAGAGGTGTTAAGATTACAAATAAACTTAGTAAAAAAATTTAAAGTGAAAAATATTTAGATAATTAAACTTATAGTGTGGTTAAGTGCTTTGACCGAAAACTTTAATTTGCTTTTCACACTTTTTACAGCAGATTTACTAGCAGATAGAAATAGGGATGCAGATTTTTATGGAAAAGTTAATTATTTTTTTTTAAACCTCAAAAGGTTCTCAAATACTGTGGCCCAGGGAATGTTAAATTGAACATTTTCCTTTTTGTAAATAAAATATTTTGCTATTTAAAAAGCTAACAGATTGGAGAGAGTAGTATTTCAACTTCTAATTACAAAGAGAACATGCTGAGGAAAAGCAGTTTTGGTGAGTTTGAGGTGAGAATGAAAAACTAACTGATTAGATTAAATATTTCTTTTTTCATAAAACTTAGACTGCTATTCTGAAAGGATAGCTAGCCCTGCCTACCAAATTCAGAAGCTATATGCAGGTCTTGTGCCCATATTTGTAATGGAAATGCATGGACAAACTAGAGAAATAAAAATACAGTAACCAAAATGAAATTTATTAACGTTCAAAAACATGTCCTGTAGACTGGATAACCTGAGCAGTTATATTTTACATGGATGTATAATTTACTTTTTTTTTAAAATTAGTTGTCATGTATGTTGGATAAAAATAGTATCTGTTGTTGGAGTTCCTTGCTCTCAGTCTTTTCCTAGCCAGTGTAACTGCCAATGGCTTGCTCATTTCAATTGTTTGTACAATATTTTGTATTTTGTATGGACACGCTATTTCTCTGAATCTACTTATGGGCGCCACATGTAAATCACTTGAATATAAGATTTAAGACACATTAGTGACGCTCAGTGTTTTCAACAAATCAGACTACATTCAAGGAAGCCTTCTGAATATGTTTATTCCTTAAGCTTTCTTTTCTGACACAACTAAATCCATTGCCATCCACAGAATGCCAGGAAATGCCTTTGGTTTCATGGCATAAGCAGTTCTATTTTCACATCTTAAACATGCTCCATGCCAGTTTTTCAAATATTCTAATTTCTCAGATTTTGTATGCTTCTAGACATTATATATATGTGTATATACACAAAGGCATCCTGGCTTCTGGAGGAGTCCTTTATATGACTCTGTTTCAATTTAATTTTAAAATTTAACTCTTAATAATCCAGTCACGTGTAACTGTTCTTTGATAAAGTTCCTTATTTCTACTTACTTAGTTAGGTTAGTTATGAACTTCTGGCTGAATGATTGTAATTTTGAGGACCTTTTCCCTGGGGAAATTCCCCAGAGTAATATGGGAACTACTTGGATTCCTGGAAAAAAAAGAACAAACTATGAGAAATGGGAGTGAATAAACTGTTCTTTGGCTGGCCAGCTGAGGTCACAGATAAAGAGGAAAGTGATGAAGTAATGATTTTCTCATCAACTATGGGGGCTTTTTAAAATTGAGAACAATTTCATACTGCTCTCTGATTTCTATTCTGTCACAAAAGTTTTGAAGACTTATATTTTAATATGCTTTCAGTTTAGTCCTCCAGTTAGTATTAGCCCAGGTCATGATGTTACTGCTTCTGTGGTGGTATCTTTTGTTTTGTGGTGGTATTTTGTTTTGGGTTTTTTTTTTGTTTGGTTTGTTTGTTTTTTTCCTTTTGATTTTAAGCACATCCATTAGGCTATGTAAGATACAAACATCTCAAAGAGGTAACAGTCCCACCTCAGAACTGGGCTTTGAAGGGAAAAAAAAATTTCTGTAACTTTCAGGTAGGAGAGCTGTGAGGAAATATCGATTTTGAAACTGGTATGATGTTTATTTCTTCTGAAGCTGTACTCTCACAAGTTTGCTGCATGGTGGCTCTCAAAAGGAATTAGAACATTTGAAAATATTTTTTTTTAAGGTTGCTAAATTTGTGCAGAGGAATGATTCCTGAAGACTTGTCAGACAAGGTCTTTTTATGGTCAACATCTTCATCTTGGGCAGAGAAAACTGAGGGAGTTGATGTAAAAAAAAATAGCAGAGATGACTTAGTTTTTGAAACCTTGTGCTAGCTTATTTTGCTTCAGGGGAAAGGAAGTAAAATGAAATCATCCAGTCTTACAGGTGCAGAAGATTTTGTGTGTTCGTGATTTTAGTTCATGATTGTTCCAAAGGCTTAATCTCTTCCACAGTGAAATTGCCTCTCAAGGTTTTTTCTTATATTATTTTCCTGACGTTCTTGGAGGAGCATAAGAGTTCATTTATTTTTTCTTAACTCATTTGTTTGTTGGTCTTTATTTCCAGTTTTGTTAGTCATTCAATTTCCCCTTCTTTTCCATTTCTACAAAAGCTTGGCAAAGATTTTTCCACCCACCTATTTTCCTGTATAGCATTTGTCTCCAAAATCATAATGACTGCAGCATTTTGCTAAGATGTTACTATTTACCTACACTTGTATACTTGAAATGGAGTTTAGCTGACTTAAATTAATTGATCTAATCATCATTTCTGCTCAGTACTAGTCATGCCTTGATGTACCAGGTGTCATGCTTGATCTACATGTTGCCTGGTTAGCCATGTATCCACGATCAACATCTTCCCAAAGAAGGAAGGGGTGGTGGTAAGCCCAGGGTGTACAGATACCAGTTTCGGACACTAAAACCAGCTCTATCTGCTATGCATGGACTTTTTAGTTTTAGTGTAATAAATGGCATCTTTCATATGTGAAAATGCACTATGTACTGCATCAGTGACATTAAATATAAAAAAAATACATGGAGACTGTTGAAACACTTTACATCTTTCCCTTCCTCTTGCAGAGTGCAGATGTCCTTTTTATTTCTGGAAAGCTTATGCTCTTGACTTTTGAGTGCAAATGCATGGTTAGCTTTCTCTGTGCATTAAAGGAACGTTATCTCTGCTTTGCTGCTCCCATAACAATGCCACTTTCCATAAGCAGTATGTTTGCTGTATGCATGATGACTTCTCAGACTTGCCACTTGATGTATGAACTCTTGATCAAAAATGAAATCTTTGCTATGTGTGCACTGCAGTGCTCCCATTTATATAAACTTTGATCCTTATTGCATTACCTGGGCTTCAGTTATGCCAACTACCTATACCAACCCTTTTTTCTAGCTTAATTTTCTTTTATTATTTTGGGAGGATGTTGTAATAGGTCACTTTCTTCTCTTAGCTAGAATCACTGGTTTGGCTGTTCTTGGTCTTTAGTTTTTATATTGAAACCTTACAAGAGTTTATTGCTATTTAAAAAGTTAGAGGTGCAACCTTTCCAATAAATAACCAAGCATCTTACCAGAGTGCTTCTTGCAGATTCGATGAAAATAGTTACTGGGTTTGGAGTTATTTTTTTATATCATTCTCATTAATGGTTTCCAGTTTCAGTTTCTAATTTGTTTGAAATGGAGTTTCCCTGACCTTGCAAATGTCACTTTTACCGACACATACAGTGTATATTACAATATGTGCTCGACTAATGTTACGTCCTCTATGGATATGACTACATTAATAAACTAGACTCTGGGGATAAAGGTGCTGTACAGAGAGTATAGTTAAACTTTGTGGATGCAAATTGCACTGAGTGACTTGTCCTCATGTATACAGAACAGGATATGGCCCGTTTTTGCTTACTGGTGTAGACATAGCTTGTACTTGTTCCCTGAAAGTGGGTACAAAAGTCACTCTGTGTAATTTTAATTTGATGGTAGGTGCAGTGCCCAACATTGTGTTGCAGGTATTTTCTTCTCCTGTGTAGCATGTTGGTGTTATACAGGACAGTGTTTTTCTTGCCATAAATGGTCTCAGAATTTAATATTCCTTTCTGGGCTTATTCCCTACAGACCTCTCTCCAAACAGCAAGTGAGAAAACAGAGTCCTGGACAATTTTTGGTTTGGAAAGGAAAAGTAAGACTTCAGGGAGTCCCATAGCAAGTTTGCTATTTCATTTTGATTTTATGTGAAAGTCAATTTGAAATTACTGCAGGGCTATAGGAAGTCCTGAGATAACAGACATATGGAAAGAGCATTTATGACTGTAACAGGTGGGTCAGAAATGCTCCCTTTATAAATTCTCAAAATAGAAGTAATCTCTCCAGAGGTAGAAACATGGTTTAAAAAACATAGCTCAAATTTCTGTTGGTTTGTTTTTGCAGTTTGTTAGACCATGTGGAAAGTAGCTAATTTCTCTATATGTTGGAGGTTTTGAGGGTTTTATGGCAAGATCTCATTTCCAGAGTATTGTACCTCTCTGGCTCAGTGGAATCACTGTAGATAAAATTCACATGGTAAGAAATTACTAATAATCTAAAGGAGTTCTCTCCCTCAAGTAAGGGAAAAAAGATGCTCGATAATGCAAAAAGCTGCTACTGCCTTTGCTGTTTTGATGCAGAAGCAGCCTTCTCTATACTTATTGGTGCCCCTGTATCCTCTTAACATCTTTCATTCTGACTTTAATAGGCACGTTAATGGAAAATGTGCTAGAAGCTTATTACCAAAGACGGTGGAGGGAGCATGAAGGTGGTAAAGATAACAGAACACAGCATAAAGTGTTGAAAAAATACCACCTCTTTCTCTAGAGTCTGAGACATTTCCATTCAAGAGCTTGACAGTGCTGTGTTGTCTTACATGCTTTCAGAACGACTTATACAGAAATCTTTTTATTGACTATTAGTATGATTTTTCACAATTCCTTGAACCCATGATTGCTGCAAGAGCATCTTCTGAGGCTGAGTTTAAAAACTATAAAAGCTCTGGACACCAGAGTAACCCAAAAAATCTTCAGGCTCTGCAGATCTGACACAAGTATTTTGATTACTTAACATTTTTGTTATTGTTTGAATTATCAGCTGAAATGGTTTAGTTGTGGGTTTGTGTGGTGTGTGTTTATTTTTAAATTTGTCACACCGTAACAAAGTAAAAGTTCATACATTTAAAATCTCAATGGAAATGAGGGTTCCCCCCCCCCCCCCCTGTAACTAGAATTCCTACTAAATAAACAGTCTATTTAAGGGCTATGTGAAATGTACAGTAATGGACATTAAATGTAGTTACCCAGCTTCATTGTAAATTCCTCTGCTCTATAGAAGAACCTAAATTTGGTTTGTTTGCTGGAAGCAGTGTGGCACAGGTAATTTCTTGACATTTTCCTGGGTCTTTTCAGAACACCTCAATCTGTTAAGACCTTGTTCCTGTGCTCAGGGGGAACTGAGGTCATGCACTATTCATAAGTACTAGGGCTCTGTTTACAAAAGTAAAAAGAGTGTGTAAATATACCGTGGTGAAGACTTTTGCTTAATTATGCAATGAGAAATATGTGAGCCTCTTACAGTAGTCAGCAAAAAGAAAGTGTGTCTCCCTAAGAAATGATATTACAAGAGAGATGGATTGATTCTTAAGGGCAAGAGTGTGATATGGGCCTTGAGAAGCTGAAAGAAGAAATAATATTCTTTTGACTGCCTCTCTTGCACTAGTATGAGTGTAGCTGGTGTGCAAGATACGCTTTGAGCTGAGAATTTCTTTGCCTGTTTAGAGTAGGTAGTGAACATGAAGTGTTGTGATGAGGGGGACTAACCTACTTTCTTTTGCTGGGTTTTGAGGTAACCAGTACTGGGGCCTGTGCTTGTGAACAGTTATACAGATGGGTGACAACACTGGGGATACACGGAGAGACATCAGGAAGGAAGGAGGAGAAAGTAAATAGACAAGCTGTGCACTTGCAATACAGTTACTGTTCTGAAGCATTATGGATGGTACAGACCTTGCAGAGCAGCCTTATATGGGAATCCCTCTTATTTCAGGGTATCTGCAAGATCAAAATGCAGAGACTGAATGACATGTCTTGTTCCTGGTTCGTTGCTGTAGTATATTATCTATTCTAGGTATTAGATGTGAAGGTGAATTGGCCCATGGTAAGCATAGCATGTATATCATCCAGTGTAGGAATACTCTCTGTGTGTGAACAGCTTGATCGATAAATGTAATTTATTAGTCTACAGTGTGTTCATTAGAAAGGAATTACATATTTTCTGCATGGAAACTTAGCAGTATTTAACA
This sequence comes from Phaethornis superciliosus, assembly GCA_023637945.1. Classification (NCBI taxonomy): domain Eukaryota; kingdom Metazoa; phylum Chordata; class Aves; order Apodiformes; family Trochilidae; genus Phaethornis; species Phaethornis superciliosus. The sequence continues at coordinate 112,017,878 of JAJQWJ010000002.1, forward strand.
CTTCTTCTGTTGCCAATGCTACACTACTTAAAAAAACCCCAAACCAACAAATACTTGGCCAGACAGATGTCCCTACAGTTAAAGGTATTGTACAGATTTGTCCTCTCCTAGTTAAAAGTTTTGTGGGTGCCTCTTTATAACTGTGACTGGTTAGCAAAGAGTTGCACTTCCTGCACAATGGCATGATGTTGAAAATTAGATTCTAATACCATTATTGAGTTAGAAGGATCAAGAATATAGTAAATTTGTCTTAGGACTGGATGATGGGAAGGGACTACAACTTAGTAATGCTTCTGAATAGTCTTTGCAGTATCCTATAAGCCAAGTTTGGGTGGGAATCAGAAGTAGAACTTTAAATGAATTATAAAATGGAAAATAAATGGAGTCTGACATCACACCTTGTTTCAGTAAAATATAAAGTACAGGTGATATGAGTGTGGAGATGGTTACAGATTAGTGGACAGAATCACAGATGATCCAAAAGATGGAGTTACACATCCTTTTAAAAGGGCATGTTTTCTATGAAAGGAGTAAAATGTCTAGAATTTTATACAGATATGGTACAGCTACAAATTAGTGTAACATGCTGTAATATTCTTTTATTGTCTGGAGGGGAAAATTGCAATAATAATCTTGCTTTTAGAAAAATTCTCCTCTTCAGAATAAGGATTTCTAAGTCCAAATGAAGATGGGAAAGGAAGAAATAACCTGACTTTTTATTAAGTTAGAAGCGGTATGTTGCACCGTGAACCTTTCAAAGTGAGGTTGGCTGGGAGAAGATAATTTCATATGTCAGTTGAGATAGAAGATTTGTGAGGTCAAATGCTCAGCCAGGATTTATTCTTATACTATAAGTCAACTGGCAAGACAGGGCTACAATGAACACCCCGGACTCCAAACTCTTCAGTCGTTTTTAAGAATACCCACGTACATAAGTGATTACTGCAGAAAGAGGCCTACTTTTTTTTTCTTTTTTTTTTTCTTTTACTATTCAAGGATTATTAATAAGGTGTACTTTCAGGGTAATGCATTCTGTTTTGAACTTCATTTGGCAGTTTTATTTTTGAGGGTTCCAGAAAAGCTCTTGGCAGATGTAATAGAGAAGTTCTATACCATTCTCCTCCAAATCCTTTTCTTCCCAGTTCCTTGAGGGGAGGTGACTTTTTAAATGCCCTTTGCCAAGAGTTTCAGAGGAATGTTCCTGGACTTGGGCCTAGGCACAAGGACTATGGCCACTGAATGTTTGCTCATGCATGTTCTGCTGTCTGGCAATAGGGTTATCCACTTTAATCCTCTTCCCTCCCCAAAATTGTTTTTATTCCTGGCAGCAGTAATCTGTGCAGATGTGCAAGAGAAGATTGGAGCTCTCCTAGGCAGAATAGTGAGTACAGAGCAGTTCAGACTGTTAGTTGAAGCTCTGCAGCAACTGGAATAGTTGTGTTTCTGTTACACTCAATCCTTGTGTGTCAGATTTTGCCAATATGTTGAAAAAGTAGCTGCAGTCTGTAGAACTTCTTAAATGATTGATTCCTAGTAGCAGAGTGGATTGAGGTGTGGGAGGGCAATATTATATCTGATATAATGTGGCTCAGGGCATCTGAAATAATGAAAACCAATTACACATCTTGGTCTCTTGACTGAAATGGCAAATATTTCATTCTGCATAAAAGAAGTAGGTAAAAGTGCAGACAAATTAATGTCTTGGTCTTGCTTCCAGAAAATTCATGAAGTCAAAGCCATTTTTTTTAAAAAAAAAACACATGTAAAATAAAAACCATTTATAGAAAAGCCCTGAACCAAATGAAACTGTCTTGAGGAGGCAGTATGAATACAAGTCAAGGAGAAATAAGGCTTTTATGGCTATAATTCAATAGTGAGTGAATATAACTACAGACCCAGTGATCAGAATCACTTTCAACACATTAAAACATATATTCAGCATCTCCTCTAGTTCCTGTTACAGCATGCTTATATGTTGTCTTCCTCTGTCAAAACTACATTGACACCCTTTATTTATGTAAGTGACACCGAGCTCAACAGAGAAGTAGGTTGATTCAAGAAGTAAATGTTGTGGTATGCATAATGGCAGCTATGATTACTAAGTTGATTTAATCCAAGTACACAGGTCATGAAATGATACCAGACATTAAAAGTAAACATCTGTTATTTTTGTTTTAAACTTTTTTAAGCAATAGCTATCCAGTGGAAGCACCTTAGTTGTGAACATTTTATTAACTTGTGACACGAGTATCCTGCTGTCAGCTGCAGAATGTGGAGGTGGTTTCAAACCTTTTGCAGTAGCAACTCAAACTATACAGGCACTGCATCCTGGCTTCGTTTCTTTGCAGCACCTACAATTCAAAATACCAAGGCTGATATTTAGAATACTGTGTTCCATATTAGTTTAGTAAGTGAAAATTTCAAATAAGTATCTTTGAAATTACTCTTCAGACACCATTCAGAGAATATTAAGAATAAATTAAATAGAAGGAGACTGCAGAGTTGTTCTTTGGCTTTTAGCAAAGTCAGCCTTTCAAGTAAAAATCTGTTTTCTGAACCTTTCTGTAAGATATACAGCTGGTATACAGTTCAGTAGGTCGAAGAGGCAGTGAGAAGCAGGGCCTTATCTCGGGCATCTACTTTCATCTCTTTGGCACTTCATTCTGTGAGACTGTGTATACAGAAAGCTGATTGGTGTTTAAGCTCCCTGTGGACCACAAAATATTGCTCTTTTTGCTATCTTCAAGGACTTCAATAAGGGAAAACTGCCAGTCTTTCTTTAGAGTGTTTCCTTGGAAAATAATGTTTGAAGAGTGTGGAAGGAGACATTTTAACTTGAGGAAATGTTTCACTTCCACTTATTTATCTAGTCAGCTGACTCCATGGTCATTAGCATTGCAGTGTGCAGCAGGGAGGAGGGAAAATTCAGTTTCTCCCTGCCATCAGAGTCTGTCTATAATCTTGGATCAAATAATTTTCCTATTCTGAAAGAGCATTCTAGCATGAATGCTGTGCAAGTTGCAGTGAAGCAGCACAGCACCGTGTGGGCTGTGTCCCAGGGGTGTGCTGGTACTTGTGGGTACTGTGAGCCCATGCAGGAGACTATGCCATATCCCCAGGCTTCCTGAAGCAAAGGGATTCCTTTTTTCCTTGTTTGTTATGAGACAGTTCCTTCGGTTTGTAATGTCAAAACAGGACCAGAGGAGCTCAACTCTTGAAGCCTGTCAGATCTCATCTGAAAAAGCATCTGGCTTTCTGGTCAGTGTTTTGAAAGGCAAACCATGAGTTACCATGCTTGAGAAGAGGCTATAGCAAAGCAGGCTGTGGGTTGGTGTTCATACTTCAACAAATGCTTCAGAACTTCAGGCTGCTCAGTGCATACTTGAAAGTACCAAGGAATAAATTCTATTCCTAGGGACCTGGAACTGATGTATAAATTGCAGGAGCAATTAGGATGGTTTCACTCATGGTTTGGGCAGTGTTGGTCCCCAGGTCTTGGGCAACATAAAGATGCAGAAAGGTTGTTTAGAGCAAGACAGTGTTTACTTTCTGCTCTGCTGTGCCAAGCATGGGCTGTGTACCTGAGTCTTGAAACCTTTATGAGGAACCAAGAAAAGCATTTGGCAGGCTGTTGACTGCTCTCACTTACTGGGATTACTCCTTCTGGCCAGGGTTTTTGAAAGTTCTCCAGGTAGTGCAAGAAAAATGAGAGGAGCCAGTTTAACACATTTATACACATAACCTGTGGTATGGAAGGGTTACCTAGGATCTACTGCAAACTATGCATATAACCTGGAGCCATGGCAGATCAGCTCTTAATGCAAACTACTCCATTTTGTGTGCTTGTACTCTGAAATTAGATATAGAGTATGAGCAACAGCATGCCAGACCCTCTGGAGATGGTATTTTCTCAAAAGTGAGATAAGTTACCACAGTTATTCTCTAAATATGCTTGGGGCTCATTTAGTTGTTGTAATTTATCTCATCTATGGTGCAGAGCGAGCAGAAATGCATTCTGAAACCCTAACCTCTTTACAGAGACAATTTGGGCAGAGGTGGGCATATTCTGTGCTTTTAGGACATCCAGGTTGAGAGAATGGAATTGTTACCAAGAAAAAGGTGGTCTGATATGAGACTTTTTCTAACTTGCAGTATCCTATAATGCCATCCTGAATTTGTGCTGCACTGATTTTCTTCTGTCATTTTAAAATCTGTATATCTCATTGAATCTGTATCAGGTGCATAAGAATCTTAAATGTAAGATAAATTGAGGAGTCTTTCTTTAAGGGAAACAATAAACTTGAAGTTGTATCTGTACCCAAAATGCAGATGGATGTCTCTGGATCACTGAAATGGGAGGGGAAAAAACTTTCAAATAGCCTCAACAGCAGTATTTGAGGCACTTGGAAGATTAGAGAAAAAGACCTTTTCAATCATATTTGACTAAAGCATGTATAAAAATGCAAGCAGAGCGGCTATTTCAGATGATTTTCTGAGCTCTGAAAGCAAGACTTTGCTCATGCCAATAAAAAGGATTGAACCAAATATATTCAATTTCATTGCAGTTTTTCTCTCTGATATGAAATAACCTTCTGAGTCTGATTTTTTTTTTTTTTTTTTTTTTTAAATTTTTTTCTCCCCTCAGATGAGAAAGGATATCAAAATACTTCTGCAAGCATAGTGCGTAATTATAAAAGCAGCCATGGAAGCACTGCTTTACAAGTTATTGCTCGTTTTCTGTGCATGAAATACTTATACAAAAACTCAAAGACAAAGTTTATGAAGAGGCAGATGATTGAATGCAGTAGACTGTATGTATATGGGTGAATTTGTAACTTGGGAGAATTTCAAGAGATTTTTGAAGACCGGATAAAACAAGCATGGAAGAAGAATATTGGAAGCAGAGTTATGCTGTCTTCCCCTCCAGTTTTATCCTTATGAAAACTATCTTTTAATACTATATCTTTTTTGCGTCAGAATTTTTCTTTGACTAATCCATGAACGACACTTCAGTATGGAACATCTGGTAGAGCTAGGACGTTTGTCCTAGAAATACAATGGGTAGTATGTGGCTGAGAAGAGCAAATAGTACAAGAATGTACTATTGGTATATTTCTATGAAAGACAAAAATCTGAAAGAATACATAGAATACAGGGAAATACATTAAAAATAAATGGAAAAAACCACTCTTTGGCACATGTGAGAAAAATGATATTAAGATGTAGACTTTCTTAATGAAAGACAGGCCTTGTCTAGCTTCCTAGCACACAAGTCAGGAATCTAGTTCAGAGTTGGCTTAATGGGGCTTGGCGGGACCTCTAGAAGTTAACTCCCTTAAGCCAGGGTTGATAAAGCGTCTTTAACTTGCAAGAACAGTTCCTTTGCACCAAAGAAATCAGAATTTAGAATGAAATCAGAACTAAAAATCATAGAATGGTAAGCATTGGAAAGGACCTCTGGAGATCTAGTCCAACCCCTCTGTTAAAGCAGGCTCACAAAGAACAGGTTGCACAGAATTGCCTCCAGGTGATGGCCTTACTCCTACTGAAATTATTGTAAGTAATACAAATGTCCATTAGTTTCCACAGGCAGTCCACTGTTGCAATATTGTAATCTAGTTATCTAGCAAAACTGATCAACCTATTAAATTTATATAACACAAATGCTGTGCTTGGTCTAAACTTTGTAAATCAAACTCATGTTGATGAAAAATGATTGTAGTACCTGTGGTGTCTGGGATTTTCCTAGATGCAGTTAATGATGGTGGGCTTTGCCTTCAGATCCATAAATAGTCTTGGAAATTTTTCAGCAGGTAGAAGGATTTGTTTTTATTATCCTCAGCATGAAGAAGTAGAGGTCTGTAAGCTACATCAGCTTTGTTAAATAGTGAGAGATGCTTTTAGCTTCTCTTTTGTCGGGGTAATATTTTTGGGGGTGATTGTAAAACTACTAAGCAAATCACTAGCTGCAGGTTAATTACTGTGTGTAAAGATTTGTCTTCTAGTAATTTTTAAAATGTACAGAGGTGTTGTTTTCTGGTGCATTAGTGTCATTGCTTCTCTGTAGCTGGGTGCTTGACTCTCCTAAGGTGGGTCACCAGCAGTCATTCCACATGTTTATTAACTCATGAGGAGGAAAAGCACAGTGAATGTAGCAGCTAGTGTAAAATAATACGGTAGAAACTGGTTAGCTGTTGAGATAGAGTTGTCTTGAGCATTGTGTGTTGATGAATGTATTAATAGTACTATATTGACAGAAATGGGTGGCTGGCCTTTGTGGAGGCTACACAAGATGTTGGTGAATGATGACCACAGTGAGCATAGACTGAGGAGAAAAGAGAAAAACTGCTGGTGCTCTAAAGAATCTTCTTCTCTCCCTTTTTCCCCCAAAGAAAGATGTGAAGAGTGTACATGGAAATCCAAGTTCAGGTCACAAGTAAAATAATCTGAAAGGGCTAAATGTAGAATATTTGAATTTTCTGAATGTATTTCCTCTTCTGTGCTAAAAATGCACAGTGGTCCTACAGAAGTAATTTATGTTTGTGTTGGTGGCCATATTTCTTTCTGGTGAAGATTTTCTATTTCTTCCTTCCTCATATTGTTTTTCCAGAACACTGTTGTTGTGTGTGCTCCATAAATACTCGATTGAACATTTTTGTTGCAATTAAGGCACTGGAACTTAAGGGACCTTTCAGCTAAGGTCAATGCACAAACATTTTCTGCTGTAGGCTTTTCCCTAGCACCAGAGGCTTAGTCTGTTGAGACTTTAATCATGGGTTCTAACCAAGAAGAAGCTTTATGTTTACAGGGCAGATAGGAGAGCAGATACTTTATCACTCCTGTGTTCAGGTTTGCTTATGGTACCAATTTCAAGTGTGTGTTCAGGAATCTTGCTCATCCAATATTTTTCTTGCTGCCTTTGCAAAGTGGCTCTGCAGCCACTCACTCAGCATTACATGCTGAAGTAATCATCGAATGTGGCAACCCTGGGTTATGCCCTGTTATGTTTGCAGAAAATTAAGGGTTTATAGCAGCTGAATAAACAAACACTGTCATACATTTTCTCTTGTCCTGATCTATAAAACATTCACCTAATTTAACTGTTACCTGTGTCTCATGTTTTTGGGTTTTTTTTTTTGTTTTGTTTTTTTTGTTTTTTTTTTTTTCTGTTACTTTACTCTTAAAAATCATACAGATTCCTTGGATTCATTGGGTATTTTAAAATAATGAAAAGCTTTGCATGGGTATCTGCATTCTTTTCTCTTGTAAATTATACTGTGAGTGTTGTGACCTTCAGATAAACTTTGCTTACTGCCTGTATGTCTCTTCCAGAAGTGCCTGCTGTTGCTCTGTGCTCTGGCCTTGCACTGGATGCCAGATAGTTGTAGGGATGTAGCCTTTAAAACAGAACGATTTTTGCAGTACTCATCTAATCCATATTTAACAGGAATTTAATGTGTTCTGCAGAGGCTGACAGAACTTATCTCATGTTGTCATTACCTTGGGATGGTAACCTTGAGGGAGGAAGAGAAGCTTAATAGGACTTTATTTTCTTCTGATTCTTGCTATGAAAATGTTGGCTCTTCCTTGTAGGTGTGATATCTGCTGCTTAATGGACCAGGCTCTGGTAGTGCCTGAGGAAGTTCTCAAAGTACTGCAGTTATATTGCCCCACACTGAGAGGCTCACTACAGGGAATGATTTAAACCTAAAGAGGAATTTGAGGCAAATCAGCAGACCCATTCTCTTTAAAGCAGAGAAGGGTGGCAGTAGAAAGCAGGGGATGAAGGAAGGAGCTTCAGTATAGGCAACTGCTTTTTTCTTCCTTCCTTTATCCCAAGGCTCCAGCTCTTCCTTAACAGATTGATTTTGTAATGAGCAAACGTAAATTGTTTGTAATGAGAGCTTGTTTGGGGACATAAATGCACATTCATATTAGCTTTGCAAAATTAAAACTAAGTGCTCCTATATATTCTCTATGTTTAAGAGAGATTTTAGGCAGGACACCAAAGCCGATGAAATTTCACTTATAATGCAGGCTAGCAGCAGATGGTCTGAAACAGCCCATGAATTCTCTAACTTTTTTTGAAGTCCAAAATGATACTACCCAGCAGAAGCAAAGGTAATGAGGTGAGCATTTTGTTTTATGACAATCAGACAAAGAAATTTGTTTGCAATTAGCCTGCCAACATCTGAGACTAAGGTTTAAGTATTTAGAGATATAGCACCATTTGGATTTTTAGTGCTGCTCAAAGTGTCACTGCTTTGTACAACAAAAAAATTAGAACTGAACAAAGTTGGTAGCCTAGGATCATGGGTACAACTGCAGTAAAAGCACCGAGCTCAGTGAATAAGTTTATATTTAGATACATTGCATGGCTTTCATTGCATTGCATTCTTTCACTGTCTTCTGTACCTGGTGAAGTGAAGCTTTCACATGTTTTTCACATATATTAAATATTTTCTTCTAGAAAAAGATGAGATTTATTCTATAAATTACTCCATTTCCCATTACAAAACCATATGTATGTAACTTAAACTTCCTAGAAATTCATGTCCTTGAGTGAGTGAGTTTTCATATTTTAACTTGTAGTCACATGAAAACCGGAAGAAATATACATACGGTGTTCCAGGAACACAATTGTTGTCAAAAAATGGCCATTGTGGATTGCCATTGTCATGACAAAGGTGCTGCTACCACTTAAGCTCAAATCACTTCATGGTGTTTTGGAGAAGACATCAGTCTAACCCTCTGCAGCTTTTTGTGATTGTCCATGCACATGTGGTATTCTGAAACTGCACTTTGGTGGGGGTTTTTTTTTGGTTATTTATTTGTTTTTTACATGTGTACTGCACAAACCTTACGTGGCCTTTAGTGCTTGGACATGTTCTAGGGTGTTTATTTTCCCTCCCACCAATCTCTTTGATAAATCTTGTTCTTTGAACTTCTCTCTTGATCCACCTTTCCCTGACATCTCAGGGGTTTTTAAGTGTGTGTGGAGGTGTCTGTGAATATGTGATACTTGTATTTGCACTTCTACTAATATATTACTCTTAGTAAATGCTGTCTTACACACTTCATACCTACACTTTTAGAAATACAATGTGTATCTTCTTATCTGGGTACATATGCACAGATGACACTTTACATGTCCATTTGTAGCATAATCAGGTTTGCACATTTACCTGTATATATATATATTAGTTTTGGTTTTTTTTTTGCATACTTCTATGCACTCCCTCATCCAAAAGAAAATGCACAGTCTGTTTTAAGTTCACATGGGTATGATTTCAAAGAATGACAACCAAATAATTGCAAAGTAGCATGGAAACGTGGTGTGGAGGTGTGGGACTTCTCCTAGAAGTTGGGGCTTGGACATCAGTCATCTTCTAGCTTGGGAGATGGTTGCCCAAGTGCTCCTGGTTGTATTAGGGAAGCTTTGTGTGTTCCACCATTTGCTTGAGTGAAATGACTACCCTGAGGATGTGGAGTGCGCTGTAGAACTTACTGCCCCCAAAATAAACTGTTGTGCTTTCCTCTTAAAATTGAATAAATAACATTAAATTCTGTATATTCTTGAGGAACACTAAGTAGAAGTTTCCACTTTTGTGTACATCTGTATGCTACAAGTCTTTACCTTTTAATATAAGTTCAAATTGCTCTCATACAAAAATGCTCTCAGGCATTCTCTTATGCAAAAATGCCACTGAACTTTTAACCAAAGCAGAAATCCTACTGGCTGAGATCTTGCTATGATGACCAGTTTAATGTTTTAACACGTTGGGTAAAAGTTACAAAATACTAACTTTACCTGTATTAATACAAATATGAAGATTTATTTTTTACTATATTACTATTGTGACTCTGTTGAAAATCTTCATTCATTTGTGGATGGGTAAGGGAAAGCACTAAATGACAGTATTCTGATTTAGCTGGCAATGGAAATACCCCAAGTTCACTAAGAACCTATGGAGACATGAGCAGCTCAAGAATGCGTGATTTTTCACTTACCAACTGCCCTTTACTGATACTGTGCCAATTGCTTTTTGTAAACCTCTGGAAGAACTGGAGGGTGGTACAGGTTATTTTTCCAGTGCTTACTTCTTGCTCTGGGGACAATGTTTTTGCTGTTTACAGACTCTTTCATGTTCTGGAGACTGCTGCTTCCAACCTTTAACATCTCTACTTCCATTTCCATGTGAAACACTTCTACTGCAGTCCCTTTGTAGGTCTAATGAGTCACACAAACTAATTAAACATACTCAGAGTTTTCCAGCAGTTCAAATAGTTCAAGTGGGAAAAGAAATAGCACTTGTGCTTGCTGAAGCCGGCTTTATAATTTTTTTTTCATCAGTAGAGCTTAAATAAATCACCTCTCTGCCACCACCATTCCTTGAAAATAAGATTGTGATTTCTTGATTGTACAAGTAGAAGCAGGAAAGGAGGAAAATGGAACTTTAAACCATCTGTAGATGATGCCATGAAGTCAGGCTTCCTTATCAATCCGTATTTTCATAAGATTTCTGTTGTGTCTGCATATTCTCAACCAAAAGACTTCGAGTAGCTTCTAGGTCTTCAGGGAGATGTCAATAAACCACAAATTATTACTGCATTTACATTCTTCTGTCCCTCTCTTCTCCTTTTATTGCTTTTTTAGCCACCTACTGCTGCAAAAATTAATGATGATAAGATACTTAAAATGTTGACAACACAACCGAAAAAATACTTTGCTATCCTGTAAGTATGGTTGTAAATAAGCCATTTTCTGTCATGCTCTTCTTCGCATTTTACCCTGTTCCTGTGGTACATCCACCACAGTTTCACAGTCGGTGTTTATACTGGTAACAACTTGAATCCTTCTTGAACATAATGATATTTTGAGCCAGTGTGTTGGCTTTTCTGCCAGTTTACAGTCTTAAACTATACAAATGTCTATGGTGAGGAGGAAACAGTGTATTCTGAAGCTGAGATAGAGGAAAAGAACAGAAAACGTGGTACTCTGGGCTTTTGTTTTGTATTTGATAATTAGAGAAATTCTACTCTCTAAAACAAGAAGTCTTGCCTTGCTCTGGGGGCACAAACATCTTACAAGATGAAAGCCATGCTGTATTTTTAAAAGTATATATGAAGATGTTTATCTGAGTGAATGTCACACTAGGCAAATATTAGATTTAATAAAGTATTAAAAATAATTTACTGTGATTTTTATTTTTTCTTTTTAAATTATGAGTGCCCTAGGCTAAATCTTCTGGACAAAGTTAAATGCTTTCTTTAACTGCATTTTATCTGTGTAGTCCTACATCTTGAAAAAATAAGACATGAAACATTGAATTATGCTTGGTCTTGTCATAACTTAGTCATGCAAGATCTTGTCTTACATATTTGCCTCCCAATGCTTAGATTTGTTCCAACATGTATCTTTTCAAAGGCATTTTAAAAACCTGGGGTTTTAATGGCCTGTGAAGATATATATTTAAATAATGACATTTGGGATTTTACAGTCCAGTGAAGTAACATCTCTCTTCTCATATGAACAATGTTCTAAGTGCAAGTAGTCCAATTATTCTTCTAGACAAGCACTATATAGTTTCCTTCTGAGGACCTGGGTGAATCTGTGCAACTTTCAGCCCAGACTAATAACCTCCTTTCAATTGCAGGACTCAAGTCTGCATTACTTGTAGGCTTCTACCCAATTCTGCTTGCTACAACTTGCTAGTATGCAAGGTAAATGAAGTTTTGTGATTTTATTTTTTTTTAATCTAAGAAGCAGTTAAATTGTAATCCTGTATGTTTTCAGTATCAGTTGAATGATGAGACTTGAGGGAAAGTATTTTATCCTAGATATTTTTACATATCTGAAGCACGAGCACTCCAAATTGGGAGATGCATATGAGATGGAGGTGTCTCAGTGATAATTAGGTTTCTTCCCCCAAATTAGGAATATTTATAGGTTTAGTGTCTGGCAGCTAGTGACTAAATTTAGGGTTTTTTTTTTGTCTATTTTATATAGAAACTGAATTCTTTAAGTCATAGAAAATCAATATTGTTTAGAAAACTGTTTTTCAATGCACATTAAATTCTGACATATTATGACAGCTGACTGGAAATGAAAGAAAGATGATATTAGTCTGAGAACTGTCCTTAAAGACTCAGAAGTAAGCTGGAAAGTCAGTAACACTTTAAAGATAGTGAAATATATATATATTTAATTTAAAGAATACAACACAATGTTGCTGTGTAATATGAAATCAGTTACTAAATGGGTACTAATACATCTTTCTTGAAATGGTGAGATTTATGCACATGACTGACAAAAACCCCAACATTCTATAGTTTTTCTAGATCAGGGGAAATAAACCTATAGGTTGTGGTTTGTAATGTTTGAATACAAAGAAATGTTTGCATCAGTATGCACTCATGATAGTGCTATCAGTTGGATTTACAGTGCTGGAGCTTGAGGCTGGACTTCTATCAGATTGTCCTCATTTTTTTATGGTAATGCAAGCCTCTTTCAACTTGTAAATGATGCTCTTGAATCTTTTTTTTTTCTATGTAAGCTTTGTGCTCCTGAGATAATGTATATGAAACTATAGATAGAATGAAGTCCTCTGTGACTTGGGTTCTAATGTTGCGATGGGTTTAGATTAATTTTACACAATTCTGTTTCTCATTACTAGCCCTGTCAGAAAGCTGGATTCATGTTGTGCCATTTTCTCTCCTCATTACTGTTTTTGTCACAAGAATGAAATTTTTCATCTGTCATTCAGGCTGGAAAAGACAGCAGCCTGCAACTGTATTACGATAACCTTTCTAGTGCTGTGTAGTTTGACAGGTTGTGCCTTGCTGCTTGGTTCTTTTTAATGGTTTCTCAACCTGTGTGAGGGGGAGGATTGGATACCCAACTCAATGTATAATACATGATTAATAGAGTTGCCTGTATTCAGAGGACTGCAACTTTCCAAACTTGCAAAAAGTATTAGGAACACTGCTACTACTAATTGGGCCTCTTTTTCTTTTGTCTGTGGCCCAAGAATGTGAAATAAGGCTCAGAATCTAATCAGGTATCTAATTCATACCTGTGTTTCCACAAATTTATGATAGCTTTGGCTTGTTAGTATTGCATATCACAGTTGATGGAGTTCCCCCTGTAGAACTGATGTGACTGTGTCAGTATTTTTACAATGTTTAGCCTAAAATTTCCTACAAATTTTCTTTTCATTGCCATAGTTTATGCCTTGCAAATTGCTGTGTTTAATCAAATCCTTATCCTCCTCTTCTGTTTATGTCTGCAGAACAAGAAATTTATCTGTCCTTTAATTATTCCTCTAATGAAAATTTCAACAAGGGCTTTTAAAATAATATCTTTCATTTTTATATCTCATATATGTATTATCTCCTGACCTCTTTTGAGGAGAGAAAATAATTTATGGTTCTATGCCTATATCACCCCTGTGATGAACCTTGATCAAACTATCTGCATGATGAAAGTGTCTGGTAGTACTTCTGTGAGGGCTTACTAGCAGAAACATGCTAGGATGCTGCATACTGAAATTAATAAATTTTTGCCAGAATGAGAGAGCTGTTCAAGTGCAGATGCCTCAAGGCCTCTGTTGTAACCCTGAGAGATAATACACAGCAGTGCTTAGAAAAGAAAAGGGCAGGAACCACACTGTGTGCCTCCTCTAAGGACAGTATTTTTTTCAGAACTACCCTGTGATTTGGCCTAGTCAATAATAATATGACTGTTTCTTACCACTTACCCCTTCAGAACTGTATTAACTGACTGAATTACACTTTCCTAAACAGCTCATCATCCTCAACAGGATGTCTGCCCCCATCCTCTGCACAAACATGCCCTGTAATGCAGTGCCCTATGCAAAGGTCCCCAGGCTTCACCGGTTTTGTAGTTTTTAAAGCTGATTTCTTGAAATGATTTTCTGCAAACACAGTGGTTCTGCAAATGACTTAGTTTTCTTATATTTAAGGTAACAGGTTTACCTGCTTATTGAGTAAATACATATAACAGCAACCCTCTCTGTTTCTGTGAATCCTTTCCTGTAAGGGTCTTTACAGAAATAAAAGGGTTATAAAATGAGTGTCTCACTGCTCCTAAATGTTGTGGAAGTGCACCTTTATTTTAAGACATCTGGGAAATAAAGTTCAACTAAATCACTGGAGACTCCACCTCAAATGCAATCTATTTCAACATGACCTTACATCTGTGAGCCCTTGAACCTTGCATGCTGGCAAGTAAGATCCCACTCCAGCTATCTTTTATTCTTTCACAGAGCTATGGAGCTTATCCCAATAGCAATTTTCTTTTTTTTTTTTTTTTTATTTCTTAATGGAATACCAGTTTCTTTCTTTTCTTAGTTACCCTGGAGGGGGGTACCCTGTCTTAATTCAGTAAATCATATTAGAGTAAATGTAGGGATATATATTACCAGCAAAAGGAGCATCAATTCATAGTGAAATTTCACCCCAGCATTAAAACTGATTAACCCACCACCACCCACATTGAAAGAAAGTGAGCCAGACTCTATGGCTCTTGTAATATCTATTATTTACTCTTTAGAGTGTCGTATCGAAATGATGAAGTTGACACAAAATAATGTGTTTACATTTTGATCCATTTTGTTACCATACATAACATCATCTAAAAGCTGTTTTGCTTTGTTTACTTCAAAGATGCTATGTATAAAACATGCAGTAAAAGCTGAGTGAGTGAAGTCAAAGAGGTTGTAGCAGGAACAGCTTTTTGCCCAATATTGCCTGTAGGTACTCTTGAACTATTAAACTTCTCTTTTGCATTCTTACACAGTAAATGAAAGCATGTCTTGAAGGATCTTAATCCCTGCTGTGTAGTAGATAAAATGACAAAGCAATTGTAAATGTAGGCTTAAAATCAAAGAAGATACTGGTGTGTATCTTCTGAGGGCATTGGGGAAAGCAGAGAAAGGGAATGGTTAGTAACAGCTTCTTTAATTGACTTGTGGTGCTTATACAAGTACCTTTTTTCTTTCTGGTATCTCTTATTGTGCAACAAAGCTAGTAATAATTGCAGGGTATGGTTTTCATTGGCATCTGGCATGCTACGCATCATGTTTCAGACACATCTTAAATATTCTTAAGCTCCTTTATCTGTCTGTAAATTGCCATGGAGTATTAGGAGGCACTTGCAGCCTTATCTGTTTTCCTTAGGGATGGACACACCTACATTGAGGAGTAAGAGAAACTCTATACCAACTGGAAAGCTAAAATCAAGCCAATACAACAGAAATGTTAGGTGGCAAAATAAGAGGGAACTTTATCTTTTAGGGAATGTAAGTAGTCATATCTTAATTTTCTTTACTTTTTTTAGGCTAGTTATGTATTAATAAGAACTTGCTTATTGATCTGTTAAGGGAAAGTGTTGTAATATTATGTATGTTACTGACTTACTATTTTTTAGCCCTTGCTTCTCCATTTTCCTAAGACTCTCTCCTTTACCCTATGATAGATTTCATGATGGATAGAACCCTTAGGTAAGAAAAAAATTGATCTCTGCATCCTCAGATTTTCTGGGAGGATAAAGTTGGAGTAGGGAGTGTACACCATTTTCCTCTTTTTTTTTTTTTCTTGCCCAACTCCAACAGTTTTTCCCTTGAGACTGTTATGGAAGAGTGGTGCAGACTCAGATTTCCCTTGGCTGTAAAATGAGGTCAAAAGCAACAACATTAAAATCTACTTTCTAATGACCTCTGACTATTGGGTGACTGAGGAAATATCCACACTCTGGCTGCTAGTCAGGCCTGCTCTTGCAGTCCAACTCCTGTACCTCAGAGAATCAGAATCTTGTAAAACTTCCTGCATTTAAATCCATCCATGAAGGTCTGTCTTGCTTTGGGAATGCTCAGGAGCACATCTGTATATTCAGATACGTTCTTGGTAAGTGGACTTGGTACTTAATTGAAAAAGAATAACAGGTAAACAATTTGAGAAAAGAATAACAGGTAAAAGTCTGTGCAGATTGAAAAGTTTCTTAAAGCTATATGGCCCTCAGAAGTAATGTTGTTGCAATTAAAATTAAATCACTGAACTCTTACTTTATGCAGGGTTAAAAAAGGAACTGATTTAGCTTATTTGCCTTTCCTGATGAGTCATTATTTAATTGTCATGATTCATAAATTTTGTGTCTATTTTAACCCACTGCTTAAGTGCCCATGTTACTGACTTTTTTTTTACATAACTGAAATGATAATGACTACATTAAGAACTGGTTTTTTTCTGTTGCACAGACAGAACTCTCAAATTCAAATACCTTTGTCTAATTCAAAGTTCATAGAAAATGCTAGAGCAGAGTCAGGCCCCCTGAGTGTATAACTTCCCACTTTGAGATTATCCTACACGTTGTTTTTTGGGTGGTGGTTTGTTTGTTTGTTTTTTTTTTTCCCATGTATAATGATCTCATGATTACTTGGAGTCAGAGAATACATAATTCTCTTTGATTGGCTATGTATTATAAACTAGTAAAATATCTTCTAGTTTGTAAACCATGCAAGGCTCATGATGGAAAAGATAGCCTCTGTTTGTGACAGTTGTTTTGGACACTACTGCCTAAAGCTTTTCAGTGATTGACACAGTGGTGATTTCTGTCTTCATTAATTATTTTCCATCAGAAATTATTAGTTAGCAAACCAAGGTGTATCTATCTAAGCATATTCCTGTTTCTAAAAAAGTTTTGTAACAACATTTTTTAGTTTTTTTGCAAGTGGTTTCTTTGTTGGTGTGCGTGTGTTGGTGTGTGTGTGTGTGTTGTTGTTTGTTTTTGCAATAAAGAGCAGAGTTTGAAAAAGTGTATGATTTTGGTTAATGACAACTCACGAAAAAATATTTTCTGTAAACTGGTTTCAGCTCAGGAGAATCATTGCTTTTGGGGATGGGCTGCATTTTTTCCTTTTTGTTTCACTTATTCATCAAAGAGTGGCCATTTGTTTTCCCCTTTGAAGTTATTTTAGAACAGAATTGGAGAATGGGTTTTTTGTTAATTTTTTTTTTTTTTTTGGCATTTGAATGTAAAGTGTGATCCTGTCTTGTCAGTGGGTAGAGGATAAAAGCAGCAGTGTGGAGACAGTGAATTGCTTTTAATCAAATTTTTAAATGAGGTTAAATTTTGTGATGATCTGAAGTCTTTCAGGTCAAATATGATCTTTGGTTGGTGTAATATGATGGTAACTTAGATACTGATAGAGAGCAATTGATGAAATCCATCATGTGAAGAATAATTCCATAGTGAAATACCTCTGATTATCAGAGCATATGAACCAAGAGGTAATAATCACAGATAAGAAATAACCTTCATCCTCAGAGATTGATTTTTTACTATTCAAAACCAATGATTGCTTTGGACAGAGAATTTGCAATTGTTTTGTAAATGGTGGGTCTCACCTTTGCAAAAAGCAGGCTCGTGAGGTGACTGGTGGGGAGAGGAAAGGATAGAAGGAAGAGGAGGAAAATATCTAAAGGACCAGGCTGCAAGGAGGAGGCATCTGAAGACAAGAGCATGTTAGGCATTTGAGGGCAAGTCCTGGGTCCTGTTGCTCTTGTGTCAGTCCTACAGTGTTAGTGCCTCCCTTTTTTTTACCCCGTTCAGTATGAGACATTCAGGCCTGGATCCTGGAGATGTTACGTTTGTTGAGTTCTGGTAATGCAGGTTGTCCTACTGACATGAGCAATGGCTAGGGTTGTACAAATGAATCCTTAAAGATTTCAGATGTTAGGAATGACCAGTAAGTGTTTATCCTACTTATTTTTCTTCCTCCCTCACTGTTGTATGACAGTTATTACCTTGAGAAAAATTTCTTACGGAACTCAGCATTCACATTGATTCTTTGACATTGCTGGGCTTAGTAGCTGTTAATTAAGCATCTAAAATGGCATTTGTTGGTTTCCCAAGATATTTCTTTGTCAACACTTCTTTTGAACTAGCTACTGACAGTGTTATGGACTGATCCCTTAAAACATAGCCAGTAAGTAAAAGACCATCTCAATGGTTTAAATATATGTGCTCAGTTTAATAATTTAATCTTAATATTGCTATGTTAAATACAAGATGAGTTAATTCACTTATCCACGGTTTGCTCAATAATTTTAAAGCTCTAGTACTCCATTTAGAATGTAGTCTGTTGTTTTTATTTGTTATGAGTAACTGCAGGAGACAAGAAAGGTAAAATTAGCATGGAAATGTCCATTTTTAGAGCCCTTAATAGACAAATTCATGTAACAGCCTGAGGCCCTTAAAACCAAGCCAAATCTTGTCATAATCTCAAATCTTATAGAGGAAACATGATCTTTGATTGGTGTAATGTGATGACAGTTTAGATACCCCTAGAGCGTAATTCTGGAAAAAAATTCCACAATGTAATACCTCTGATTGTCAGAGTATATGAGTTAAGAGATAATGATCACAGCTAAAAAAATAACCTCCATCCTAAGAGATGATGTTTTTTTAATAGTAAAAAATAAACGATAGCTTTGAACAGAGAAAACGTAGTTGGAGAAATTCTCTGTTGTCTTTTGGTCAACAGAACATTCTAGCTTTGGATTAGATACGTACTGATGGCTGATCGAGACAGGATTTTTTGAAACTAGAACTCTTCTTTCAAAGTTGTTTTTATGAGCCATACTATTTCCAGAAATATAATGTGCGTTATGGAGGATATGACCCCGGATCAGTATTCTTAAATTAAGCAATTGCTTATAATAAGTCAATGTATTATTCATTTTTGTTGTGAAAATGCCAGAATCTTTTATCATAGAGGACTTTGTGAACACTGGCCCAAACAAGGTGACTCTTCTTTCTGTGTGTTAGAGCTGTGTTTCAGAATAAAAAAAAGTCATCACCAATTCTAGTCTTTCCTCAGAGAGAAAAAGTGGGGCCAGGAGTACATAATATTGTTTTATTTTGGATTGAAATAAAAGCCTTCAATTATTCAAGAGAAAAGATAGCTATGACGAATCTTGTAACTATGAAATTAGGTGTAATAATTTTCTTAATTTATTTTCTTTACGTATGTGACCACTCTACACTTGTAAAATAGTTTGAAAGTACAAGCTAGAAATTAACTTGAATTAATAAACCAATGCTGGTGGTGTGTGTTGTGGGAGAAGGAATCCTTGTCAGGAATGGATTGGTCACGTGGCCCTGGGCAAGTGCAGGATGCTCCCTGCTGTTCCATGTGCTTACTGTCAATATTCATCCACACTGCAATTTCCATTTCAATTCTGAACCTCAAAATTGCTGTGCTCTTGTATAATACACTCCTGGCACTAAATCGTGCTACCTACTGATGTTTAGTGACCTGAATGAAATTGTTCCAATGTAATTGACTGGCATGCTTTGTGTACAGAAATAAGACTGCTCAGCAAAGAATAGATTACGTTTTTAAGCCATAAAAAACAGACTTTCCTGTTTTAGATTTTGAAAAACAATGTGGATCCATTGATTTCATGCACAGCAAGGAGTAAAATATATCAAAAAAGTGCACAACATTAAAAGCTGTTGCTCCAGAAATGCACACTTCTCCTGTTTCTGTGTTATAAATGGTATCTTCTGCTATTGTGATATGTTTATCTGATCAACACTGCCCTTAACTGGGAATACAGCCTTAGTTCTCTTTTGAAAGTAGGTTAGGTATGGCTGCCAAAGGAAATCCAGAATCCAGCAACAGGAACATGCAGGGGGGGCGGGTGTGGGTTGTGGAGTGAATGTATTAAAAGCCTCTAGCACTTAAAAGGCTTACTATTTAGAGGTGCAACAGTACAGTATCTAAAACTTGTTCAGGGCAACTTTGTTAGATCAGATTAAGCAATCTCTCTGCTATTCTGCACCTGTATTCTTAGTGCCAATGAATTCTGTTACCACCTTCACAAAATGTTTTGTCTTTATGAAGAAAAATTTTATGTCTCTTCTCAGCTTTGGGAAAGCGTGTGTACGATTCAACCATAAAAAAATGCAGAGTAACGGGTGATGGTGAAGCTGTGTCAGGATTTTTATCAGCTTGTTTGTTGGGAACTATCTAATAAATAGTAAAGGCTGATTCCTTTCTTCAGTGGTTTTCCCACTGGGACTCTGATTGCTGTCATCCCATTGCTGGCTTTGAAGTATAAGGCTGGGGGGAAGTGATTGCATGAGAGTAGAAGTTTCCAGCTCCGATTTCATTAGTTGTATATCTACAAGACATCTTCTAATTCTGGTTACTAAAAAAAAAAATAAATTCTCGTGGCATGAGTGCTTCTTGCTTTCTAGTTTATTTGTCAGGTCTCTTGTGTTATTCACAGACAGAGAAGCTTCTGGTTGATAGCCATTCTGAGTGAAGGGATAGGTTACTGTTCATTATTATTCACAATGATGCATTCACCTTCTGTCCCCGACAGCCATAAGGGGTCTGGTAGCGCCCTCACAGAGTTTTCAGGTTATTTTCCCTCTGGAAAAGATCTTCCAAAATCTGCACTTTGTGTTTTTTCTCTAGGAACTGACCTAATTATCAAAGGTTTTGCTGAGGATCACAGTAGCCATTTCGTTTAACTGTTTTTGGCTACCAGTGACTGCAAAAAGTCACTCTCTACTTGCTGTGTCACGTCTGGATTTTTGTCACCTCTGAAAAGCAGCCATAAACTGCTCTTGGACCTGACTACATCTGTCTGGCCTCATTGCTAAATATCAGCTCACCTGACCAGACCTAAGGGTGCCACTTAATTTCAACAGACAAATCTGGAAAATTCATATTTTTTTACATAGTTCAGGAACAAAATTGCATCATCTGAAGTGACTCCCTTTCCTCATGGAGGAATTGTTGATCTACATATCTTTTAATATATCTTCTGTACCTGATTCCCATTTTCTTCACTCACTTTGTTACTTCTTATTTTGCTTTAAGGTTTTGGGTTGGACAGAGTCAGTTGTCATATCTGTGTCTCATAGCTGTAGGTTCAGATTTCTTCTGGTCAGCTTGAGAAGGATAGCCTTAAAGACAGTAACTTGTTTTAAATTTTACACTCTACTATGTTTAGGGCTGCCTATTGACTTCAGGAAGATCTTAATAAAAGAGTGCTGTGAAAAATGAGTATCAGAACTGTCATGTATATATATTTTAAATATTCAGATGTTGTATCATTATACTTTTTATGGCTGTAAGTAATTCCATTAGACTTGTAGTTAAGATTAATTTGTCTTCGGAGTTCCTTGAAATAGCAATGGTAACTTTATGATCCTAAAACTGTATTGTTTTAAAGAAATATAATGCTGGGGGGTGTATGCGTTGTGCACCTCTGCTGGGAAAGGTGTAGTAAACATGTTACTGATATGAATACCTGTGGATATCCTGTGAGTGTTAAAACAAGTACAATCACTTTGCAGAAGATCAGTCCTTTCTCTAGACTGTGTCAGTCAGAGGCCAGACTCTCTCACTGATGGTTTGTTGTGTTTTCCTTTGAGCCTTGGCTGAGTGGAGGATAGAGCTCCACATTTTATTCCATTAAGGACTCCAAAGGATGAAATCTGGCAGGCTGTCAAAGGCCCTGAGGAATTATTTGGCTTCAGGTTTAAACTTCTCATGTTCACTAAACATGAAGCTGCTGGAAAATGGCACATGTTTTGGGCTATATGTCAGCAGTGTACCATAGATAATCTCTGACAATTTACTCCCTTAATATATTAGAAGACAGTTTGGGTCTGCAACCTTGTAGGTGACACGGAGCATGTGTCACATGGACAGAGTCAATGGAGCAGAGAGAGAAGACACAGCCCCATTCTCTGCATAGCAAGACTTTCCTTGGACTTTGGTAATGTGTTTTTGGTTTTTGATGTCCTCTTCTTTATAGCCAGAGGGGCTCTATCTCAAGTGCAAACTGTTTCAGCCTTACATCAGTGAGCCCTTGAACCTTGCTGGCAAGCAAGATCCCATTCCTATCTTTTATTCTTTCACAGAGCTGTGGAGCTTATCCCAATAGCAAGTTTTTTTTTGTTTTGTTAGCAGAATGCCAGCTTTTTTTCTTAGCTACCCTGAAGGCTTGCAGCATCACTTGGTATGTCTTTGTCCTCCCTCTTCCTGCACAGGAAAATTTAACCAATTCAAGTATTTTCAATAGCTCTCTTAATTCAGTAAATCATATTAAAGTAAATGCAGGGATATATATTAGCAACAAAAGGAGCATCAGTTAATAGTGAAATTTCACCCCAACATTAAAACTGATTAATCCTCCACCACCCACATTGAAAGAAAGCAAGCCAGACTCTATGGCTCTTGTAATATCTATTATTTGCTGTTTAGAGTGTCCTGTTTAAATTATGAAGTTGAGACAAAATAATGTGCTTAAAACAAGTAATAATTTTGATCCACTTTGTTGCCATGCATAACATCATCTAAAAGCTGTTTTGCTTTGTTTATTTCAAAGATGCTATGTATAAAACATGCAGTAAAAGCTGAATGAAGTCAGGTTGTAGCAGGAATGGCTTTTTGGCTAATTTTGCTTGTATATAATCTTGACCTATCAGCTTTTATGGTTTGCTTGATTGTTCAGTAAATGAAAGGCTCTCTTGAAGGATAGCCAGAGTTCACCTGGAGACACATGATGCTGAAAGAATGCCACCAGAGCTGCTGGATATGCATGCGTTCCCCAGACCTCTACACTATAGTGAGAAGTACTGCCTGCTGCAGAGAAAATGTTTTCTACTTTGGCTTGTTGATGCACAGAGATATTGACTAAAATGCTAACATGTAGTATTTTAAAGCAAGCTGATTATCTGAAAGCCTTTTGAAAAATAGTCTGCTAGATTTTAATAAAAAACAGTTTAAATTGATCTGATCACCAAGTGTTCCTTTTAATCCTCACTCTCATCTTTCTTTTAAAAAGTATTTCAAGGTTTCTCCAGTCCTTGACTGTTGTTAGGTTCTTATTGTGCCAGCCCAGAAAGCCAACCATGTCCTTGGCTGCATCAAAAGAAGCACAGACAGCCTGTTGAGGGAGGTGATTCTCCCCCTCTGCTCTGCTCTTGTGAGACCCCACCTGGAGCACTGTGTCCAGTTCTGGAGTCCCCAGCATAAGAAGGAGATAGAGCTCCTGGGATATGTCCAGAGGAGAGACACAGAACTAATCAAAGGACTGGAGCACCTCCCCTATGAAGATAGGCTAAAGAACTTGGGGTTGTTCAGCCTAGAGAAAAAGAGGCTCCAAGATGACCTTACAACAACCTTCCAATATCTTAAGGGGGCCTACAAGAAAGCTGGGGGAGGGTTTTTTACATGATTGTCTAGTGAGAGGACAAGGGGAAATGGTTTCAAACTTGAAGAGGGGAGATTTAGGTTAGGCATTAGGAAGAAATTCTTTGAGGGTGGTGAGACACTGGCACAGGGTGTCCAAGGAGGTTTTGGCTGCCCCATGCCTGGAAGTGTTTAAGGCCAGGTTGGATGGGGCCTTGAGCAACCTGGTCTAGTGAGAGGTGTCCCTGCCCATGCAGGGGGGTTGGAAGCAGAGGGTGTTTAAGGACCCTTCCAACCCCAAACATTCTACAATTCTTGGAAAGTCATCTCAATTATTTTTGTGTGCAGTTTGTACCTATTTAAATCGTCCCTTTAACTTTCAGTTTGGACCTTGAATTCAATGCATCTTTCTTAAAATGTAAGGAAAAGAGCTGTTTTGTGCCTCTTATCACGTTTCTGTTGAACTTAAAAGGACTTAAAGCTCACAGTTGTGCAAAAATCCAAACCAGCACCCCACAGTTCAGGGAGAAATGATTCTCCTGGCAAGATGACCGGTCAGGGTATGATTAGCTGAAATGGGACCAACTTATTCAGAATAATTATGTTTTTTTTGTTTCTAATTTTAAGGGGCACTTTACTCTCTAGGTTTCTAATTATGCATTTTAGAATTGCCCATGCAGTACTGTCTTTGTCATCTTATGTGTCACTTGTGGTCTGAATTTGTAGTGTTTTTTGTAGTAATGTGCTTGGCCCCTTGGCTGTTACTTCTGTGGCCTTTTCAGGTGGTGCTTTCTTGACTTCTTGTGTATATTTGAGATTTACACTCCAGACTCTGTGTGTAGTCACCATACTATTTGGAATATTTTCTTCACAGCATTTCTGCTGCTGTTTTAATAATCGCCACTTTTTTCTTCCCCCCCCTTTAGAGACTGTGCAAAAGAACAATGGACAATTTTCCTCATGTTATCTTGCCTCATCAGTTCACACAAGAATGGTTTTGTGCTGTGATTTCTCTGGGTCTATTGATGCTGGGGTTTAAACCCTCTGGCTCCTGCACCCCTTGCTAAGTTTGACTGCTTTACTCTTACTTTGCTATATCGAAAGTAAAAATGCCACTCTTGTGTCCTTGAGTGGAAGAAGCTTGTCTTCACATTTCACTAATCCTATCAAGTGCAAGCATGTACACCACTGAGGAATTCACATGTCCCACGGAAAGCAGGATGTGTTCCTTCTTTACTAAAGATAGGTTTTTATGAAAATTTCGAGTGACAATGTATTAGTCATCACTCAGCTGAAGCCTTCAGTTCTATGGATGTGAATAAGTTCCAGCGGACTATTGTATATGCTCTGTGTGACACCAGAATAATTAAATTGCTTTTACCTTTTATTTTTGATTTATTTTCCTCTTTCTAACTCTCAAAGGAAAGGGACTATTCCATTATGATAGGTCCTGTGCTCTCTTTCCTTGTAGTGTGTCCCATAAACATAGTGGATGAACACCCTGAAGCATGGTCAGTTAGCTCATGGCAAAGTCCAGCTTGCCACCATTAAATGCCTAATAGAAGAAGTAGTTCATAGCCACTTTTTCTAACTCTTACCTATGTTATGGTTTCTTCTGTGCATCAAATGAAGCTATAAACATGTCAGAGCTTGTGTATGTTATTCATATGCATCCAGGTTGTGGATGGATTTCAGTATCCAGTTGCCTCCTGACAGGAGTTCATAAAAACCAGGGCGACATGCTAGTTACACAGCTTTCCTATGTCAGAAACCTGCTGTATTTTTCTTCTTTTTTACCTTTTACTTGTCTGTAACAAATACTGAGGCACAGACACCCACATCTGCATATCAGTTTCTAATCACATGTGTGCAAAAATTCACCCTTAAATTGTTCCGTTCACTGCTTCCGTGTTGTAAATGTATAGGTATTGCTGAGAACAGCACTGTAGGTTTGGTTTTGCTGCTTTTTTTTTGGTTTGTTTTTTTTTTTTTTTGTGACTATGTGACTTGGATGCTATTGAGAACATGTATTGAGCTTATATGTAAAGGGTGTAACAGAACAGTAGAGAAGCTAAAGAAACATGCTTGGAATAAACATGAAAGAAGAGTGAATAATTGTTTGGAACAATCTGGAGGAAAGAATTTTTATGGCAGAGAACTAAATTAGAAAAAATCCATTTATTCCTTGTAAATAGTTCTGTATGGTGTCAAGCTCCCTTTAATCTTTAAGATGGTCTTATTCTTTTCAAATGGAAGTGACTGAGAGCACAGAGAAAAAACTGATTATGGGCAAAATGATTTCCAAAATGTCACAAAAGGAGGATCACTTCAAGGCAATATTAATTAAAATATTTTCCAGCTCCTAGTTTTCTGCAGCTTAGTCTGTACCTGAATTGCATAGGAAATAACTCTCCTAAAATGAAATATTGTGTGGTAAGAGCCATACAAAAATATGATTTATAGGAAATAATAATCTTCTATGTTGCTACTTAAGTTCTTCTCTTCCTCAAAAGCTGGGATTAAAAAGTAGGTCAACAAGCCTGTTTAAATAGCTTATTCCACAGTGTGGTTTAAATTAGTGCTAGTGACAAGTATATGATGTGCTGTGCATTTTGTTTTTATAGCATATTGGTTAAATTTAGAATTGTTCAAAGTGGCTGTTATACACAAGCCTCCAGGCAAATCCTCAGATCTTTCAGCCAGTGTCCTTATATGTGTTTGAAACAACAACAAACATCTTGGCATTGTGTTTTTAAACTGTGAGTTTTTACCTGAATGTGCAATTAGAGTAATGAGTGACAATCATTTTAGTGCAGTGGTGGAACCTCTTGAGGTACAGAGCTACAATTTTGTCTCAAAGGGCAACTCATTTATGTGCACTGAGCCTCTGACTCCCATTCCTACCTTTGTCCAGGAATCTCTCCAGAACAATGATTTTAATTTAGAGACAAGCTGAAACCTTTAAGAATCACCGAAAAAACCCCATGACCTTGTAATATTATTTAGTAATGATAGGTCAGACAGTTTTGATCAGACAAATGGCCTGAGATGAAGGAGTGACTGTACGCAATGAAATGGGTTTTGCAGGAGCTCTGTTCTTGCTTCAGAAGCCACTCTTTGGCTTGTGGTCTCCCTTTCTGCATCTTGGGAACTGACAGAAACAATTCTGGCCCTCTAATTCAGAGGAGCCTTGCACTAAAGTGAGGAGAGAGATTTCCAGCCCAGCTAGTATTCTTTCTCTTTTTCTCATGCTTTTGTTGCAGTGCAGCAGAGGGTTCTTGTCTGTGCCCTGCCTATGAAGATACCAGCAGAGCCGAGTGAACAGTGAGGAAATCTACTCACTACTGTTATGACAATTGCTAAAGAGAGTTTTGCTTAGATCATGTTTGTACCTATTTTGTCTGCTGTGGAGCTTTTTGTGAAAAGCTGTGGGAGTGAAGTGTTTGCTCAAAAGAATACTTGGAGAGAACTATTTCTGGAATGTATTAATGATTAATTTAATCAAAAACTAGTTTCTCTAGCAGAAAAAGTAGCTGATTAATGGTTACGTCATAAGTGAGAGAAGAGAAAAAGAGAATAAATCAGTGTGTTAAATTCAAGCTTGTTCTTTTTCAGAAGTCTACATAATTCAGCTGCAGCAGCATGTCTTCAGTAGCTTTTTTTGTATCCTGCTCTCCCAGTAATGATATCTTTGTCACAGTCTTCCTCCTGCCCTGCTCTTGTGTGTCATTCTGTTTTATATAGGTTTCATTCTGCTTTCATTGTGAAGTATGTGAGTACCTTGCAGGTTTATGGTAAATGAGGTGATTAGAATCTGCCATCTTGGTTAGTTTCTTCTCTCCATGAAGAAATTAGAGGCTTTAGAGGAGTGGTCTGTTTTTATAGGACTTTTTTTCCACTTACGGGAAGCAAGATAGGAGTGATTTGCATTCAGCTGAATCAATGTAATTTATGGTGGTCCTGAATTCCTATGGGAATGTGTTTCAGAGTCCTGGCTGGCTGCTGACAAATCCCTGTGTTTCTAGACCCATTGCCTTTATGTTACTTTTTTGTACCTGCATAAGCCAACAAAACCTTTTTTTGTTAGCTCTCCATCCTCTCTTCACTCCTCTTTCATAATTGTCTCCTAAAGGAAATGGACAGTTGAAAATCCTGAAAAGCTGAGGCACAAACAGATCTGCCAATACAATGAAGTGCTTTTCCTCTCTTGCTGATACTTGTTTCTGATGCTGCAATTGCTGGAGAGGCTCATTTGTGCTCTGAAACCTGAGACACTGACAAAGATAGGTGAATAATGAGGAAAATTACTCCTCCTTTTCAGAGCTATCTATCAGTTGTCATTAACTATTTCATGTTGAGAACTGCTCACTCAGTGTGAAATACTCACACCTTGATAAACTTCTATTGGTACTGATTGTGTTTCTTTGGAGTTATCCCTATGGTCAAGCTGACAGCCCACAAGTATTTGGGAAAGCACTTAATGGACATATTTGTGTGTCTTTGAAGCAAACAATTAAATAGACCTCCAATCAGGACTTTTGCAACCTGTGTTGCAAACAGATCTTAATAGCAGCTGTCACACAATACTTCTTTCCTCCTCCTTACGTGATCAGTGAGATGAGTTAGGTACAACATGTTGGAGTTGTATGATATCACAACTAGCTACTAATGTAAAAATTTAAATTAAAGATACATTTTGTGGAGGCTTCACGAATTTCTGGGAGAAATGTAAAGAACTAAGTCTCTAGAGACTATTTGTAAGATATGAAGCCATTTCGAAAGGTTATTTAAACTGAAAGAGAACCCTTTAAGAAGTAATTACATTTTAAGGCTATTTTAAGAGCTTGAAAGATTTGAGAGCAGAAGTAATAGGCCTTTATTGGAAACAGTATCAATTCTGATTAAACTTCATGAATCTGAAGGATATTTCAGGGATCTCTCCTGTTTAGAATTGAAAGAGGAACTCTAAAGATGCTCAGAGAAAGTACCACTACAAGAATATTGACAAATTACTCTGTCTCAGCACTAACGGGCTACTTATTTATGAGCTGAAGATGAATATCCTCTTTTCTTTTGCAAGGAAGCAGCAAGAAGATAGGGAAGAAAGCACAGAAAGGACAAATTCTGCAATACAGCAGGAAGAAAGACAACAACCTTCCTAGCACTGAAGTGACATCATCATGACTGAAATTACGGAGTTCCACTAGGAAATTAGATTACAATTTAAAACAGCGTGTTGTCAAAAGAGAAAACTGATTTTAACTTGTAATAGTGGCAAAACCTGTATAAGGTAAATTTGCTTAAAATATGAACATATTGAAGGGTTGTAAATCAAACACACTTTTTATAAATAATAAGATTGAAGTTTAATAGATATATTAATGAATGATACTTGCAAAAATTCAGATATAGTTTGATTTAACTGGTGTCACAGGATTCAGATACAACCACAGGTATTTGCTATTTATAATTGGTAAGCTTTCTATAGGATTGAATTGGGGCATTCCATAGATTAGTGAGATTTTCCTTGACTATCTCTAAAGTTTTCTATAACTAGGCTGTACCCTAACTTGTGCTTCAGTTTTGGAGATTTAAGTATCTTGAGGCTGAGCTTAACTGCATTGTTAGAGGTTCAGTCTGTGACTATAGTTTTTCTCAGGAAAAAAAAAAAAAGGTGTAAACGAGGACTGATTTTTGTGTTCTTTTTTTCTGAAGCAGCATCATAACAATCATAGTTAACTACTGCCTAGCTGATGATTTCAATTCTTTTTAAGTGTAAATTTATATGAGTTATACAACCAAATTCCAAGATTGCTCCAATTTCAAGTCCCATCAGAAGTATTTCTTGAGAGATAGTCACTAAGACTTGCCCTGCTTTGTCATCTTGCTCTAAGCTTTTTTGGTAATCTGGATAAAACTCCTTGATGCTTAACTGAATGAAGGACCTTCTTCAGCTCCTAATTTCATGTAGGTAACCAAGTAAGTAATCCTCAGTGGAATTCCTTAGGAAAGCATTTCTCTGTGAATGGGCCCAGTGAGCAAGGCTTGAATAATTGAAGTCAGATTTTACAATCCAACTTTTTTGCAGTGTTGTTACCATACATGAACCACATTACGTTGAAATATTTCAGTCTCTAAATTGATCTACTGTTGTTCATTCTGCCTCTATTATGTTACAGCTTGCTTTTTGTCTCTAACAGTGCTCTCATGGTAAAAGGAAATAAATGCACTCATTCTTTAATAAGCAATTAAGCTTTTTGTTATACCATCATTAGTCTTTCCACAGAAAGCAGGCAAGCTGGGCTTGCTAAACTAGTTTCTCACTAATTCTGATATGCTGAAATGGCTCTAGTTAAAATAAATTCCTGTTTTGCTGCAGATGATTTTTGATGTGCTGCCTAACTTGATCTGCAACTTTGGAAAGAGTCCAAATCACATGGAGTTTTACTGCAGAGAAAGGGTTATTAACAGGGTAATTTGCTAATTTCTCTGCCTTTTTTTTTTTTTTTTTTGTTCCTGTTAATCTGTTTTGTTAGTGGGTAGATACATCAAAACAGCACTGTGTGGTACCTGGCCAGGAAGGTCATACAGCTAGAACTTTTGTGCATGAAATAATTTTAGTTAGATATGCATAGAAGTACATTTTAAGACACATCCATCTAACACTTAGATGCTCATGCTTTTTGAAATAATGCTTTTTCTCGTGCTTCTCGAAACTTAATAAAACTAAACCTAACAAGGAAATGAGACCCAACAACATGGAATTGACACAAAAATGAAAATTTCAACAAGGATTTCTCTTTTGAACTAAAGTCATGGGATAAAAAGAAGTGCTAACAGTTTTAGTAGCAAAGCATACAAATTAATTTCCTCGTTGTTGTCCTGAGGATCTAGGTATGATTCAAGTAATCTCTCAAATGTGGATGATGGTTCCCAAACTCTTATTTTTGAATGTATTTTTAAACACTGGAGATTTCAACCAGCATTGGCTAAAATCACCTCTCATGAGCAGACATCCATGTTTTTATGGTGATTTGCCACTTGTTTTAGGGGGCATTTTTTTGCCTTTGCTCCTGTAACAACTGAGCACAGTGCAACAAATGGATCTAGGACTCCTTTTCCACTGTAAAATTATGAGTGTTTTTTGCAGTTTAGCTAAGGCTGTGTTCTTACAGGGATACAGGTCTGGGCTAAATCTGACTCATCCCCAAAAGCCCTCCTGTCCTAAGTGGGGCTGTATAGGCATATGGATAAGCTAATAGCCAAACAGATGCAAGGGACCATATTTAAGTTTGATTTAAAACACTGACATTATTCTGGAGGCAGCAAATTCCTTAATCATCAGTTAATGGGGACATTATATTATCTTTTATTTATTTTAAGTCAGAATAGCTCTTCTTCCTAGAAATGCCATTGCCATGAAAAAAAAAATTCTGTGAACTGACTTGATCATAAGTTCTGTGAGGCAGAACTTCTGATAAAACCTATAAATCTGAAAGGATTTATAACACTTCAAAATTCTTTAAAGACAGACACTGTCTTTAATTTCTTTTTTTCCCCTACATTATTACTGTCCCTACAGGAATGATGGATGACAGAGAATGATGTTCCCATTAACTTAAATTGTTACCCATAAACCCTCCAGAGATTTCTAATTAATATGAAAGTTTACGAGACTGAGCACATTGCAAGAGCTTGCTCATGGTGCTCTGTATTTTTGCCAGAGCAGTCAAGAAGTCCATAAATCTTCATAGCTCTGGGATTCCCAATATGTCCCATTATGATGAAAAAGTGGCATCTGATGCAGGGAGTGTAAATACTGTACAGACTTTCAGTAAAGTGTTTCATTCTTCATGGATGAATTACAACTTTAAGGCCCATAAGTAAGGCAAAGCAAGAACTAAAATATGAGAATAGATATACATCACCCATATTATCTGGAATAGAACTGTTTCTACTGTGGTGACAAATTCCTCATATTCTATTTGCATTCATGTCTTGTGTTATGCCACTCTAGCAGCAGCTGGTTAATCATGTTATACAGGGGCTGAAACAGCTAAATGGTAGATTCTGCTATCCTCCAACTTTTTATAGAAGAAAGAAGTCAGACTAGTTTAGAGATCAGGGGGTGTGGTGCACTCTCTGAACTTGGTAAAGTTTGAGAAGCAACAGTATTTTTTAACAATCAAATTTATGTAGATGCAAGGAAGATTTTTGGGCACACAAACTCCGTTGCTTCATCAGGTTGAGCATCTTTGGATTCATCTATGTCTTTTTTGTGGAGTTACTAGTTAAAGTAACTTTCACCACTTTGTAGCCTAGAAGGTGGTTCTCTTCCTCCTTAAAAATAGCCTCTTGAATATAAAAGTCATGGGTGTGAGACTTTACCTCAAATAGCAATCTCTCTGCCTGATAAGTAGTTGCAAATAATTGCTGGTTCAGTATTAAATTCTGTATATAAAACAAACTAAACCAAAACCAAACTAAAACCCCCAACAATTTGCATCAGATACAATAAATCTGAGGGATGTAACACCCCTATGCAACCACATGGGCTTAGTTTTTGGTGCAGATTAATTCTAAAATTTGGTTTCACAGAGACATGTAAGTTAGCTGATCATTCATGGTGAAGGAATAATGAAATATCAAGCATGCTTGGCCATGATTTGAGACAGTGTCTGTAGGAAGTAGTGTATGCAAGAAGCAAGTGACTGCAAATTTTAATTTTAGGAAAAATTACCATTTCTGTGATGGTGGTCACAGCAACAAGGGCGTTTCACCCTAACACCAGAGCTGTTGCTCTGCAGCTTAGTGAGTAAAACCCAAGCAGCAGACCTGTTGTTGGTGTGAGGGATGGAGCCAGCAGGACAGGTAGACATATAGCAGATAAATGGAGTTGAATGAACACTTTCTTCCTTTTTCCATGTTGATCCTTAGGCTGTGTGTAGTACAACAGCTGCAAAGGACATTTTTTTCTTTTTGTGCACAATGTTCCTGTGAACCATATGAAAAGAAACCACGCTAGAAATTACAGAATCAGGTTAGGGGATGTGGATCTTAAGAATAAATTAAAAAACCATAATTAAACAACAAAAAAAAGCCCAAACCAAAATCAAAAAACAATGAAAAACATGCAAGTGAAAAAAAATTACCCTTCCCCTCCAATGCTAGAAATATACTGACAAGACCTACTTTGTTCAACATCAGCCCATGGTGTGTTTTGCTGTGGTAATGATACATGAATTTCCCTAATTCAATCACTAGGGTAATAACTTAGTAAAAGATGTGATGACAGAAGTGAAAAGGATTTCATAGATCATCAAATCTGAACTGTTGTGCTAAGCATATTGTACAGCATTCTGTTTATAAATGTGCCAGCTGCATCAAAATTGGTGAAGGATGTTTTCTCGTCTTACCTGTATGAACACCATATTCTGGAAATGAACTTGGCTTATGGAGGGTCCAGGCTGTGCTTCTTTTATGTCAGGGTTACATTCACTGGCTCTTCAGTCTACACTGCACTTTGACAACTCTTTTTTCCCTCCAGTGTTTATATCATTGCTTATACACAGCAGTTCAAAGATTACTTCTCTCTGCCACCTTTTTTCTTCCTTTCTTTTTTTTTTTTTCCTGAATTTTTTGTCTTTCATGTAAGATAACTTCCATTCCTCTGTTCCTATTAGCCCTGCTCTGACCTGTAGTAGCATTACTTGATCATGACCAAGTAACTGCAATTTGAAAGCTGATTTCTAGAAGTAAGATCTTACAGAGGGAATAGCACTCTAACTTCTTGAGCCACGTGTGATAGGATTGCATTTGTCTTTTTTTATGTCTGAACTTATGGCTTACAGTCATTGCAATCTGTGTGACCAGGCATTTCCACCTAGTAAATTCTGAGACCTTAGTAGAAATTCTTGTTTCATGCCAAGACTTTGTCTTTGTGATGAGACCTAAGGTTGCCTTTCCTTTTCCATTTGAAAGGAAATGAGCCTTAATGGATGTATGGGAAGACAAGAAGTGCACTTTGGCATGTTCCTGACCATCAAGGATCAGGACTGTAGGTTCCAGAATCTGCAACCTGCATACTTCTGCAAGCCCATACTTATTTTGTAAATTATTTTATCAATTGCATTGCATTTATCTCATTTCTATTGCTCTTAATAGCATTCTGTTGTCAAAAGTACAATTTAGACAGATACCTCAGTCTTTATGGGGGGAAGTATTGATAAAATCTTGGGTGGTCCAGAGCCCTGTGTAGTAGCTGCCTTATATATGAAACAGTTTAAAATCTGTTTTAGTTGGTATCTTGCCTTTTTTGTTCGTGTTTCTGTGTGCAGATTGAGGTAGAGTATATGTTAATGTTCATGTGGCCTTTTGGGAGGGTCTGTTTACATCTGGAATGAAGGTTTATAATTAAGATTACTTTATTTGAACAAGTTGACTTTTTCCTAGGAGATTATGCCTATTCTTAGTGTTCTATATATGGCTGTAGAAAGAGCTGGTCCAAATAACCAGTGTGCTAGTAATCTTGGTTTACAGGAGATACCATAACCCAAGCAACTGTCTTCACTAAATTTACAGGTTGAACCAAGAGGCATTGCATTTGGCTTATACACAAGATTGAGGTCAAGGCACGTGTGCTCTATTCTCATCCCTGCCACAGATCTGATGGATAAATGTGGGTCAGACTCTGCCCTTTAGTTTCTTTGTCTATAAAACTTAAACATAAATCATTGATTTACAGTCTCTGCCACCTTACGATTTGAGTTCAGCCATGGCCTCTGCCTCAGGGATTTCAAAGCAAGTGGTATGTTAAGGTGTACTTGGCAATACTGCAAAAATGTGGTAATGATTATGTTAAGTCTGTGAAAGAAGTAAATAAAATAAAAGAAATATATTCCTCTAAGTTCAACAGTTGAGTTCAGTCATTGAATGGCTTTTTGAAGGTGGTTTTTTTGTTTTGTTTTGTTTTGTTTTTTTTTCAGTAAGTCATATCTTATGACAGATACACAGCTCTGAAATACCGTAACCAGTTATCTGGTTTTTAGGAAGCAGGAGGGTTAGAAATATGTCCATATTTCACTTCTGTTGAGTGTCTCATTCCTTTCTTTTTTAAAGAGGTTTGTCAGCTTCCCTCTAGGACCAAGAGCTCTAATGTGCCTTCTTCCCCTCATCACTCACTGCCAGGAGGGTAACGAGGCCTGTCTTAGAAATGCTGTGTGAGTGGCAAGCAGCTGAGGAGCCTGATTCAGTGTATTGATGCATACAGGACTGTAAATCTGGCAAACCTAATTATACTCAGAGGGGTAATGACAACTCCATATGGAATGGAAAACTGCACGTAGATTTTGCTTTTTAACTCTTCTGAGCTGCCTGTAGTTAGTAAGCAGGCAGCAGTCTCCAAATCTAACAGCCATACAGCTTCTTGTCCAGCTGGCATGGAAGATTTAAATCCACATGAGCCAGCTGGCTATCTCCTTGCCTCCTTGCACCTAAAGACCAAAATATGTGATCCTTGAGATATGTCCAGACTCTTGGAACTTATACCCCTTTCTGGGAAAGAAGCAACATTTGTACTCTGGATATGCTTTGCTTTAGAGATATATCTAGAGTATAAATGTGCATAAATATGTATGTATATGCTTTAACTATCATCATAGACAGATGTTAAAAGTAAAATGTATACCAAAGAAACTTCAAGCCTGCAAATAGAAATACAGAAAAAGAACCAGGAAATGAAAAGCTAAAGTGCTCTGCTTTCATTTTGACATGACTGTCTTACTTCCCCCACTGTGTAGATGTGGTATTTCTAATTATCAGTTGGACTGTTTAAATACAGTTAAATTTATTCCATAATCGTATACAGAGGCACTGATATTAGGAAGATCAGAGTATTGTCATGTCCTGTATTAGAGATTTAATTTATTACTCTTCAGTATGGCACTAGTGAGTTTTGTAGTTATTTTCCTTTTTCTAATAAATACAGATAATATGGAGAAAGATAAAAATTACTTTTAAAATAAAATTGTTTTGTATGTAGTCCAGCTAGGTTCTGAAAGTCACAATGAATCAAATGGGATATAAGATTTACTGATGATGCTCTTTGTCTGAATCTTGATTTTTGCAGAGGCAGCAATGTAGCAGCCTGAGCTGTGAATCTTTTCCAAGAGAACTTAGAATTTGGAGAAAATTAAAAATGACAAAGGCAGAGAGAATTCCACCTATTTGGATGTAGTGCTAGAGCAGCATTGGTGATAATCTCATTAAGTTACACTTGCTGCTTCTAATATCAAATGTTCCAGCCAAGAATTCAACCTGCTGAGCTCCTTTTAATAGCATGAGAAGTCAATGGGGCTATCTTGCATCTCTTCTTTTGGCTGCTCGAAACTTAGAAAATGTACAGATGAGGCAATTGGAAAATTATCCAAGCTTGTAAAAATAAAAGTATGACATAAAATCTCTTTAAAAAATGCTAACCTGTCTTTTATCTCATGAACAGCAGATGCGGCACAAGCTTCTAGCAATAATCCGAGGTGCCCGCAGTGCAGAGATTTATTGAAAGCACCAAAGAAAACACCTTAACTCTCAGAAGTAACTGATGTTTGTACACTGAATGCATACTCCTGGTGGCATCAAGTGCCTTATTTTATACCGACTACAACAAGGAGGACTTTATTCAAATAAACCTTTAAATAAGGTTAAATATTTGTATTTAAAAAAAAGTAGTAAGTACAGCTTCCAGGGTAATGAATGAGAATTGTGGAAATGAAATTGATAGAATATGCTTATTAATTGAACGTTAACTGCAAAAGATGGTAGGATATATAGTCATTAAAACAGAGGTACCATAGATTTTAGGTTATTACAGTCTAAACTAACTGCTACCTTTCTTGCTCCATCAGTTTCCTTAGAGCTATGTGTCACCAAGTGATTAGAATTTGGTAGTGAGTCTTGGCTGTTGGTCAAAGCAGGGGGCTCACAAGAAGGATCTCAAAGGATGTCAGGCACTGCTTGTGCCAAGGTTGCTGATCATGCACTGCTTAGAGCTCTCATCTAGCCTGAACTTTTGTTATCTGCTTCGTTATTTGAGATCTGTGATCTCCATCTTCTGGGTGAAGAAAATAGTCCCTTGATGATTATTGCAATTGGCATTTTGAATAGTATATTTTTAGGATGCTCAAGATCAAGCACAACAGATATCAAGAAAAGATCTCAAAAGGCATCCTATTAAGATTGTTTTATAAACTGACTTTAGAAGTTCTTGTCTACATTGTCAAACTTATAAGGATAAGATGAAATAAATAAATATGGAATGAAAATAGGGTGTTTGCTCCTAATGAAGTGACCTAGTTAAGGTCTTTGCATCTTTTGCAACTTTTAATTGTTTCCACTGGGAGAAGATCTTAAAGTTCCCCAACGCACACATTATTTGCAGAAGTTTTTTAGTCACAGCATCCTTAAAAAAGGGATCTACAGGGATGTACCCAGAAATGTATCCAGCCATACTGAGTACAGCAGATCTCTGATGCTAAGTAAATGTCTCATGTTTGGGTTCCATCCATAAAAGGGAATATAATTCAATTTCTGAGTCCTAAGACTTCCAAACCATGGATTACATTGAACACATTTTTAAAAATATCAAATTTGTTATTGGAAATGACTTCCCTGGGGATTGCTAGCAAACACATTGCATTTATGGGGGTACTTCATGAGTTAGATGGCACAGAAATAAGGACTCATTCTAAATTATCTTTGTATATGGTTTGTAACATCCCCCCAAATTACTTCAAGTGTAATTTTTCATGCTTGTCATTCTCTCAGAAGTGAATTTTTTTCAAAGGATTTCAAAGAAAGTCATTTTAGCTTTAAGTGAGCTGGGCATGAAAAGGATTGTTTTGACACACTTCTATACTCTGGTTTCTCCAGAAGCATTTAAATCTGAAAACTGCAATTGTGATGGTTACATTTCAACTTCTCAGGTAAGGTATTTAAGCATGCAAAAGAATATTTAGAAGGACATCAGTTATAGTTGTGAAGTTAGGGCTTGCCAAGATAAGTTTGACTGACAGAATGAATCTTGGTAATGAATCCTTAATTCATCTCTGTCCAGTCTATGTTATGACAACTTTTAAGTGTTAGTTGTTCTATTTTTTCTTTTTTTAATGTTCTGTCTCTGTCTCATCTGGTATTGTCTTCTCTTATTGAGTCTCTTACCACATTTGCATTTCCAGATCCAGCTTTTTCTGTGCAGTAATTCTTTGCTTTATCCATCTAGATCTCTTGTTTCTAATCCACCTGTGACAGTTCCATGCCTAACATTTTGACTTTTGCCTTCACTCCCTAATGACTCTGACTCTTTCTTTTTTTCCACATTACTGCTTTATACTGTCTTCCTCCTACTGACCAACAAGAAATGAAGGTACAAGGAACAAAAACAACATCATACTTGAAATATATTTATTTTAGGGTATAGTAAACTGATAGTAAACTGAATTATGGGAATATGTTTGTTAACACACTTTTGGTGGAGGGATAGAGGGTATTTGGTATGTGTCCCCAGCTGTGGCCACAGTCCATCCCATATTTCCCATTTTCCATGTCTTACAGGTACTTTTGCTATCTTCGGTTTGGTTATTTCAATTACTGATGTGCAGTTTCCTAAGAATACGTTAGTTGATATGATGTAAAGATGTCAGAAACATCTGCTGACAGGAGCTATGTAGAAAAAACCAAATATCTGAGACAAAAAAAAATGACATTCTTTGTG
This sequence comes from Phaethornis superciliosus, assembly GCA_023637945.1. Lineage (NCBI taxonomy): Eukaryota > Metazoa > Chordata > Aves > Apodiformes > Trochilidae > Phaethornis > Phaethornis superciliosus. The sequence goes on from JAJQWJ010000002.1 coordinate 112,055,885, forward strand.
TATTTGTATTTACCAAATATGTGTGAGCATGTTCATTTTGCATGCAACTCCTCTGTGAAACCAAGTTCCCCTTTCACTCTTCCTCACATCCCATCCTCTCCCTCTATCTTTTTATTAAACTGAGTTTTTCTACCTTTCTTAAATCATAGACCTGTGGGGAAGGTTGCTGAGTATATGTGGCATCAAATGGAACAAAACCCTGCAAATGTGTAAAGCATTGCTGGCCTGTGGTTTGTAGTCCTGCTATGCTAAGTGATGTACAGGAAGGTGTGAAGAGACTGAACAAATCAATGAGCCCAGCTTGCTGCATCAATTTTGACCTTAATTTATTTTAGGAACTTCAAGAGTTTTCTCACTGATATTGCAAAATCTAACTTAAATTCTTAATTTCTTACACCACAAGTAGATCTGGCTAATTTGTTCTCCAGCTGTTTATTTGTAAAGAAGTTCATCGTTCTGGTTAAATAAAGCTGGAAAAGGAAGAAGCTCAAGGAAGATCAGTGCAATGATGAAATTTGCTCCAGTTCAAAGCTGCTGTTTATATTGGGTGGGATCCAAGACCTCTGGATGCCAGAGGAAACTCTCCTATTGATGTCATCAGATTGCAGATTTAGGCTACTGTGCTGAGCCCACTGCTCCACTGGAAGGCTCTGGTATCTGAATGTCTGGGAGAATGGGTTGTACAAATGGCATTTAGAGAGACCTGACTGCTAATTTTCCCCTGAGTGGTACCATGGGCCTCTTCCAACTCATGTAGTTCACTCTAGCTGGTTCTTTGACCGTTTCTCTCAAGTATTTAATGTGAAGTGGTTTTTGCCTCTGCCTACCCCTCCTAATTTAATTTAGTTTAATTTTATTTTATTTTATTTTATTATTTTATTTTATTATTTTATTTTATTATTTTATTTTATTTTATTTTTTGTTTTATTTTATTTTATTTTTTATTTTATTTTATTTTTTATTTTTATTTTTTTTTTCCCCAAGGCTTTCTTTTCCTTTGCCTTCATGAGGCTGGGTCTGCTTGGCTTTGAGTTCTCCACTAAATCCGAGCTGGATGACCCAGCTATTTGGTGGGCAGCTGCCCCCTAAATTCCAGTTGCTGGCTTATTCAGACAAGAACTGGTTCCTGGATGGTCTCTTTGGACTAATTTTCTGAGCCTGAACATTCTTAGTGGCCCCACCATTGACACTCTCTGTGCTTTTACATTTGAAAGCAAAAATAAAAGAATCCAGGCAGTTATATAAATGATAATAGATGAATAGTGTTTCTAGTGATTTGCTCTTGTATTAATGTAATTTACAGGCTCAGGCACCAAACCATGGTCTTGGCAAACCCCACCACTGTGTGGCCAGCCCAAGACTGAGTGAAGGTCCTTGGTGGAGGGTTTGAGATCAGTGGTCTCCTTTTGACCCCACTCATCAGAGAAATGTGCCTCACAGGGTAGCCTCATGGATGAACTGATTTCTGCGTTCTCTGATGATCCAGACAGTCCTTCGGTGTTGCCAAGCATACTTTTTTTTTTCTTTCTTACTTTCTGCCTGTTTTTTTCCAGGCTTATCTGTCTCTGCACTGCTGAAACTTCCTGTCTTGTCTTCAATTTACTTTTAGAGGGAGCAGGACAGAGACCCTGCTCAGATAGTCTGTCTGTTGGTTAAAAATGCTGTTGCCCTTGCATCAGTTCAGCAGACAGATAGGAAAATTATTTTCTCACTGTCAGAGCACAGAAAATATTTAACTCTTTCCAATATCCAAGTGTTTTCTCTATGGTTTTTCAGACCTCTTGATAACAGATTAGCAGCTGTGACAAAACTGTTTTATGTACTATGTACTATTTTGGGCTCTGTGCTGGTGGGGTGAAGATAACTTGTTTAAGTATAATGCTGGCTGCCTTTCTGATGTGAAATCCATTGCTGAAAAACATTACTTAGAAGTTGGACATTATCATCTATAATTATAATCAAAACCATATGTGCATAATGCGTAAGCAGGCAGCCTGATAGCATATATGGCTCTAAGTGTAAAGAAATCAGGAAATTCCAACCCCTGCTGTGGATGAGTGACACTTCAGGCATTTTTTGGCACAGATATTAGCCATTCATTCTGTCAGTAAGGCATGGAATGGTGATTTTTATTGTGAAGTGGTACCATTCCCCTTTATTTAACTTCTCTGCCATGATTTTGTATTTGTGCAATCCTTTGACCTAAATAGGAAAGCATCCTCAAAACACTGAGAACTGAAGTCAGGTTTAGAGCTGAATGTCCTCCTAGATTCAGTGACTGGTATTAGTTTGGGAGAGAGTGGTAGGAGGGAACCACACCCCAAAAATCTGGAAAAGGTCTGCAGAACAAAACTTACTTTTTGAAGATACAGTTTCTCCTTTGATGACTACAATTTTTATTCCGAATGAACAATTGTGTCTTGGACCATAAGAACTTTTAATGTAGTTTTGAGCATCAGGCTGCCTCTGGAATTTCTGTCTAAAACACCAGTGTTTTACAGGTTTACAAAAGAAAAAAAAAATTCATAAATACACATCAGTTACAGTTGAATAAAAACTATTTAAAACATTTGAACCTACCTGAAGCATAAAGTGTCAAATATGAATCTTAGTTGGTTTCTGATTTCAAATATGTGAATTAGGTAAATCATTATGCAATGCTGTAGATGAATGAGGTTTCAGATCTACCTCTAAACCTCCAGCTGCTCCTTCTGCTAGTTTGACTTACCTTGTGAATCTTGCCTGGACAGCTCAGGACAATCCAAGGACATGGACTGACTGTTATGTGGTAGACCTGTGTTACAAAGGCTGGTTCAACAAAATGAATGCCTTTTTCCTCAGCTGAATTTTATTTTATCATTTACTGGCTCTGGTCCCTGTTATTATCAGTACAGCAAACATAAAAAACCTTTTCTCTCAACTTCATTTAATGTGTTTCATAGACTATTCTTAATGTGATTTTATTTTTTATGCTGTTTTATAGAAGAAATGCCTAGTAACTACACTGGCTCATGCTCCATGGTAAAAGAGCAATAAAACTGCAAATTGTATGATCCATCAATCTGGAAATGCTTGTGCAACTTGTTTCTAGTGTCCTATTCGTCTACATCATGATAATAGCTTATTACATTTCACTGCCATTTTATAAAATTCAGAACAAATGCTTGTTTACAAGTGAAGCAGATTAGAGCCTATGCTCAGTGGGTATAAATCAAGATAGTAAAAGGGAGACTTTTTCCTGAACTGCACCAATTTCCTGCTTCTGTCAGTAATAGCAATAATAATACAATTACTATAGAAGTAGTACCTAGAAGTCTTCAAAGGATTACCATTGTATTTTTTTGCCCACTTCAAACCCATCTGATGAATTGTTGGCAACTTCCCTGAAAGGAGGTCAAGTCTGGAGGGACACAGAGCACAGCCAGATTTGTTAGAACATCTATTAGAAAGTTCTTTTTCTGCTATTAAAAGCTTAAGTCTATGATTAAAACTACTTTCACTATTAATCCACGTACTCTTTTGCACACTTCACGCAGCTGGAGCAACAGCAAGGGGCCAACACTTAATCAGAAGTTGATGGTCAGCCCGACACAATGATGGTTTCTAGACAGGCGTTTGGAAACTCTTTGAGATCCTTTGTGTCAGCAGGTGTATATTATACCTGCAGTTTCTGTCTGCATGTTGCAGACCCTTTCCTTTCTTAGCACACTCTGTTATGCTACCACTGGTTGATGGACAAATTCACCAGGCTCTTGGTGTCCTCCGTTTGCCAGTTCTTGTGAGACCTTCACACTCTATCTCATGGTGCATGTGTTGCCTTTCTTCATCCACTGCTTCCTGGTGATGGTTCCTCCACCCACACGTGCAGGGCTCTGGGGACCTCATGCAGACAGGCTTGTGCAGAGGAAATTTTGTGGCAGGAGAAGCTCTGCTGAGTTGCTGATGGTTACTTGAGGGAGACAGAATGTGTGTGGGAGGCAGGAAGAACTGACCCTGTTGTGTAGCTGGGGAACTGGGCCTCAGCATTTCACAGACTTGTCTCACCCCTGGCAGGAAGCCTGTAGCAAGGCTGTGAGCTGAGTCCAAGATATCCGTGTCCTCCTTGTTAAAGCTCTTCACTCTCAAGAACAACAGTTTCTTCAGCTCCTATGTTTTCAGCTCCTATGGCTCTTCCTGCTCTTCTACAAGATGTGCAGTCACAGTATATTTGCTTTCCTGGATTTACTTACATGCTGGGAATAGGGACCAAGATCTAAGGAAAACCTGAAAACATCCAAGATCAAATCTCTAGGTCTTGGTTGGCACGCTCTTATTGTCACTCAGCATGAGCTGGGTATTTCCCTCAATAAACTAGTAATATTTCTTCTAGTCTTGAATGAACAAAGTTTCAATAAAAAAGGCAGAGCGCAAAGAGATGTTTCAGGTGTCCAAAGGGAAAAATTACTTAGAAGGGTCCCTTTTCCCTCCGACTCTTTCACCCAATGAATCTTAAGTATTTAGTAAAGTAAGAAAAAGCTAAACATGTGTAAGAAATTAAATCCAAATGGAAGACTCAAAAAGATTATGATAAGTGATTACTGAGGCTGTGATTCAATATATTGTGTTTTGCAGGAGTCACTTTTTTTTTTTTTTTTTTTTTTTTAACCAACCCTTGTCTTTCCACTGTTCCCCAGCCCAGGTGCAGAGAGGAACAGCTGGCAAACCATTGCTCTTATCTTACTCTTGATATCACAGAATTGATCTTAAGGTCACTGAGTACAGCCATAGCCTAACTCTGCCCAGTCCAGTGACTTAAGCCTCAGGTACTATGTTCCTGAGTACAACACGTATACATCTTTTAAACACCTCTAGGAATGGTGATTCAGCCACCTCCTTGGGCAGCCTATTCTAGTGTTTAATTGCCCGTTTAGTGAAGAAGTTTCATCTAATACCTAATCTAAACCTCCCCTGGCACAACTTGAGACCATTTCCTCTCAACCTGAAAGAGGAAATATTACCAGGGTTTCTTTAGATAACGGTGACAAATGTGCTCCAGGATGGTGATTTTGACTACATTGCTTTGGTGGTGATGGTGTCAGCATTAGATTCTGCTGAGGACACAAATCATGACCAAGCCTGATGTTGTAACTTCATGTTAACCTTTTCTCTGGTTCTCTGAAAGCTAATCAGGTTTTATAGTGGAAAGACTATTTGAAAATTGCCTCAATCTTTAGGTAAAATCCATTCATGTAATATGGACTGCATTGTAAAGTTTAGAGCTTGATCTGGAAGCATTTGCTTGTTTTCAAAACATCACAGAGTGTTTTGAATGAGAAACATCTGGACCCAGCTTCTTTTTTGCCATGGGATTTTATGATGAGCCGTTAACAGTTGCAGGATCAACAAAACTATTGACAAAATAAACAAAACTATACATATGATAAATTGTAGAATTTGCACCATGTTCTCAAAAGAAATTAATAAACTCCTGGTTCTTTCCTCACCCCAGTTAAAAACTGGGCTTCAAAGGAACTTGATCAGTCTGTAATATGTGTTACCTGTCCCTATGGCTCACAACAGTTCCTGATGGGCCAGTGTGGTCTCCTGAGCCTATCTGGGTCTTACAGAAAACTCTGACAGTTGCAGGGGACTTTGTGATGAAAGCTAAAAAGCAGAAGTTGTGAAGACAAATTATTCTTCTAACCTTTCTTGTACTCCATTGGGTATTGCTATTGATTCACTGAATTGAAAACATAGAAATTCCTTTAAATACCACTAACAAATAATTTATAGATATTCTTCACTGAAATTTCTTAGTTAATTAGTGTCATATTTAAAAAAGATTTTGGTTGAGTAAAGTGTCTGTTCTCCTTACCATTAAAATATGCCTCAAGTAAGAGCAGAGTATTTAAATAGGTTTGACAGTGTGTTTTTTTCCACCTACTTCATGATGGAAGGAACTTCATCAGAACTTCCTAGTCTTGAGAATATTCTTGAAACTCTTACTGCCTTGTCCTGATACTCTTAGGAGTGGTTATAATAGTAAAACAAATAGGCTTATTGTTTTAAACCATACCTACATGAGGACATTAAGAAGAACAAGAATGGGCTAAATGATCAAACTGCATGTAATTAACTGAATTGGAACCTAGGGATAGGAGGCTGGGATGACCTCTATTCTGATAAATGCACCTATTTATGCACCACACTGTTGGGAAGCAAACAATAAAATAGTAATAAGTATTTTGCATAATACTAAATGTCACATTTCTCCACTGCTTGAATGTGTTTTTACGGGGTTTTAGTATTCCATTTGCAGCACTTTTTCCTCATGTTTATGCATGAAAAGACACTGGCACTTCTGGGCATTTAAGAAATGGAAAGTGATTCCAGAACTTGGTTGATCATAGACTGTTGTGAAGTTTTAGCAGCCAGATCGAATGCATTTAGGAGATTATTTTGTGGGCATGTTTTGTGTTAGGCGAATCACTAGTATCTCCTAAAAATAAATAAAAAAAATCTCCCCAAAATAAATAAAAGTAAATAAATAAATAAAAGCTTTGCTTTTGGGGACCAAGAATGGAACAAATTTCCAGGTTATAGTGAAAAATTCAGAACAGCAAATTCAGGTCAGGTCAGAACACCAGAGTGTGATAATTAAAAGAAAGCAACGCAATTTTGTGTGTGTGTGTGTGCGCAATTCAGTTGGGAGCCTTCGCTCAGGAAGGGGATATAATAATTTAAATCTTGCTCTGTTTATTACAGAGAAACTTGACATCTGAGCCAATTTCCCCATGCTGCCTCAAAGCTGGAATAGTCATGAAAAGGAGTCAAGTTTCTAAGCTGATTTAATACACAGCTAAAGATAAATAGCCAGAAAAGGAAGGAGAAATGTGGGAGAGTTCTGCAAAAAGCCTTGTTTGAGCAGAACAGGTAAGCACTGGACTTCTTTAAAATGTTGAGACTATTTGTAATGGTGGGACCAGGCTCACTCAAAGGTGCATGAAAATCCGTAAGAGACAAGAAGCCTAACTTAAGTATTTTTGTGAGCCCTGGATTTCTAGCTAAAACGCACACTTTTACCATCTTTGTACTTATGCAGAAGCCTAGATTTGTATTTGGGACCTGAGGGCATTAGTAGTCCTTACTGACCAGCCTTGCCAGGGACTTAAACCTATTAGAAGCTTCATCCCCTGCCTGAGCTACACTGTAGGAATGCTGGTTTGTAGCACAGCCCCAGCAATGCCTGCCCTGGTCATGCATCCCCTTAATCCAGACCTCAAACTGTGGACTGGCTTCTGGGCTTGACCTTGGACCTGCCTTATCAACATGATATTGCCTTGTGACTTGGACTTCTGGTTGTACTTAGTGACAATCTTAGGTTCTGCCCTGCTCCCCAGTTCAGGGTGGTGAACAGACCCTGGCTGGTGACACCTTGTGCTGCTGGTCTTCATGGGAAACCCCTTCTTCTCCTGATTCCGTTTCCCTTAGAGAGAAGACCTGCTCTTGTTGCTCCCTGACAGCCTCTTGTGATTTTTGTATTTGGCTGGTATTTTGGGGTTTGTTTTTGTTTAAGTATACTTTTCTTATAATGAAATTAATAATATTCTGCAGACTTTTATTCCACTAGCTGCACAGAAATATCTGTAATGGATCTGATACCTAACCTTTAAGCAGTTACTGCTAGATAAGCAGAAGCAAACCCATAGTGAACTCAGAATTTTCTCTTCATCTCCAGGATTTGACATTATTTGAGTCTTTTGACCTAATTCTCTTCCTGAGCTTGGTGGTTTCAAAGATTTTCTTGCGGGTCTCGTCTATTATGGACCTCCATTACCCATTCCCTAAAGACTGGATATAATCCTTTCATCTATCCTGTGTGGTTATTACTGCCTGCTGCAACAAATCAGCACAGCTTTGCAGCTTTAGATAGATATCTGTGTAATCTCTTCGTGTGCTGCCCAGCAGAATCCCTCTGTTTGCTGGTACAGTGATCTTTCATATTCATCGTATGAGTATTCAAGTGCTCATCTTTTAACAGCAATATTGTGAAGATCAGATAATAAACTTCAAGGAAGGCTAATATTAATCTTTGTTATTGAAGTATTTGCTGAAAACATTTAAAATTGCATATCTATCTGATTTTAAAATTTACAAGTTAAACCATGTGTTGGTTGTTTGCATTAGTTGGAGAGCATAGTCAGCAAATTAGGACTAGTGTGGGGGAAGTTTCTGTAGAAGGTAATTATAGGTAACCAGGAAACAGACAAAGTATACAGTAATGAATCTTGATGCCACAAAGCTAATGAGAATTTTGTCATTGATTTCACAGTGGATTGCATTTCATGAAAGACCTATCTGGTTTATAGAGGAAATTTCCTGCTGCATAAGTCAGTTTCATGCTACTAACTGTGTGTTGAAATAGTTTTAATAATTAAGATTACAGGAAAAATTAAATTTATTTGCAGGTGATTCACAAATACAAAACAAAAATTGTCAGAATTAATTATTTGCTTTGGTCAATTCATTTATTTTGTAACTGCTGGCATTAGCAGTTAGTATCACTAGCTCTCTGTGGCTGAAAAAATTAAGTTGATGGAAGTGATACAGTTCAGTCCAGAGCAAAATTACACAGTGAGTAAAGGGACTGAAGAATAAAAATACTAGGGTTTTTATTTGTTGGTGGATGAAGTGTATCCAGAAGAGTGCCTTCCACTTAGGAAGCAGCTGTAGATTTTTTAGTGATACTTTTCAGGATAAATGATGGTTCCAAATAAACACACTACAGATACTTAGAAGTCTGTAAAATTTTAAGGTTTAATTGTTGCAAAATCAATAGGCTTGTAAAAAGGAGCACACAGCATTAACATTCCCTGTTTTTATTGCACAAGACAAGTTTTTCAGGGGTTTTGTGGGGTTTGGGATTTTTGTTTGTTTGTTTTGCTGGATTTAAGATATTCAGATTTGTCAGAGTGTAATTCTGAGAGAGCTTCATAAAGAGGACAGAAGTTACACAATCCAAGTTGCACATGGACTTCCCCCGTTATCCTGGAATGGAGAAATCCTTGCCCTGCTTGAGCATTTGCTGAAAGGAAGAAGCTAGTTCTGCTTTGGTGCCTAATTCATTGCTGGACTTCATATTAAGTTTAATAAAGCCTCTAGGTTTTCAGGTGTGATTGATAACTGAGTATAGGGTTCAGAGCATGGGGTTATTGGTGGCTGAATTTAACATGAAGGTGCCCATGGACAAACTGGGGGCTGAGGTTTGTGAGACAAATTTCTGCTTCTTCTGAGGAAAGAGGTGACTTGAGGAGGATGCAGGGCTGAAGAGGAAAACATAAACCATAGAAAGAGGGAGAAAAGTGGTGGCTGCAAGTGGTGAGGGGATTCCCTGGTTCTTATCACACCAGGTGGAGCTGTGTGAGGGGATGGGCTCTGGAAAGGCTGAGCTAAACCAAAACCTGGAGGAAAGAAAGAGAACAAGGTAAAAATGAAAAAGATGTGAAGGAAAAGGAGAAAGGCAACATGGAGCAGTCAATTGCTCAGGCAAATCAAATGGCTGAGGGTATTTGCATAAAGTTTAGTCTCACAGGGCTTTTTTCTCATATTTCTAACACACAAGAATAACCACTTCCCCCACTGAGGAAGTTGCTCATATCCTGTGGTGGAAGAATCAGCTGCAGGCATCAGCTATAGCAGAATTTGCTTTTGCTAGATAAATAAAACCCACATTAGCCGCCAAATAAAAATCATTACCACATGCTTGCTCAGTCTCTGGAGTACAGAGCAGATATTACCAACTCATCTCAAATAAACTGCCCAGCAGGTGGCTGATAATGGCTTTAGGCTGGTACCAGGCAGGATCACAACGTGGGGCAGGATCACATCGCTGCTCGATGTATCAAGCCACTCCTGAAATCAAGCTCAAAACATCAGCTGTCATTCAGCATTCTCCCTACAAGATGTTCTTGGTATCCTGAATTAACTTACAGTGATTGTTTCACCCTTTGGGTCTTCCTTGGGCTATTTATTTTGTAAGACAGACAAACTAAACATACTGTAGGTACTGCAGTTTTTATAATTTCTCTTCTTTTCTGCTTTGTTGTTTTTTTGTTGATTTTTTGTTTGTTTGGGGTTTCTTTTTTCTTTTCTTTTCTTTTTTTTTTTTTTTTTTAATTATATTATTTTTTATGCTGAACATACAATGCAGACCAGTACAATTTTAAGAACAGGAGGCAGTAAAAAAAAAAAAAAAAAAGTCTTGTTTGCATTTTTTTATTTTGGAAGTTCAGATCCCTGAAAGAAATGGTATGTTATTTGTGTTTATCTTATATTTAATGTTAACTGTAGTCTGCACTTCTGAGGTGGGTGCTGCTCTTAGGGCTATCAGTTCAAACTTATGTCATAACTATTATAAACAATATAAAAATGATAATGTACTCATTGCTGAGGAATGATGTAAAAATATGATACGAAAGCTTAAATGTTGCAGTGCAGCACCTTGTTTCACAGGTATAAAAGGAACTGTTGTAGAAAAATAAAATATGGTCTCAATCCAATGGAGTAGGAACTTATTTGAGCCCCAAGTGTGTTTCACTACTAGTGGAAATGTAATATATTATTTTTAATATGATTTATTTTTCTTTCTTTCACCTGCAGTTTTTTTTCCCAGGGAAATTATATTTGGCTTACCTTATTTAATTTTTTACATAAGGAAGAAAATAAGGGAAAATATTTTTGTCAATGTTTTTCTTGTGTTCCCTTACATACAAATAATAATAATAATAATAGTAAAAGAATTCACTCTTTATTAGCAAGGAACCACATAGAATCATTAATTATTGCATGCATATTACAGTAGTGGTCAACTGCAGCAAATAAGAGTAGCAAAGTTGGATTTTGTATGGCTTTACTACTATAAAGGAAATAACACAAAGGGAAATTATATTATTTCTGTTTTAACTTCTATATGACTATATATAAAAAATAAATGCACTTGTAAGTTGGTTCTTTATATGTGTTCCTCTTATCTGTTGAGCCTTCTGTTTCAAGATACTTTTCCTTGACAGCCTCCTGGTGTCTCCTAGGCCTATCTGTGTTCTTTATTCTCGAGAAAATTTTTTTGTCCAGGTTGCATTAACACAAATTGTTTCTCTGTAGTGTATATATCTGCAGAATTACGGAAATATGTCACAAATAATTCTACAGGTTGTAGCTTTCATTTTCTTTTGTAGTGATATCAAGCAGCAGTATAATTATGGGGAGGAACATGTAGTCGTATCTTTAACTTGCAAAGACAAGGTGCCACATCTAATACATTACAAATCTAATAGGGTAATACAGCATGCCAGAAGTGAATTTAGACTTGGCTTGCTCAGCTATATGATAGGATACATGTTGGAACAAAGCAAAGACAGAGTTCAGGAAGCAGAAATCTTGTGACATTTATAAAACTAGTATTGTAAAAATTATATTCTCTTGTCCTTTTGTTTTGTATGTTAACAAATTTCTGGTGGCCCAGAATATGTGTAGGGTTTTTTTCCCTGATATCTTGCTACTTTGTTATTAAAATATTAAAACTTATTATATTAAAAATTAACTGACACACAGTTGATACGTTACTTCAACATTTATTTTTATTTTAGGTTTTCATCTCTTATTTATGTAGCCAGATACTGGATTTCATTGACTGTAGAGATAGTACTTCATCTAAACTCCAGTTATGTTAATTTCTGTGACATGAAGTTTTTAAGATTGCAAGTGATTATATATGATTATCACAATAAAAATATAGGAAGTATGGCTGATTTGAGTTTTAAGATATAGCTCGGACAACTCTCAATAAAGCAATGCATATGATCAGTTTGAACTGCTGTCTCTGGCAGGCTCTAGGAACTTTTTCATAGATTCAGAAGGTTTCTTCTCCTGGAATAATCCTAATGATGCACAACTGAAAGAATCATTTGTATTGTTATCATGGATCAGATATTTAGAAAGAAAAGATAAGAAAATCCTAATAGTTTTAATCCTGGATCGTTGAAAAGTTTGCATTGTTTAAGTGCAGTGGTGGTTGGCATACCTGTGTTCAAGGGCCAATTTTAAGAAACTAAACTCATTAGATAAATTTGGAATGAGATGGTTTTTTAAACAATATATGCAGCTTGTTAAGGATGAAAAAGTTTAATTTTTTTCAGACAGTCATATCTCAAAGAGGTGTTAGCACAATTTTGCCCTTACAAACAGAAGTCCTGGATATTCTATCTACATCTGCAAACAATTTTTATTTTTTTTTTCAAACCTCCTTTTTTACCTGTTTGAGGTAAAAATTAACATGTCCTGGGACTTGGGAAGCCAACTGTCTTTAGATATTTTTGGAAAAAACATGTCTGCTTGTGGGACTGTGGCCCTGAATATGGTGCCCAGGTGGTGGAAGGTTGTGTTGGAAAGAGCTTCTTCATTGGCATCAGTTGAATTTAAAGGCCAAACCAGAAGAAAAACTTGAGTTCAGTTTGTTGTTAACGACCTGTTCGTTATGTTAGTATTTTTTGTTGTTTTTTTTTCCTTTGCACTTGTTTTGTAACAACTTACAATTATCTTTCCTAAAAAAATTGAATACAACTAGTTTATTTAGAACTCAGAATTTGACATCTCTACTTCATCAGATTTAATATCTACTTTAGAGACACCTCTCTATCAGGGAATGGCTTCTTGGAGTCAGCCTCAAGATTACATTAAAGCTCCTGTTTGCTATGGAACTGCTATGTGTCAGGAGGTCAGCATAAAGAGTGAAAATACAGCCTGACGCAGGTAATGTAAACCTACATTATAATCTGTGCTGGGTTTTAATTCCTTGCTAAAGCACACTTCTCTCCCTTGGGAATGTAAAAGTGCTTATAAATCTAATTAAAATTTTTATTTGGAAAAAAGGAAGATCCATATTTGGATGAGTCAGGCATTTAACCTACTTTTTTACCCCCCTCATATATAGAAGGATCTGTTCTTACAGGTAGGAAGATATTGATAACAACAGATAGTATGAGAACATAATCAGGAAATCAATTTCTGAAATTATATTGCAAGACTATGTTTGTTTATCTTGGCCAGCTTTAATTTTCTGACTTGAGAAATCAGCACTCTTTGAGCAGTTGTTGCTGAAAAACTGTTTCTGACCCTGCTGGTTGCTGTTGAACTAGCTCCATGGTACATGGTTAGCAAAGATACATTTGCCTTTTACTCAGCAGAAATTTCAAAGTCTGACTCTGATTCCCAAATACTTGCAAAAAAAAAGCCAACAAAGTGGAAAAAAGCATCCCAGCATGAAGAACAAATTACAGTTAGGAACAAATATAAAGATATATAAAATGATGCGAGACTTTTTCTGAAGTGGTTGTAATTTATACTTGAAAGGGTCATAATGACTTTGCTTCTTTGCACTTATATTGGTTGCTTGATCTTAAGATCTCAAAGGGTTTTACAGAAGGAATTTAGTAGTAATCTCCTTTACCTTTAACAGGCTGGAGTGATGAAATAGGAGAAAAGTTAATGGTGGGCATTAACAAATTCCAAAATGTCCTCTGTGATTTAGGCTGGCATGCTGTCTTCAGTAAATGGCATGCTGTCACCTGGATCTCACCAGACTAACTAAAGAACACAGGGAGGAGATTGCAGATGCTGCAAAAACCTGATCACAATAGAGGTAAAAAAGCTTTTGTCACAACTGGAGACAGAAATAACCAATGAAGCTGCTGAGGCCATTGTGCCTGAACAGCTAGAACATAAATGGCTACCTGGGATCATAATGTTTATTAGTTCTCTAGGTCCCTCTGTATGTTTTGTGTCATCTTTTAGATGTTCCTTGTAGCACTGTTCACTAAAAAGGCCAGGTAGATGTTTAAAGTTAAGTGAAATTACCTCTTTGTCAAAGGAAATGGAAATGCTTTGTGGTGGTATTAAGACTGGACTGAGAAGGGAATTTTTGACTCAGATCTTTTGATTCCTGTGTGAAGACTCTAGTAAAAAGTGAGTACTAAAGCAACTGATTTTACTGAAAGCTTCCCAGCCTGCTGTGCTTAGTGGTGGACTGCAGGTGGTCTTTATGCAGCAGGCATGCTGTGAGCTGTCTTAAACAATTAGATCCTAAGGAGACCAAAGTGGAGAAATAATGTCTTCATGTCTAATGTTTGGACCACAGCAGGTAAATATTCATGTCCCTGAAGAGCCATGATGCTGAGTCTGTAAGAGCATTTTATCAAAGTGTCTCTAGCACTGTGCAATTAGATGGCTGATGTTTTGGTTACTCTGTGGAAACAGAACCACTAACAGCCCTGTTTTGTGTGTCACATGGAGTCTGAGGTTTTGAGCAACTTGTTCTATACGGTACCAAAAAACTTTCCTGCAAATGGGATTGACAGCCTTAGAATACATGTGATGGAAAGGTCTGTGTTGAGTATAATTCAGAGAAGCTTCTTGCAGTCTGAGCAAGCATGGAAGTGGTCTGGTTGTCTCATTACTCAGTGAGCATCAAACTCTAAGAGAAAATAGGTGGGAAATTGCAATCTGGCCTCAGTTGGTGAGAGCGAGTGAACGCTTAATGTTACTCCTGCTGGGATCCTTCAGCAGCTTTGAGGCAGCTGAAGAATTACCTTATACAGAGCAGCTATTCCATAGGAGTGCCTCCTGCTTTCTTTATAGACCAGAACTTTATGATCTTTATGGCTGGTAAGGATCTGTAGAACTAGAATATAGATCAAGTTTACTCTGCAGTATTCTAAAGGTGTGTTGCTTGCAACCTAGTATATAAAGAGCTGCTATCCCTTCAGTAAATCTTTCTATGTTGCATTATGGTTTTTTGGTTGGGATTTTTTGTGTGTTGAGACTTCCTAAACAAGCTCCAAAAACTTGAAATCTTGTAAGCATTTGGAGAACCAGCGGGTGCTGAGGCAGTGGCAGTTACAATGCTGCCACCAATTTCAGTGGCACAGCAGGAATGGTATTTAAGAGTAAAGGCAGACTTATAAGTGTTCCAAGTTCTTCAGGAGTATTCCTTATTACAAAACAAAACTTCTTTCTTAGACGATTTAAGGCAAATTAATAACTCCTTGAGTTTGCTGCTCTTGGTTATGGGCCTCACTAGACCTTTCAGGAAAAAACTGGTTTAGGCACAGGTGGAATTGTGCTGTTTCAAGAGAGTATTTTATAGGGAATGACTAAGCAAAGTCTATTCCAATCTTGGCAACTTAAACCTTTCTTACTCAAGTGAGGGATTCAACAGCCCTTTAGATTTCCCCTCCCTTTTGTCTATTTGTTAAAGGTCCTTCGACACATTTTGTCATCCTAACATCAGCAGAGAGAACTAACTTTATGTCTGCCCACCATCTGCTGGGTAAATATAAACCTATTTAACAGTATGGTAAGACACTCCTTCCACATTTCCCCAAAATTCAGACACTATTTAGAACACTGAACTACTTCAGTTTGTGTTCTCCATTTTCAGTTTTCACATATTTCTTGACAGCTTAGCTTTTTTCTTTTTTTTTTTTTTTTTTCTTTTTTTCAAAAGATATGTGCAAAATATACCAGCAGAAGCATTCTCAATGAGCTGTCTCAGAGTAGGAGGTAGCCAGAAGAGGTTTCTTTTAGAAATAAGGCAGTATTTACAGCCTTATTAATGCACAAATGACTTACCCCTAAGAAGGTCTTTCTGTATTGTGTATTGCAGTAGCATTTAGAGATCATAGCTCTATTAGGTTGGTATTGTGCAAACATGACCTCTTTCCAACTGAGAAGATGCCTAGGT
Organism: Phaethornis superciliosus; assembly: GCA_023637945.1. NCBI lineage: Eukaryota > Metazoa > Chordata > Aves > Apodiformes > Trochilidae > Phaethornis > Phaethornis superciliosus. The sequence continues at coordinate 112,071,660 of JAJQWJ010000002.1, forward strand.
GCTCAAATTAGAGAAAGATGAAGTTTTGCCTCTTTTCCTTTGGTTCAGAGCTTTTGTATCCCTTGCTGCCTTATCATTTTGAGATTGGCAGCAAGCTATCTTGGTCTGTGCTTGCTGTTTCTGGTCTCTACATCTTACGCCTTTTTGATATGGAGTGGAAGATTTTTTCTTAGTAACAATATAGTCACACTAATGTTTTGTGTTTTTTTTCAAAGCTTCAATAACTTCCTTTGTTAAAAATAAAGTAATGGGGAGGGGTAAAAGCCAGCACTAAGATGGTGGCCTTGGAAGGTTGGTGAAAAATGCTGACTAGGGTAGAACTCAGAGGAAGCTCACATGGATCTGACCTGGAGCACCATAATAGTGATACAGTCCATTGAATAGCAAATACAGTCATAAGAGAAACCAAGGGAATATACATCAGAAAGTACAGTAAATACATAATATTTGTAGGGGTCATTCTGAATTATTTACTTTGTGAAACTCTTGATTTTTTTAAAATTTTTTCTTCATCAATATTTGCTAAAATTCTCTGGTTGCTTCCCATGACTTACTGTTAGTGATTTCATGTTATGCTCTATGTTTTTTTAGCAATATACTGGTATTTTTTTCTTTGTTTGTTCTTCACTTCAGTCTGAACAACTTGGATTCTGAGCTCCCCTAGAGCTCCAGCGATATTATTATCTTGTTTTCCCTTTTCTATCTCAGTTGTAAATCGCATTTTCTGTCTTTTTGTAGAAGTAAGCTGAGCTGTTCTTGTTCCTCTTCTTCCCACTGGAAGTCTGGTTTCTTTTGGTTAATTTAATACCTTTTTCACTGGAGATAGTTTATCAGTTTCTTAAGCATTCTGTTATGTTTTATTGGCCTTATTGTCTGTCTTACTATTTAATAAGTCTGGCGCAATGCCTTCTCAATAGATTTTCTATGCCTCCTTTGTATACAAAATTTTCAGCAGTTAAAGAGATTGTTCAGGTCAGTGAGTTCTTCCCTGCTGTTTGACTGGCACATTGCAATGTCATCTCCATCACTTTTCTCCGTCCTGATTATCTGTTTGGCTGTCATATCCCTGCACAGCTCCATCTTCTAAATGCTAGTCTTAAAGTTGTTTTATTCTCCCTGTTAGCTTTCTCACAGGGATGCAAAGTTACATTGAGTTTTATGCTCTCTAGCCACACATACGTGTACACTTTTATTACCAAAGCCCTGTGATGTCAGAGACAATTCAATTGATTGTGACAGGGTGGCTTCAGGAGTCAGAAGACAGATTGAGTACTATCTTGAGTACATCTAAGACTTAAGAGGTGGTTTTGGTTTTTTGTTTTGTCTGGTTGGTTGTTTTTTTGTTTTTGTTTTTTTTTTTTTTTGTCATGGCATACAAAGAGAGAACTTCTCTAGCACCTTCATGGTAGCTGGATGTGAGCAGTGGTAGCAGTATATGGAAACACAATGTACCTACCTGGAGACATGGCTGGTTTTATCCTCCATCCCAAGCAAGAGGAACCAGGTTCTATGTAGGAAAAACATCCCCAGCACTGAAACATAAAGTAATGTTCCTAAAGCGTGTGTATGCCTGCATTATCGCTCCAGTATATTATAGGCAGTGAGGTTTGGGAAGCTAAAGGAAAAGCATAGGTGATTGTATGTTCTCTTCTGAAATACATGGCAGAATCATGTCTCTTGAAATTAGTACTTTATGGGACATAATTAGTATGGATCTGTGGCTCAGATTTTCTGGACTGAATCTTTCATTGTTCTCATCCTGGTTCTGCCACACATCATCACACTCAAATCCTTACTTATGCTAAACAGCTCCATGGAAGACAAAGGAATAAATTACAGTAGAAAGTGATGCTGTGTGTCCAAACTGGAGCCTGCAACAGCCTGGACAAGTCACTAACCTCTGACCAAGCTGACATGTCACCTCTTGCAAGCTGGATATGCTGTTTATGCGCTGAGTTTATCTATTACAAGTTCAGCTTTTTATGTTAGGGTCAGAGCAAAGCACTACACACATGGACAGTCAGTTTCAGGACAAGGAACATCTTCCGTTTCTGAGATTTTTTACTAACAAGTGATTAAATGAAGTTCTTTTGATCAGTGTATTTCTTGGGCTGATATTTCTCCTTGTTCTCATAAGCCTTTGCCATTCCTTGGTTCTCATTTCAGTGTCTAGGCATCTCACTCTAATTTGGCTACATAAAACTCCTAGGAGGTAAGACTCTAGTGGAAAACTGGAGGCTCAAAATTACTTTAAGCTTCCATAAGCAGTCTGTGAGAGGCTAGGGAGAGGATTTTGGATTTTAGAGGCTTGGCACCAAAACAATTTCCACAAGTATTTGGAGGGCTTTCCTTCTGGAGATTTGCCTTATCTTTCTTTCAGGAACTCACTGTTCAGTTTGATTTAGTGCAGTTCCACAGTCCTCCTTTTAAAGATGTCTTTCAGATCAGTGGGTTTTGTTTGGTTGTTTGTTGGGGTTTTTTTGTTTGCTTGGTGGGGTTTTTTTTTTTTGTTTGTTTGTTTGGTTGGGTTTTTTTCTTTTTAAGAACTTGTGAGTTTAATTCCCTTCTATGATATAAAAACATCATGATTGCAGAATAACAGAATGGTTAAGTTTGGAAGGAACCTCTGGAAGTCATCTTGCCCAACCCTCCAGCTGAAGTAGGGACCCCTAGAACTGATTTTGGTCAATGACCAGATTACCTCTGGATATCTCTGGGGATAGAGAATCCCCAACTTCCCTGGGAAATATGTGTCAGTGCTTGGTCACCCTCACAGTGAATAAGTGTTTTCACACTTCAGACAAACTGAAACCTTCTGTGTGTCAATTTGTGTGCCATCTGGTTCTGTTACTGGACACTACTGAAATGATCCTTGCTCTGCCACGTTTGCACTCTCCTTTCAGATATTTATACAAATTGATACAAGTCTCCTGAATGTTCTCCAGGCTGAATAGCCATAGCTGTCTCAGCCTTTCCTCATTGTAGAGACACACCAGTCCCTTCCTCATCTTCATGACCCTTTGTTGGACTTTCTTTGGCAGCTGTCACTCACTCATCCTGGGGAGCCCAGAATTTTACCCAGTACTGTGATTTTTGTAGATGGGAAGGATCACCTGCTGGCAGCACTCCTCCTAGGGCACCCAGGATACCATTATCTGTGGCATTCATCGTGGCAAGGGCAACTATGTTCTTCTATTTTGAGGAAGGCTTTACAGTTTTATCTTCTCTCCTGAAAGAATGTAGGTCTGTAATCTTAACTAAAATAAGGGAGAAATTTTCTGAGAAATTTAATCAATGCATTTAAAGGGGTATTGATAAAAATAATAAAACCTTTAGGGAAGACTGACCAAAAAATACTTCTGCTCCATTTCTGAATTTTTTTTCTTTTCTGGATTTAGTGATGCCTTTAGTTCAGCATTTCTGGGGACTTCATGATGTCTCACTTTTAAGTGGAAAAAGGGATTGGAAAATGCTTTTCAGGCATCTGTTTAAAACTAGATAAAATAAACACCTTTGTTTTTGTTTTGCTGAGCAACCAGAAATATTACACAGCTGCAGACTGCCAGCACCGCTTCCTCTAGAGAGCCTATGTAATAGATTTTGACTTCTCCCTTGCCTTAGCCTATTTGGACTTCACTTTTTCCATTACCTAGTGTTGTTTTTAGAATAATACCTTGTAGCTTATTAGTGGAGTTGTCCTTGTCTTTTATGTGGCTGCAGAAGTGACAACAGAACAAGGAATTTTATTGCCAGGAACTCCGTCATCCAATGCTGGTGGCAATATTGTTCTCCAGGTTGTATGGAGTTGGCATACAGAGCTCTTTAAGAGCACATCTAGATTGTATTGCTGTAGAGTGTAATAGATACATTAAAATGTGCAAGGAACAGAAAAGGGGCTTCCTCCAAGATCATGTATCTCTAAGAATGGAACTGGCCAGCCTAGAAATGGCAGGGCTATGTTATTTCAGTGTTCTGTCCTTATGTTTGTAGTGGCAGGGAGAAATACACCAATATATCTATACCAGTATCAACAGAGTTAAACCTCAGTGATTTACTTCTGAGGACAGGGTCATGCTGAAGGTTCCTTATTAGCCAGACTTCAAGGTGAATGGCAGGCACCAGTCCCCTGTGCCTGAACTGTAAATTGAGCACATCCATGAAAATGCCCAAAGTGAAGGTGAAAGGAATCTTTGAAACACACCTCATTTCTGCTTTCTGATAGTGGTGTAAATGAGGATTAGAGTCGAATGTGAGAGCAGAAAAAAAGCCAACATTTAGATCTGAAATTAGGAACAAAGCACAGTTCCTTAGAGACAATGGAAAATTGCTGTTGAAGGTAGGTATCATTTATCAGAAAGGGAGGACAAAGAAGCAGGATGTGACAAGACGTAAAAGTTTTCAGGTGCCATGGGGAGGTGGTCCAGGTAGCACCATGTGAAGTGTTCCTGGGCAAAATCCCAGTTTGGTTTGAGAATACTTTTTAAAGTCCAGTGCTGCTTCAGACCTCTTTGTTATGAAATAAGGAGCAGGAAATCTCAGTCTCTCTACAGTCACATGGGAAGCTGGCAGCCCAGGCTGCCCTGACTCCAGAAAGCCTGATAAAAGACTGAAATCTAAAGGAAATTGCTGAGTTCATCACAGTTAAATAAGGCTTCACTTGTGTTTTATATAGAAATTTAGAGGTTACTTTTAAGTAGTGTTTACTCATTGGTCTATTCATGGAGCAGAACGGGTTTACCTCCACTGAGCACCACAATTCAAAGCATTAGAAGGAGAATATCTGTGTCCTGTTCTCACCCCTGCCTCTAATTTGTTTCTTGATTTTGGGGGTAACTTGCACAATTACATCTCCAGAGCTTGGCTTGCTTGTCTATAAGATACATGATAGCCTCTTTATAAAGCTTACTTCACAAAAGGTTGTCCTGAAAATCCCTACATATTGTGTAGTGGATAGAAATTAGGTATCTTTAAGTAACTACTGGTTTAAAGTATTCATATGGGAAATACTTATACTACTACTGATGAGAAGAAGCTTCATATTATATGGTGGTCTGAACAAATCTTTTTCTCTAATTCTTTCTTTTGGTTTTATTCTGTCATCATAACCTTGACAGACTATCAGTACATTGTTCAGATTCCTGTAACTAATAACTGTCATATAGAAACATGGAAATCCTACTTAAAAAAAATATATAAAACTTTTATGGTGCTTTATTCTCTACACACATTTGAAAAAACAAAGCACTGAACACATCCTTTTCCTATTACATTAAGATTTCTACTCTTGTTTTAAAATTTCACTTTGTGCTGGCATTTGCAGCTAGCCACAATACATTTTTAATAATATTAAAAAAAAAAAAGTTAAAAGGGTATAAAGGAATAAAATAGAAGAGAGTTATGGGATTATATTAACACAGTATGCTTTTAATATGGTCCGTAGGATTTGCCACTTCTAATCATAACCATACATCTCCAAAGCCCTGCTTGGTTTGAAATAATTTAGTGTTGCAAAATCAGTCATGAAAGTTCCTTGACCTGAAAGTTTGCCAGTTTAGAGAATGGAAAAACAGGGCTAGCATACATAACATAAGTGTATTGAAATGTTTTGGAGTATAATAAATAAATTCTGTTAAAGTAACTGGGGCGGATTCATGAGTACATGAAGTCTATTTGTACAGCTTTGACTGGATGCTTTGCACAGGACAGATTTGAAACATTGCCTTGGGAGAATGAATGTCACTGATTTATTAAACTGGTTTTCACTCATCGAGAGCAGTGAAAATCTTCTTGTAGTCAAGTCTGGGCACTGTAAGGTGAGCTTTCATGGTCTGACATTTGCAGTAGTCACAGTATATGCCTGCAATATTAAAAAAAAGAGATTACTTCGTACAACAAGGACTTTACAATCTCATTTGCATAGATTTTAAAAATTCATTTTGTATTAAACATATAATCTGCCTTAATAAAAATCATAGCTGGTAGTCATGGATATCTTAACTGGATGGTCTCTTTTTAAAGAAGTATCCCCACATGGTTTATAACATGGAATGAAACTTGAGCTCTCTAAAAGTAAAGTCATCTCAAGGCTCCCAGCCTGACTGCTGTTGAGTTCATGAGGATTTGCCTTTCTTTACAGCTGGTATATTCTCATTTCTCAAACTTAATTTCTCATTAAGTTTCAACTGCCAAGCAGGATCAGGAGGAGGAGATGCAATTATCCAGACTCTTCTAAGGATAAAGAATGTACTGCCCTCTGTAGCTGAAGTCCCTCATTGGTTTCTAGAATTTCCTGTTGCAAAACTATTGTAGTAGGTATATGTATATGTAGGTATATGTATGTATGTATATGTATATATGTAGGTATAGGTATAGGTATATGTATAGCTTTAAGGTGTATGGGTCAATGTGAAGCTCAAGCAGGACAGAAGTTTGAAGGGTGACAGTTGTTGACTAGTACTAGTCTTGTCTACTCTCACCCTAAGGACTGACTTTGTTCTTCCCATAAATGCTCTTGGGTCCAATCTTTTCTACTGGCAGTCTAACCTGTGGAATATCATAGATGTTAATCTATTTGTCCATTGGCATCACAGGAAAAATTCCCTTATTGGTAAGCAGACTTCGAAAACATTCAAAACAAGGATGTTGTAACACAATGAATACTTCTGATTTCAGTTTCTAATCAAGACTTGGATTTAAGTAGTGTTTAGAAGTTGCTTGCATTCATACTTGCATGTGTGTTTCTAAAGATAGCCTGAATCATAATATGGCTTCCAGCTTTCAGTTTTTTTCTCATGTTTTTGACTCTTTGCTGCTTTTGGGAAACTCATTAATTTACTCTCCTTCTACTTCTCAACTATATAACAAACTTTATGAAGGCTTCATAGTTCTGGAGCATTTAGATTTTAGAACATGTGCCATCTCTATTTTTGACTGATCTCTTTAATAGTCTTCATTTCAGCATCTTCTTTCAAGGCTTGGAAGGAGACAGTGCTTGACACTGTATTTGAAATGCACAGAGTTAAAAAAAAAAAAAAATATATATATATATATAAAAATAATCTCTCATAGCTTGGCTTCTCATTTAATATTGAAGGTTAAAAAATGGTTGTTCTATTGCATTTACCCACAGCAAAGTTTGAGAATGTGCACAGGAAAAGAACAGTTTAAAACTTGTATTCCTTAGTTACCTTTCTTCAGACTCCTCATTTGTGATTCTACTATAATTTTAAAATAATTTATTGCATCTTGATAATACACTTAAATTTATCTTGACGTTAGATGCATAAACTGTGTTATTAATATCCTATTATTTTATGGCTACACAAGAGCAGATTTGAATTGTCACTTTAAATCAGCCCATAAGTCAAAGCAAAGATCTTAATAGGCTGCTTAGATCTCTATTTTCACTGAATTAAACACAAATTTGGCAGCCTCTTCTGCTAAAGGTAGTGAGATAGCTAGTTAGTGTGATATACTCAGGCAAGTATATTGTTTTGCAATGATGGAGACAGTTCCCTGTGGCAATTGCACTGGCAGTTGAGTTGATTCTTTTTGATACACTGATTCATCATGGTTTTAACATAGGGAAAGAAGATGCATTTTAGAGGCCCTTAATGTGAATTCTAGGAATTGGGCTGAATATGTAACTTGTGTCACCCAAGACAGTCTTTCCATATTCTTATGATATTTGTTCTTCATGATCCATTAAAATGACTTTACTGTGGAATGTATTTAGTTGGAAATTATATCTAAATTGTATGCTATTGTATTCAAATAGTACTCATGAAGATCTCCATATACTTGATAAGCACCAGACCCTGTACTTAATAAGGACCACTAAGCTCCTTTACCTAGCACTGGTATTTTCAACAACTGAGTATTTTTCCAGACGTCTGACCATTAACACTTCCATACATCCAGAAAATAGGTAGAATGTATGTGCTGACAATCTGAGCACGTTCACTATAGTGCATGGGGAACTTTGAATGCTCATGGGAACCACATTTAAGTAGAACTTGTTTGCCTTGTTACACAGAATCACTCCTGATTCTGCACCTCCAGGACTACGGAGACTCATGGGATTGCAGTATTGTGTAGATGCCCTTACTTTTTATTTCAAGTGTTTGATTTAGATCTTTATAGTGTCTCCGAAGGAGGAAAAGTAATGTTTATAAAAATCCATGTTACAAATGAAGTCATGGTGTTATTAATGCCTTAATGCAGCTATAAATGCTTAACCTGTCCTTGTAATTTACCAAGAAGAAATGTCATTTTCAGTGCTTAGGCTGGAAATGGCTAAGAACTTTTTTGCTAAAACATGAGCATTCATTAGTGAATATAAACATTTTCTGCAGATAAGGTAGATTTGCTTACAGTAATATTTCTTCAGACACTATTAAATACAGGAAAATAAAATGAAAAGATCACTGATGGACTTGTGTCCTGCTCAACAAAGGCTTTCTTTAATAAAATATTGGCACTTCTCCACCTTCTCTAGTTACTGTGTATGTATGTCAAAGAAACTTCTAGGTAGTGAGAGGTGAAGATGGAAGTTGAAAAGTAATCTGTGTAAATAAAAACCATGTTTTTTTCCCTGACATTTCTTGTATTATTTTTTTTTTTCATTAACTTGAAGAAAAAAATGTGTACTGTGAATGTTCCTGTGCTTCAGCTGCTTTTTTAAACTGTGTTCAATACACATTTATATTTCTGTTTTTAAAAAATGTTAGTTCTTCCAATAATATTGGAGAAAACCGAGGTGACTGAAAAAGCAAATCCCTGAAGAGTTATCTTCACAGAAAGACTTGTGTTTCTCCTGGGAGTAAAGAAGCAGTTTTTACTTCAAATTAGAACTTGAATTTTACTGAAACTAAAGAGTGTGTTTTAAGAATTGTTAATATTGGAGAGAAGATAATGAAGCAATATTTAAAACAATCATATATGGCATGAGGAAAGATATTGATTGATAAAATATTGATATTGATCATTAATGATTTAATTTTGTGTTTTTCTTATTTTATTGACTACTTTGACTTTCTGAGTGTTACCTTAGATCTCTCATATATTGTTACCATTTCAGTCTTGCTGTCAAATTAGGAAAAAACAAGGCAGGAAAACAATTATCATGAAAATACTGTGTTGTTAAAGGAGTAAGAGAAGGAGTCAGATGCTTGGGTTTTAGTCTCATCTTAAACTGTCATCTCTAGACTTGAAGACTTTTTGCTTTTTTCTACTGTAATTCATAATTTCAACCCCTTCAGACTATCTTAAATACTTTTACAGTGAATTTTCTGTGAAACACAATCAGGAACCACATTTCTTAATTTTTCTTCATTGAGTATGGTAATGTCACCATTCTAATGGCCTCTGAACATGTGCTAAGGAGTCCTGAGAAAAAGTTATTTCATCTCAGTCTTTCTGTGGGACACCACCATTTCATAATTTCTACTTGCTATGAAAAAGACTTCTCTATGCCTTCCTTCATGGTAGAAATCAGCCATAAAACCATCACTTGGGTTTTTCAACTGAAAATACATTCTTTTGCCCATGCTGAAGTAGCTGCCTAACCTTGTTTCATCCTTGAGAACCCATTTTGTCCTATTCTGGCGAGCTTCACCAGAAAGCTACATTTAAAAAAAAGCAAAACAACACATTGGGCTCAAGAGTACAGGGATGCTCTCAGGCAGCCTGCAGAGATTCTGCCAGGAAAACCAGAATGTTTCACTTGATAGGATTATTTTGCACTGCTGAAAAGGGACAAAGGGAGTTTTAATCTGTCTAGAGCTACCAGATGAAAGATCTTACCTGTTCCCTTCAAAATGCTGGTTCATCTGATGCTAACTGTGACCCTGATGTAGAGCAGGAAAGGATTGGGAATGCAGTACAGATGAGCCAAGGCTTCATGGAGCCACATGATAGCTGAGTCACATTTCCATAAGAAACTTGACCAGGGCTATGTCTTTAACGTACAGGTGGACCTGGGAAATGAACTTCTCCATAGATATCTTATTCGTTATGCAGGCATGTAATTAACAATCTTTCCATAACTGTAAAAATGAAATCCTTTTGATGGACTTGATTTTTCTGTTTGATTTTGTTGTCTAAGAAAGCATAAACTCTCCCTGCAGCTTTTCCATAGTGGGAATAGGTATGGAGAGTTACTTTCTTATGTAGATGTTACAAGGGGTTCTCTATTTTTCATAAAGTTGTTTTTTTTCTCATCTTGATCTTTCAGGTTCACATTGAACCAGCCAGTGAGTTCAACATTTCTTAAGGGTGACAAATATTCAGGCAGGTACAAAGAAGAAGCACTATGATAGTGGAAAACAGACAAAAGTCTATCAAGAAAGCTTGTGCAGGCAGAATATTTTTTAAGTTTCACAATGCTGAAGATTTGGCCAGGGAGAAAAGGAAAACTGCTACCCCACTGACAAGTTGGGTGGATTCAGTTTATTGCAGAGAATCTGTCCTGTGTGCTCCTTTCCTGTGAAAGGACACTTTAAAAAGTCACTATCTGACTTCTGGTGCTACCCTGGCTATTAAGCAACTCCATTTAATTTGCTTATACCTTATTTACAGGGTGTTAGAAGATGATCAAATGACATATTGACTACTCTGCATTTTAGCCGGGCACATAAATCTTTCCTGATGTTGGGATATTTTAAACACTTGGACCTCTTTTTTTGGACCTGCATGTAAACTCCAAATTGTTGATGGTTTTTTTGTTTGGTTTTTTTTTGTTGTGTGGTTTTTTTTTTCCCCTGGGTAGCTTTTTAAACATCAGAGTATATGTTTTAAGTTTTTAGATATTCTTCTTAATGCAGTGGAAATTATGTGCTCATGTGTAGTTTTGAAAAGTTGTTTTTGTTATCTTACAAATGTACCTGTAGTTAGTAATATTCCAAGAATTCTGTTGACCCTCAGCCATTTTTGAACTGCAGGTATAAGAAATGAGAACAAAAGTATGTTAACAGCGAAGAAGGTTTTCTTAAGCTTGTTTGTATATAATTTGTCAAGGTAGTAGAAAATCAAATTTAATCTGTATATAATAAATTGAGCTGACAGTCTCCAAACAAAGCTTGTTACTCAAGAGTGGAAAAGCACTGGCTGTAGTAGCAGCTTCAGCATTGACTCCTTACAAGAGTGGCTTGGTGCCAATTGCCAATTTTTATTTGCAAAGAAGCTCAGAACCTGTGCCCATACTTGGAGTCACTGATCTTTTGGCCTGACTTTATTGAGTACATCTCAGTCTTTCTTCTCTCTTTTTGGCATAGTTAAAGTTCTTCTGCCTTCACATGCTAGAGGTACGTTTTGCATGCAAAGTTACTTTAATTCTGGTGTTTTTATTTTTTCCTATTCTCCCTCAAAGCTTCCTTTCAGATCAAGACCTGAATGAGGAGTGGTTCTAGGGCCATGCCACATTGCAGCCTTCCCTTCACATGTGCTGAGGCTCATTGTTATTTCAGGTAGTGTCATATAAGGGCAAATGTGAATTAAAGTGCAAAGCCATCACAATGATTATATTATGCATATGAACTGTAAAAAGCCATTATACAAATCTACTATTCCCATATGTATATTAGCTAAAAGGTTGCCTTTGGGTTTTATTACAGGACTAGAAATAGCTTTTCCTCACTGTATTTTTATGACATGCTGAATTTTTTTGCAGTAGAGTTCTTTATGGACAGTGTTTTCTAAACCTGATTTATTTGCCTGTTGTTTGGTTGTTTATCATGGGCCAGCAGTGCGCTCTAGCTCTGAAAACTCACTCTCAATTCAATGCAAATTACAATATCAAGAGTATTATACACAGCTCAAATATTGGTTTTTAACTTTCTGGAGCACAGAGTTCTGACTCTGTTAAAAGTTAAACATGAATAAGAATGCTTCTGTATGTCAAGCAGGTATGAGACTTCATTGATTAATTTTGTAACAGGCTTGGAAATTCCACTGACATTGCCAGCTTGTGGAGATGCTTGGAAATCTTTTGGGAAGCCACCACAATTTTCACAAAGTTTATGTTCTTCAGCCATTGTGGTTTTGAGTCTCATGGGTCGAGCTAATCCTAGTTGACTTTTTAGTAAAAAGCTTGTCAAAGGATAGAAATTTGAAGACAGCTTCCACACTAGGTAGCAAAAAAAAAAAGATTGTACAAAAGTAGCCCTCTTGTGCTACAGGTTTGATCCAACTGGGACTTTGGGGAGACCTTTCATGTGGTATTTCTGGTGGTCAGCACTAACCTGGCATGACAAGGCTTTGCATAATGGAACTTGAAATAGCTGTGGTGAATAACATAGCCAATTAAAACTCTATAATTCTAGTATTACCCGGGATTCCTAACGATTTTCTTAAACATACTTCTTTTTCTGAGGTTCTATTTTCTTTTAAGTGCTATTATTTATTGTGCAGGCTGAATAATGAAGTAAAAGTAGTAGTTGGAATTCTAGCCGTACTCTTCAGCCATCAGCAGAGTATGTGCTATTTTCACTCTCTGAATGAGAGAGCATAGCTTTTTTTATTATTTTTTCTCTTCCATCTCTGGAGCCCCCATAACCTTCACTCACATCCCCCCTCCAGTGTGCTTCTTTACTGGTCTTAAGGGCTTGAGTAAGGGATTTTGGGAATTTTGGTCATCTTGTGATGAATTGTTCTCTACACCATGTAAAATAATATCAGGCAGTGATATTTATAAGTTCTAAAGCTTTCATTAGCAAAGTAAAGTTCTTTTCTGCAAGGTGCTTCAGTAATTTGTGTGGGTAGTTAATTTTTTTCCTCTGGTACTGAGTTTTGGAAATGTTACCCACTTGCAATGTGAAGCATTTCCATGTACCAAACCCACTGTGCTACATAGTCTATTGTTATATACTTTTATTGATTGACTGCAGTTTCTTGCAAAAGTACTTACCTTTACCAGTTCTGCTAACATGCACAAGAAGAAAAATAACTTACATATCTCTCTTTCTACAGGATAAAAACTCTCTACTGACATGCTTCTTGTCTTTTATAACATTTCTGAAACCTGTAAAGTAAAGTTTTGATTTTTACAATGCTTATATGCACATTTTAAGTGAAATCAAAGTAACCACCAAGGGAGGTACCAGAAAAGAAAAGAAAAAAAAAATCTCATACTTTGTTTTTCTTTTTTTCCCTCTTACTCTTCAGAATATAATGAGCTTGTCTCTAGATGGCTGTATCTTCAGGAGCACTTCTGAAATGATTTTTAAAAATATTATTCTCTGTAAATACTGCATTTCTCATGACAGGCTCCTGCCTCTGAGAAAATTCGTGCAAAAAGCAGAGACTCATTGAAATCCAAAGGGAAGAAAATTCAAAAGAGGTTGGGTACAACCATTGTTTCCATTGTGCAATCACTGCTAATATGAATTCAAGTCAAAATTCAAATGAACACTTGCAGAAATGTTCACCCATCTCACACATTTTATATAAATATGAGATACATGTTATTTATACACATAATGTAAATAGCATCACTTTCTTGGCTCTTTTAAAATGGTTTGAAGAAATGGAGTAATCGCTTCAGCTGATGAGGCTTTGCAACATGTAATTTACTATGGGTCCCATCACTTTTGAATGTGTTGAGATTATGATTAATGTATTATTGAAAATGTAACTCCTTCATTTGAAATTCTTCTCAACTTTCAAACTATGACAACAGTCACAACAAAGAAGAGTTGAGAAAAAGAGAGGGAATGAATGAATGAATGAATGAATAACAAAATAACCAGAATAGCCACGTAATCAACACTCTGGTAAAGAAGTATTTGGATAGGCTAAAGTTATTCTTTATTTTATTTATACCTCCCTATATTTGTAGGTTTTTGTCTTTTGTCTTCTGCTGTATATTCCACAAGAATCAGTTTTGTTTTACTGACTTCAGTAAGGGTGAGTTAACCATGATTGATACTTCCCTTTATTACTTCTCATCACCTTATTGAATGGGGTCAGCAATATCAAGTTACTTCTTTGCTAACAACATTAAGACAGTTGTAAGAGCTCAATTGGGATTTATATTACTAAACAAGGTACGGTTTGTCTCATGATCTCTGTATTTGGACTGACTGAGGACTTTGGCTGGGAAATTCTTTTCAGAATGTAAAGATGGGCACTTTTTAGTCTACTGCAGTCAATAGGAAAGATAGTATTAGCATCCCTGACCTTGGGAGTAACATAATTTCACCCAGCACAGTGCCAGCTACTTGCAGGTATTGTTGTTGTTATTATTATTATTATTATTATTATGCAGTTATTATTATACTTACTGGTTTCTACTTGCCTGGTTTGTCACTACTAACCCTATCAGGTATGAATCTCCATCTTCTCTCTCTTCTATAATGTTCTAAATAATTCTGAAAATCTGGCAGATTTGATATGAGAGAGCTAATTTATTGAATAATGCTCTTACAAGCAACAGTGGTAAAACTTTTATAGTAATATAAAGAAATAAAGGTTCAGGAATAGCTTCTTCAAAGAACACTTGGGAAACAGCGAGTTCCTTACCAATGTCTCCTCACTGACAGATCATTTGTGGCAAGACTACAGGTCTGTGAATTACTGTAGTTCATTTTTCTTTTTATTTTGAGCTTGCCTGAGCAACCAAAACAAGAATTTTAAGGGACAACCCAAAGGAAAATTGATACCCATTTTTATTTTCCACAAAACTATACAAAGCCCTAAAGCATATGCTGTTTACATACTGAGGGGTATATTTTGTTTAAATGCACAATTAAACGCTGCATTTAATTTTAATTTGCACTTAATTGTTTTTGAACAGGTAAAATGTCAAAGCCAAACATTAAGAAAATAGTGCACCATGAAAATGCTTATTGAATCTGTTTGTTGACACAAATAAATTGCATGCAAAGTCTAAAATGCTGTTTTTTTAAGATGTGTTTTCCAGCAAATGTGATCTAATCTTAAAGAACGGAGGCAATATTCTTGTCTTCTGCATTCTACACATAGTTGGACAAAACCTTTGTTATGCAAAGTGTATTTCCATTAGTTACCTTATTTTCTTTCCCTTCTTGGTCTCTATTTTGTTTCTCTTCTACAGCAGCTTGTCTGGAAATCCACAGTGTATATTTGTATTGTACAGAATCTAGTTAAATTGAACCATAGTAAAGTAACTGGTTATAATAAACAATTCCAAGTCTCTGCCATGCTGGTCTTTTTTCCTTATACAAAATGTTGCTATTATTTTCTAATATGCAATGTACTGGCCTCCATCCCAAGTTGTAATTGGTTTTAAACAAATAGACTTTCACATTGGAGGAAAAAAAAAAAAAAAAAAGAAACTAAGAATTGGTGCCCCAACTCACAACCAGATATTCCAGTTACTCTTTCCAATTTCTTACCTTTTCATCTCTAGTATAAATTTAACATACACCCATACTGTACTTTATATGTTCAAGAAGGACTTTGAGATCTCTGTGTTCAGGCAATCTTCTCTGAGCTCTTGAATTTTGTTCATTTGCCTTATACAGACTCTGGTCATTTTGGGTATGACTGATGTGCACCTGCCTGATATCTCAACTGCAGGTTTATATGAGTGTTTCCAGAAAGAATCATATCAGAAATTTCATTTTATATCATCATTCAATTGATCTGGAAATGCTAATGGCCAGAGAGAGACACAGGGAGGTCACAGCTATAGTAAATAAATATACTACTGGTCTTTAGTATTTATGAATAGTCATCTATCATTAAGCTGTAATCTTCTGTAATTCAGTGCTTGTCTTATTTTTTTCTATGTTCTTTCTCCCTCTAGTATATGATAATAAATGAAAAACGTACATGGTTCTCTAAAATCCTCAGTTCTCCATTTTTTAAGGGGACAGAAAGCGTGCTTATAAAATCCCATTTTCTCTTTGTTCCTGGGAGCACACTCTTGAGCTTTGTGTTCTTGTTGATCAAAATCAGTAAGAAACTAAACAGCTCTAATGGGACACTTAATTTGATCTACATACATCCTTTATTTATAATTACAATAGTATTTACATGGTTCTTTCAGGGACAGAAGATGAAATACCTCTAGAAAGTACTGAATGTAAGAAGGAAGACAAAAGGGAAAACACAACCAAGCGGGCATCTCTGTTCTGTCACTCTGATTTCAATGCCTACAAGGCAGATGGATGCCCAATTTTAGAAAATGTTTCTTCAGGCCCAAATAAACACATGCTTTCACATTGTCATAGGCAATCGATGAAAAAAATCCATCAAAATGGGAATTCACATCCGTGTATAGAAGCTTTTTCTTTAGGCTGAACCCAAGTTGAGAAATTCCCAAGAACGGACAATTTAGTTCAGGTATTTTCTGGTTTTTCTGCTATTTAATAATTAAGATAAATATTCCTGTGGGATGGAGCAGTGAACAACAGGGATAACTAGTAAAGAGTGAAATGGTTGGACTACATATGGCATCCTTTCCATACCCTATTTTATTCTGCTAATCCTGTGGAGGCAATACAGTGGGTTTTTACAAGGAGAAACAAGTCAGAGGGAATGGGCTTTCTAAACAGAATTTGGCACCACTTTGATACTTAGATGAAGGTCAAAAGTTTAGAATAGGCCAGCATCAAGCAGCTCCAACCATGACACTTGTGCACAACGTTTTCAAAGAAGTCAGCATCTTGTATGCAGACCTTGTTCTGATAATCGGATTTGTTTTGGTGGCAAAGCTGAAGCTAAAGCTCTTCTGAAAATCTGACTGCCGAAGCCAATTATGTTGAGAGAATCCCAGTTGATGTATATTGAATTGTGATTTGGAATAGTCAGAGGAATGGAAACTGTGTGTGTGTTTCATAGATTTTGGAGTGTTTCAGACGAACCTGAGCAGAACTAAGAGTTCATTGCAAGCTTCTCTTGTGTAGGCTTCTGGAAATCAGCCCCCGTAGTGTTTAGTCAGTATATTCTCTTCTTCAAATGACAAGGAGACAAACGGAATAGCACTGCACTGTTGTGTATAATTTTATTCTTTCAAAGAATCATATATAATTTAATACATAGTGAATACTTTAAGTGGTGAGTGAAGTACAACTCTATTAATGTGTTGGATTTTTACCATTAACTCTGTGGAACCAGTTTTGACAGTAATTTTATAGGCACTAGCAAAGTATTTGATTTAAAACCATAGAATAAAAGTTGGCTGCTTCACCCAAACATACCGAAAGTCATTCCTCTGCCTTTCCAAATAAATCAGAATCACAGAATACCAGGCTGGAAGGGACCTCAAAGATTATCCGGCCAACATTTTTTGGCAAAAGTACTGTCTAGACAAGATGGCCCAGCACCCTGTCAAGCTGAATCTTAAAGGTGTCCAATATTAGGGAATCCACTGCTCCCCTGGGGAGATTATTTCAATAGCTGATCTCACTGAGAAAAACTTTTCTCTGGTGTCCAATCAGAATCTTCTCAGGAGTAACATGTGCCATTACCCTACATCTTTTCCATTTGACTCCTTGTAAAAAGGAGTCTCTATCTTCTTTGTAGCCATCCTTATGACAGTTCCTGGTAAAAAGTGAAGAATATTACTATGTTAAAGGATACTCATTAGGTTTCTCCAACCACACTTTCATCTGTATGTCTTTGTGAGGAATTCAGATGTGTATTGTGACTGTGGCTACTTTTTCAGTTGTGCTGTTTTAACCAAAATGTTACAGTACGTTATGGTGCGTATGTCTGTACTTGGTTGCAGCAATTTAAAAAGTTTGACATAAAATTAACTCTTTCCTTGAAATCACTAAAGAATATTTGAGAGACAGTCAATGACGGCTCTTAACCTTAGGCATCTGACAAGTTTTTTAAAAAGGACAGCCAGCCACTACTGAGTTTTATTTCACAATTATAACATGATTAATATATTTTCTAATGTTAGTGTTCACAAGATCAAAGTTTATTAGAATAAAAATGTATATGGGAAAATATAATCACGCCCATAAGCTTTCTTTAAAAGACCTCTGCTCATGTTACTCTTTCCATCTGTTTTCTTTTCTTTGAAGTCAAGTAGAATATTTACTGGAATGTTCAAGAGTGGAATAAACCGAGCAACTCTGTATAGGTTATATTATGGTCCACAACAATTATACTAAGGAGATAAATGATTATATACATTATTTATTTCATCCCCTACTCCTCTTTTTTCACTCCATGATCCTCTTGCACAAATCACAAGTGGCAAGGTATATTCTTGATCTCAACTGGATACATGTATGCCCATTAGCTGAAAGTAGACTCGAGGGGATGTAAAACAGCATAAAAAGGCCTAATCTTTTTCTGTTAACCAAAAACTGACCAAATACTGTCTAGGTTTTACCTGAGGTATGTATTTATTTATTTATTTATCTCTACTTCTTATATCACTGTGTTATTTCATAGTGTACAAAAAGTTTCTAACTATAAACTTGATTAAATTCCCATATATAGCACCGAAGCAGTGTGCTGGTTTCTAGATAGCATAGGTTTCCACAGTGACCTATTTTTGTGCAGTAAAGTCACTGGGTTTTGTTAATAATTTTTAGATGAGATATAAAAAGTAATGATTTTAAACTCCGAGATAAATAGAAGTGGATTGCCATTCTAACTAGGTGATCAGCTGGAATGTAGTAGCAACTGGTGATGCTAAATGCATCCTGTTAAATGCAGGCAGAAGTATAAATGGTTCATTGCCCTAAAAACAAACACAGGAAAGTTGGTAGGCTACAGGTCTTTCCACTTTCTAACTGACACCAAGCAGAGGGGAAGAGAGGGATTGGTCCTTGTCTTTCTGGTGTCATTAATCATAGCTTCTTTTTCTCCTTGTAAATGTTGTCTTATGGCTAGCCTCCAAATATGAATTTCAAATGAAAATGCTGAATATGGTCTGTTTGTCCTTATGTGTACTATCTTGCAGCATGTGGGAAAAGCTAGAAAGTGTGCTGGAAAGAGAAATTTTTAGCAAACAAAACTCTTCTTTCCACTGCATTCAAAGACTATCCCTCATAATTTTCTCCTGTTACTGTAACCAGACATGCTGGTATCGGATGATTTGGCTGAACCTCAGCCAGTTATTTTAAGGTAATTATTATGGATTTTAGGCCTGTTTGCATCTTCACAGGCAATTAAACAATATTAGAGTGTAGTCATTACAAAAGGAATCAGACTGAGTCTGAATTCAAGCTTTTCTCTTTTTCTTCATTACTAGAGCTATAGTAAAAATGATCCTACACTTACACACAAACCACAAATATTTTGAGAACTGAGGTTTGCTGCTTTTCTTTACCACCAGACTTTCACAATGCCAACAAAATTGTTGTATCTGTCTAATCTATAATGTTCAGTGGATTATGAAAAATAAATAAACCCCCGCCCCCTTCAAACCTGCCTCCCAAAAAAACAACAAAAGGGGCAGTCCTGAAGATCAGTCATTGAATATGAGTTGCATTTATATTTTCAGCAAAGAACAGAATAAATTTAAGTAAGCCTGCTTATTATATAATGGCAATCTTTGATTCCCATGTACAGAAATATGTTTTTCAATTGTTTGTTTTATAAATTCACCCTTCTGGTATCGAAACTAGACTCATATCTCCTTTTTTTTTTTTTTTTAATCTCCTTTTTTTCTCATTTCACTGGGATAATATGTTTCAGGCTATCCTTATTTCCCATATTTAAAAAGTATAACAAAATCTTGAAACTTGAGCCATACTCTAAACTTTTTTACTATTGTTTTCTAGTAATATATAAACTCTGCACATACCTCAGTGTAATGCAGAAATCACTTAGCAAAAAAACAAACAAACAAAAAAAAATTTAAAATTGTACTCTTCTTCAAACTGAGGACAATTATATAACAATTTAGAACTCTTTACTAAGCCAGGGATCGAAAAAGCATAAGAAGGTTTTTGGACCCAGTAAGCACATCATGAATACCCTTTGACCATTACTTATGCTGGTAGAAGGAAGAATAAACCAAACTAAACATTTTTTAAAATGTGAAAAGCATATATATTTAAAAACCTTTTTGAAGAACTAGCAGATGTACTATGAAGAATGATGTCTGGTCAAAGGTCTTGTTTCTAAACATAACCCAGTCAAATACAGCTGGCTCTAAGAAATTCTGATAAATGTTTTAATCTCTGTAGGAAAATGAATGCAGTGATGTGCAAGATGAGCGGATGAGTATCAGTAAGATTTTATGTACTAATGTGGGTTTTTTTTCTGGAGAAGAGTGTGTCAGACACCACAGTAAAGAGCCTGCCAGAGGTGTGTGCAAATGGGCAGATGAGAAATATTGACAGAAAACCCCACCAAAATATCTTTATTTGTATTTGCTTTTGGAAACTGTAGCTTGATCAGAATAGATACTGAGAGCTGATGCTGTTAATGGGCCTGTGGAAGAAGTCGAGTGGGGAGAGATGCAGCTGGACTGAAACACTTTCATGAAGCAAAGGCCCAGAGACCTTGCTGGTGGGGTCTGGGCTATTTTGGAAGACATAAAAAGATTTAGGTGTGACATGGATGGATGAGTCCAAGGATTATTCATAGATTCTTTTAAAAACAGGATTGAAGTATGCACCTTTTTTTTTTTTTTTTTCATGTAGCTTATCATAAAAAGCAAAGGTAATCTGCATTTCCAGAGCAACCAACTCAAAATCCTACTTGATTTCCCTCTTGGTTGTGAAGCTTATGTTTAATTTTGAAGTGGTTTTGCTTTTAATATTATTTCACGTTGTACGCAGTAGTTAAATACGCAGATTTTTGTTTAGAAATATTTATGGCAGTGTAATAATTGCAGGTTTTTAAAAATTCTTTTAGAGGTTTTTGTTTTACCTGGATATAAAGAACTTGATCTTTCTGCAGGGACTAGTTTGTATATAGATTCAGGCTATTATTTCTTAAATGGTTTATTCAACATATTTTGATATACACATGAGCAGTATTTTGTAATGTCTTGTGTGAATATGCATATCCTAAGTTACCTGAAACATCTCACCTTACAAATAAAATTGAAAGAAGTGATTAAGTCAGAGAGCAGTGATGAAGATAAAGCAAGCTGGGATCTGCATACTAATGAAACCCTCCAGACCCTTTCTGAAGGTTCCAGATATAGCTTAATAAGATTTTTATTAAATTTTAAATATTGTAAGACAATTTTTAATTAACGTTTACAATATTTATTCAGTTAAACACACACATATATATATGATCATTTAATAAATGAAATAGTGGGTTAGGTATGTAAATGTGACACATTTTTTTGAATGATCTTTAGTTAAACCTTCCTCTCCAAAGATAACTACTAAAATAGGTCACAGTATAAAAATAGTATAGTAAGCAACCTAAGAACTAGATTCCATTTGCAAAGTCAGTGGTATAAATCCATCGTAACTTCATTAAGTTCAGTGTTTTGAGTTTGATTAAACTATGTTGGTTTTTATGAACATAAATCTACTACAGATGAGATATCTATTCCTCCAAAGTACTAACACCAAGGAGCAGGCTTTAGCTGACAAAAAATAAGAAAATGGAAGGAAATGCCTAACTTCTTTCATTCCATCTGCAAATTTCTGCTTTAATCCTGTACTTCAGGAGTGTCTGACCTTTTAATCAGGTGGATGCCAAGTCTCACAGAGGAATACAGAGATATGAATCTTCAGCTTTCCTCTGCCAGATGACAATATGAGTGCCCACCATGGGGCCACAGCCACCCATTACCCCATGGTTGGATAGAGCCCCTGCATTCTGTTTCAGTGTATGTTCTTCTAGTTACATATTTTACATATTAGTTACATATTTAGTTACATATTTTACATATACATAGTTTCAGTGTATGTTCTTTTAGGATATATTTCAGGGAGAGAGGTTGATGAGCTACATCAGTGCTAAAACAGTTGGGGCTGATGAGCCATGGGTGCTCCTTGTCTACACTAGGCAGCTGTAACCCTTTTGGAGCTCTTATCTATTAATCAAATACTAGTTCTTCCTTGGTAGGCCAATACCGCAATAACAAAAAAATTTAAAAAGCATCTAATGTTGGGTTTTTATTTGCAACCAATGCCTTCTTCCAGGTTCAGTTACTTCTCAAGTCATTTATTAAATATAAGTAGCAAAAACTAAGCCAAAGGTTCCATTTGGTTTCAGGTGGAGAAATGCCAAGGCTAGCAACTGCTAGCAGTTCTGCAACAGAGGCAGATCTGAATGGAAGTTTAAAACAAAAAGTTTAAAACAATTGAAGTTTAAAACCAAAAATTGATTTTTTTAAAAGTCAAAAAATCTTTCATAAATCATTTATTTTGGGGTATCTGAAACTAAATATTTTTCCATCATTAGCTTTTCCAAAATACAGTCTATTATTTATAAATTCTTTCTTCTTAGAAAATTCATATTCTTAACACTTTTTATATTCATTTAGCCTTGAAATGAGGGAAAGAGGTCTACTACGTAATTCATCCTACTTATTTAAAAAAAAACCTGTCTAGAAAGCCTTATGAGTGACCTCAGTATTAGTGTATGCTTTTTTCCCAACCAATGGGGGATAATGCTGCAGGGTACAGTTGTTAAACTTCATCCCTGTTGCCCAGGTATTCACAATGATACAATATTCAATCATAGTTTTATGCAACATCACAGAATTTGATACAGCTGTATTAACACACAACAGTTATGAACCAAGCCCATCGCACACCTCTTGTATCCTTTAATTACTGATGGAGAATCCTTCATGTATTTATACTAATTCCAATGTTGATGAGGAAGTAGTCAGAGCAGTAACAGGATGCACAAACCTTCATGATATGTTTAAGCAGAAAAGCTAAATGATCGTTGCATAAGAAATGCCCAAATGTCTGCAAGATTCTTAGGATGAGAAGGAATACTGAAGTACA
Source organism: Phaethornis superciliosus (assembly GCA_023637945.1). Taxonomy (NCBI): domain Eukaryota; kingdom Metazoa; phylum Chordata; class Aves; order Apodiformes; family Trochilidae; genus Phaethornis; species Phaethornis superciliosus. The sequence goes on from JAJQWJ010000002.1 coordinate 112,094,537, forward strand.
TGAGACTTCAGATGAGGCTTTTTTATGATAAAATGAATCTTTCTGGTGTCTTCCTTAATTTACCCTTTTGTGGTCCATGTGTGTTTTTTACAATCTCGTTGCTGTGGTAACACAAGTTGATTGAAATTCTCAATTTGTAGGTCTCCCTGAGCATGTTTATTCAGGGGATGGGACTTGGATGAAACAATACACTTGTATGAGGCAATCCCATCACATCAGCCTTCATTGTAATTTTTAGATTGCCTAACTGGGATATTTGTCACTGACTGCTGCAGTTCCCCTGCTCCCACAAAAGGGCCTCGATTGTTGAGCACTGAGCTTTGATATTACATCGGCCTTATCTTTAGCATGAGGTCTGAATTAGATGAGCATCCGATGTGCTGCGACTGCAGCTCTTCTCTGCTAGTACAATGGGATGTTTTGAGCACAGGAGCTGAAGTCTTTTGTCACATGAACATGTGATATAGCTGTTGTTATTTTGCTTTTTGAGGTTTTTTCCACTTTTTTTTTCAAATTTTTAATTAAAATGCTATCACTATTATCTATTTCAAGCTCATAAATCCAAGCACATGACACAGCTTGCTGCAGTGGTCTTCTTCAAAGGAGGGTGCAGAGTGTCTAAGTTAGCTTTCACATATTTTCCACAGCTGGATGATGTGTCTCTCCATTTCCCTCTCTGTCACATTGCATGTCTTTAAACCTATCGTGAGTAACTGTTCTTATGTGGAAACTAATTAACATATTATAGTAGATTGCCTGTGTTGTCTTGGTATTTTTTAAAGTAAGCAGATTATTTTAATTACTTTGTATGCAATTCTTTTTGCCTCTGTGTTGTCAGATAGCACCCACCATTACTTTAATCAACAGTATGAAGATCACTTAAATAGTAAAAGATGAGACAAATTTGTTTAGTCTTTGCATGTAACAAGGGAAGGGAACTGTCCTGAATGTAAAAACACAACAAAAAGCCCTAATTTACTTATTTTTACTGCTATCATTCTTCATCTGAAATTCTCTTACCTCTAATTAGATTCCTTTTTGTTTAGTTTTTCTCATGTATGTATCAGTACCCTATGTTGGTTTAGTGCAAAATAGATCTCGATCTTCAATAATTACATTCCTGGTGACACCTGTAGTTATTGGTTCCTGTTCTCTGTGCCACTGTCTAATTTTATGAGATGTTACTGGTGCCTCATTTCTTCCAGTTTTTACAAAGGAGATGAGCAAACTGGATTACTATTAAAAAATAAGATAGGTCATTGTTATTGTTTTTTAGGTGAAGAGAGGCAATAAGCCATTTCTCTGAGACCAGGTTTAAAAAGATTCATATATAGAAGCAAAGAGAAGGAGGGACAACACATAAAAATGTGAAGATATTTATAAGGCACCAGTTAAAACAATGGCTTTTCTAGCCATTACTGGTTGTTTTGTCATAGGCAGATCGACATATGAAAAGTGTTGGCTTGACTGTATTTTAATTGGTGCTGTATACGATGTCCTTTAAGGTGCAACACAGCACCTTTTGGATGAGAGGGACCTGTTATACCAAGACCTTCTTCAGAGACTTTATGAAATTGAAACTTAATGTGTCATATTTTAATCATCAGTCTTAGCTATAGAGCATTCCAAATACCTCAGACAGATTTTCTCATAGAAAGTAGCAAAGGAAGATAAGGAAGACAGAATTCCCTGGAATGTGTCATTAGTTAAAATTCTAGACACATGGACAATGAAAGAGCTTGATTTTAAGATGGTACTTGCATGATATCAAAAAATAAGGTGGAAATCTTGCTTTGTGTACATACAATGTTTAATTCAATGTATTCAACTGCATCTTTTTCCCCCTGCTTGTAGTCTGACTATTCAACATACTTGTTTTCCTATTTCCATGTAGTATTTTTTCTATTACATGATGATTAATATCTTCATTTTCTATCCTGGCATTTGGGTCAGTATGTTGTATATTACACTGCCGTGACTGACATTATAAAGATGTAGAAAAGCACTATGTCTGCAAAATATATCTTGTTGGTTGGTTGGTTTGGGTTTTTTTTCCTGCACTATTACTGGTTATGGTGGAACACTAGTAAATAAGAATAGCAGTATCAATGAGCTTTGAAGTCTATGTGAAATATCTGTTAGTATCAGGGGAACATAACAAAATGGATATTTCCAATAGAAAATCTTGGTTTACACCTCTAATCTGAAACCAGAAAAAAATGTAATATTAATGTCGTGTGGGAAATAGACTGAAAAAAGGATTAGTAAACAAAACCAACCTTGAGAGCATTAGAAGCCCAGGTGTCATTAACAAGACTAGGTACGTGCTAGCCAGTGAGAGACCTGTGTCTTGTTTTATGTACTTGATTGTTTTTCGTTTGTTTTTTTTTTCTTTCTGTCTTCTGGGAGCCTTTTAAATGAAGAAGCTTAAAACATCTTTGGTCCCCTGATGTGTTGTCCTTTTACACAAAGACTTGGGGTTTTTTTGGCAAGTAATGTCTCTCCCTATGATGTACTAGCACTGTTAATGGAACAATAAGCTGCAGGAATCCACCTTAGGGATCAGTCAGCTAAAGGCAGTTAAAGTGAGGTTTTCCTTTCTTGTGTGTGATTGCCTGGTTGAGTGTCAACACCAAACTGTGTTGTTGTCAGATCTCAAGTTCCCAAACCGTGGTTGTCGGATCATGTTAGTGGTCTGTGAATTAAAGCACTAGGCCACACAATGCTCAGGATGTCAGTTGATAACCTAGATAAGATATTTGATATTTGAGACACATTACTTGCTGACTGTGAACAAAAGAACTTTATTGCTTTCTATGGGAAAAAGAAGTGGGGCAGGGCAGCCATGCAGTGGTAAATCACGGTCAAGGACAGAGGATCCTGGAGAAGCAACTGGAACTAAAAATCAGTAGGGAAATGTGAGAGAGGAACAGAAACCAGGGCTCAGGGCTAGGAAGATGGGAAACAAGTCCAGGGCAAGTGCCTGTTTTTCAGGTAAAGGAAGAAATACTGTCAAGATGGGAATAAAGAGTAGAGACAGAAGCAAAGAATGTAAATTCTTTGAGTGGGCTGTGATGCCAAGATGCTTATAGTCACGTCTCAGTATTGTTGTCCTAAGAGAGAAGTACAGACACAAAGACCTTCATCCCAGATTCTGTCTCATCTGTTGCTTACTCATGCTGAGTGACCACCTAACTTGTGTTACCTCTTCAGCTAACAAAGGTTTAACAGTAACTGAAAGGCTGAGTGGCTTTAATTTTACAATACCTTGTGGTGTCAGGTGAGCAGAAACACAACTCTCTCTACAGAGTACTTTCATGAAGCTCAGTTGCATTAAAATTTTGAACTTTTCCATGAAAATGGCAGGAATTTTAGCTGCAGGATATGCTGTCTAGAAAGCAGCCAGCTGCAAACTCTGACCCAAGGCCCTCTGACATGCTGCTAAGGAGATGAGCAAGAAGAATGAGGGGCAAACAGGAGCTGTTTGAAATCTACTTCATCTCTAAGCGAAGCTTCACAGGCATCCTTCTGTCTTTGCAAAGCAATTTTGAAAAATCAGTAGTCTCCAAATAATAAGCAGCCCCCCTCCCTCTCAAACTATACATCATATTTTAAAGCAATTATGCATCCATTCAGTTTCTATGAGGCTGAAGTTGGTTTCAGTCAAAATGCTGCTGTATTTAACTTAGTGCTGCTGCTGCCAGCCAATACTAACTGAAGTGAAAAACCAAACTGCTCTAATGCATTGCTGGAGTCTGTTCAAAGGCTATGATAGAATTTTTGTTTTGCTGAACTCTAACAATTTAGATGACTACAATATCAGTTTGGGTGGTGCCTCCCTCCCAACTGAAAACCAATGCTTTCTATAAAGCAGTGTTCTGGTGATGACTGCCCTGGATCTTATTCACAATGTTGTATGTTCTTCAGAGGCTGAGATAACTGTGTTGGAAAACAGAATAAAGGTGTTTGTTACTATCTAATATTTCTATTCTGAAAGGCAGAGGGATGAACATATGTCACTCCAGGGCCACACCTTATTTCTATGCTGGGAAAACAGAATAATACAGAAAACCTTGTATTGCATTTTTTTCCCTGTAGACTTCTCTTTTACTGTTAAATATTTTTTCCAATACTGACTTCAGCTCATATATATGTACATAAGATTGAATTAAAGAGAAATGCTTTACAAAATAATTATTATTTTTGATGGTTTAGAAATTGAAAAATAGGAAGATTGCAAAAAGTACAGATAACATAGTTCTTTGTTAGCCCATCATTCTTCCAAGAAATCAGTAGACAGAAATACAATGATGCTGGGGTTTGTACATCTTAAATAGAGTTAAAAGAAATATCTCTTATTTTTTAATTTCATGACTGGATGAAGAAAACTGCTGTGGGTGGTATTCAGTCACAAGAACTAATGGATCCAAATGGCAACGGGAGAAGAAAGGTTATCCATGATGCTTTTTCTGAAAACTGTTCTACTCCATCTTATGAATGTGCCACAGCTGTCACATTCACACACATTTATATGTGTTCCCAACATTTTTTTAGAAAACAAAATGAAGAAGTATGTCAGTTGACTTGAGTTTTCTGACCCCCCATCAATTCAGCATTATCTCTGTGACATTTGCCTGTGAATTTTCCCACAGCATCTCCGTTGAATGTAAGATACATTCCTCCTTTTCCTAGTCTGAAGCTACTGCTGTTTCTGCACAGTTATAAACAGCTGTTTTGGTCCAGCTGAGAGGAACCTGGTTTGAATGTGGGTAAAGGATTTGCTATCATAGAATTACAGAATGGTTTGGGTTGGAAGAGACATTCGAGATCATCTATTTTCAACCCCTCTGCCGTGGGCAAGGGCCCCTTCCACCAGACTAGGATGCTCAAAGCCCCATCTAACTTCACCTTGAATACTTCCGGGGGGGGGCATCCACAGCTTCTCTGGGCAACCTGTTCCAGTGTCTCACCACCATCACAGTAAAGAATTTCTTCCTAATACCTCATCTAAATATACGCTCTTTCAGTTTGAAAACATTACCCCTTGTTCTATCACTACATGCCTTTGAAAAAGTCCCTCTCCAGCTTTTCTGTAGGCCCCCTTCAGGTACTGGAAGTCCAATATGAGGTCTCCCTTGAGCCTTCTCTTCTCCAGGATGAACAAACCCAACTCTCTTAGTCTCTCCTCCTAAAAGAGCTACTCCAGCCCTCTCATTGTCTTTCTGGTCTTCCCAGCTGTGACTTGCCCCCAACAGCTACGTGTCCTTCTTGTGCTGGGGGCTCTTCTACACCAGGAGAGGTCTGATGAGAGCAGAGTAGAGGTGAAGAAGCACCTCCCTCAACCTTCTGGACACACTTCTGATGGAACCCAAAACATGTTTAGGTTTTCTGCAAGTGCATTTTGCTGTCTCAAATATATGCATATTATATAAACTCTACAAACCATACCAAGTTTGATTGCTTTTTTTTTTTTTTAGTGGGTTAGGAACAAAATTAACTAAGAAATGATGAGAAGTGCTATGGGCTGTATTGAAATAATGCAGGCCTCCCTCTGGTTGGCTGTGATTAATCCTGGCTCCAGGTGACGGACTGGAGTGCAGTTTACCCAATGTCACACATGGTAAAATGGGGACCTTTTAGCCTATGGTCAACTTCTGCCACCTCCCTCACTGCTGTGCTCTGCTTTTTTGTGTGTTTTAAAATGGTCTGCAGATAAGTTAAGGTACCTGTTGTCTTGCCTACAGTGAGATTTGTGCCTAGTCTTTCAGCAGTCTCTCCAGTAATGTTGCTCACATTTTATAGTTTTGATTCCCTCACATTGTAGGCTTAGTTTCATTTTTCAGTAGATGTTCCCTGGAGCCAAAACAGAAAGCAAGGGGAAATCTTTGCTGTAGAACTCCTACATTTATGAAGCTTATGATGACAGAGAGGGGGAAGATCTTTAAAAAATAACTTCAGTTGCTTTTAAACCTTTGTTCACATTTTAAAATGATCTGTGGAACACAGTTTTACATCTATAAAACAAACAAACAAAAATCTGGTGATGTTGTTATTAATAAAGCAGGTGACTCATCTTTCAAAATCTCATTTTAGCCAGGCAGTGATTTTCAATGAAACATGACATGTTCATTTTTGCCAGACTTAGCAGCCCCCAAGGCCTGCTGAAAGTCATCTGAAAAAAAGCCTTAATAGATTAGTTTTCTTTACTGAAGCTGCGGCACCTCCTGTATTTGTAGAGATTTGGTTCTTTTAGATGTGTATTAGTTGGGCAACAACTTAGCTCTGGTGACATAGATCAACAAAATAGGTTAGTTATACAACACTGAAGAACAATATATCCTGGGAATTACTTAGTGAGCACCTTCATTAATTGGTAACTGTATTTACAATTTTTCATTTATTGTAAAGAATTAATTCTTGGGAATCCATCGACATAATTGATGTCAGCTGGGGAATTGGAGCCAGCCTTGCAAACATGTTAATTATCACTGCAAATGATAGAGAGCACTGGGACAAATCCAGATCTAGTTTGAATCCATTGGCTTCTATGAGCTGATAGAGGATTTTGCATGTTAATCATATGAATTTCATTGAAAAATTCCTCCCAGCCTCCTGGTTCACATTTTATTAAAAAAGACAGTCTGCTAGCTGCTCATTAAGATGCTCTGCTTAACAGAGTGGATAAGCAGTCATACGTTTTGAACAAGTGTGGCTATTTACTTATAACTATGTGAGCAGAATAGTAATGAGTTAAGAAATATTGATGAAAGGCATTGCTTTTGTGGTCTTGCTTTTGGTACAGAATGATAAAAGGATTTTTTTGGTTGATCTCAGCTATGTTTTTTATATATATTTAAAAAAAAAGCATGGATCTTCCTATCTTCCTTGGCTCTTACCTCTCTACACTCTTGTTTTAGGGAGTTTAACTTTTCAAGAACTACACCAGCACTGTGGCATTCCCATCTCCCTCTGGACTTCAAAACTTACAGTGGCATCAAGCTTCACCCATCAAAAAATTTTCAACCATTTATCAGAGGTCTTGGCTACCCAGAATGGTCCTGGTTGCCTGGAGGTTGCCAAATGTGACAGGAGAAGGGCCAGTAGGAGGATCCAGGGAACTACAGGACTGTCAGTCTGACCTCAGTGCCAGGGAAGGTTATGGAGCAGATCATCTTGAATGCTGTCACATAACATAGAGAGGATAACAAGGTGATCAGGCTCAGTCAGCATGTGTTTATGAAAGTCCTGCTTGACTAACCTGATTTCCTTCTATGGCAAGGTGATCTGCTTAGTGGATGAAGGAATGGCTGTGGACATTGTCTACCTGGACTTTGGTAGAGCCTTTGACACAGTTTCATACACTGATCTTCTGGAGAAACTGTGTGTTTATGGCCTAGGAGGCTGAGAGCTTTTCTGGGTCAAACACCATCTGGATGGCTGGGCCTGAAGAGTTCTGGTGAATGGAGTCAAGTCCAGCTGGTGGCTGGTCACAAGGGGTGTTCCCCAGGGCTCAGTGTTGGGGCCAGTTCTCTTTAATATCTTTATCAATGATTTGTATGAGGAGATCAAGTGCACTCTCAGTAAGTTTGGAGATGACACCAAGTCAGGTGGCAGTGTTGATGATGCTTGAGGGTAGGAAGGCTCTGCAGATGGATCTGAACAGCCTGGATGGATCATCCAAGGACAATTATATGACATTCAACAAGGCTCTGTGATGAGTCCTACACCTGGATCACAACAACCCCATTGGAACACTACAGGCTTGGGGAAGATTGGCTGAAAAGATGGCTGGTAAAAAAGGACCTGGGACTGTCGGTTGACATCTAGCTGAATATGAGCCAGCAGTGTGACCAGGTGCCCAGGAAGTCCAAAGGCATCCTGGCATGTGTCAGATATAGGGTGGCCAGCAGGACTAGGGAAACATTTGTCCCCTTGTACTCAGCCCTTGTGAGGCTGTCTAATCATAATTATACAACTACCTCATAATAATAATAATACCTCATAATAATCGTACAGCTACCTCAAAGGAAGTGGTAGTGAAACAGACTGGCCTCTTCTCTCTAGTGACCAGTAACAGGACAAGAAGAAATTGGTTAAAGCTCCACAGGGGGAGGTTCAGGTTAGATATTAGGAAAAACTTCTTCATAGAAAGAGTGGTGAAGCATTGGAACAGGCTGCCCAGGAAGGTGGTGGGGGCACCATCCCGGAGGTGTTGAAAAGATGGGTAGATGGAGAGCTACAGTGGAGGGGTTGTAGGGTAGATGGATGCACTTGATGATCTTAGAGGTCTTTTCCAACCTTGATGATTCCATGATTCTATAAGTTCAGTAGCTCTTAATGTGGCTCTCATTCTTCCCTGGCTTTGACAGGAAACTATGTTAGCTTGCTAACATTGTATAAGAATGTCCATCTAAGACATGCTGCTTCATGATTTGGGGAGTTTTAGCATGTTGAGGAAGTAACTACTTCATGTTGACAATATAGTGACAAAATAATTTGAACCTGCATGAATTAAGATGAACTTTTTTTTAATATAACTGTATTTATTTTCTTCTATGTCTGTTGGTTTCTCTGCATGTTTACTTTCCAAGGTTTTTTTGTTTGTTTGTTTTGATGCTTCAATTCTGTATAAGAAAATACCTGTAGAAAATACACATTTGAAGTAGTGGAGGTCAACACTAGGCAAATTTCTTTTTTTCATATTATTTTGTTTGTTTTGTTTTTTTAGGTTTTGGGAATTTTTTATTACATGCCAGTATTTTTGTAGCATGCAAGACTCTCCTCTTGTTGGTTTATATATAGTACTGAAAAAATTCTCACCTACAGGGTTGTGAATTCTGAAGAGAAGCTTCTTTCCACTAGGTGTATATTTTTGGGTATCTTTAAGTATAGTAGAGATGCCATCTTCTCAGCACTGGTGAAGCCACATCTGCGGTGCTGGGTCCAGCTCTGGTCTCTGGAGATGCTAGAGAAAATCCAATGATGCATCCCAAAGATGATGAAGGGACTGCATCTTCTCTACTATGAGGAAAGGCTACAACTGTTTAGTTTGGAAAAGGGAAGGCTCTGGCAGATCTTATTAATCTATATAAATACCTGAAGGCAGGGTGCAAAAACAGGGCCAGGCTCTTTTCAGTGGTGCCCAGTGACAGGAACCAGAGACAATGGGCACAAACTGAAACACAGGATGTTCCCTTTGAGCCTCAGGAAACATTTTTCACTGTGAGGATGATTGAGCGCTGGCAGGAGTCCAAGGAAGTTGTGGAGTCTCCATCCTTGGAGATTCTCAAAGCCATCTGGATAGGGTCCTAAGCTATCTGCTCTATGTAGCTCTGCTTGAGCATGGGGGTTGGACCAGGTGACCTCTAGACTTCCCTTCTGACATCAAGTATTCTTTGCTTCTGTGAAATGCCAGGCTGCATGATTTTGGGTTGGAATCCATGTGGAGTTAAAATGCTTTGCATTTCCATCCAAAGTCCTGAGCAGCTGTTGGTTTGAACTTGCTGAGATGCAGTGGAGGCTACTGGAATCAACCCAACAGCTTTTATATGTGTCTTCAGGAAAACAAATTACCATCAACAACCTGTATACGTGTATGTGCTCAGGCATAGGATCAGACCTGGACTCACTCACTTCTTCACTTCAGTCTGCCTCTCCTGTAGTCAGTGCCTGTCTATCTTTCTAAACAAGGCTGTGAACTGTAGCCTCATGCTTGACCTTTCCAGCTCACAGGGCTTGATCAGCAATACCTGTCTTTCACAGTGGGGTTTAGTATGTCAGGCAGCTCCTAAGAAATAACTTCAGGTTATGAATGTGTTGATTCAGTCTCCTAAATATAGACATCTGATGCTATTTGATATGCTTTGCAATTTCCCCTCTCTTCCAACTTCTTGTCCTGGGGGTGTGGACTCCTGTTGATCTGGACCTGTCTTTGCCATCACTGCACAGATGTCTGATAACAGAGGTCTCAAATGGGGCTAGACCTTGGCACAGGCAACTGGTTCAATGCAAAAATCTCTTGTATGTGAGAAATATAGCCATGCTGACCATCTAAGAAATTCAGCATCACTGGAATATCAGTATTTTGTTGTTTCTGTTACTTTCTGGTTTCTCAGGGTGTGTATGTCTAACTGGTAGAAAGCAGCCTTGTTGATATTCTTGATGATCAATCCAGAAGGATATTTTCTTCTTCTTCTATGTTTAATCCAAATTACTTTTGAACATGATAAAGACATAAGACTCTTGGAGGCAGATGTGGATTTACTGGCAGGTGAAGAGGTTACAGCCTTCCCTTTCTGGGAATGCTACCACATAGCCATTGTGTGGAGTCTTTGCAGCTCCCAGATCCAAAATGCAGCTTTACTTATGTTTAACCACCTGAGATGACCTGATCTCCAAAGTGCTGTCAGACACCTATGACTTGCTATTACTATTTATGGATTAATTTATTTAGCTTTACAGTAATTGCACAAGCAAATGTAGGTCTCCTGTAAGGGCCTTTGCTGATTACAATTCCTGCTTACTCGCAGAAAGGTAATATACTGCTTACAGGGCCAGAGTCAGATATACCCAGGCTTCCTGGGTAGCTAAATGGATCATTCCATTCCAGTGCTCATTCACTTGCTGGCCTCTCTCAGACTGCCTGCAAAAGCATTTATGCTGTACCTGCTTGCTCATGTAGGTAATAACACTCCAATTAGAAAGGAAGGGGGGTTTGGAGACATTTGGAGGTTTTGTGTTTTTTTTTTTTTAAGCGAGTAAGCACTTGCAGGGCAAAACCCAAGGGCACCAGAAAAGATAATAATTTCTGCATAGTACATTATCTATTTTTATCTTGAAGTCTGGATCTTTATATAACTTTCTATTAAACTGTTTGAGAACTTCCCTTCCTAGACCAGTTAGGAAGCCCAATGGGCAGACATTCTTATGCTTCAAAGCATTTTCTAATGACTCCCTTTTAGAATGAAATTAAACATTAGCCTGAATTATGGCTGTGATCTGCTTCTAAGTTCCTTTTTAAGCACTAGGTTATATCCTTCCAGTGACTGTGTCCTTTCTTCTGCCCCTCTGACTCTCACTTCAAGCTTATCAAATAACTGCTTTAACAGAAGTTGGCATTCAGGTCCATTGCTTGTCCTTTTAAAATGAGATTGTTTACAAATGTGTTCCCAGTGCCTACCAACTTAGATCAAAGTTTGCTTTTTCATCTGCAAGGATGAAGAAGAAAAGGAAGATGTGTCCACGCAGGGGCAGCTTTGCCACAAAGACAGTAAGGCAGTCACCAAAACAAAGAAACAACTAACTGGGTATAGTGGAGGGCTGTGAGCTACCCAGACAGACATTAACTGATATGTATATGCTTGACTTACTGCAGCCTCTATTAACAGTCTTTTTAATAGCACTCTGACTGCCTTTAAACACAAGTCCCATGTAAGAATGCTTTCATCTCTCAAATTGTTCTTGTGATTTTACTCTTCAGCTTTTTTTTTTTTCCCTTTAACAGTTTATAAAGTCTATTTAACTTCAGCTCCAGAAACACTAAAGCAAAGGATGATGTCTTGCCAAGCCATATGTTCTTAAATGGTGCAGCTGATAATAAATACTTTAAGGCCTAGTAGCTAAAGAAAAATTCCAGCCTAATATGAGTGGGCATGCTTCCAGTGATTTCAGCATTTACATTAGGGATGAATTTAACTGTCTGTTTTCACTCAGGACTGGGCATAGTGTTCAAAATGTATAGGTTTCATTGACATCAGGTGTTAGGCTGGGATCTAGAATGAAATTGCTTTTCTCTGGTTAAGAATGGCTTTTATTTCCAGCTTTATTGCTTTGCAGAGGTATTAAAATACTGATATAAAATGTTCACTAGGTATAAATATCTTGCCTGGTATTTGATAATTTTCCTACCTCAACAGCTTTTGAAAGAAGTTGTTCACTTACATTTTAATCCTCTTTTACATGCATAAAAGCCTTAAAATTCTAATACATGTGCTATTCTACATAAAAATACCAACCGCAGGGGACAAAATGTCTTTTCAATTGAATAAGAAGTTTCAACAGAGGACTTAATCTCCATGTAGACAAAGCTTTTAGTCTTGTCTACTCGATATGCCAGGGAAACATATAGATTACGCCAGATAGTTAAAGTAGCAATGTTTCCTTTATACTTGTAGAAATACACTGCACAGGATTTGCTTACCTAAGGTTGGCTGAGAAGAGAACAGACAGCATGGAGTTCCAGGCTGATGGTTGGGCTGTGTGCTGACATGAGCTTTTCCTTTATCCACAAAGCTTTTTCTGGAGACTCCCAACTGCTTCATCTTTTAGATATGGAACAAATATTATTTTACTATTGGAAGACCCTAAATTTTAAAAAATTATCTTCCATTCTTATTTCTTCGTTGGACATCTGTGATTCCTCTCTCTCCTACACAAATTGTATCCTATCCTGTGCTCTGCTTCTGTAAATAGAGATCTGAGGTGTGAGGTGATGACAGGGGTGTGAAGAGCATCCTTACAGCTTACATGCCGTTTTTACATTATTTAAAAAATGTTAAATGTTAAACTTCAATAAAAATGCACTTATGCCAGGAAACTATAATCACATCATAGCAGTCAGAATTGAGAGGGCATCGTGGCATTTTCCTGAATTTTTTTTTGATCTTCAGGTAATCAGAAATCTCTGTGTGAATTGTAACCTTTCTTATCATAAAGTTCTGTATTAAATGGAGTAATGAAACAGGGAGACAAATGTAATTCATTGATCAAAGGAAACATATTAATGAGTGGGAAAGAATATACAGCATATCTGTCATTTTAACAGTATGAAAAGTTTCAGGAACATAAAATCTTTAAGAGATTTTTTAAATTATTTTTGTTTTTAATACATATTCCAATTTCCCCCCTCTGAATCTTAAAAAGGTTGTAAACATGCTACACAATTTCTAATGAATCATCAAATGTTAATCTTTGATCATCCTCCCATGACTACGTAATGTGTTGGTTTCTTGTCTCATTACTGAAAATACTTTGATGTGCTAGTCTATGCCAAGTCATTTCATGATACCATGGCTTTTAATAGTGGAATTATGATAGGTTTTGGGGAAGCAGAGATTGGCCTCAATATTACAACTGTATTTTTCTCCTATACTTAGAAAATAGTACTGGCCTAGTTTTATCACTGATATAGAAATGAACAAGATATTACGGAAATAGATTAATCATATCTGTGAACAGAAAGTACCTACGGAGGAGGAAAAAATTCTAAACATTGATTATAAAATTAACTAGCTGCTCCTTCCTTAACTAATCAAAGACATTATTAAAAGCAACTAATCAAAAGGTGGATTCTCACAGCATTTTGGCATGTTTCAATATCTCTCAGTTTGGTTTTATCCTTTGAACAATGATATTCTGAGTTTCCCCCAAAGTCATTTAGTTTCTCAAATCTGCTGAACTATAAACCAATCTGTGCTCCGTATGTGACCCCCAGATCACAGTGCTTGCAGTTAAAGAGGTTGAAGAAAGAAGTTGAGTTATAAAAGAGATCAGAAAAGGGGTAGAGAGAAAACTGAATAAAAAAGTATATAAAGGACTTGTAGTACCACTCACAGGTACCAAAATCTTCAAGAATAAGAAAAGAATTCTGAGAAATATCAGTTGCAATCAGTGACAACAATATCCACCCAGGAAGCAAGAGAAAGGGTAATTACTTGGCTTTCATTTTGCAGATATAAGAAACACAGTCTTGTTACTCACTTGGTGGGTGATAAAAAACCTGTTGACATTGATAGGGCCAATGTTTTGCTCAATGTCTTTCTGATGCAAGCCTCATATAGAAAACAACCAATTCACATCATACACAGTAGGAATTTTGTCCCTGACTTCACTGCCAACAGTGCTTGACCTTGGGATTGTGAGGGTAAAATCAGTAAGGCTTCTGCTTTAAATTAAGTCATGTATTTCAAACTTGTTCTTGTAGAGGATTTTCTGTTTCATTGTCTTTTTAACCCTTTTCTTTTTTTTGTTGGTGTTGTTTTTTGATTGATTGATTGATTGTTATGACTATATCGGGGTCAGATCCATGATCTGACACAGAAGTGGAGCAATTGGTTTTCAGTGTATGCATTTAGCTGGGCATAGGTATTATGCTGTATTACAGATTTGATCAATCTGAGCTCAGTTTGGCTGTGACATAGTTTCTTCTGGTCTGAGTGAAACAAAATTACAAAGAAATCTGGCCTGGTTTTCTATATCAGAGAAAAAGGACAATTTTGAATATTAAAAATAAAAAGAGCAAATTGATGCTGCTTCTCAAATTTGCTTTGAAGTAGTGTTACTAAAGCAGGTTAGTAATCTAGCCAAAATTCATATCAACGTGGTTGAATCTCTTGTTTTCTGTCTTAAATATTGAAAGAAAAATGTTAGAACCTAGTGACCATCTTGTAATACTGTGCAATTTATATGATCATATCAGTCTTGCTTAGAAGCATTTGACTTTGATGTAATAAAACTTCCTTAAAAAAGGAAAATATAGCCTAAAGGGTATGCATCACACTTCATTTCAAAAGCCGTGGGATAATTTCTCACTAGGATGCTTACAAATTGTGATAATTTTTTTTTAGAATGCATCAATGGAAAATTACTAAAGGGTTGAAATGTAAGAAAAAAGTGAGCATTTCTAATAGTCATTCTTCTGTTTCGTGTGTATGTGTACACACAGACTCTGTGATATCCAACAGGCTATTTCTGCATAATGGAAATTCTATATATATTCATTTGTGTTGCTGCAAGTTAAACATTCTTTATAGAAATAGGTTCTAGGCATTTTAGTGTTTATTTTCAGTGCAATAATTGTCATTGCCATGGTACTTGAAGACGTACAAGATGCATTATCAAGTGCTTAAGTGGTGTAGTTTGGGATTGTATTTTAAAAGGAAAATATTTAGTCCACTAGGATAATTATGGGGAAAAAAAACACCCAGGGGAAAGTAAATTCTAACATGAAAACAAAGACCCACTGGGAAAAGAGAGACTTGAATTTTCAGAGAGAACTCTTTAAAAATGGCTTATTACAGTTTTCTTTCATTTGATTTTTTAGTTTGATTAAATGGTCTGTACTTGTAGCTTGTTCCCCACCAGCAAGTGTAATTTTTGTTTTTCTCTGCCTGCTTAACCTGTTTTTCTCTGATCCTCTGTTTTGTCCTGCATGCATGTGACTGCTTTCACTCTTATTTTACAAGCAGTGGGAGAAGAGATTAAATCATCCCTGTGTTCTGTAAGGCTATGTCAGCTCTAAACACTGGAGCCTGGCACAGATCTCCTTGGGTTGATGTGGCTTTGAATAGATAAAGATGGACAGATGCACAGCAGCTTACCATCACACTTTCTGGCACAAAAGCCATTTACACAGCACTGCTGTACCACTTCCAGCCTTGATCCAGCCTCATGTGTTGCTAGGCTGGGTCTCACATTCCTTACTGCTCCTGGCTAGTGTGTGTGTAGCCAGCTCAGCTCAGCTCTGCTGTAGCTCACCTACCTACACAGAATATATGTAAAAAAAGCAGAAAGCTACCAATCCCATGTCAGATCTTGTTTGCTGTTGGATGAAGCCATGTCCAACATATATATATATACACCTTCCATATTCCAGCAAAATTATCTTTGCAGAAGAACACCTGTACTGAATTTAATGTGCAGGATAATGTATTTTAGAAGACGTTTGTGACAAAGAGGTGTTACATAAACCTATAAACACTTTGGTCTACATCTGAGGGACTGGTCTAAATCTGTTCAAAAAAAGACTCTGTCTCTATCAGTGCATCATAGAGGAGGTTTCCTTTTTACTGAAAAATATGCTTTGGCTTAAAGAGAATGGCAAAGAGTGATGTTAGCTGAGCCAAGGCACACTGGAACTGTCTTTGTTACCCATTTTAGGAATATTCCTAAACATTCTGAGCGAATATTCTCAGCTGAGTGAATTGTTGCTGTTGCTGAAATTGACTTGCTTCTCACCTACACAGATTTTTTTTTGACATGGTACCCACTGAGGGGTTTGGATTGAAATCTCAGAACATAGAGGTGCTAGTTTCTTGAATGCCTGATAAGGGAGAGACCTTCCATGGAATATTGAATGAAACACACTCCTAAGTGACTCAGTATTAAACCAATGAAAAAACCATTGGTATTTGTGCTTTAAGAGAAGTTACCTGGGCCATGCTTAAAGTGTAGGCAGTGAACAATGCTCCAATGCAAAGGGATACCAAATCAGCAGGTAAAAGGCATGCAGAGCTCCAGTTTGGGTCAGAGAACAATTCATTAGGCAATATACACTTTGGAAAACTGTACAAAGTAAGGAAACAGCTCACATAAGGAAAAGGATAGAAGGATTGCAATGAATAACAACACTGTGCAGAAATTGTAAATATTTGCTTGCTGCACATCATGAACCTGGAGGGTGGCAAAATCCTTAGCTCTGGGGCATAATCCCTAGGAAGAAGGACTAATATTGAAATTTATCCTTAGACTAACTGCCTGAAGACAAAATGGTGACCAATTCAGCTTTGCAACCAAAAAGTTATGCAAGGAGCACTGTGTGAAAGTAGCTTCAGTTCCACTTTGCAATGGAAATGTGCACTTCAAGCAGAAGAGAGGGGTACATGGTTCCTGAAAATGAGGAACAGTAGAGGGGAATCTATAAATTATTGATTTTATCTAGACTCTTTCCCCACCTCTCTGAGGATGCTACTGCAGGAATCCCAAGTGACACAGCGTGCAAAGTGGTAAAAGATTTTAGGAATTGAAAGAGCTAGTAGAAGTTTGTAGTTGTGAGGATACTGTTACAATACAGAATATGTGCACTCCTGAATGCTTTTACATATTCCCCATAAATCTATATGTGCACAAACCCAAGATTTATTGTAAATAGTAAAAGATCTTAAAAATTAGGGTAAAAAGGCATACATTGGATTATCTAGGTGTTGTGAAATTCAGATAAAAAAAGAGTAAGGTACCTTACCAACAAAATACACAAATGACCAAATAAATAATAAAATTACTATTATACAAAGGCTAATTTCACAAATTACTTATTAATAAGTCTTTTACTGGATCTAGAAAAATTATTAAAATAATACCTTTAGCAACGCGGTAAGACAATGACTGCAGCCTTCTGTCTTATGCTTAGAAGAATCCTAAATTTTCAGAGTTCCCAAGCTTGAAAGTAAAAATTTTCTTTAACATTTAAAAATAGCTAATGAAGTTATCAATAAAAATTCATATAGAGATTTGATACTTTTTACCCTTCTCTGGATGCAGCTGCGTGTCCCTCTCTCTCAACCTCTTGAGGAGTAACAGGCATCCCCATTGGAGGGGAATCTCTCTGATCAAAGATGAGAATCAAGTCATTGGCTTTTTTAGAATAAAATGATTGGCTGCTGTCATTTAACTACTTAGCCATGCCTTCCAAACCCTATCTTGGAGAATAAAAAGCAAACAAAGGGAAAACTAAGAGATTTCCCTCATTAAACAAATTCTTTCATTTATCTGTCCATTCTTGTTTGGCCTCTGTTTGGCCTGCCTGGGGTTAAGCTGAGTTCTGTGCTCTTTACCACAGGAGAGCAGGTGGAGCCACAGATAGCAACTTGGCCTTCAACTTGTACTTTCAAGATAGTTACCAGTGCAGTTTTCTACAATGGTTGCTTTCCCATGGAAACTCTCGCTAGCTCTAAGCTAAGAGAAGTGAAGCTGAGAGACAAAGAGCAATTGAATCACAAAGGGAAACTGAGGCAGGCACACTGAAGCACAGCATCCTGTAGGAATTGCTATTTCCCCATCTGCAAAGTGTACATTGAATGACAAGTTGGGTCTAAGACATCAAGTGCAGTAAAAAAGCCTTATGTGCCCAAGGGGAATTGATGGGGAAATGTGTTAATGTAGAAATGAGATTCATCTGTAGTTGACATATTGAAGATAAGTGTCAACTTATCTATTTGTTAATGGATCTATTAAAAGCTTTGTTTATGCTTTCTGTCTATCCTTTTTTTCTCAAGCACTTACACACAGATGGGTTGTGCAAACAAATACTTCATTAAAAGTAGGACTAGGAGCCAAGTGAACACTTTTGAAGTCTGGAGTCATGTAAATTATCCCAATTTAATTGCTTTCTTGATCTGCCCTCACTTTTTAAAATTTCCTTTTAGGTTTTTGGATAAGGCAAGAGGGGCACTGACTAATTTTCTATAACTGAATGACTCTATAAATCCCATTTTATTAATAAAAATACAGGCTGTGCTCTCAAAATGGCACAGTACCATAGAACATAAGCACACAAACACCAATATCCAAAAAGCTTTGAATGAGTCACTGAGGCAAAATTGGCAGGAACAGGCTAAGATTCCCAAGCTCAAGTGAGGTGGTGAGGAGAAGAGAATTCTATTTAAAAGTAACAGCCATTTTGTTTCAAATGTGTTCTCAGATGTATTTTTCCTGCTTCTGGACAGCTATGTTGTCAGTATCAAGAATTCAAAGTAAGTGGGCTTTAAGCTGCACTTTATCATCCATTACGTGTCTAGTAGCACCATACCCATCTCTATTTGTCACTGGGACACAAAAAAATACTTTGATTGGAGAGAGTTCTAGAGTGCATAATAAGAAATGGTGCATAATATTGACAGCTAGGTGTACAACCCAAGAGGGACTATTTTGCAATTAAATATAACATGCAGTGTAAATTATCATCTTAATTTGGGGGTTGTTTTGTTTTGTTTTTTTTTTTTTTTTTGAAAATGAATATTTACTTCCTTTGACCAGGAATCTGTAAACTGACAGCAACCACAACTTTTCCAGTTTCCTAATGACTAAGAATAACACTATGAATTTTTTTTATTTGCTCTTTTATGGTCTTTTCAATAAATGAAAGACCAAGTAATTTTAAAAGGTGCATTTAACCCTATATTTTTGAGAGCTGTATGATTAGCATATGGTGAAATGTAGGGTTTCTAAATGGAATTCAGTCCAATACTTCCACACATTACAAGCTGGTACAATGTTACATGTCAAAACCTAAAGTTATGATATTTCCTCTTCTATTACATCACTGGTATACATCTCATTACCTTTGGCAGACATATGTGATACTTCTGAGTGATTAGATGAAGGACTTCTGCTATGCATGAGCTTTTGGCATGGGGTAGAGAAATGATCATGGGATGCCATATTCCTTTGCAAATAGGTGACTGATTTTTTTTTTCTTCCTAGTGTAAAAACGAAGAAGCCAAACTTTAGATAATAGTTACTGAATAACAGTTACTGAATCCGTGAAGATTTTAGGACAACAAATATTTTTATTCATCCTCAGTTGTTCAACTGGTCCCCACTAATGGGATTTATAATAGTAAAAAATGAAATGTGTAGTCATTTGTGTGTCAACACATAGCTTTTTTAAATGTCAACTTTTGCAGACCCTCCACAGGTTCTTAGATATCACATCATTTGAGAATATTTGTGAAAATCCAGATTTTGCAATTAAACAAATAGAATCCTCCTCTGCTGAAAAACAATATGTGATTGAGCAAAATATCTTCAATGTATCTCTCCAAAGAAACATGTGATTGTGCAGTCCTTCTGAACAATGTTAAACTAATAACTTAAGCATAAAAATCTCATTTGGTTTTCTCATTATGCTCACTGAAGTTAATGTGACTATGTGCATGCTTAAGCATATACTCTAGAGCTTTCCTTATAAGTCATGGGTCAGAATGGCAGGGGGATAATATTTAACCAAGGAAGCAAGTTTTAGTTCAAACTTCCACCGCACTGTTATGTCTAATAGTAAAGGAAATTATTTAAAAACTGCTGGCACAAAGTCTATATTCAGCATGATTTCAAAACCACAAAATGGTCTATTAATTTTTTCTGGCATGTGAAACTTGGAACATGGAAAGTTAAGGGACTGTTCCTGTAAATATCTTGCTTGCAAGATTAAGTATTTTTAGTTGATAGCCTGGTGGTTGAAATACTTATTTAGAAAGGGACAAATTCTGGTTCAAATCTATTTTCTGCAATTTTCAGTATTAAAACTGTGTCTCTTTTTGGGGTGGACAGTAGCCATTGGGCCTAAAGACTCCTCTAAGGAAGGAAAATATTTTCAGTGTTTCAGTTGATTGTGGGTCATAATTATTGCAAGACATATAAATTATTAAGTCATATATAATTGACATATTTAAGTCATAGAAAAAACAAGAGTCAGCATATTTTTTTTAAAAAGCCCTTTGGGAATTTTTACTTCCTCTCCCTGCATTATTTCTGTATTTCACTTCTAGCAGTCTCTAAACAGCTTTGTGAACTATCAGTTTTCTAATTTTCTATAAAGTTCCCTTTTATTCCACCTCCGAGACTGGTCTTAGACACATAACACAACATTACTGATTGTCTCTTGGGAGTGAAATATTTATAATTTAGACATCAAATTTCCTAATTCTAGCTGATTGTACTATGGTTTAGATATGTGCTATATATTAGATTTTCTTTTTCCAGGCCCAGGAATAGAGACTAAACAAGGTAATCTGATCTCAAATGAGTTTTAGGAGCTAAACATAGATTTGGATATAGAAAACATTAACCTGCTCCAAAGCATGGGAATCCTACCTAATATTTCCTGTGTGTTGGGTATTTCATATTCTTAATGGGCTCTTTATATATATTTTACCTAAAATTTCAGCCATGTGTGATTTAGAAAATATAATTATCATACACATGGTAGGAAAGTTCTAATCTGTGAAACATCACTAAATATAATTCCAGTGTTTCTAGATCAGTTTGGGGAACTTCTATTTTATCAGAACAATTAATAATTTCAGCTATGCATTATTCAACATATGCATATGTTCTATCCTGCAGTTCATCATTTAACATGAAACTTTTACAGAATCAGAGTAATGTTTTCAGATTTTCACCTAATGTTGACCTGAGCTCACTATGATATTGTTCAAAATATTTTTGAAAATTCTGGGTAAGGTCCCAAGCCCTTTCAAGTCAATTGACTTCACCAATTGCAGAGGTTCACATTTTTTTTTTTTCTATGGCAAATTAGGTAATTGTAGAGCAAAATATGATATGATATGATTCCTTTGAGGAATGTTTCTTTCTGTGTGAATGAATACTTCATATTGCTGTGTGTTAGTGAAAAGACTAAGTGTAGTGCCAGATGCACCTAAGTCTCAGAGGGTGTTGTGTTGTTCTGTTGAGTTGAAGCTTTTAATATTCAGGGTTTTGTCTCTGGTTTCTTACAAGTACTACACAAAATGCTTCTAGAAGTGAAGGTTTGTAGACTCTAGGTTTGTAGACTTGAATTATCAATATTTACTTCCTGTTTTTGTGAGAAGCTGTGCTCAATTTGTATTGAGTTCTGAAGACAAATATATAGCACTGTTTTCAGAAATAAAACCTAGTGTAAGTGCTTTACATCTTTGGTTTGACAAAACTTGGTTTTCATTCCTGTGCTGTGTGTTGAAGACTGGAGTCATGTAGAATTTTCTTCTCTGCCGTTAAACCAAACTCATGCCACAGAAAAATAGCATGTTAAAAACAACTGTCAGAGTTTTAACTCTCTGATTTCTGATATTTTCTGATATTTTCTGATTATTTCTTTTTTCATTGCTTGTTTTACATTAGCATGGGTCAACGAGTGACCGAAATGGTGAGGAACTATCCTACTACATAAGAAATAAGACACACCTGATGTGTATTACCATATCTATACAGAGAATGCCTCTGAGAGGTATAGGGTTATGAAATCTTGAAAGATGCAGTGTATTAGTGCTGAGAAAAATTAGACGGAAATAGAAATAGCAGAAGCAGATTTAGAGCAGCTATGCATGTGTAGTGCCTTTTTGTTTTGCTGTAGCTAGACACGAAAAAAAACAAAGGCACATCATTATTAATAAGTCTATTTGTGTTTTATCAGTTTTTAAAAGTCAGGTGTCTCCATGATGTGTATCTGATACGACATGTATTTCCATATCCCTTAGTGCCAGGGCTATTAAAGCTCAAGGTGAAAAAATGTGTTGGAAACTCAGGAGGTGTCAAACATTAAATTGTATTTTTATCTCAAGTCTGTAGGAAAGGAAGAGGCTGAAGCAACCTTGGAGCGGAATGCTGCTTTTCTGTGGTAGGAAAAGTGGTGCTGCTTTTCTGTGATAGAAAAGTTCTTTTCTGTGGTAGGAAGAAGTGCTAGCTTCTGTGAGCAGTGTCTTGCACAGCTCAGCTGTGCACTGGTTAAAGTAGAAGCTGCTTCTTGTCTGTTGTCCCTGTTTCCTACACAGGACATAAATGCTGTTATATTTTTCTTTATTCATGCAGCACTGTGGAGAGGTTTGTTTTGACCAGGACTGGAAGAACACATAGGTAAGGCCAAAATGCATCCACCAGAACTGTGGGTGGTGGTAGGTCCCCTGCTGCTGCAGATGCAGTGGTGAGTAAGTGCTGACAAAAACCTCATCTTGCATTTCACACAGTTCTGGTCTCTGACAGCTGTGAGATGTGCCAATCAAATAGACAGCACATGACCTGGCATGCATCATAATTGTGAACATTACCAGTATCTGCTTCTCACTCCAGAATGAGGTTATTTTTCTGGTATGCATAAGGCGAACAAAATTTTCACAGGGAAAAGGGACACGCTGGTTAGCCTTCTGCTGATTATGTAAATGTCACTGTTCTACCTCTTAACCCATCCCGCCACAGGTCAAAAGAGCAAAATTGAAGAAATTTTATTTTTCAGGGGAAATAGGTTTCAAAGAGCTTAAATAACATGTACCATTGTATTGTGGTAGTTTTCTTCATAGAGCATCAAAGAAGGAGGAAGCATTGACACAGAGGTCTCATGCAGTAATATTGCAGTAAGCTGGGAGGCCATTAGCATGATCTGCTAGACAGTCAGGTCATCAGTGTCAATGTCCTGGAATTCAGCTATTGAATGTGACAGGGATTTGGCCATAGCCTTGATTCTGAATGATTCCTGTATGAATGATTCTGAATGAACACTGTATGAGTCCCAAATTAAACAGAATAGAGAATCAACCCTGAAAAGAAGTGGTTCCATTGCAGGTGAAAACACCAAAGAAACCTGAAGAATGATGAAGGGCAGCCAGAAATTTAAAGAAATGCTTTTATACAGCAACTAGCAGGGAACCATCCAAAGGAACAAGAATTAATGCTAGTGATCAGGCATCTCCTGTGCACCTAATTCCAAAGGAATTTCCTTATTTTGGTTCCATGTTCTTCATTTGATGTTACAGAAGAGCACACAGAATGTTTTCTAAAAATTACATTGGAGTGGGTTTTAGTTACCTATTTATACTTGCTTTAAATATTAATATAATGGTTCTGTCAATAATTAGTTATCAAAGAAAGGAAAAACACAGACCAAATTATGTCATTTTCAAACATGTTTAAAAATTGCAAATCTGTCTTACTTCATCTTGCTTCCCACTAGTGCATTCTCTTTACAAAAAAACCCTGAAGAAAGAGTTTTTGACGAAAAGCTGGGGGAAAGCCTTATAATGTAGTTGTAGAGGATTTAATAGATGATTATATATCCATAGCTGTATGAATTTAATTGCATTAACATGCTACTCAGTAAGGATGTATCATAACCTGTGTCTGATGTGCTTCTAGTCACTGCAGTTAGGGGCCAATCCTGGACTCTGGGTTCAACAATAACTGGCGAAATAGAGTGAATTCCTGAATTATGGTCACAGAAGCAAAGAACAGAACAAAACAAAACAAAAATCATTTGCAGTTGCTAGTACCATAAAACCTGCATGAGATTTTATGCAAACTCCAGCAACCCACTGTATGCCAGAGGGATGCTACAGATGTTGTGGCTGTTGGCAAGGAGATGCACAGGCAGGAGAGGTAATGTTTCATTCAGCATGCTCCTCTGGCGATAGGTTTTCTGCAGTTTCCTACAGAGCTGCAAATAGAAACTAAGGCTGTGTGTTACTCACTGAAGCTTTAAGAGGAAGACAGGTGAAAAAGGGCTAGCCTTTTTTAATTTTTTTTTTTTCAGGGTGAGTTCCCACTGCAGCAGGGCAATGGCTTTATTCTGGTTAGGATATGAAATGTCCATTTTTAAGGACAACAAACACTCTTAGTTCAGGTTTTATCATCAGTTATGTTGAACTGACTTCTATTTCTATTACTATTATTTTTTAAAAATGAAGCACAGCAAATATGTTTCTGACAGAGTGACAGGGAAACATATTTATAACTGGGATGAAACTGAACAAAGTCTAATAGCCAACACAGGAAATATGGTACCAGTTGAAGATCACACAAAATGTGTGTCAGAAAGAAAGCAATGGGAATTTTTGCTCAAACTGCTAAATTTGTTTGCTAAGGAATTCAGAAAATTCCGGGAAAGACTCTTTCATTTTAGAATGAGGTGGAAAGGAAGATCTCTAAGTTTCTTACCATAGTGATTTCTTTCTTAAATTCTGTGTCTCTGGTAACTGTAAGATGAATTTAGCCTTTTATGACTGACCTTCTAATTCTTCTCGCAAAGATTCCTGAACGCTCTTACTCTATATTTACCTAAAATCCCATTCCTCAGGGTATGCAGAGCAGAAGCACCAGTAAGTACCTGGGAGAATTGTGCCCTCTTGGGATCCTGTCTCTTGCACATCCTAAAGATTATCCATCTTCTAATCCAACTCAAGTATAATTTCTCTTTCATTAGCCAACATGAGGGTCCAATAGGCACCCCTGCTATAACTCATAGCTTTAAAACTTGTTTTACATAACTTCTGTACTTCAGTCACCAACACTTGCCTGGCCTTGACAGAATGGTAAATATGTTTTTTCTAAATTTTCACAGCTGTTATTTCATTCAAGAACCTCACAGGTTATCTCTGAGCTACTAAATTGTGATACTTGGAAACGCACGCTTATATGTTTCAAAATGTTTGGTGATAGGGTTAATAAAGTAGTTGTGCATTTAGGTACCTCAGCCTGGTCTAAGTTACACAGCGAAATACTGAAACATCTTAAACATCAGTACTAGGATAAATAAACATGAGATTACAAATCTTGTAGTTTTAAAATATATTGGCTGAAAAGACAAGAACGTGCAGACAACTTTGTCCCATAAAAATATCTTAGACACAGGACTGTGATTCAAGTAGCTCTGATCAAATCTGAGTAAAATTTTGTGTAAAAAGGACTTGTGGCAGGTCATTCAACATGTAATATGATTGTTTCAAATTTGAGCTTCAAGAATAGTTACTTTAATGCTCTACGGTCAAAGCTGTAGCCTGTTGGCTTTCTGCATCTTCAAATTTATCCCCCTTTTTTTCATTAAGTAGGAATTCTGACTAACTGGGCATCTGTCCAGCACCCCTGCCTCTTTGGGTAGACCCTCGATTACTTTTGACGGACAACTGGATCAAACTCAGTGGAGTGTGAAAAACTTAAGTTCAGTTTATTTATCTTCTGTCTTACCCATTGGAAATGCATCCCCTTGCTTCCACTTGCTGGAAAACAAGTTTTCTGCTGTTGAGCATAATAACTGAAGGAACAGAAGTGCATTGAAAGAAACACAGGCGAGGGTAAAAGGAACAGCTATGTTGTTTTCCAGTGTGATGTTGTTTCACAGTTATAGACTCTTTTCCCCAGAGTCTAGGAGCAGAAGAAATATTACACTCTATTCCAGAAAGTCAGGTGGATGTTGAATTTGTAACCTGAAGATTAAACTTTGTAGATACAGAGATAGGTCATTATTTCTGCTTTATTCAGAATAAAATTATAGCAGCTGTCTTTTTAGAGAGGCTTTCAGTACTAAGATCTGATTCCATTGCATATTCCCTTTTATGATGAATATCTACTCATCTGAACCAGCCCTGGCTCTGTGAAACAGTTATGAGCAGAGGAAGCAAAGGAAGCAAAGAATATGACTTGTTTAAAATTGGTCTTGAAATTTTCCTCAAAAAACCTTGGCCTGCAGGGCTCTTGTGGTTTTGAGCTGGAGGGGATGCCTGCTGCCCACTGTGTAGGTGCTGTACCTTTGCTGGACTTGGTGCTAAAATGTGCACAGCTGCTGTTAGCACATGAAAGAGAGAAGGCTCAGGAAAAGATTGCACCGTGGGATTAAAAAGATGTGGTGGGGGTGGAACTGCTACCCCGAAGGCAAGATCCAACACAGCCCAACTCCTGCTCTGTCCTTTGCACTGTAGAGGGTACCAAAGCCACCCCGTTGTTTTTCCAATCTCTTTAGCAAAGGAGTGTAAGAGCAGTGTATACAGCCTGATCCAAAGCCACACACGGGTATAGCTGAGGCTGCTGTCAGAGCAAGCTGGGGTGCAGGTGCCAGCTGAGCTGCTTTATCACAGCTTTACACCTGCATGAAGCAGTGGAGGGCAGCTGCAGGAGGTAAGTTAGGCCAGCAAAAAGATGCTTGCAGTTATACTGCTTTTGGCTGGTTTGTACAAAATCACTTGCACATTTACATAATGCATTGTAACCCATGGGCATCTTCTGAAGGGTTACAGATTTCCACGTGAAATGTGAAGTGGTGCTATGCAAGGAATCAGCATAATTTAGTGAAGTGCTCTTCTACCTCATCTGGCTTTCCTCTGTTTGGCCAGGTCAGGATAAAGTAGATATCTTCAGGACCAAAGACAGTAGGAGGCAATTCTGGCCAATGGTAAATTACAAACATGTTGCCAGCAAGTTTTGGACTGGAAGGTGAGAAGGGGAAGAACTTTCCAGGGGCTTCCAGGCTAGAGCTGGATTGCTACCATGTACTGAGCTAAAACCTTCCAAATTTGGGGTGATGTGTTCAGCAGGTATGTGTATTCTGCCTTCCGAAGGAAGCAAGTATAACAATTTCAGTACTGAGAAATGACATTATTCAAAATTCTTCTTAGGTAAAACAACAGATGCCTAAGCAAAAAAGTAAGTATGGCAGTGCTCCTATTTGTGCAGGTCTGAATAAGTCATTTCAGCATAAAGCAAAATTTAGAACATGTATTATCAAATCACCAGTCTGTTTAATGTGTCTATGCAAGGAACACCTTCAACACAGAAATATGACATCCAAATATTCCTTTGTGATTGGAAAAACAGTTCCAAGTTAGCACATGACAATGTTCGTATAACTTCAACATTAAATGAGAAGGAAACATAAAAAAAAAAAATATCCTGTGACTTATGATGCTACAATATACGTAGAAATATCACTATGATCTTTTTATGATATCTGTACTTTTTCTTTTAAACATAGGCTGCTCATATTCTCCATTACACTCTTTTTCTCCATAGGATGAGTGTGATGGTCCTTTACATCACAGCTACACTGTACAAAAATATTTAAGTAGACTCATGTGTCTTCCACTCCTTCAAAAAAACAAAGTTACTAACTGTTGACAAACAACTGTTTGTTGTTACAACTGTTGACTAACTGTTGTTGGTTTTTTTTTGGAAAAACAAATCTTTCAGGAAGAGGTTACAGAGACATATTTCAGCTGTTGAAGTTTCTGCAAAAAATACATCATTGCAATTTAAGTATGTAAGTTAGGTATAAGTCCTTTTGTATTTTCCTCTTTATTAAACCTGTTCTGAACTAGTTGTAAATACAACAATTTGCCTCAATAATTTTTTGTTTTATATGCTCTATGGTTTCCTATCACATAAAAATACTGCTTCCTACAAAACTTTCACGCCCTCTTAATTTATATTCCAACTAATTACTGCAGGAGTTTCATATCCTTTGCAAAAGGAGACATATCTCCAGATGTACTTTTTTTTTGTTTTTCTTATTCTGCCTTCTCCCCTGTGTAAATACTATTATAAAAGTACATTTAACAGAAGACTATTCACTATAAAAGACATCCTCATGTAGAACAGCATTGACATGATACACCACACGCTGACTTGTGTAGTGTCTACCAGTAACAACAGAAACAGGATGAAGTAATAGAAATATCTGTGAGTTAAATCAGTCATTTGGGGAGTGTGTTTATTCAAGATCCTCCAAGCAATGAATAGCAGGCTTCTTAATGTGATACTATCAGGATAAGCAAATGAATCATTATTTGTATTACACTCCAATAAAGCTGGGCAAGAACAACACTACAGGAGGGAATAAGCAGTCATATCTGTTTGCTCTATTGCATTCATCACCAGAGGGTGTATGTGTACATGTCAGGTCAAGGTCAGCAATCCTTGTTCACATGAATCATTTTCAGTGCTAATGAAAACTACCCCTGATGCAGCATGTTCGAACACCCAGCAGCTTCAGCAGAGGAGAACATCTGACCGAGTCATTGCTCTGAGCCAGAATTCACAGGTGAGGCAGAAGGGCTGAGGGGAGCTTGGGATGGGCAGTGGCTTAGCAGAGGCTGTTGGAGATCAGCACTGGAAAAAAGAAGGTGAATAATTTTTAACTGGAGGAAAAAACAGTGCTGTTGCATTGTGGGCTGTGACTGCTGTACACCTTGACAGTTTGTTCTTTTTGTGTTGTTTTTTTTTTTTTTTTTTTTTTTTCAGTTCTGAGTCAGTTTCCAAAAAAAAAAGTTTTAAAGTTATGGTAACAGTGAATCCTAATTATCTTTCTCCACAAGCTTCTTGAAGTCAAGAAAACAGAGATAGAATGCACAGGAAGGTTTTCTTTTCTTTTCTTTTTTTTTTTTTTTCCCTGGAAGAAGGATCAGTGCAAATTCCACACACGTTTTCCCTGTATTTCCAAGTGCCCACATAGAAAGAAGGATATGCCTGGCGGAGGTGTTGATGAGATACAGATATATATGTGTATGAAATAAAAATCAGCCGAGGACTGTTGCAGTGACTGCTATAATTTGACATACAGGTAAAGTGCATTATTTGTACTTAGAAAACATATAGCTCTGCCGAATGCTCAGGACTGCAACTGCATTTCAAATGGTCCTTTTCCTGCCTGAAAACTGACAGTATTCCATCTCTCAGTGCCTGTAACTTTTTAATCATTAAATCTGATTTTAAAAAGACAGAGAACAGTTTTCAGAGAACATTGCTTTTCTCACGTTGCAGCGATCCTTTGACAGAAATTTTGGAAGCAAAGCAGGGGGAGGAACGTGATGGTGGGAGCAGAGTCCCCGGCACTGGAGCGAGGAAGAGGGTGCTCCGGGGAGGTGAGGAAGGGAGGGAGGGAAGAGAGAAGGGGGGCTGCTGTCTCACCACACATGGGCTTGTGGGAAGTGGGAATCTCAGGTTGAGTTACTCATCGTTATGGAGCCAGGAGTGTGCAGAACCAATTATTTTGATGGCAGGAGGTAACGTACACATTCTTTACAGCGGAGGTACTGTAGGAGGAGGTTTGTACTGGGACTCTCATTTCCCAAGCGTGGAAACCTTCTGCTCCCGGGAGCCCAGCACCGACCGCCTCCTCTGATCTCCTCCCTCCCTTACGGTACCAACAGGGGGACTGCCGCCGCTTTGCCTCCCACTCCCGCAGGACCCTGCCGGACAGGTACCCCGCTCACCCCACGCGTGGCGAGGCGAAGAGTGCGGGGCGGTGCTGCCGGGGGCTCCGCGCCGCTCCCTCCCTCCCTGATTGACACCGGGCCGGGCGGAGGCGGGACCGCCGGGACCGCGCTGCTCCCTCCCTCCCGCCGCCGCCGCCGGGCATCGGGTCCCGCGTTCCACCGCCGCCCCCGCGCTCTCCCCGCCAGGCTCGGAGCTGCGCGGGGGCGCCCCCGCCCGCGGCATGGCCGGCTTGCTGGGCAAGGGGGCGGCGGGCTGGCGGATGCGGAGCGCGGCGGGAGGCAGGAAGGAGAAGCCGCCGGGAGGCAAAGCCCAGCCGCCGAACGGTAAGGTGGGGAGAGCGAGTGAGGCGGTGGTGGGACGGGGGAAGCCCCGAGGTCCGTGCGGGGCACCCTGGAGGCCAACTTGTCCGTGACTTGTTTTGCCGGCTCCGGCTTCTTTGGGGCAGGGGGAGCTTCTTTTCCCTTCCCCTCCATCGGGTGTGAAGGGAAGAGAGCTCCCCGCGCCCAAACTCCGCCGAGCTGCGCCTCATGTCTTTTATTTACCGCGCACCGGGGCTAGGGGAGAGGGATGGTGTTCGCGTGTGTTTTAGCATCTTGCTTTGGTAGCGGCTTCTTTGATTTTTGTTGAAAGCATTTGCAGCCTGGCAAACGCTACTGAATCTGGGAAGAGTCCTCGAAATCTTTTTTGGCTTTGCATCTGGCTGGTCTTAATACCCGGGAAGCGCTGTTAAAAATACTTGCCCTTTGTGCTCTTGTCCCTCGCCTTACTTGTTTGGGAGATAGATGCTCTCTTCCTGGGCTAAGCAGCAAACAGTTCTTCCAAGACCAGATCCTGGCTCTGAAAATACAGAAGGGAATGGTATCACACAAACTATTGAAAAGGAGTGTTCTGGTTCCTGACCCGTTGTGTGCTGAATGCTGAATGCAGTTACTCAGAGCTAAAGCTGTCATGTACAGTTTCCTTACTGTACCACTTACCTGTCACTGTTGCCTGCTTTGATGAACAAACCCAACTGCTTGTGGAGATATGGTCGCAGGGTCTGGAAATCTCCCTAGAATTTGTTCTAGCTCTGAGTTTCCCGTGGGTTTTAAACCTGCTATTTGGTTGCAGGAGTCTCAGATCTAATCCCTCAAGGATAAAGTAACTGCTTAAGTTGTGTTTGAGTTCTAATTTAATTCCTGCTTCTTGGCTGTTGGATATATTAGTCCCCCAAATAACTTTGTGCCTTTTTCAGAGAAGATAATTTGGCTGAAGGAGTAATTTGGGCTCTTTCCAAGTGTATGAAATGCTGTAACAACATGTATGGTAATCTTGATGACAAAGGTGTTGGGATGATGGGGAGCCTGGTGTTTTACACGGTGGAGTTCCGAAGGTGCTCGCTATGAAACTAATACCCCCAGTGCAGGTCTGAAATGAAAGAAAACTAGAAGTTGCTTCTCCCACTGGCTGCCACCTGGATATTTCTGAACTGGAGTGGTTTTGCAGCCACACCTCCTTTTCTCTTTTGTTTGTTTATGCAAAGAGGCAAAGCAAAGAGGAAACAGACTAACAGAGTCAATGTAAAGGTTTGTTTTGTCAGTGGGTATCAAAATCCCCTCTAAAATTAATGGCTGTTCATGAAAGGAGGTGATATCCGGTTAAGGAATAAAAGTGTCTGTTTAAAGATAGTTCTAAATTTTTGTCTTGTTAATTCTGAGTGTAATGTTGGTTGTGATCTCTACCTCTTATTAGTGGGTGTTATACAGTAGTTAAGCACATAGACAAAAATTCTGGATGCACTAAAGTCAGTGGGAATTTTGCAACTGAACTGAGTATACCCGGAGTTGAACCCACAGACTGTATGTGTTGAGCCAGACTGAAAATCTTCAACTGATAGAGCTATGCAATTATGGCAAAGTTTATAGTACTTCAGTCTGCTGCCTTGATTAAGATATTTTTGAAGTAGCCCTATCATAAATTAGTTACCATAGGGAGGGATATTATAACTTGCTTTATAACCTTAACAAGAAGATGCAATGTGATTCAGTCTGTCAGAATTGCTTCTTATAAATGTTTTGAAAACTATCATATGACACTAAATTCTCATTTAAGCAATTACTGTAAGAACATGGAACACTAAATTACACTGCAGCACATATAATTTGCATCCCAATTAATTTTAAGTTGTGCTTTAAAGGTAATCACTCCTTTTGCTGGACTGTACTTGGAAGGTGCACTGGACTTATTGACTAGATCATTTGATGTCTTTTAACAACTCTGAATTTAAGGTAAAAACAAAACTAGACCCAGTCTGTCTATCCCTAATGCTTATTGTCTATACAAAATTTTGAGGAAGAAAAGAAATGTAGTTTAACTTTAGTATCCTTAAATTTTCACAGTTATAGAAACATTCTGTTTTTCAAGTCTGTGTAAAATTTGCTTTTGATTAAATTTTGGCTTTTGCAGGCAATATTGGCCACTTCATGCAGGAATGGAAAATTTACTTAAAATTTTAAAGTTAAAGAATTAGAGAGGTTGTAAGATGTACTTAAAAAGTAAAATTTTGATATGTGACCTGCAGTTTTTATCTGGCAGACTTATAGGTTTGACTCATGTATGCATGCCATAATCTAAGTGAAATGAGATCTGTTCATAAGAAGTGTCAAAAATATGAACTCCTTTTTAGTTTGAGAGTAATGCTGCTCTTTCCTATTCTTTTGGCTGCAAAACAATTTCAATGGGCCACCAGTCTGTATTGGTAAAACGTAGCATGGCTCAATGGATTTCAGTGGTTCTGTTACAATTGACACCAGCTGAAGATCAATTACAATATTTCTGCGTATATTTGGATTAAGGTATGTTTATTTGGGCATCACTTAGTGGTCTAAACTCGCAGGGTGCATACTGATTTTATGAACACCTGAGCAAATCTGCCATTTAACTGAGTCAAGTTACAAGTATTTGCCAGCTTTGACACTCTTCTCATCTTTTATGTGAGGAGTTATTGAAACTTTTATGTACTTTTCAAATATTTTGAAAAACAAATGTGAAATTTTCATGATGACTTCTTGTGCATAAGTACTTACTTGATACTTTTTGGAGTTTCATATCATGTAAAGCAATATAAAGTAGAACTAGCATACCACCATTGTGGTCTAGACAGTAAATGAAGTCTCTGTCAAGACTCCATCAAAAAGTTCAAGATCCTGTTAAGATGATGAATGTTAAGAGTCTTGCAAAAAACCTTGTTTTTAAGTGATTTCATGTTGGGTTAGCATTGGGACCTTACATGTAAAATCTCCTGAGAGCTTGAAAACCTAGATGGATGGCTACAGCCAGAATTGTGTTACAGAAGCAGAGGCAGAGATGTTAAGATGTCTAAGCAGAAGATGTTAAGAAGTAGGGTAATGGAAACCACACTGTAAATCAAGTAGTATTTTACTCTACTGCTTAAGAATAGTTTGAAATACTTGTATGAAAAAATCTCCTCCCTTGAGGAGCAGATACAGAAAGTTTGTGACTAGATGGTATGAAACAGGAAGATGTTTTAAGTTACTCAGCACCACCAACAATATCTTCTGGAGAGAAAGCAATAAGTTTTATCCCTTTAGAAAGGTATGTGAAAGTTTTATAGTGACAAAGTAGTTCTACATCCATAACATGAAAAAAATTACCAGGGAAAATAGCACAAGTAAACAGTGCTGGATGTATGTATAGAAGTGTCTGTCTACATCCAAGTGGTATTTTAGTCAGAAAATGATGACTATTTAATTTTTTTTTTTTTTTTTTTCCCCCCCTCACAAAATGTGTCCAACCTAGGCAGGGAAGTGGAAGTACTCTGTGCTTCAGGCAGCACAATGGAATCCATTGGTATTTTACCAATACATTAGATCATGCCCAGGTAGGCTGGATAAATAAATGTGAGCTGTAGCAACACAGACCTTTGATTCACCCAGATAGACTGACAAACTTTAGTCTTCATCTGGCTAGAGCTGTCACAGAAGAAGACAAGATATTGTCTGTTTCTGTTTGGTCTTTGTTCCATCTGAGTGTGACGGAATGGCTGGAGCATGGTAAGGACAGAAATCGGAATATAGCTCCAGAGAACTGGACTCTAACAGTGCTGAACTGAGGGGACAACAGAGAGAGGAAAAAAATCACCCTGCTTTCCTCTTTCATGTTTTCCTCTGCATAAGCATAGATGTATGCACATATGCTAGCAATGTCTGGTTGCTACTGGACTGGACTAATTCCACAGCTGATGTTAGGGAATTGCAGTTATGCTTGAGCTTTATAGTTTCAGATGTTCACATCTTCACACATATCATCTTGAATTATTCAAGAATGTGTTTCAGTGTTTTCTGTTGGCTTGTTGCTTTTTACCTCCTCTGTCTCTTGGGAAATAATGTTTTTGGTCACACTGAGGTAGTCATAACCAAATCTGTTTTGCTGGAGGCATACTTCACCGCCCCTCACTCTATGTGTGGTTTATTGTACTATTTGTAAAAGTAAATGTCTAAAATTCATGTCAGTTTTTGTATGTATATTTTTATATATGTATATAAATCTGTTTAATGTGAAATAATAGAAGTTCTCTTCTTGAAGCAAGGGAAACCTCTTTTTTTGTGATCAGCTGGAATAATCTGCAGGTAGACTTTAAATCTTTTTTCTATCCTGTATGTTCAGAAAGTGCAAACATTCATGTTATTTCCACTTATATCTGCTAATACTTCAATGCCCCAGCCCCTTTTGGGATGTCACTAGCCAGTGAGTGTGTGTTTACCATGTGTAATGCAGACCTTGCTGTGATGGCATGGCTTTCAAAACAAGTGGATGAGTAAAGGGTTTGGCCTGGAGAACAAGAAGGGTTGGTTTACCAAACGTATTTTAACTTGCTTAGCCTTTTTCTTAGTGCTTTGATGGAAGCGCCAGCTGATACCTCTTATCTTCATTAGACATTATATATAATAGGTACAACTTCATTAAGAGCTTTTGTTATTAAGGAGTTAAGTTCTGTTCTGTATATGTTTTGTTTTTATTTTTTTCCAAAGTAGGTCACAATAGTGATACTGTTAAAAAGGTAATACCCTTCATTGCCATAATACTGTGTGATAAACAGTAGATGCCTGTTACATGGCATTTTTCCCCTGGCTTACAGAAGAGAATATTTATGGTATTGAAAAAACCTAGCATTACAACTTGCACAATTAGAACTAAGTAGTCAAAGCTGTAAATCCATAGATTATTCTAAATTTCGATTTACAGTGGAATGACAAACCCGCTACCTAGATCTTAGATGCTGTTTTTTTTTTAAACTGCATACAGTTTTATGATATGCATTTAAGTCTAATTTTGGCACAGAAATGTAGTTAAGAAAGCAAAGACCTCCATTCCATAACCAGATTTGTTTTCTCTACTTTTTTTTTTTTTTTTTTTTTATAACAGAAGATTCAGAGAGTTTTAATCAGACAGAGGTCACAGATCACTTTGCTGGAAAATGCAATGTGTGCTTTAAAACCTGGGGGTGGAGAGGGGTGGGATGAGGAGTGGGAGGGGAATCACTTTCCTGATCATTTGGTTCTTGGTGTTTAAAGTAGTGAAGCTAGGTGAAATGATTACTCTGACAGAACTAGAGAAACTGTCTCATTTGAGTACATTCAGAAGTATTTCATATTTTGAGTAACCCTGGCTCAGAAGAGTTTTATACTCGCATCTGGAAGTTTCCAGTCTTAGGATTGAGTTTAGTGTCCCTGCCTTTGTCTTTCCATTTAGCCTTGCCATGTTATAACAATGAATCATCTTGTCCATTAACTAAAGCTGGAATGTCTGTTTATGCACTGAATTTGTTTCATCAAGGCGCTCTAATAATTCATGGGAATTGTGGCAACTCTGACTGCTTTCCCATATGTATTTGGGCTGGACTTTACCCAGTGCTGGTCTGAGCAGCAGGAGGATAAGCCATCTCAAAATCTGGAATATCTTTATCCTCTTAGGATTCAATTTTTCTCATGTAACTCTAGGGTAGCATTTTCGTATTCTATCTTTGTATATATGAAATCAGGCAGGGGCTGTAGTATTTTCAGTCATCTAAAGTCACAGCTGTGTTGCAGCACGTGTATACATATAAGAGTTAAATCGGGAATGTTGTTATTGTAGGTTTCCTTTGATATGTTGTGTTTTTTTAATGGATTTTAAATTAGTGCTGATTAAAAATTTGAAGCATTAAACAAGATGTGAATAAAACTATCAGCATTTTTTGATTAATTTAATAATGTTGATAGAGTAGAAAAGTGACACAGGGCAAATGATGGGACCACGTGGCAGGGGGGCCATGCCAGAAAATGCAAACTCACATCTCTTGCCATGTGAATGGGCTTGCTGTAGAGCTCTTGTTGCTACTTAAGCAGAGTTTTGCAAATAAATGTCCTTTTGTAAAAAAAAATATTAACACTGGCTGTGTTAAAATATTAACACTCATCTAACAACAGTTAGCCTTAACTAACTTAGTGGTAGTAAAGTTGAAATTATTTTCTTCATTTCCATGAAAAAGCAGCTTTGTTGTATTTGGAAAGTAAATACAGAAGGATCTGCTTAAAAAATAAAAATAAAATGTTGTGTAAAACGTATGTGTTTGTGTTAAGGTGACTTTGTGATCTTCTCTTGTCCACTGTAAGGTCTAAGAATATTTCTATGTGCCCTCTATGGCCAGTTTTTATTAAGAGTTGTTGATTCAGTGTTTCCCACATTCCTGTGGAAAGTATCAAAAAGTAGGAGTAAAAAGTAGAATTAGTGGGTAGAACCTTCTCCTAAAGGCAGATTAAAGTAGAAATGTTAGTTTGTAATAACAAACACAAGAACCTGTGGAAAGAAGCAAGAAAAAAAACCTATTAAGGTCAGTGACTGCATCGAGCTTTGCCATATAAACCATTCCACTATTCTGTTTATTAATTACCCACTCTGAAGTTCTGAAACTACAGAGTTGTGTAAAATGCTGGCACTGGTAGTGAGGGGGAGGAATGGGAGACTGAGAAGAGATACTCTTTCTCTAGAAGCTGGACTGAGTAAATTTGGGTAGTATAACCAGCTGTACCTATCAGTTTAATCTTTTTGGATGATGGTCACTGTGGTTTCAGGTGGGAGGTCATGGTTGCTGCTAGACAAGAAGTGAGCATTAGTAAAATTCCTTAGGAGGTAAGTGAGATGACATTCTGTATTCAGAAGGTGTATGCAGAAAGATCAAGGGACCCTGGCAATACATTCACATCAGCCAAGATCACAAAACAGATGAAATGCTGTGTTCTGTGCTTGGCAGAATGTCTCCAGGCCTTCTGCATGATTTTTAAATATGAGGCATTCTGATAAGTGTTGATGTGATTAATATATGGCTTATAGTGTTCAAGCCTGAGTTAGAGGGAATTGGAGTGCAATCTTAATTTTTTTTTTTTTTTTTTAATTTAAGCTAGAGGTGTGAATTTTTGTCTGTCTAGCTATTTGGAATTTCAAGAGATATTCAAGTCTGCAAATCCATTTAAATACTGGAGGACTATGGTCTTTAGAACACAATAAATGCTTTCTGGAAACACTGTCTTTTCCAGACTGGATGATTCTAGACTTTTATAGATTCTTCACAGCAGGCTGCTTCCAGTCCACTTACTGATTCCAGTTAACACTGAAGTAGCCTGAGGGATGGTCAGTTGGTTGTGTTAATGGTACAGCTGCATGCAGCCTGAGTTTCTTCAAGCCTTTGGCCTTACCAAGGCAAGTTCTAACAAAGTGAAAAAGAACTTACTGCCAGTTTTATTCCTTGTGCAGTATGAGGACACCTTGTTAGTTTTCACTGAGAACTGAAATCAGCTGAATCACTTTAGTTTTTGGGAGAGGGATATATTACAAATGTGTAGGTGGAAAAGGATCACCTGGCAGAAACTGGAGTGAGATTCTGATCTTGAAATGACTTGACCTTGTGGGATGTAGCTGCTTGCAAACCACACAGTCACTGAGCTTATTCTCTTGGGTTTTTAAATTCTTCTGATTTACCACTTGTTCCAGGAACTGAAGAAGACAAATGACCTCACAGAAGTGATGATTAAGCGACACCTGAGAATTTTCAGAGTTTTTCATAGCCTTGAGCAGTTGTTTCACTTCAGGGAGGCAAAATCTGAAGATTCATCTTGGATCATGGCTTGCTTCATTCCCCTTTCTTATTCCTGAAGCACTATGATGCCAGTTTGATAGTAGATGGATATTTTTAGCCAATGGCTTTTGAATTCTGCAAGCTGAAATTCTATTTTACTACCTTCTGATTGTAAAAAGAGGAAAGTTGAAAAACTCTTTATAGTATAGTATGACAAAGGTATATGACTTTTTTTAAAAAACAAGTGAAATTATTTAGATTCATTAACTTAACATTATATTCAGCATTTCTAGTAGAAACCTGAGGAATGAATAGGATAATTCAGGTTGGAAGAGGCCTAAGGAAGGTCTCTAGTCCAGTTTCCTCGTCTGTGTCAGCTGCAAAATCAGGTCAGGTTCTTCTCTTCAGTCCAGCCTTTAAAACATCCAAAGTAGGAGAATGCATAAAATCTGTCATCTGGTTGCTTTCTCACAAACTGAAATTCAAAACGGAGCCTTGAAACTTTGGAAAAGTGGGAGTTTTAGATAATTCCCCCATCTTCCCAGAAGTCAAGCCAAGAGTAAGTGGTGCTAAAACGATTCTGCTGTTGATCTGAAGCATCGCTTGCAAAGCATAGTGCAAACTGCCTCATTTTGGGATGTTCCAGAAAATATACCGTAGAAAGCTTGTTTCTCTGAGTAAAAGGAGGGATAACTATTCCTGGGTTTGCAATCCCACATAACAGCGCACCTAGAAACATAGTAACTTTTTGAGAAATAGGGAAGAGTATGCTAGGCATCCTGCATCTATTCCTTGCGTAAATCAGAAGTGAAGGTAAGATTTTGTGACAAGAAGGGTCCTGGCAAGAAGGGTCCTTAGTGGAGTAATTGAAAAGTTGCTTCAGTCTTCAGGCCACTCTGTTTTGAATTTAAAAAATAAATAAATAATTGTCCATGAGCCAGACATTCTGTATTTCGGTGAATTCTTATCTGCACTTCTTGAACTCTCTAACCAAAAGCAACGAAGCCATAAACAAATGGTAGCCCTGTAGCTGCTGGCCCAATGTCCATTGAATACACTCATGAACCTCATGAGCCTTTCAAAAAATGTCTGGGGTCTGTCTCTAGTTCCTTTGTCAAGGAATCTGGAACCCTGGTGGTCCTGTTGGCTGTGGGCTCCCAGTACCCTCTGGGTCCCAGCTTTGGGTTAGCAATGTGGCTCTGAGGCTCCACAGACCATGCTGCTAGCAGGGTGAGTGGGTTTCTCTGGGTGTCATCTCTGTCTTGCTTCAGGAATCTGAGGAAGAAAGTTCAGCTCCATTTCATCTTTATGTCCTGGTATCTAATGTACAAGCCTCCCAGTTAATTTCACTGTTTTCCAATTATATTCCTGTGTAAGTAATTGTCATGCAACACAGCCTACATACAGTTGTACAACCTTGCTGGTAATATATTTTGCTGGTATGGTAGAGTAGTCTTTTTCTTTCCAAGGAAATAGTAATAAGTAGAGTATAATAATAAGTAATAATAATAATATATATAATAATATATTATATAATAATACAAAATTATAATTTCTTGTATAAGAAACTATAATTTCTTATAATAAGAAGAAATTATAATAATAAGAAATAATAATAAGTAGAGTACAACAACTACAATTTTTTAATAAGATCTTTCCTTGAGTTCTGTGCTCATTGAAGCCTCAGTTTTGAAATTTTTTCTTGCCTGTGTTGTACCCAACTTTTTGGTACGTATTTGGTTTAACAATACCTGAATAAATGTTATCTGATTTTATCTTTGTCCCATCATTCTTCGCAGGTTTTGTTTTTAACAAGTAGATGGGTAAGCATTGGTGATCAAGAAGTCTTTTTTCTTTGGTTTTATTTGTAACATATTTCTAGTAATAATTGAGGTATCAAAGTTAAGAGCAACACGTGATTTAGAAACAAGTGCAGTTAATTTAAGTAATTTATATTTTTCCTATTATAAGAAAAAAATGAGGACTGTACCTGCTACTAGCATTGTGCAAACTTGGCAGTGGGTGGCTTTGTGATACAAATGGCAAGACAAATTTCTCTGGTTCATAATCCTAAACACGTTTCTTGAGAGTTAACATCCGCACTCCAACTGTTGTATTTTTAAGTGTGTCTGTGTGCAAGAAGGTGTGTATAAAACCAATCCATGTAGCAGAAGGAACTGTAATGAACTAATAGCTTTTTCAGAAATCTGTGTTCTCGGGTCATAACTTACTGAGTTTTGAATCTAGTGTATAGAAACATGCTGTATGAGGGCTGACATGAAGTACTTTCATAGTCGGAGCAGCATGGCGTAGTGCGTGTCTCTATTACCATGATTTGTTGTTTTTATGTTTTTGCTACATGAAAAGATAGTAATCACAGCAGGCACTACTGAGGAGCGTGGCTAGGAACTCTGCTGCCATCTGTGTTCGTGCTGCCTCTTCAT
Source organism: Phaethornis superciliosus (assembly GCA_023637945.1). Taxonomy (NCBI): domain Eukaryota; kingdom Metazoa; phylum Chordata; class Aves; order Apodiformes; family Trochilidae; genus Phaethornis; species Phaethornis superciliosus. Next base: position 112,134,614 of record JAJQWJ010000002.1, read on the forward strand.
GTTGTGGGGTTTTTTCCATATGTGTAGTTAAGCACTTAGTTTCTACAACCATTGGAGTAACGTATCTGAAAACAGTTGTGATAATTAAAGTCAGTGGCAAACAGTAATTTAAGAAAATAATTTACTTGTTTGCTTTGTATGTCCTTTGGTATTTTTTCACACCCCTCTTTTTTCTTCTTCTTTTAATTTACTACTTTAGACAGATTTCATGCGATACTGCTGCTTGTTCCAAATTTGAACTTGCCATGTTTGGCTTTGTACATCATAATCACCTCCACAGCAACCACTGTGATGCCATTAACAGAGGGTTTGACTGCAGGTGAAGAATGTAGGCAGTAAAATCAGAAAAACCCATAAAGGAAAATGTGGGAGGATAGAGAGGACAGGAAAAGTGATTATTCTGGCTTTCTGTGTAGTGATTTATTATTTCTTTTTCCCAAAAAACTTTATTTTTTAATCTTTACTGATAGCTAAAAGAAAATAAAGTATTTTAAAAGATCAGAGTGGAGTTTCCATTTTAGACACTACAATTTAAAAAAAATGTATAAGGAGTGCGTTTGGTTCTGCATAGAATTTCTTTTTCTCTGTTTCCATTCATTAAAAAAAAAATAAATCACTTTCGTAAATCCACTGTGGGAGGATAGTTTTGCTGCTGTACTTTTCCCAGGATGCAGCAAGAGAAATTGCATTTACAGTCCAGAGAGAATGAAATTAAACTTGCTCTGTCCTGATGATCCACTCCTCCTACACCCAGCACATTGCTTGAAGAGACTCATGCAAGCAATAGGAGCTTGCAATAGGACTTGAATGTGCTTGCACCTGCTCTTGTGCATGAAGGAACAGGCACAGATTCAGGCCCACGTAGCTCTCAATTTAGAATTAGGTGCTGTGTGAAGAGTCTGTGTGTGTGTGTCTCTGCATCCCCTCTGAGGTGTTGCTCTTGGAATGGGAGGCTTCAAATGTGTCACTTTGAGTATAGAGGTTGAGACTCGTTGCTCTCCTGGGATGTATTTGGACATGCAGAGGAAGATCATGGTTTTAGAGAGCATCACGCAACTGAAGGATACCCATTCTCACCTTGCATCTGTCTCATCTTCAGAACATAGTTGGTTTTTAAACTGTAAAATCAGTAAAAGTAATTGGCAAATGTCACACTGGTAACTGAAAGAACGGACTGTCATCTATTTGTTTAGTTGGGTGGCAGTGGGAAAGGCAACTTAAAATACCCCCATGCTCTGTTTTCTTCTTGAGCAATAAAATCTCGCTCTATAACCCTTCAGCCATCACCCAGTGGAGAATATGTACATAATCCTCGATTGCTTGGCTTTGTTATAGCTTTTACAGCTGTCCAATTCTTTCCTTTTTGGGCTGTGGCTTCTTGAAATCATCGTCAGGTAGATAAATGCCCAAATGACCTTAGTGCTCAAGTAATACCTTTAGTACATGCCAAACAGACCTCAGAGCAATCAGTACTTCCTTTTCTTACATAGTAGAAATGGAATGCGTATGATGCCTGTGTAGAAAAAAAAAATAAAAAAAATCACCAATAAGAACAGAGAAAGCCCAAGGATCAGCAAGGATCTCAGTTTAATATAACACTGATTCTCTGCTCCACAAGTCTTGTTAACGTGAGGAGTCTCCCGCAATATATGTATATATATAAAAGTTAGCACTTTCTGTTTGACGATTCTAGCAGTTTTCATTTACATTTCAAAGCTGGAGAGGGACTGAGAGCTCTCATATCTGTAATTCCAATAGTCTCTCTGCCTAGATGACTGTTTCTGTAAAACTGATATAGTGTGAGCAGTTTTCATAAATTTCATTTGTTTCATCTTCTCAGATGAGCCTTTAATCTCCTGCTTGCTGATCCCTGGTTTATAATCAGATTTGACAGTGATAGGATGGTGGTAAATATCTTGATGTGAAAGTCTATAACAAGGTAGAGCTGTCATTTCTCTCCTCACTCCTCTGATGAGATAAAATTTTATTTGTGAAGTGTGAATAACTTTAAAGCTTGAAGCTGCTGAGTTTCAGGCTATTTTCAGGTGCATCCATCTTTTTACAAGGAATAATCTATTTTTTTTTCCCCCTCTGAAAAAGAAAAAGGATTATTTTTTTACTTTCTTCCTAATGTTTTGATGTTGTGGGAAGCAATTTTATGTCAACTTGATTAATTACGCTGTTTTCCCAGGGGCTGATAACCTACAGATTTCAAGTACAACATGAAATAAGATATTTGACATATGCATTATAATTTTGATTCCCGAACAAAAGAATTCCTGAATGGTTTTAATTCTGTCAAGGACAACCTTACAGCTAAGGGAATGACAACAGGTTTAATAGCTGTATTTAGCAAACGTGTGTCATGCTTTTTAAATTTTTTTTTAAAATATAGTTTTGTGTATATATGTTAAATGCATAACTTTTGCATCTCTTTTGCTCCCTGTCAAAATGGAAAAATCCTTTCTCTTTGCTTTTAAATTCATCCTCTAGGTAATCTTAAAGCTCAAGTTTTGCCACAAGTTACCATAGTAAGAATATTCAAAGTACAGAAGGTTAGGATCATACACAGTTAAATGTATACTCAGGTTATGTTTACTATAACCCATGTCTTTGGAATAAAACAATTTTGTCCAAACTATAAGATATTATCTGTCCTTTTTAATAATTGTGGGGGTTTCTTTTATTTGTTTTCTTTATTTTTTAAAAAATATTTTTATCTGGCTGTGTGTCCCCTTTAATTTTGTATTCTTATTTAAAAATCTGGCATTATCTCATTGCAACCTGTTTACCTCAAATCTTTCTGTTTCCAGTCTTGGAAGAAAAAGCCTCTAAATGCATCACTATATTCTCTCTCTCTCTCTCTCTCACTCTCTCACTTTTCTTTTCATGATACACTAATTTCCATGTCTTTGCTGTTGCAAAAATTCTTCCCCTTTCTATTTATTCCCCATAGCCCCAGTTCAATCCAAGCTTTACTGTCAAATTTTAAGAACTGAAATGTGGTTTCTCCTCCTGCTTAACCTCTTGCTTTTCCTTTTTAGGAATTGGTGTTCCTTCCACCTTCCTATTCAAATTTCCATCTGAAGCACTGAACATGCTTCAATTAGATAAATATAAACTATGTTGCCAAGATTTAGCCCTTAATGGGATTATTTTAAGGAGATTTGTGGTTTCTTTCATGTGTTTGAGAATCTTAAGTTTTTCTTTCACAATTGTAATGATTCTGAATCGTCCTAAAGTATGTAACTCTGCACACTTATGTGTATCATGGCACCATAGATTTTATATATTTTCTCTGTTCACTTTTGGTTTTATGCCAGCAGCTCCAGGAAGATCAATTCTTACTCCTTTAACAAAGTAAATCTTTTTAAGAATAACTTTACAAATTGAACAGAAGAATTATTGTGAGTAAACCACATCATATTGTGAGTATGCACGTTGAAACTAAACTCAAATAACCAAATGTGCAGACAAGTGCTAGTGATGATTGTCCTCTGTGGAAGATCCTGTTCTTACTGATGGGTGTTGGGCAGATGTCTTTTTGGTTTTTAATATATGTGACTTGCAGAACTCTGGGAATTACTGATTTGGAGGAGAAAAGGAGAATCTGATTTGAGAGATGCCTGCAGACTGTGCAGGGTAGTGAAGGACTGCATTAGTGCTTGTTATTGGCAAATGGTAAAAATCAATTTTTTGTTAGGTCACTTTTTGTAACTGTTCCACCCACTTGCCTTTTGGGTTCTCACTGGCTATGCTATTCCAGAACTTTGAGAAGAGTGGTGAAAAGTTTCATGCATTAAATTAGCATTACAGTTTTCTTATTAATGTTACTTTTCCCTTTGGCAAACTTTTCAACTTCAGAGAGTGTATTTCTTCTACACTTAGAATTAGTTTTATATATCTTGATAACTGAGTTGTTGGAATTATGAGTAAAAGATTGTATATGGCAGTCATTGAAGGTGAATACTTGGAGTGATCTGGTCCTACAAACATAGTGCCCAGCTGACCATGAACCATAAGAGACCCTTCTTCTATGAAGGAACTGCAATGTGTATGGCCAAATACAAAGCTGGCATAGAGTTCAACAAATGAGAACAAGTTGCAAATAAATCATCATTCAGACAAAAGTGATTACGATTGTCTTCTCTGCCAGCCTGTGAGTTGACCTTTAATTAGCTCAGAATTATAAATTTTGCAACTTTAGGTGAAAGGTGGTAGCCATTGAGTCAACTGAAAGTGAATTGCTTGAGGTTTTTGGAGGGATTATTACTGAAAACAATACAATTGCTATCAAATAATTAATTCTGTATAATTCATAATTTATTCATATTTAATATATAAGTGTATAAATTATGCAATAATGTATGAAAGGACCTTTCCTAGAAGGCAACATGCAAAACCCTGTATAAGGGGGGACACAGCATTACCCGGCTCTTTCAGCCAGTTATAGGTGGTTTTCTGACAGTGAGCAAGGAGCTGCATTTAATGACTTAAACATATAGGGGCACGTAAGCAATGTCTGTATAGTATCTTACTGCATTTGAGAAATGGGAACAGGTATCCAAAGAATTCACTAAAGCAAGTTAGTTAGGTTTATGTGTGCAGAAAGTTGCATATACTGGGAAAAAGGTAGCATCTGACCAAATCTGCATGCGTAGAGCTTGAATGCTGTCACTGCAAAATTGCTTATCAATAGCTTCTTGATTGTAAAATTTAATTTTACAAGTGTGGGATATTTTTAAATTATGACATATGAAATATTATAGCAGTAATAAGGGAAGGCAGTAGCAAAAAAGTGTGATTTAGAAGGCAACAAAAAAGCAGGAGGAGGACAGTAAAGCCTCACACAGAAGGATTTTTTCTGGATAAAGGTCATTCTACAACTGAGCTTGTGCAAAATTAAGTAAGGTAGGTTTGAAAAGAGATGTGGAGGAGGTGAAATAATTAACTGGTTTAAGAAAGCAAAGAGGGGTATAATATAGGGTTGTCAGCAATAATGATCATGTGTGTGTCCAGTTCTGGATTCCCCAGCATAAGAAGGACATAGAGCTCCTGGAACATGTCCAGAGGTGAGCCACTAAAATGATCAGAAAGCTGGAGCAGTTCCCTTGTGAAGACAAGCTAAAGAACTTGGGATTGTTCATCCTGGAGAAAAGGAGGCTCTGATATGACCTTACATCAACCTTCTGATATCTGAAGGGGGCCTACAAGAAAGCTGGGATAGGGCTTTTTACATGGCTGTGTACTGAGAGGACAAGGGGAAATGGTTTCAAACTTGAAGAGGAGAGATTTAGGTTAGATTGTTTACTGTGATGGTAGTAAGACACTGGAAGAGTTTGTCCAAGGAATTTGTGGCTGCCCCATACCTGGAAGTGAAGTGTTCAAGGCCAGGCTGGATGGGCCCTTGAGCAGGCTGGTGTAGTGGGAGGTGTCCCTGCCCATGCAGAGGATTGGAACTAGGTAATCTCTAAGGTTCTTTCCAACCCAAACCATTCTATGATTCTATGATCATACCAGTTCAACAGCTGTAAAGGTCATTTGACAAATGTCCTAATCACAGACAAAATAAAACAACAGAGATAGGCTGTTTTAAATTTCTCTTAATTGAAGCCAGGAAGAAAACAAGAATCCTGAACTGAAAGTCTTCTGGTGTCTGTGCTCTGCCTATGGAAACCTATGGTTTTCAAGGAGAAATATGATGATTGTGAGATACATAATTCATTTGGTAAAACTGTTTCAGGTTTCTGTGCCTGTGGAATTTCTCCGATTTGTGTTTAACCTGGAGGCAAACAGTGAGGGCAGCTTTCCCACAAAAAGATCAAATCACTTAGATGAGCTATTACAATAACTAAATAAGCTACTTGTTTTAGTAACTTCTGTAAGAGGACAGAATAACTTAGGAGACAGGAATCTTTCAATAGATCAATTAATACAGAGTGAATGAATGAATAGTGACTCCAGTCCTCATCAAAGATCAAAGATAGGGCAGCTCATCAATCCAGCCTGAAAGGATGCATGTGTCTTTTTTTTTTTTTTTTTTTTTTTTTTCTTCTCTTCTCTCTTTTATTTTCTCGTTTTCCACCATGAGTCCAAAAATATTTCGGTTCACAGATAGTTGAGCTGCTCCTAGATCTTTTTGTTACCTGTTACAAGATACTGCTAAATAATAATGCCAGATAGCCTGGCATTTGGGATGGTTCAGAGGAAATCAAGCCAGGCAACTCTTACATTTTCAAATTGTTGCTGGTAATGTTCTTGTTGGAAGGAAAAGAAGAAGTCAGGGAAGAGGCAGTGGAATACAGTACTACTGGATGATAGCAACTCTTTGGGGCATGCCAGTCAATGCTTGCCTCTAAATCAATGGGATGAAAGGGAAAGTAGAATTTGTGGGAAACCAAAGGAAATCCTGAGGGTGTCTAAAAAATTGTTCTGAGGGTGTTCTAAAATTCTGTGAAAACGGAGCAATGTTAGCTCCACTGTGATACCTTGGGAAATTCCCCCAAACAGACACTGATGTAGACTGCACACCATGGCGTTTGCTAGTGGAGTCTTTGGAGGCACAGGAAGCTACAGCCCAGTAAAACTGGCAGCAGAGGTACCCAAGATACATATGATCAAGGTTAAAATGGCAGGTCCCTAGCTGAGGGTGTGTGACTTGAAAGCAGTACTTGAAAGCAAGATAGTAGCACAGCACAGGGATTGGCAGTGAGTCAGAAGAGCCGGATCTTTCATTGCCTGCAGTATCCTTTTGCAGTCCATGCCACTTCCATACAACTGACAACACATAGAAGTAATTTATTCTAAGCTTTTATGCCTATGTTGCAGCCTTCTGCTTTTCCTGGTTCCCAATCAAAATTTCCTTCACCAGGCTCCTCAACACTCTCAGTTGCATCCTGTTTTTTTTTAGCTCTATTCTATGCCATTCATAACCAGCAATCTTTACCAGATTTATTGGCAGACAATATGTTTCCCTAGCCTAATTTTTCCAACAAGTCTTTAGCCATGTTCTTAAGAAAATTCCATCTGGAGCAGACATTAATTGCAATGAGTTTTTCTATTATTCAAAGTTTGGCAGAGTTCTAAGCAATTCAAAATGGGGTCTTCCTGAGAGCAAATGATGGCAGTGTTAATTTGCAGTGCTATCAGTTCTCTCTGTAATTACAACTTTTCACATATATATTGACTAAAAAAAAAAATAATGTCAGAGGTTTGGAGGAACTAATTATGCCTAGGCCTCACATCTCAGAGTAATTGGAGCCATTTGAAAGAAAGGGACTTAGGAAGATGGCTGGGAATTAAGAATACATTTCTGTGGGACACTTGACTAATGTTCTTAGGCATGACAGTCAAGTATGCTATGAATAAAGGAAAAAATGCATTATTTTTTGTCTAACATATTGTGTGTTTGATAGTGCTTTGTGGGACTTGTGTAGATCTTGTTCAGTACTAATTTTTAAAAAATAAATTACCACATTATGTAATTGAAAAAAAAAAGCAGATACAGCAGATGAACATGCATTGAATTTCCTTTTTGACTCTGAATAAATTTAAATTGAGAAAGTCAGCAGTGAACTGAATAAACCATATTTTATTGTCTTATTTGTCTTTAACTGAATGAACTAAATTTTCTTAATATTTCCTTAATGTAGAGAATTTTATCTGAACAAGTTTTCATTTTAGTGGATAGGTTATTTCAATTTCCTACACAATTGGACTTGAAATATATTTACATATGTATTTTAATTTTTATTTCAAACTATTTCAGCTTGGGAGTTAGAATAACTACCTTCTAGAAATAGTTCTTAATTCAGTGAAAAGTTTGGATATGCAATAACTCTCCCACATCAGACAGTCTTGTTTTTCTCCCAGACTGAGATAGCGTTATACCTGAATTAGTTTGTCTGCATGCCCTTCATTTCTCCTGTCATTCACCGTTTCAGTGCTGGCACAGAGCCAGTTTTGTCCCCTTGGTATCATAATGCATGTGTGAGGTTAATGCAGGTTGAATCACACAATTTTTCAATCAACGGTATTTCCTTAAAATGTGTGTTCACATCCATAGTAGTCCAGAGGTTCTCTTCAGAGTGAAGGAAACATGTCTCAGCAATGGGAACACTGAAATGCAGAATTCTAGACATATCTAGAAGCATGAATGGAGAAGCACAGCAGAGAGCCAGGGCTGCTTCAAAACAAACAAGCAAGGAAGCAACCAAAGAAAGTGCCTTGGGATGGTTGTAGGGATGCAAGCTGCTTCCATGCCAATGCTTGTTGATGGAGTGCAGGGCTAAAAGCAGGCTGGTGGGAAGAATGTGCCATGCTCCCAACCTTGCCTTGAGACATCTTTGTCTTCAGTGCAGTGAGCCCCTTGTGTCCTAAAGATAGATCTAGGTCACCTGTCTTCCCATTGCCTGGTGCCGGATGAGCCACTGGAAGAAGCTCAAGTGTAATGGTTACACATAGTGTTTGGCACTGTTGTAAGGAATTCCCATAAAGGTGTGAGTGGATGTCCCTAGTCCCCAGGTGCAGGGGAGAGCAAACTTAGACTTTCTCCCCACTTATCTTGTTCACAGAATCACAGAATTGTTATGGTTGGAAAAGACACCTCCAAGATCACCTTGTCCAACCATCAACATCCCTTGTACTTTCATTAAAAAGTCAAATGAAATTTTCCAGAGGTGACTGAAACAATAGCCTGGGCTGGGATAATTTACAGAAGGTGGAGTGGTCGGGAGCAAAACTGAAAATGGTCACCAAATGAGCTTGGCCAGCACTGTGACCACCCTGGCACTGGGGGTCTCTTATAAAGGCTGAGTAGAGAGCAGCTGAAGTTGCAGATGAAGACACTGTTTTAGCAAGTGAAGTGTCCTGTTTTTCTGCTCCTCTGGCTGGGTGAAATGCTTTTCCTTTAGCTGTAAACAGGGCAGAAAGAACTAGGTGATATTTATGCCTTGTTTTTCTTCCCCTGCTGCCTATCACCTTTTTCACTCTTTTGCAATTTAAGGCTCTTGAAGGCATGCCTCAGGGCAACATGCTGATAAGTCTATGGAGTTCTATTATCCACCCTTCCAGTCATGAGCATTGCAGTTATTGTATCAGAGCTCTGTACAAAAAGGCTTTATGATCACCTAAGTGCTAATAAGATAAGATAGGATTGTTATATGACACCAAAAGGTAGGTATGGAGACCTTTATTGAAACATTAGTTTTTTGTAGAGTGTCTTTAAAGTGTTTAGCATAGCATGGCCATTATGGAGAAAAGTTTCAAATAGCTTGCTGAGGATCTGAGGCATCCCTGTAAGGAATGAAAGAGTGCAGAGAAGATGTGGTTTTGATCTCTAGAGTAAGCAGAAGAAAGCAGATTAGCTGGAAAAGGCAAGGCCATGCAGGAAGGGCACCTGGACAAACACATAAACAACTGTTCAGGAGACTGTACTGTTGATGGTGAATGTCCCTAGAAAACAAAGCACCGTGTGCTATGATGGGGACAGGAGGCCAGTGGGTGACCACTCAGCTGTCGTATCTGTCTGTAGCATTTTACCACCTAGGACAGGGAGACTTTACCTTCATGATTTATAACCTGTTGGCAATAATGTATGAGCCGATGGAATTTTGGGCATGTTCTGCCACAGCTCTATTGAGGTTTTATGTTCTGTTTTTTTATTCAATTAATAAACATTTTTATTGTGAAATACAGGGCAAAACCTTCTCTCTGAAACGAAGCTTTCTCCTTATAACATTAGTTCTTAGTAGTTTGTTTATGTAAAGACGGAGCATTCATTTTCTTACTTAGAGTAAAAAAATATTTTTCCTGCCTTCTACCCTCTAGATTCCAACTGGGAGCATGTGATGCAGCTCTGACCCAGATTCACCTACCATCTGGACTACTTTTTAGAAACACCCTTTCTCACTGTTTCTAACATCCATGGAAGCTCTTCAGCTTTGCCCCCCAATCCATTAAAGGTGATCTCTGATGTAACTGCACAGATTACAGCAAAACACAGCAGACACATATGACAGAAACAGCTGTTGCTTACAAGTACCAAGCCTTGTCACCTCCAGTTTATTTTCAGTCTTACAAACAGCTAGTTGTCTTTCATTGGAGTAAGCAGAGCTCAGATTCCAAAGAATCTGGCCTAAATGACCTCACTGCTCTCTTCCATGTTAATCATGATATATACAGAACATAGAATTGTCACAGCTGGAAAAGACGTCTATGATCACTGCATCCAACCATCAATATTCCCCCCATTAAAATTAATAAAAAAAATATATGTCGGTATTTACCACTGTGCTCACGAGAGCATGCAGTGCCTCGTCTACATGGTTTTTAAATACTTCCTGGAAATTGGTGGTGATTCCACCATCTCCCTAGGCAGTCTGTTCCAACCCCTAATTACTCTCTCAGTAAAGAAGTTTTTCCTAATATAAACCTCATATATTCTTCATCTAAACCTCCCCTGGTGCAAGTTCAGGCCATTTCCTCTACTCTATTTACTTGAGGGTAGAGGCCAGCACCCAGCATTTAGCCAGGCTGGGAAGTGCCCTGAGGAAGACCAAGATCTCATTTCTCTGATTGTCCTCACATGTTCATGGGACAGGCTAATGAATGCTCTTCAGTGTTCAAAAAACCTGTAAATCTCAAGCAGGTTGCTGTTGCCTCTGTGAGATTGGCTACTTGAATTGATGTGTCAGAACAAAATTCGTTAGCTGCATGTTGATAGGAACGTAAGTGAATTTCCAGATTGCAATGACTATGCTTAGCATAATGTTAAGAAACAGCTCTCATATTGATGGAGTAGTACTGGAAATAGTTTCCAATGAAGGTATTTTTCTTTTTTTTTTTTTTTTAAGAAGTTGTGTTACCACAGGTAGTCACAGATTTAGAATCTTAATTTGATGAACAAACCCTGTTTAGCCGATCAAAACGTAAAGTATTCAAGAGTAATGAAGTTGTTCTAGGAAAACATTTGGAAAATACCCTTGTTGATTGCTACCTTTTAGAGTTCCTTGTTCTCATAAACATTTCCTAGCTTGTGAGACACTATGCAAGTGTAGAACAGTGAAGAACAGAATTGGTTGCCTTAATGATGGTCAACATTGGAATCTAAGTTGGAAAGCTGGTGTACAAGTAGGCTGCTGGTTTTGAAGTAATCTGTTGTAAGAAAAAGTGGTTTTTTATATATATATATAGTGGTTATATATATACAGTGGTTATATATATAGTGGTTTATATATATATAGTGGTTTTTAATATATAGATATACTATATATAACACATATCACTTCATGTCTTAACACAGATTACTTCTACTCCTGCATTTTTTGCAATGCATCTGATATACATATGTGTGTAAATTTTTAAATAAAATTATCCTTCTAAATCTTAAATGAACCTATGGTAACTAGGTACCTGCATTTTACAAGAACAATAATGTATGGGTTCACTCTCAAGGATTGCCAGAATGCCAGCACCTTTGAGTAAAAATCAGATAAAACTCAGAGAAAAATAATTTGAAATTGTAACCTTGCAAATTGTGCATTACAGCTGAGTATGTTAGTTAGAATCCTTCAGTTAATGAACAGAAGTGATGTATGTGTCTGATTAAGACCAGTGTGGCTAGAATTTTGAATTCAAGAACAAATGTTTTCCTAACAGAGTCTATAATGCTATAATGCAAGGATTGTTTCTTTTTTTCCTTTTTTTCTTTTTTTTCTTTTTTTTTTTTTCTTTCCCAATCCTTCAAAACAATAAATTAAAGAATATTATAATTTCCTTGTGGGGAAAAAGTAATGCACTGAAGTATTTTAAATTGTTTGACCTATTTAGGAAACTAGGGACTTCAGCCTTTTAGACTTAATTCTTTCAGTATTTGGTATCTACCAAGGAGGGTGCCAATTATCACCAGCAAATATTAAATACCTTTGAACTAGAATGAAGTAATTGAAGCGAAACCACAGAATTACAGGGTCAGTTCACTGTCAATTAAAATGTGAATTGAACCTTAAAGTAAATCTCCCAGCATTAGAAATTGGCAGGGTTTTTCAGGACCATGAGGTGAAAATCCTATTGTTTTCTTTCCTGTTGTAAATGACATGATTTGCATGTTGTGACACAGTCTGAAGAGAAAACATTACTACCTGAGACCATCTAAAATGAAATAATGTTGTGATTTGTGCCATATGGGTGTCTGAAGTAATTACAATGTCAGTGCTACTTAAGTAGGGTAAGGATAGAGACCTAATTCTGGTCAGTCTGGAGAAGCCTATTTTGATGAACTTTCTTTCAACTCTGCTTAGCTCAGGCATATGTTCCAAGATAACCTAAAGGGGAAGTCACTGCAATCTGTTTGTATTTCCCCAAGCCATTGAGTATGCTACATCCAGAATTATGCCAGCAAGCACTGAGACAACAAGGCTAAAGCCTGGTATTTTTCTACTTCATATCAAACCTAAAGAAATGATCTGTTACCTTGGTTCTGAGGTTTGGTAAGAGCAGAACAGTCTTGACTTGGGAGTCTTTGTTAAATTTAATTTTTTACCAATTAGGAGAAACGTCTGATCACAGGTTTGGGTATTGAGGGGGAAGAAAAAGGAAAGAACATAAAAAAATCAATCAAACAAGTCAGCTCCTTTCCTTCCCTTTCCTGAGGCTCAGCTTAACCCAACTACCTATCCTAACCCATTCCTTGTCTTGGCTTCACTTATTTTCACTTCAGCTTTGGTTCAGTGTGCCCGAGCTCCTTTAGTGAAGTGTGAGAGATGGGGTCATGTGCCATAAATGTATATTTCTGCTCTTCTCGGTTTTACTGTTTTTCCTGCTTTTTTCTTTCTTAATGTCCTTGCTCTTGCATGACACCCACAGGCCTAAGTCTCCTTGTAAATGTCCCTGCCCAGACATGGGTTCCCTACAGCCAATGCCCTGTGGGGTGGTCCCTGCTCCATCATGGGCCACCCTTGGCTGGGATTTTTCAGGAGCATCCTTGTTGCAGGGTGAGCCGCCTCTGTTTAGTGTGGAGAGCTTCCTGCCCACAGTGTGTCTCCAGCTGTGTTTCCAGCTCCATGTCTCCCATCCCTCACAGCTGCCACTGGCCCTCTTAAACCTGCCTGAGGTTCTGGGGGAATATGGGCTATTTATGTGGATTTTGGAACCAGGTGTGACCGGCTCAGGGCTGCCTTCCCTAAAGGGCACTGCTTCAGCCTGCTGCTGCTGAAACCCTGCTGTTGGTCCCCCACATGGTAAAGATTTTTCTGACCTAATTGTAAAATTCTACTCTGCCCAAACAGCATGCACACAGACTCCAGCCTGCAGTACTGAGTTTTGCAAGGGTTTGGAGGAACCAGTTAACTTCAGGGAAGAGCTGTTTGATGAATACCAAAGAAACAAGACTGTAAAGAGCGTTCCATGTAAAGAGTGATTCCACAAATCTCAGTTGTGTGTTAGTCCCTGTGTTTCATTGATGTTGCAGCCATCTTTCACCTTAAATAACAAAAGGCATCTGTATTTCCCCATGGACTTCAAGATTACTTCTGAAAGGTAAGCAGCACACTCATTCACCTTAAGCTATAGCATGCTTTATATCCTTATGTTTCATATCCTTTTTCTTCCTTTGCTGCATTTTAATATATTTGTCATATTGCTGAAACAGTCATTTATCTCACTGGGATGAGATAATTTTTCACTGACCTGAGGCAAGAGAAAGCTGAAGTAAATGCCTGGGAGTAGTTGCTCTCCTGTGCATGTGATCACAACCCACAGTCATCTCCTGGTCTCTGCCATCTGGGATTTCAGCAAGGGTGTTTAACCAGTTCACTGACTCTGGTTGTACAGCTTTTCCTTTATTTCCTAGCTAAATCTTGACAGCCATATCACCTAAAGAGCTCAGGACTCAGCTAGCTGATGCTGGGCTTTTAGTGTATTTGTATGAGCTCAGTGATGTTGGTTCAAGTTGTTGTCTGAAGGTTCAGAAGTGGAATGCCATCTTGTTTGACACTTCATGCAGGTTTACAAAGCTTCTTGAGTTTGTTTCCTAAGCCATCATATTCTAAAATTTGTCTTCACTTTGAAGACTATAACTGGGATTTTCTGTGATTTGAATGTCTGTTTGGATCCCACGTACCGAGTCGAATGCTTCTAGACTGCAGGTCTTCTGATGGACATATCCTATTCATCTGAACAGAGTATTCTATTATATAAATTGTCCATGGCCTATTTTGTTCAAAATGAGCTATCATTCTGGCTTTAGATAAGCTGAAAAAAGTATCTTTTTACAAAGCAGACTGAAAGTCAGTAGACCAAATTGTGTAAAAAGAGTTTGGTATTTCAATTTAAAGTTATATTGAGGATGAAGGAGAAAAAGAGAGACCTTTTTTGTGCTGAAAGTTATGATTAGGACAAAAGTAATTCTAGCAGAATGGCATCACTTTGGAAAATGGGATTCCATTAAAAACAGCCTTCAGCTGAGTCTATCAGAACTGTCAGTCATAAGAAGAGGCCATTAGGCAGGAAGCTCTACAGAAAAACTGTAGGTGCACAGCTTGTTTGTTTATATCTTCCATGCAATAAATACCACTGCACTCTTTGATTTGAGAAATAGGAGAATAGTTTATTTAGTCAGAAAGACTGAAGCAATGAATTTTTGAGTTACGATTCTTCGGGGTGGGCCAGGGGGTGGTAAGCATGATATTTAGTTCTGAATTCTGTGAAGAACTTGGATGTTATGTTTTTTTCTGCCTTGTAAACTCATCAGTAGTATTGTTTAGTTTGGCTTTGAATGTTATGTATATGTGTGATGTTGGACATTGCATAATACTTCTGTGTTTTGGAGAATCTGTTAAAAGTAGTCTCAGTAGATACTAAGTGCAATGGAGACATTAGTGTTATGGCAGATAGATTTTCCTGAGCAATTCCTCCAAACTCCCAGCTCTTGTCTAGGTGCTAAGTATTTGTTCCTCATGCTTGATTATGAGTTATTGCTTCCTATGTTACCAAATGCTTTTTCTGCTCTATAGAAATGATGATCTATAGATGTCTGGCTCCCCTGTACTTAAAGTTGTCTAATTTTTCTGGAACCAAGTGTTTTCAAATTTTTACTTGGTGTTCTATTTTTTTCAAGTCTGATAAAGGCTTTGAGTGTCACAAAGCTTTTGTTTCCTTCAGTATGCCTTTATCTGCTGATGTAAGAAAAAAGATTCTATCTCTGCAAGTGCTACTTCAGCTGTTCCTGATACAGTCTTCTTGCTTGTCCTTGTCTCACCTGGTCAGTAGTTGGAGGCTGTAGAGGTTTTTGAAGGTTGTATCTACAGATAACTTAGGGAGAGATTAATTTCATCCAGCCTTGATGAAGTTGGAAATTCAGCATGTGGGTGAAAACTTGTTGGCTAAGATTTCTGGAGGGAAAAAAAAAAAAAAAAGTTATTAAGTTATTTTGTTACTTATTGTAGGAAAACAGGAACAAAATGGGGGAATCCACCTAGTTAGTTCCCATTCCTACTTTTTACTTAAAAATGACAGATTCTGGAGGAGCGTTCATGCCGGGATCTCCAGTATGGAGTCAGGACCTGATGGCTGTCCAAAATCAAAACGGGGGAAAGGCCTACTGATTTCTGTGATATTGCTCATGTGAGTTCATCTAAGTATAGCAGAGAGGTCACTACAGAACTAATTACCAGGGCTTTGGGATTAGAATGCTGGTATTTGATAATCTGTGTGCAGAATAAAATTCAGAATAGCAATTTAACCGTCAGAATTAGTTGCACTTTGTATCTAACTATTTAATAACCCTAGCAGAGTGGACTTCACATGGTAATATTTTTTGCTTTATATGGCTGACCTATAATTTTGAGTAAAACCTACCATACTTAACCTCTCATTATTAATAGTTTGAGACTTTTGAGTACTTTCCAAAACGGAATTACATTCAAATTTCTGTAGTTGAGTGTTTTAACTAGCCTCTTTTTGGTCTGAAGTTTAAATGTGGATGTTCTCTTTTTCTGTCTGTAAAAAACAAAAAAACCCGCCAACCCATACCTTCAATACTAATATGAAAATGAAGTTCAAAGAACTTTTACATAACTTGGAATATATTCTGTAATTGCTTGTAATTTTTTTCAAGTGCAATACTCCAGGGTATCTCCAGTTTCTAAACTCAACAGAACTAAAACTCTGTTTTAATAATTTTCAAAGAGCTGTGTTCACTCCATGCTACATATGATATTTTTACTTGGAGCTTTTGGAAAACACTTGTGGAAGTTAAAATTTGGTCAAATCAATTTTCAAAGGGAAAGAAAGAATATACCAAAATATATGTGTTAAGATTTACTAAAGCTGCTGAACAAATTTTCTTATATCCTTGGTAAGAGGTAGAATAGACTTAGTGGATAAATTGGTTAGGGTTAGGATTTAGTTTGTAAATTTTTAAAAATTTTAATCTGCCACTGCTATTGTATTTGGATATTGACTGAATGCAAGATCAAAACTTCTGTTTCCTGTGAGCCTGCAGTTTACTGTAGGGTTACTAATCCTGTCTATGTTCAGTGTTTTTTTTTCTGATTTGCAGTGATGTGTTGTTTTGTACTTGCATATTTGTCTTGGAAAACAATTGGGTTTGGTTTTATATCTGATTTGAAAGATATGAAAATCTTGTCAAAAACCTGCTTGTTTATCCACTTTTAAAAATGCCAGTGAAATAGGTGTTACGGTTTGAATTACTGTTATTTTATCAAAATGCTTGGGGGAGGGGATTTAAGTCTTAAGATCTCATATTCCCTCTTACATTGAATAAAAAGTAAATGGTTTGGAATCATCTATTACTAGTCATAATATTTAGATTAAAGGAACTGGAAAATAATCATGCTTGATACGCAGTGTCTATAGACAGAATAGCATGTGATTCTTTAAAACTGTCCTTTCATTTAAATTTGTTATTTATTCACCTCACCCAGGAAGGTCAAGAAAGATGAACCGTATTTGAGTTAGTAAATGCACTGGAAAGGGGCTTAGTTCAGAGACAGTGCCTCCCTCTTCAATATAGCTGGATTTAAATTTATTAAAATTCCACACCCTGCATAAAATCATTTCATGGTGGCTGGGCAGTTGGCCATGGATTTGTTTTGAAATTCAGTTAGTTCTTCAGTGACTAAGCATGCACTCAAAGGTCCACAGCTAGGAATTTACATGTGTATTCCTTGGCAATTGTGTAGCACAATGAAGATAGCCTAGTCCATTGAGACAACTTGTAGTTAAAGGTCAGGCCATTTTTTTTGGCTGCACAAGTTGTTGCTTCATTTACCTCCTTGTGAGCAAGGGTTTTGTTCACTACATTTGTGCACTGCTATTGTCTCCGTCCTGTAAAAATAATAATTGCAAACAGCTGTATAATGATAGGAAGTTAATAAATTATTAGAAAAAATATTTTCTGATTGATTGATCTCAGGAAATTAATCAAAGATGACTTGTTGACATGCCAGTCAAAATAGTAAATTATCTCTGTAGTCTTTTGACCGTGACCAAGCAGTGAAAAGTAACCATA
This sequence comes from Phaethornis superciliosus, assembly GCA_023637945.1. Classification (NCBI taxonomy): domain Eukaryota; kingdom Metazoa; phylum Chordata; class Aves; order Apodiformes; family Trochilidae; genus Phaethornis; species Phaethornis superciliosus. The sequence continues at coordinate 112,152,144 of JAJQWJ010000002.1, forward strand.
TCTAAAGCTCACTGAAGTAAAAATAAAAATTCCCTTTGTATAATGGGCTTTAGATGAGTGCTAAGGAGAGAAACCTGGAGGCAATAGAGTACTTGCTCACCTCTCTTGAAATGTTTTCCAAATCGATTAGTAGGGCAACTTGTGTTGCCCTCAATTCCAGTGTCATGTGATGTTCTGCTGTACTCTTGTTTTCTATTTGCGTTTTGTTAGCATTTGTGCGAAGAAGGAAAATGGAAACTTTTGGATAAGCACTGAAATCCACTGTAAAAGTTTAGATTAATTACACTCACTTATATAATGTGACCTTGAATTAATAGCCAGGCTTTATTTGGGTTGTTAAATCAGAGGCTTTCCTATAAAATGTTTGCAAGTTTTAAGTTTTTTTCATATGACATGAGAGCTGGATGACTAATTAAGGCTGCTCATGTCTCTGTGGCAATACTATCGACCAGAGGAGAGACATTTTCCTTTCATGTCAATCCAAAGAGATTGGATCCAAAGAGAATCCATGTGCACCAAATTTTTCCTGCAGATAATTGCATTTACATATGGGAAGGCTCACACACACACAGAGTGTTTTGTCTCTGTGGCACAAGGCCCACGGTGGGTGTGTGATGTGAACATCTCCCACCGCTTATTTTCTCTTGGCATAGCACTACTCTGATCTCACCACAGCCCATGATACTGCAAAGGGATGGAGAGGTTTTCCTGGTGCTGTTTCAGTTATCATAACTGATTATTTAATCCCTTCATTTTCTCTTGGAACATTTCCCCCAATTTTATTTTTATACTCAAAGAGGTCAGCGTGCACCCTCTGTTCTAATCTGTCTTTTGTCTTTTGTTCTGGCTTCTTCACCTCAGACTGGTTTTACTGGCAGCTCGTTCAGGATACTGATGCTGCAATGTGGATTTCCAGCTGATGCTCTCTGAAATCATTGTAAAGCTGCAGGTCTCCCAGGCCATCACATTGCTATTTGTGCTGCTGTGGCCTGCAGGCTTTTGCTTCTGGATGAGATCCCTGTGTGCTTTGCTGCCAGTGGGCACAGGGACATCCTCTGCTACTCAGTGTCAGTGTGGGAGAGCTTATTCTACCAGAAAATTTTGACAGTACTGTCACTCGTCAGATTGCATGAAGGTATTGATGCCATTTGGGTATGACATTTACTTGAGAAAGCAGAAAACAATAATATATTTCTTCTAAAATGCTTTTAAAATTAATAACTTTTAGATAAACTTAATTTTATGAATTAACATGAAAACAACTAATCAAAATTTAGTAATGCGTAGTGAAGCAGATAATGAAGCATTTTTTGGGGTAATACAAGGCAAGATCTTCACTCTTCAAATCAAACTTCAAGCTCTGTGAATAAGGCTACACTTGAAATTATGTCCAGGTCTCCTGGGAGTCTCTTATTTACCCAAGAGCTGCAGATTTCAGTGGTCTTAAAATAATGATGAAAAATAGATTTAAATTAAATATTGCAGAACTTGTGATGGAGTTGGAATTTCTAAAACTCACAGCCTTTCCATTTCCCTAAAATGGACAGGCTGATGTATAATGTATATTGTAGAGTGTGGGATTTTGTTAGGTTATTTTCTTTGGTTCTTTGGTGGGGTTTTTTTTTGGTTCTTTGTTTTTTTTTTGTTTCAGTTAGTTGAACACAATAAAAAGGACTAGGGATTCCTTATGATTTAGTTCTGCACATACATTTGATGTTGTTTTGTGCCCAATTTGATGTCTTCCTTTTCCCTTAGCATAGCTGAGGCATACTGATGAACAGTGAGCTTCAAACCTGAAATAAAACTTGCTGAAGAGGGGATAGCCACAGTTTATTCTCCCACTGAAGACACTTGAGCCTTTCCTCTTGCTTATTACCTTTTCCTTCAAGCCACTGGGCTCTGTGATGAATTATAACTTCATTGGGTGACAGTCAGAGGGCAATTGCATGAAGAGACTGCTTGAGCTTTCTGGGTCATGAACATTGTTGTTTCAAGCTGAGTGACACTTAAGACACAATTTGAAATTCTTTCAGTGATAGAAAATGGTAGGTACATATATTTATAATTATGTTGGTGATAAACAGGGATATACAGACATAGAGAAGTAGTACTAAAACTTCTATTTGGGAGGCTTAGGAAATACATCCATAGACAGATTTTATATTATGAGGAAATGCTAATAAAACCTTAATTAGGTGTGGAGTCTGCTGTTACTCCTGTAAACACACAAATAAAGCTGCATTTCTGTTCTGTAGTGTAGCTGTGCTGATAACATATGGCCTCCAAGCTTTTAAGGTTTTATGACGGAAATATTTATGCATCATTAATACCTAGTCCTTCTGGTAGGGAATAAAGAAGCATTTAGGAGCATTGCTTTGCCATTGCCTTTACTCTCTGTCTCAGCATGTGGGCATGTTGTTGGTTGAGGTGGGATGAAAATCCAGCCAGAGCTATTTAGAACACCTGTTTCAAGTACTGGGCATCTACCCTGTTATGCATTTTTCCTAATATAAAATGTCACTTGTAATCAAAAGATTTTATGGTATGCCAGTATGCAGTTAAATGTGTATGAGTTCACAAATTACCTAGACTTTTCCCAACGTAGTGATCTTGATATATCAGTATGATCCTTTAATCTAAAAAAGGGTCTGCTTTTTGGAATCCTGATGCATCTGAACACGTTGATCTATACCTAGAGGAAAAGATACACTGTAGGTGCAAATAAGCCAAGTGCAAGTATTTGAGTATTTGTAATCTTACAGCTTGCATTCAGAAGTAGTATGCCTTAGAAGAAATATTTTTCCTTGGAAATTCTTTGCTTGCACAGATAATTAAGAGGGGGGAAAAAAAGCAGTGCTGTTTTATATAACTCACTTTTTGTGTCCTAGCAAGGGCTTTTTTACTCTTTGATTTCAAAAGTATGGATACCCCTTAAGAATTTAAATTTGTTCTTAGACATTTTTGGGGGCTCAGTTGCTGGGCTTATCTTCATCCTGGCAAAGGAGGGTGTGTGGGGGTGGGTGGTGATCCCAGGTGAGGCTGTTCAAGGCAATTGCTGCCTATGTAGGTGCACTTGGGGTCCCGGCAGTCATACCAATAGAACAGACAACAGCTGAGATCAGTTCACTACTTTTCACTCATTGGGGACTCCAGTTAAGTCCTTCTCTTCCATTCAGGTATTAATTTTCTTGTTAAATTATATTAAAAATAACCATTTGTTCTAGTAACTTGGTACTTCAGTTCTCTTGATGTAGCTGAAATTTTTTGAAGGTGAGCAATCTGGATTTAAGGTAAGTGGTGAAATTTAGTAGTGCAGCAAATTGTTTGACAGAAGAGAAATTCTCTTGCAGCAGCTTGTTTGTTTGGTTTTAAGTTGTAGGCTTTTAATTAAATGAGCAAAGTGAGGTATACCAGCATTATATCATAGCTTTATTCTATTTTGATGTTGAATCCTATTTCACATTCCCCATTAATATTCAGGTTTGAGTTGAAGGTTTTTCTGTATCCTAGATGCTGACAAGAGGAAACCTGGAACTTATGGAAGAGAACAGTTGGAGTTTCTGGCATTAGGAAGTTTTGGAAAGAGTTTGGGAGTGTTAGAATAAACCTATCAGCTGGGTGATTCTGCAGAAGCAATCACAAGATAGTTAAAGCTAACAGTGCGGACATTTACATTTTTTATCTTTAGGTGCTAGACTTTACAAGGTACTGGAAAAACGGTAGCAGTTTATCGTTTGTTGCAGGTTGTGCTAGTGCTCTGAAGACTGCGTTGCCCTGTGTTCCACTGGTTTTATTTCTGACAGTGAGAGGCAGGAAACTAGTTCAATTTTTCTAGGAAATACATAAATGACTAAAAAGGCAGTTGGACAGTGAGGACTGAGTAGCAAAGAAAAATCCATGTCTCAAGGAGTTACAGGAGAAAGATTATAGGAATATCTGCTTGTGTTTCTCTGAAGTGAATTTAAGAGTACAGGTTGTGAAAGGAGCTGATATTTTAATCAACCTCATGTTTTTTGTTTTTTTTTTTTTTTTTACCTTTGTGTTACCAACATTTCCTCACCAAATAGTGTGGGAGATGATTTGAAGTTCTGTGGCCCATCAGAAATGTACCTTGGTACTTGTAGGGATGTATCCCTTAAGCCTCCAGCATGTCTGAACTGGCTGTTTGTATTGCTGTAAATTTAACAGCTTTTGTTTATTAGTGGAGAAAAATGAGGTAGTAGAAAGCTCTAGCTCTTTCTCACAGGTGTGTTGCTGTGTCCACAGACAAGGAGAGAGTGGGAACAAAAATTGCATCTTACATAAAAGTTTTAGTCAAGATTATGTGGCTGAAGCTCTGCAAAGTTCAGCTTGCTATCAGGAGGCATGCTAATTCTATTCTCATACGGAAGTGTTTTTACAGTAGCTTAAAATAACAGAAACCAGAGCACCTGAAAGACTTTTGAATTTGTAACAGTAATTGTTTGAAATCCCCAAAAATAAGAGGAGAGTACAGCAAAATCTTGCTCCTTATAGCACAGCTGTATATCAGAGCTTTACTACCTGCTTCGGTCTTTCAGTTTGTTCACAGAGTTAAGATACTTGCATAGCTGTGAAATAATTTTGGGTTGTATTGATTTAAAATCTTCTCAAAGGAGTAGCCTCCTGAGGGGGGAAACTTGTTTTCTTGAGATCCCCAATGGGATACCAGTCACCGAGCATTTCTTTAGCATCGTTCATTTCAAGACAGTGCAGGCTATAATAACATAATAAAAAAAAAAAAACAAACACAAAAAACCCCCCAAAACCAACAAAAACCAAGACCCCAAAACAAAACCAACACAGTTTTGAATGGGAACCACATTTGGGCTACTTCATGCAGCAAGGGCAGCTGATTTAAGGATGCTGAAGTTCACAGTTTTTAGCAGGACTGCATCAAAACCAGGCCAAGTGCATTAAGTGTTTGGGGAAGTATCAGTAAGTGTGTAACCTGCTGTGGACCCTCTTAGAGAGTGCAATGTATTTTCTGCTCTGCAGCACTAAGTGGAGATGTCCTTGTGTTTTATGAGTGCAGATACTGAAATTCTATTTGACTGTTGTGTGATAGCACAAGGTAGTGGAAAAATCTTACCATGAACTTTTTTAATGCCTCCAGTCAATTTGAGTTGTACTCTCTCACCAACTGTTTCAGTTCCCTTCAGAACTGTTACTTGCAGCACTGTCTCAGCATTTTTTTAGTAATGAAACTATGCCTGGCAGATTTTGGAAGATTTTTTTTTTTTTTTTTTTTTTTTTAAATACCAATGCTCCAAACCTCTGTTATTCTTTTTCTCTCTCAAAAGGAAAATGTAATAATTCAGTGCCTAGTAAAACACCCAAAACTTTCTAGAAGTTTACTGTTCTGATAATTACAGTGATCCTGACTGAATCTTTTCATCTTCCTCATATATAAAATTATGTATGAAATGTAATTCCCAATCCTGCATACTGTATAATTTGCAAGTCAATAGAATTATGTTCAATCATTGATGTTATTGTCAGGGTTGAATACAAGTAATGGTAATTTCTGTTATGGTATCAGGTGAACACTCTTAGTGAATCTGCCTTTGGGTTTTTTTGGTGTGGTGTTTTTTTTTTTTTTTTTTTTTTTCCCTTGTTATTCAAAAGATTTTCATGCTAATGCTTTGAGCCATTCAGAAACAAATGGATTTATGACCATGTGGAAAAACTGATGAGTGACTGTGTTATAGTGGGTGTGGGTTTTCCTAGCATAAAGAAGAAAGAAAACTGGTGTAATGGCACAGGCTTTAATGTTGATGGTAAGTGAAGAGCAAGTCTGAGCACTAACATTTGTTTTCTTGAGTAGCTCAGCTCATTAAATGGGACCTAAATGGATACCTTTAGATCTATTTGGCAGGAGAGATGCAGCAGCTGGGCAATGGCTAATGTGTTTTATTCAGTAGCTGAAGCAGAGGATAATAAAGCTGTTTCAAATATATTTGCTGGCTGTAGGCGGAGAAGAGTTAAGATTTTCAATTCTCATATGAGAGAGAATTTATACCTTGAAATTGACAGCATGATTAAAGTTAACTGTAATTTTCTTTGAAAAAAATCATATGGCAAGCAGGGAAACTATAGAGCATGCTTACTTAGAAGTACTTAAACAAAAAATCAAATTCCTTGTTTATAGTTGTCAGGTCATTGGCAGAATAAAAATACTGCAGAAAGACAAAGTTTTAAGGTAGACAGATACTGGCTTCTCACATTTAAATTAAAATAAAAAATCAAATCCCAACAACAACAACTAAAACCAATTAGGCATACCCAGTCCAGTCCTGCTTTGGGAATACCCTGTGTACAATGTATTTTAAGTTTGTTATTGAGGAATCTAATTTGTAAACCAGCTTGAAGTAATTCCCAGTGACTGATGATTTTTTAATTATGAGGGCACAGCTAATCAGCTCAGATTTGTCTGAGTTCCTTTTGCTGAGTTCTACAAATAAATTGTTTTGACACCAACAGATCCTTTTTTTAATTCCTTTTTATTTTTCTTTATATATGTTCTAAGCCACTGAAAACCTTATGAACTGTCTTCTGACATTTGTCTTATAAACTCAGTGTGTGACAGTGCAGGTAACTTGGTTTTGTCAATACAAGTAAAGCATTCAGCAGCTGTTGGGATTGAATTTTGTAGTAGTAGGTTGTCTTACAGAAGAGGATTTTAAGTAGCTGTAGGAGCAGTGAGGGAGCAGTTTTCATGGAGCACAAATGTATCGGGCTTGCTTTGTTAAATACAGTATATCTTTTCAAAGATGTATTGTATAATTACTTTGATTAGATGAGGGAAAAAAGTGCCTGAAACTAATCAAAGAGCTAGAATTTATTGGTTTTAATAATCATTATTTTTCCCCTTGTGAAATGCAGGTGCTTCTTTCGAGTGTGAGATGGTGGTGCTTGTCTTCTACAAGCTTTGATTAATATCTAATTCTTTGCATTATGGAAGGAGCTAATCAGATATTCAATTTGCTAATCAGCTTCTCAATTTGATTAGTAATATACTAATCACTGAAGAAAATCAAATGTGACGTACGTTTAATGTTTTTGACTTGAACTTACAAACATCTTTGAGGGTAGGGAGATAGGAGGATCTGCTTACTACTACCAGTTTGATGCAATGTGTTAAGTCTGTGGCAGCTGCAGCCTCTCCAAGACTACCAGAGAGGAGGGAAAGCTCAGAAGCAGATGCTGCAGGACTTGCTGTTACAGTCTGCTCTTGAACTTAATGTCCTTGGTGCCTGCTGCTTTTCCTAGTCAAGATCTCCTTTACCTAGTCAAGAGTGAAAGTGAGAAAGCAATGTCAACACTGCTCAACTTCTGTTCTCACTCAGGATTTCAGTGGGATTTCCCTTTTGTACTTTTGTGATGTGTGTGTTTTTTGGTTTTTTTTTTAATGTACTCTGACTGTGGAAAAATCTTATTTTTAGTTTAGAATCAAAAAAGATGTCACTGAGAAGGTGGTAATAAGTGAAATATTGTCACCAGTGGTGTAGGACTTTTGCTTTGCACCATCTCCAGGCACCACTACATGGAGCAGTGGGATTGTTCCTCTTTTTTTCACAGAACCCCTCTTATTTCTCCTTTTTCTGTTGGTTGTAATAAACTATTCCTTAATTCAGGCATCCAGACTTTCTTTATTTGTTTCTCTTCATGTTTTTCTTCTTCCTAACAGTAAGTGGATAGTGATTTGCTGCAGCTTTCATTGTTCATAAGTAGTTTCATATGTGTTTGCTCACTTGCTATTGCTCAAGGTACATTACTGAGCTCGGTCTCCATAAAAATGGATGGCAAGAGGAGATGTACTTGAGCCCTTGTAGACATATTAAGAGTTAGTTATAAGAGTTAGCAGTTAGTAAACTGCTTATTTGCAGCTTTGTTCATTAGTAATGCTTTCTCTGTTTTGCAAATCTGTAGGGATATCTCTGCTAAGCCGCAATGGCTGTGTTTAAGTACAGGGAAATAAGCTAGGGAGTAAGCTGGGCTTTGTATATGTGTCTCACTTGTAACATGTACTCAGTAATGAAACCAAAGTTGGAAGAGGCATCTGCTGAGGACATAGGAGACAAGACTGCCTGATTTGTCAGAGAACTTATTAAAATAAAGAATTTAATGGACTTTATTACAGTAATTGCTTTGTTGGGTGAACTTTTAAAAAACATGTATTTTTTATTATTATTTAATCAATATTTAATTTCCACTTAAAAAATGTACCTTCATCTCTTAGATGGCTCCATCTCTTCATTTCTCCATTGCCTAGCAGACTTTGCACTGGTCACTGGCTGAATGTTGGTCTAAATAAGAACAGAGTGATTTTGGAGGCTGAAGGCATAATTGGAATGGCAACAATATCTAGCATTGTGTATGTGTTTCCTTTTCTTATCTTTCATATAATGAGTAGGGGAATGAATGCATCTCCATCTGCTTCAAGTAGTTTTACTACCAGCAGTAGCAAAAACTGTGATTTTAATCTGTATTCACTAAAAATCAACATATGCTGACCATGTATTTAAAAAAATAAAAAGCCTGGGAGCTGAATGGTAAATATTGTGATTATTGTTCTTTGTATGCTGCCTTCTAAAAGTGTAAATTCTGCCTCTGTGTGGTGGAAAAACATCATTTTAAAATGTAGGAACACTAGTTCTGAAGTAGAAGTAGTCTTTAGCTGCCTCTGTCTGAAGTAGATGAAGTTTGATACTGTTTGCAGGTCCTCTCTAAGAAATGGAGATGTACAATGCAAAGATAGATTTCAATTTTGATGATCGTTGAGCAGCCCTCAGTTTTTTCCTACGTTTGGATATGACATGTTTAGATAGAAGAGCAAGTCTAAATTTTACCTTGAACTGAGATTCAAGAAGTCCAAGTATTTGTATTTCATGGTCTGTTTTGGTTGGATGACCCTCTTAAGCTGAATAATATGGGCCCCTCAGTTCAGGAAGGAGATTGAGGTCCTGGAGCAGGTCCAAAGGAGGGCAACCAGGCTGGTGAAGGGACTCCAGCACAAGTCCTGTGAGGAGAGGCTGAGGGAGCTGGGGGTGTTCAGCCTGGAGAAGAGGAGGCTCAGGGGAGACCTCATCGCTCTCTACAACTCCCTGAAAGGAGGCTGGAGCCAGGGGGGGGTTGGGCTCTTTTCCCAGGCAACTTTCAACAAGACAAGAGGGCATGGACTTAAGTTGTGCCAGGGGAAGTTTAGGTTGGATATTAGAAAGAATTTCTTTACGGAGAGGGTGATCAGACATTGGAATGGGCTGCCCAGGGAAGCAGTGGATTCTCCGTCCCTGGAGATATTTAAAAAGAGACTGGATGTGGCACTCAGTACCATGGGCTGGTAACCACAGCAGTAGTGGATCAAGGGTTGGACTTGATGATCTCTGAGGTCCCTTCCAATCCTGCCAATTCTATGATTCTAAGTAGAAAGGCATGACAAAGCTGTCAATGAAATTTCTGTAAGGAATCTGTAAGATCTTTTTCTGCCTTGTAACTGTGGAAGATTTTGCTAAGAAGGTCTTCAGATTCATGAACTTTGATTACTTATTACCAGTGTCCATAAAAGATTACATACTTGCATTAGAGCAAAGCTTGACTGCTTTGGTTTTGCCACAGAGCCAGGTCAAGGGACTTGCTTTTTTTTTTTTTTTTTTTTTTTTTTTTTTTGAGTAATTTTGTGTCAAGACAAACCTAGGGCGAGAGACTGTGACTAAGCCAAGGCTGCATCAAAGACTGGCTGAGAAGTGTTTTGCTTGTGGGAGTATTACTCCTCTGGGAGTATTTGTTTGTTTTCATGAATATCAAGTTTGCAGTATGTTTTGAATACATTGTTACAATTTTTTATCTTGAATACTGCCATGAATAAAAACTGAAAAAAGAGGATGGCATCAGTTAAAATAGAGACAGGGGACTGTGTGTCATCATGTTTTCTCAATTAGGCTAAGAAACTATCAATTTTGTGTCCAGATTGTGGCATTAATACTCACAGATGGAGCAGGATTTTGTGAAAAGATTCTGCCCAAATGGTTGAGGCTGCAGGCACTTTCTCCTTGGAAGGGAAGATGGGCAGAGGGTATTCCCAGTGTGATTCAGTAGTGCCTGCAATGTGACTTGTCCTGTACCTTTTAACTGTAGTGTCTCTAACCATGAAAAATAAACAGTACTGTGGTTCAGTCCTCATATTTCTTCAGCCTGTTTTGCTTGGCAGGAGGGGTGTAGGGTGCTGACGCTTCTGGTATCTTTCCAAAAAGCATAACAGCTGGGGTTCAGGCTGGTGCAGTCTCTGGTTACTCTTTCATTGGTATTTAAAAAAAAAAAAAAAAAAAAAAAAGAAAAAACCCCAAAACAAACAACCCACAACTGAATTCAAAACCCCACAACCCAGAACACCATGCATCATATGGCTCTTTGGCAAGTACTCAAAAGAGTATTCTGCTTTCTGGAATTTCCCACACAATAAATATGCACAGGTGTCTACTGGTGCTCAAATGGTATGTGATAATGATTTTTCTCATAGAAATGGGAGTGTTATACCAACCTTCTTAGTAAGGGCAAAGCTTTTAATAATTCTAATATGCTCCTGGTTCTCTAGAATAAGAAAGATATGTCCTATGGTGTCATGCTCAAAGAAATATGAAACTGTCGTTAGATTGTAAATAAATCTGCCTGCTCCTTCTAAAGAACCAAAAACTGTGATAATGGCATTCAAAATGATGCTGACAGCAGCCCAGTGGTTCTTGCTACCACTGGAAGAGCAAATAATTGCTATTTAATACTAATGCAGAGAGATAGCCTGGAGCTAAATAATACATTTTTGTGAGTAATTATTTAGCACAATCCCAAACTACAAAATAAATTTGCATAAGAGTTGTCCCTTGTTGAGTATCTTAGAGGGTATTTGGGAACACAGTAAAGAAAATTACTCCAAGAGGACAGTATGTTTGCATTATTTCAACCTTTAATAATATTAGAAGCCTTTCAATAAAAATGAAATATAAATAAGGTACTAGTTGTAAACATTAAGGACTCCTGCATGTACTATTTAACAAAATTCCATCAAGTATATTACCTTTCTATGTGAAAAGGAATATATGAATACAAAACCACTTTCTTTTATCCTGAGGTACAGAACCCTTGTTTGTGGTTGTTTTTATTAATGTTCAAATAACAGAACATAGTAAAAGCTGTGCGGAATTCCTCCACTTCTCATTTAGTACATTGAAAAGAAGCCAATTAATTACTTACAAATCTTTGTGCATTGATTTTTACATAGCTTTAAAAATGCAGTTGTGTTGCTCTGGTTGTGTTGAACTGAAGGTAAAATGCAGACAAGGTTCAATTGTCCATGGTGATGTGAACCCTTCTCTTTGTGCTAAGATGTGATCTTTGAACATGCATGCTTCTGTATGAGCTGCTCCCAACCTGGAGGGCTCCAAAGGGCTGTCAGAAACCTGGGCCTATTGGGACATCACCCCTTCTTACCTGGGTCTTTGCTGGGCTACTGAGAGAGCTCCAGCTGCCTCATTTTTCAGTGGAAGGATGCTGGAGAGCTGGATGCAGAGAGGCTCTGGCAAATCCTGACATGACTGTATCGATGAACAAAGAGTAATGCTTATCGTTAACAAACTCCCACAGTGGAAAATGTGGTTCCTTATTTACACTGAATTGTGAGGTTTTTGTTTTTTTTTTTTTTAAATTTATTTTTGTATCTCTGTGGCTTGGTTTCTCTACAATGACACTTGGCCCAGTATCATAGTCCTGCACTGTCAAACATCGATGCCACAGTATGTATTAATCAGGGTAGAACAAGGTCACTTTTAATGGCACCCTTCTCAGAGATAGGGCATTTTACTAGCTGATAAGCATCTCTCCTATGAGGGAATGCTGGGGAAGCTGGCATTGTTCAGCCTGTAGAAGGCTCAAGGGGCATCTTATCAAAGTGTATAAATCCCTACATGATGTAAAGAAAGTAGAGCCAGGCTTTTTTTTCAGGGATGTCCAGTGACAGGAGAAGAGGCAGTGGGTACAAACTGAAACACAGGAGGTTCCCTCTGGACATAAGGAAGCACTTTTTTTTTGCTGTGGGGGTGACCAAGCACTGACACAGGTTTCTCAGAAAGGTTGTGAAGTCTCTATACTTGGAGGCACACAGAAGCAGTCTGGACATGGACCTGGGCAACTGGCTGTAGGTGATCTGCTTGAGCATGGGGGTTGTGCAGATGAGCTGCAGAGGTGCCTTCCAGCCTCAGTTGTTCTGTGATTCTGCGAAATCCTTGATCTGGTGTATTACGGATTTTGCTCTATAGTAATTTTTCATTTGTATTAAACTTTTTAATAAAAAAGAGGAGAGAAAAAAAAGCAGCATTAAAACAAACCTAGCAGGCCTATTTTAAACAGACTGGAAAAGAAGTGAAACACAGACCTTAGGATTGGCTAGAGCTGCAGATCTTTTCTCAGGGTGGGAAAAATTAAATCGAAAGTTCTCAAATCAGCTCATGGCCTGGTTTGTCTGATCTAGGCATATCAAGCAGTCACTGGGTGGTACTGGAGAGGTTGCACAGGGACTGCAGGGTGGGAATACACACTGCCTGATCGGGGCTGAGAGATGCTGACGGTGCTGCTGTTGCCTGCAGCCATTCCTTGGCAAGTAGACTGACTGTAGATAAACAGGGGGGCTAATTACGTTTTTATAGAGAGAAGGAACAGAACAAAGAAAACGCTGAGATTGTTCATCAGTGAAGAAAGATACATGTGGAAAAATCTGCTGGAATTGCCTTTTTCTGCTGCTTTTCAGTGATTACTGGTCTTCACAGGCTGGGATAAAAGACTCGGGATGCTGCAAGCTCAGATAGGTCCTTTCAGACTAATAGATAGGTAGTGGAGGCTCTTATTGATTTGTAAAGTGCATCTTGACAGAGCTGCTTGAAAATCTGGAGTTTATTACCCAGCCCAGTCTAAAGCTGCAGAACTTTGTGCCTGAAGCAGGTGTCAGAGGTAATTTCTCTCCAAATCAAGACCCTTTTGTTTAAACAGGAATCAAACTTAAAAGTGATTTTTCTGAGACGAATTAACACGATGGTCATGGTAGAGCTATGTGGGCTATGTTGTGTCCACTCAGGATGTAGGCTGTAGGTCCCATCACCTCCTTCCTTTCCTGCAGCTTAGCTGTCTGTTGTGGCTGAGTGGATATCTCTTGAATTTGAAGCAATTTTGTGAATGTTTTGTATTGTGTGCTTTTTTTTTTTTTTTTTTTAAACATAACTTTTTGTTCTCAGGTACCTTAATATGCAGCATTGCCTCCTCTGTTTTTCCTTTGGGAGAGGTGATGAGGATACTTTCATCTTTCTCAGGCAATCTAATGTAAAACAGATGAGAAGAATGACATTATTGGTGATACTTAAAATTTATATGCTGAATGCTTCTGTGATTTTATGTTAAGACTTTTAAGGTTGAGTTTAAAGGAAGTTTTATATTGGGGAGAAGAGCTTTCAATGTGCTTTTGCTGATTTTTAACAAAGTGAACTGCAACATTAAAATATTCTGCTTACAATGACAAGTGAGAGCAAATCAGGTTGTAAAGGTTGTCAAGCTGAGTGTTCAGTGTTTAAATATTAATTTGGAGTGGCTCATTCTGAGGTAAGTGCATGTGAGGGAGATGGTAGACTTGACCACAATTTGAGTGTAACCCTGTAATTCACATTAATTAGGTTATTAACATTTGCTGTAAAAATATGTACAACTAAATTAAGCTCAATTCATCCCTCAGATTGTCCATTAGCAAGCAGGCAGAGTTTATAAAGCTCCTGTTTGTTTTTTTTTTAAGAGATGTCATTTTATTGTAATGCAGAGGAAAGGGGGAAGCACAGCATAGTTCAGGCACCTGTATGATTGTGGCAACTGAAGATTTCTTCTAATTGGTTACCCTGAGATTTACTTACTTTTCAGGAGGGTCACATCTGGGGAATAAGGGAACTTGAGCATCCTCAGATTGTGATCCACAGGTTAGACCTGGAACTTTTCACCACTTTTTGCGGACAAGGCAGCTCTGTAGGGAAAAAATATGAGAACCTGAAGTCTGTCTCAACATTGCTTCACAGTATTTGCTAAGTGTGGGGCAAGGGGATTATTATTACCTTTTTTTCTTCCCCCACTGTAAACCCTACACACTGTAATCTCCCCACAGAATAAAGATGAGAAACAATTCACCCTGGTTTGGTCCTGTGTAGTGACACTGCATGCTATTGCTGACTTGGGAGTGTGGACGTGCTGATCACTGTGCAGTCACAGGACTGAAATATTTTGGCTTTGTCAGTCCTTACTTTAGCAATAGCCAGAAAGATCTGAAAGTGGTTACTCTTTATCATGGCTTAATTATACATTGATAAATGCTTCCTTGTGCAGAATGCCTGGAATTTAGTGCCTTAGATATTTTGACTTCTTGAGCTGTAACCATTTAGCACCTTGAATTTATGCTTTTCTGACTTTTAATTAATGGACTAATAAACATTCAGTTTTTAAATGGCGTGTTACTGGGTTATCAACTAAGACATACATCTAAATTACATTATTTAGGGAGGAGCATGCTATTTCTAATTGATGACATGCCTTTCTGATGATTTAATAATTAGAGCAAATAAAGTGCATTGGATTTCAACATGTAGAGAACAGTGCTGTAGTGTTAATGCTGACCTACACCAAAGGTGTTAAACCCCTTTTAAAAAAGTGGAATGAAGAGCTATATTACTGAGATCATGAGTAACCTGAGCAACCAAATTCTGAAAATAAACCTAAGTGACAAATATAATAATGAATTTTATCCATGATACTCCGCTAAAAGCCAAGGAGCTGTCAAATAAAAAAAAAAAAAAAAAAGAAAAAGAAAAAAGAAAAAAGACTTCTCTACAGTGGCATTTTTTCCAAGCTTTTCCTTTGAGTAATTTTGTTGAGCTCTCTGCTTCTAGACTGGAGTGGAGACAGACTGTATGGAAGCCCTCAGCAGCCAACAGCTGCCTCTAGAGATTCAGAAAAATGGCATCATTTATCACAGGCTCTACTATGAGTAATGGCTATGTTATATGAAATGGTAACCAGTTGCCTTCTCTGGCTGGAGAGCATAATCTCTTAAATGTCTCTGCATGATGTACCCCATGGAGCTAGGATCATCAAACTGTGTGCCGGTGGATTGATTTTTCAGTTGCTTGTCTACTAGGGAAAAAAAAAATCAAGCACTGGAACTGAGCTAAGTGGCAAAAAGGAGATGTTATTAGAAATATTATAAATAACCTTGGGGTTTTTTGCAGATGCTGCTAAACAGTAGAAAGGATGTAGAAATAGAAACATGAGTGTTTAATACCTCTTGTAAGCTTCTGCTGTTTTGCATTTCTGTGCTGTTATCATTTGAAGGCTGGTACTAGAAGATGAGGGGAACAAAATTATTTTTAAGGCTTAAAAAAATTATTTTTCTTGAAAATTTTTTGCCCTTCCAATTCTACATAAAGTTTTAGCTACTGGTGTATTTAGATAGTGCAACTGGAACCAACTAATCGGCATTTTTGATGTGCATGGCAAGTGCTCTCAGCATACCACAAGGAGCTGAATCCTTTTAACTTTTAGGTCCAGAGTTTGGTTTCAGGTGATGCTGGAGTAATTAAGGATATCTGGATGCATGTGTCACTGATAAATGCAGTGAGTGTATTTGCAACATATTTCCAAATAATTGCATTTGAAAATTCTGACACTTGGAGATTGTTTGTCTGTTCTCTTTACTTTCCTCTATGTGAAAATATGATCATGGCTGTTGTTTGTTCATTTCCATCTGGAAAAAACCAAACCAAAACGATGGGTAGGCCTGCTTACTGGGCTTTCTCCCTGTGAAATGGTGTTTTCTGGCCTTATAGCTTGCTTGTGCCAAAGATTTGTGTTCCCTCTGGAGACCCATATTGACCTGAAGGTGCTGGATGTTGCTGGAGGTTTGCTTTGAGCTGCCATCCACCTCCATGGGCATTCAACTGGTATGTGCCCTCTCATGTCTGCCTTCAGCTTGTTGCTCTGCTGTGGTACCTTGTTTCAGGAGGTAAATCTAAGAAGTCTGATGGAAACTGGAGACTGAAGATGACATGTTACACATGGCATCTTCCAGAATACCCTCTATAGTTGTTGCTTGGGAATGGGAGAATGTTGCTCAAATAATGCTTCCTCTTGTCTATTCAAAACCACTCTAGAAAGGGAAGGTTGTGAGTATTCTTGCACTTTGGCCTGAAGTAGGACTATTGCATTAAAGGTTTACTCTCTTTCAATATTTTATCTGTTTTCTGCTCCAACACCATCTCTGGGCAGCTGAGATTTCAGTCATTTTTAAATATGTTTCATCAAGATGCCCTTTGGGATGCTTTCTGAGACTTCCTGGAAATTTCATTAAGTAACTCTGCCGTTAGTTATGCCCAAATTTAATTTTTATTAACTTTATTAAATGGGCTGTGACTTTGTTGATATTTGAGCAGAAAAAGCTTTTCCTGATGTTGGTGTATGTTCAGGTTTGTTTTTTTAAAAATTTCCAACTAAGCTTTATGACAAGACTTGAGGTTGTTTCTCTGCTATGTGCTCCTGTCAGTGCTTTGATTTTAGCTCCTTTATATGTGTTTCTGTACTTAGAGAAAGCCTCCTCAGACATGAGATCTTAGACAAGATTCACTTGAATCTATGTGTTTTAAGACATACTTTGGTTCATTTGGTAAAACTGAATTATTTTTAATGTGCATATATATGGATCTGTATAAATCTCAATGGTGTCTGATCTTTGGTGTAACAGCACCTTGTACAATTTTGGCTTCAATTCTGATCTGAGGTTTTTAGACAAATAACTTAAATGTCAGATTTACAATTAGTGAATGTAAAAGTTAAGAAAGTGTAAATTTTACTTGCCTGACAACAAACCTGAAATTTTTGAACACCCTTCTTCTCAGTAAATGCCAAATTTAGTGAGCAGCCATGGTGAAATTGACAAGCTATTACTAATTAAAATAAGACAAAGTTAGTGTGCTTTAGGCAAGCTTAATATGTGGGCTACCTTAATGGCCTTTGGATGGTAGGTGTGTATGTTAGTTACCTTGTAAAATGTTGCATGTAAATAATGGAGGTTGAAATGCCTTTGAGTTTTAGCCCTCAAAAATTAACTTACACAGGAAAATTAAATGAAGGTATGTAAATATAAATTAAAAAAAAAATCTAAAAAGAAAAAGAGACAAAGATAAGGTTATAATAAAAATATTTTAAATAGTGGCAGACTCTATTGTAGAAGGAACCTGGAAAAAGGTAGATAAGAGAGAAAAACCCTGACTTCTTTTTTGCCCCACTGCTAGATGGAATATACTTAAGCATAACAGGATGGGAAATGCATATGGGGGAAAGACAGGTACTGGCTACAAGTAAGATCTCATTCTGGGAAAATTAATAGAAACTGAAGGAGCACATCGTAGCTGGAGTCAGTGTGCAGGAAAGAATTGGCTACATCTATTTTAATAAAATGAAGGAAAACAACTTTTGTTCCTTTTATAATCTGTTTGATGAAATAGACATTAATTCATGTTGGATGTTACAAAACAGACCTGAGGGGAAAATAATTGCAAGTTTGATGAAACTTCTGTTTGTAGTGAGAAAAGCAACTAATAAGCATTTATGTAAGGCCATAAGTATGCCTTTCTTTTATTTTTTAAAATAAGTACTATTTGAGAAAAAATACATGGCATACTACCATGTTGGAGTCCCTCGGTTGTTTATTCCTTGTTTTGAAGTTCTGCTGTGTTGAAACCTTGCTCTTCTCTCATCCTTGTAACAATTTTATGTTCTTCAACCTTCTGCTGAAAACATCCCTCTGTATAGCACTGATTTAACTGTTGAGATACCTAAATACTTAACAGCTGTTAAGATGTCTACATACAGTAGTCTACAGTGCAATATTTTTTGTTTTTCAATGATATATTATTTATATATCACTGATACAAGTAGTGCATGGCGCTCCTTTACTGACAGCTGCACAAGCAGCATCTCCTCAGTCTTTCTGCATATGGGGATGTGAATTGGAGAAGTTTTATGTTAAAATGCATTGTCCCCAGGCATTTAAACTGGGGGTATTTTATGCATCTCTGCATGCTTATGCCTCTTCTCCTTAATTCTTACAGAAAAATGTCTTCATTATCTGTCAAATCATTAACCATAATACTTCTCAACCAAGCATTTTTGGGATATTCCTGTATAATCTTTGTATAAAGCACCTCGTATAACCTTTTCATTAGTGGTATTACTGCATTATTCAGTGAAATTCTGCGTGTCTTGATTGTGAATATCATCACAAAATTAATCAGGATTATTCACATGAATGAGAAAAGGGAATATTTGACCAACATTACTCCTTAAGAAAGTGACAATCAGCTGTCAAAATTTGGTGTCTTCTTCCCTAATCAAGAAGGGACTATTCCTATGGTGTTCTCCAGAGCTGCAAAGCATCTTGTACTTCTGGAGCTTAACATCCAATATTGTTGGTTTATGTTTCATCATTATGACACTAAATAATTCCACACTGTGCCTGCATGTTCAGTATTTAGGCCTGTTCTTGTCTGTTCCAGGTGTAGGACAGTGGGATTGATTTGAAAAAGGGCAGTAAGAACGATCAAGGGTATGCAATAGCTTCTGTTTAAGGAGGGACTAAATTGGCTAGGACTCTTTATCCCCCAAAAAAGAACAGTTATTTTAGAAGTCTATAAAATTGTAAGTAGCAGGGAGAAAATGAACTGGGAAGAAATGTTCACTGTCTCATCTAAGAAAGGAACACGTGAAAATAAATGAAACTAGCAAGGCCTGTCTTAAAGCAAACAAAAATGGCTACAGCTCAGTGCTTAAGCTGCTTGCTGTAGAAAGGTGTAGATAATAAAATTTGACATGGGTTGGAGGTACTATTGGAGAGTTTCAAGGAAAAGAAATCCATTAACTGCTTTTCTATTAAAAAAAAAAAATAATTGAAAAATAAAAAAAATCACAAAACAACCTGAACAATGAAGCAAATAAACAAACAAAAGCTATAAGGAAACCCCCAGCACTTCAGTTTTGGAAATCCACAAAGTGTTGGAGACCAAGAGCATATTCTTAGTGTATGTGTTAGATATTTGGTCTGTTTGGAAATTCTTCCATACCTCAGATTGACTTTTCTTATTACAGACATTGTAGATGGACTGTACTATCTCTTATACCCTTGTTGTCTACCAGCAGATTAGCATATAGAAAAAAACATTATTTTTCCATATTTAAAAAAAATAATACTTTGTGTTTATGCATTTTCATATATAAAGATCCTTAAAACTGTGTCCATCAAAACCAAGTGTTATTCAGTGGAGTTCAATTTAAAGTAGTGTGCCAGAATAGGAAGCTGGTTTCCCAAACTTTGCACTTGTTGCAGTGATAAAATTTTTGCTACTCATATGAAAAAATGCTTTTACCTTTATGGTGTTTGTCTCAAGGCCTTATGGTTTAATTTTGTGCAAATACATTTCAAAGAGTGCACGTGTTTTGAGAACACCAATGGTTCCACCTGTTCCATTTGTATTACTCTTGTTTTTAAGTATCACTTAGTGGAAGAGTTTAAGCATGTCACTTTTGTTTTTTCTTTTTCTGACATGCTCTGCCCATGCACTTACATTGTTACTAGGAAAAAGATAGCTTTGTCTTTCAGTTTCCCCCAGTAAAGACATCCAGGTTCTTAGGAATGAAGCCCTAAGGATATCATGAATGTTTTCTCAGTGGAGGTGCTTAGAAAACCCTTTTTGGCAGTTCTGCAAAAGTGCAGGTATAGAAAACAAAATTCATGGCATTGTTGAAACCAGCCTCTCTGCAGAGCTCCAGTACAGGGACTCTTTATCAGGCAGGCAGCCCAGCAAGTTCTACACAGTCTCCCCTTTTTCATTTTTCTTTACAGTGTTAAAATGATTAACAAAAACATAGAACTGGAACCAAAACCAAAAAACCAAACCCCAAATCATTGAGACTCACCTTCCAGTGGTAATAGGACATGAAGGCATTGTGTACTTTGCCTGTGAAAATCATTAGCATCCTTCATGATTTGGTGAAAAAGCTTATCTAAATCATCATTGCAAATTTTTAGAAAGAGAGCAGTATATTATTATATTGTAAGATGAAAAATTGTCAGTGAGCCCTGCTTTTGTGTTTTAGTTATTTATAGATTCCCACTGAGTGTCTTGAGCTATGCATGTAGAAATCATCTTTGCTATAAAAAGGACCAGCCGATTTTTTCCCAAGAGGCTTTTGCTTGGTACAAAGCAAAAAAAGTAATGTTTTTGCTTATAGTGCACATCTGTGAGATTGTATAACTTATACTGCTTGACATTTACTTACCCAGAGTGTATCTCAGAGAATGGTTTGTCAATGTCGTGGCTTTTTTTTTTTTTTTTTTTTAAATAAACATGAGTGTGTTAAATACAAATAGCTACATTAATGCGACATTATTCCTGAAATGTAGAGATGTGAAGTCAGGTCATTCAGCATGATTCCTGCAAGTATTGTGACATGGCCCCTTTCTTCAGTGAGGTGTATGGTTCTCTGTTACCCTTCATAAGTGCTTCTGTCTAGTTAAACACTGAATTTGGTTGGGCCACTGAGTGTTTTATATACAGATTTGGATTTAGCTAAGATTATATTTGTGTTATAATTTCCTCAGCAGTAGTTTAACATCAGTGAGAAACTAGTATTTCAGGGGGACTGAACTCAATGATCTTTTGAGGTCTCTTCTACCCCCTACCTTTCAGTGATTCTGGGTGATAATACCCTTCAGTCTGAAATTTCACTCTTTCCTTAAAGAATATTTTAACTTGAGTAGGGAAAGTGTCAGGGACTGAAACTGTACAGGAGTCTCAGCTGAGGGAGGGCCAGTCATCAGACCTTTGCAAACCAAGCAGAATGAAACAATTTTTGTGTTTTCCCTCTCACTGGATGTGTTTTGAGTTGACATTATTCACCTTTGTATAATTATCAAATATCTCTGGTGAAGGTATTCTGCACTTGCACAATGTCAGCCTGCTGCAGCATATTCCAGCAGCAGGTTTTCAATTGGCACAGTGAGATTATTTTATTAGGTGAGATCAATTAACACAACACCCAACTGCTTGAGATATAATTTAGTTGAAACTAACTGAACACTAGGTTATCTGTTTTGGCAGGAGTATATGAATCTATTCTTGAGAAAAACTGTATCAGGAGTCGTTTCAGCCAGCATTACTACAAAATCTTGGGAAAAAGTCTGAGTCTAAACTTAGCTTGCTGGAGAGAGAACTTGCCCATTTGAGAAGATGGGTATCAGCATGTCCAAAACTTTTTCTCAGAACACTGTGAACTCTGGAAATAGGATATAATCAGCGCAATGTGAGTGGCTGCAGCAACAGCAGCTTCTTAAGTGTAATATGTGCTTTTACTTACTCGGCTAAAATAAAACTGAAAATGCATGACATGCAAGAAACATGATGTATTTGCTCTCTTGGAGGCTTTCTTTGCTTTATTTGCTAAAGAAACATCCTTTTGTTTGCCAAAGGGCAGAGTGTGGCCCCATAACAAAGCATGTTATTTTAAGGGTAGTCCCTACAAGAAAAAATATCCTTCAGTGCTATTATTAGCCAGTCAGAGGTCAGGATGTCAGCAAGTATCTGCAGGTGGATTGTTACAGTGGATACCCACAAACCTGGCATCAGTTGTATAGTTCAGCTCTGGACCTTGTGGTATTGAGGCTGGCCTTCCCCTTCAAGGTGGTATCTCTGCAGGCTTCTCTGCAGGTCATGTGGCAAAGAAAAGTTTTATTTTCTATTTGGAATTAGGCATTCTTCATTGTTCTGTTTTTTACCTTTTTTAATATCTACAGATGCTGTAGGCTTAGGCGTATACGCGTGAAGTAAAAGTTTGCACAATTAATCTGATGCTTTGCTAATTGGCCTAGTTATTTGGTCTGAGAGCTGGCCAAAACATATTTAAAGCTTGTTTCACAATGCTGTACACAGATTTGTAACAAATAAGCTACTGCATGGTGAATAATGCTCTATAGTGCATTTCACATATATTGAACACAAACAAGGCATTTATCAAGCTTCTTCCAAGTTAAGACATTTTATCCTATGAGTGATTTTCTTTTAATAAGTTACAGAATTGATTAGTATGAAAGTTCTTTAACCCTAATGACTTCTGTTGGTGTCACAAAGCTCCAGTGTCGTCAGCATTCTGCACCTAAACCTGCTGAGGAGCTGCCAGCTACATTAACTCTTGTCACCTTAACAGAGATTTAGTGTAAGAGAAGCTGCCGCCTTCATAAGAAGGTTCAGACTGAGACTTGACACTTAATCTAAATACTGAAGCTACAGGGATTTTCCTGCAGGTAATTTTGAGTGATTATTAGTTGATTAAAGGAGCTCTCTGTGTCAGTTTCAATCACGAATTGGCCTTATACATGTCAGAGTTTATCATACTGATGGATATTGGTGTGCAACTGAGTGGGTTTTTTCACATAAATAGGAAAGAGCAGTTTGGTAATCCCCTTTTACAAGCTGTAACAAAATCCCTCAGTAGCTCTGCAAACATGCCCATCCAGTGCAGGAGCACTGAGCAGCTAAAAGCTTAATACTCTTTTCACCTTCTGTTTTCAATAAGGTAGACTGTCATGGGTATCAAATCTGTTGTGTGCAACGTAAGCTTATTTAAATATAAATAGGCATTTTCCAATAATGAAATTTTAAATGTGTCAGAAATGTAATATGCCTGAGTTGGATATTCATCCTATTGACTTTAAACAGAAGACCTGATTGTAGCAAATAATAAGTTATTTTGAATTTGCTGTGTTGAAATCAGAAGTATATTTCATTTTTAAGCTCATAATCGCAGCAATAATGAGCTCCTGTGCTGTGCTCTAAGTACATTGTGTTGGATTTATAGCAAAAGACAGGCCTGACTATTGCTTTCTGCCAGTTTTGTCTCTTCTTGTTGGAAACTCTTCCACTAGCTCTTCTATATGATTCCCCTGAAAGGTCATGCTTCAACCCTCCACCAAATTTGAGTGTCCTTTTTGAAAAAAGTGATCTATTTGCTTGGGATTAAACTAGATATTTGACTATTTTTAATAGGAAAACAGAGGGTTTACTAGTTTGATATGAGTGCAGGAAGGTACATGAAGTTTGGTGGTAGATAAAAATGATTTTTTTGTCCTTGGTGTACTTTCATAAAATTAGTAGAGTTATGATGAAGCAATTAGTTCAATAAAAGAAGAATCTCATTTGCAAGTCATGTTTGAAAATTGCTTTTCATTTTCAGGACTTGGCATAGAGTAGGATTTCTAATTTCCAGGTGTTTCTCTTTGGGTTTCCTTCATGAGAAATTACCGTTTATTTAGAATCTGGAAAAGTGACCATGTAGTAATTGCATTTCCATCTGCATTAACTTTATCAACACATCTGCCAGTTCTTGTTTAGTCAGATTAATCGAGAATTTCATATAGTTTGGTGTGGTTTAGCTAGAACATAATTTGGATAATTCAAAATTTTGACTCCTTTTAGTTTTGGAATGCTGGTAATTGGAAGGGCATGTCAGAAAAGACTTATTTAGTAAGTGACTGCATGAACCCACAACTTAAAAAAAGCTTTAAGTGGGGAGTGTCACATCTCTAGGAGGAGATCTGGTGCAGAAGTGGGTTTTGTCCATGAATGCCTGTGGGAGGGAGGGAGAGGAGCCAGTGGGGCTTCCTGAGGCCAGCCACCTGGCATCTTGACTTGAGCTCAAGTGTGCATCCTGTCCCATGTCGTAGAGAGGGAAAACCATTGGTGGCTGCTGCCTCCTCCTGGAATTTCCTGTTTTCTAGCTATTTCAGTGTTGCAGTATATGGTTTGTACTTTCATATTTGTGTGTATGTTCTGATGTGCAGCATATAGAATCAGGAAAGGTAGCCATCCATGCTATGTATACTGTCTGTCTTCAGAAAAGCCTTGATTTTTAATTTTTTCTTATAGATCAGCATAAACCCAGTATTTCTATGGCTCCATTTTTTCCCTATTTCTTGGTTTTAACTTTTTTTAAAAATTCTCAATTGGCATTATTTCTACAGTTTTCTGTAAATTCCAGGTAACTGCATTAATAGTTCTGGAGACAGATGATTAAGGTGCCGCTTATCATATAAGGATGGAAAATAAAACCATTTAATGCTTCCACTGTTCTTTTTGAGTAATGCAGAAAATTTTAATGTCATGTTAAAAGTTGCATTCATTATTTTTATTTTTTATGTCCCTTGTAATTTATACTGTCTGTAGCTCTTACAAATTTTTTACCCTATAGTTTGTGTTTTTACTTTAGTGTAAGCTGAATATTTGAGATTTTCTTTTCTTTTTTTGTACTTTCCATTTTAAATGATTACACAGGAATGATATTTGTCAGTTTTGATAGATGAAAAGGAAAATGCTGAAACTCCTCTGCTGAAAGTTTCAGAAGTGGCACTTCTGTTTTATTTAAAGCTCTGTGTTCTTTCTGAGTTATTATCAAAAAGCAGTAGATAGGAAGTTGATAGAGGGAGATTCTTAAGAGGACATAAAGCCTTTTATCAGACATTTGTAATTTTTAATAGATTTTGGTACACTGCTTAGGTTCTCTATATTTGTGTTTAACTGCCCTCCATGCCATACTGTAAACTTGATTATTACACTGACTGAAACTTTTAATAGCTGTATCTTGTCCAGTTTGATACTCTCTCCTTTTTTAAATTAAGGTATTGCAAGACTTGGCTACCTTGGAAAATCATCTTCATTTGTATATAGTGCTCAGTACATGATTTAGGCAAAGGAAGGAAATGTGGGGCACAGACATGTTCACTGGTTAAAATGCATAATGATCAAAACCTAGATTGTCATTTATATCCACTCACACTTCCTCTCATTCCCCTCTTATTCCCTTTGGATCCCTGCACTATGAGTTTGAATATAGTACTGTGGAGCAGTGGAGCAGTAGTACTACTGTTTGGTGGTTGTTTTTCTTCTTCTTTTTTTTTTTTTTTTTTTTTTTTTTTTTTTTTTTTTTAAATGCATAGCATTTATTTATGAAGAAATCAAGTATTCCTTTGCAAGTCTTGTCTGCCTTTATTGGCGAATGGTGTTGGAAACATATATATATATGACATATTTTTAGGAGAGACTGAAGGAGGTGCCTTTGAAGCAGCTGTGCCAGTTCTGCTTTGTGCCAGCTTTGGGGGTCATGGACTGCTGAAGGATGCCTTAGTCATTCTGAATCTTTGAAATCATGAGTATTTGAAATAGGATTAGGAAGAGGAAGAGAAGGGTCAAATTGAAAACTGCATGAATTTCTGTAGCTCGGTTCTTGAAATAAGATAAATGAAGCATGAGATCATGTTGTGTGCAGAAGTAGTATTTATCTCTTTCTGCTCTTCTGTTCTGGCGGTGTTGCTTTCCCCTCAGAGCGGTAATTTGTGGCCATTCCATGACCACACTTGGCAGTTTCATGTGGAGAAAAGAACTGGATACAGCCTTCTGCTCAGGCATAAAGGGGATTTCAAAATTGCCTTCAAAATTCAAGCGAATGGAATAAGTGATTGTATTAGTTAGATGACAGCAAAGCTGCTTTAATGAACTGGCTCTTTTTTATCTTCTTCCCCTCACTCCCCTGATCTCTTTTCAGATAAAGAGAATAAGTGCCATTCAGTTGGTCTGGAACTGTTACAATTGTGAGATAATACAACTGACTCTTCAGTTTATTTGCTAAGTAAGGCAGTATTATTTGGAGATCATCTTTACTTACGTGTATCCTCAAGTGGTATGCAAATGAAGAGAGATGTAATTGATTTAGCAAGGATACACTTTCAAATACAGCTTTATATTTTTCATAAACAATAAATAGAAAAGGAAATTACTTTTATTTCTTATTGTATAATTTTATTTAACATTCCACGCTTACTTTCAAGTATTTATTCCTGAATGTGTAGATTTTTGCAACAAAACAATCTATCGAGAAGTTAATGAGTTCAGACATACCTCTAGGAAACACAGGTTTTTGAGATTTTATTTAAAATAAAACTTAAATGATTTTTCACCATGTAGAAATGTTTTATGTGATTCGGTTTTGTTTACTAGACTTAGGTTTTCCCATTATTTGCTTACTGAAACAATAGTAGCTTATCACAAAAATCTCAACACAAGATAGTCTTTCCAATTGCTTTCTGACTTGCTAGTATGTGTGTAGCTTGAAAATTGTTTCCATGGAGAATATTTGCTGCTATTGATACTTCTTCTGAGTCAGAGTTTGAGTTGTTGTCCAGAGAAAGGGTAGATGCCAGAAACTGCAAATCCAGACAATCTCCTAATACATTGATTTTTCTTCTCATTATGTATCTGGTTTAAAGTTGTAGATCTCAAGGAATTAATAAATAATTTGGACTGTTTTCTTTACTTTCTTGTGGAAAATGAAGATATGTAAAGCAAGATGATACCATTGATACTAATTTGTTTTTTATTATATATCTGCAAGACAGAGTAATTGTTTCTTCAAAGCTCTTCTGCTCTTCAAATTATGGAATTTTCCAAAACCAATAATTGGCTTCTTTTGCTCAACTTAGAAGGCTGTTACTCATATTAACTCTTAAAATAGTGTATTCAGTGCTTTATATGAAGTCAAGGTACTCGGAACAGATTTTGATGTTTATCTCCTGCAACAGACCCTGCAAGTCAACTGTTTAGACTGAGGTTATTTATTTTGTCCAGCTTAGAGAAGAGAAAGCAACCTCAAGACTCCCTCCAACATGAGGGTCAGCAGAGGGGGAGATGCTTATCTCCCCTAAATGAGGACATGATGAAGTGGAATGAAGCTGTGTCAGGGGAAGTTCATGTTGGACATTTGGAAAGGTTCTTCACTGGGTCAAGCTGCCCTGAATCCCTCACTCCAAACCTCTTAATGTTCAAGGAGCATCTGGACAGTGTTCTTTGTCATGTGATTTAGTTTCAGGTAGTCCTGCTAGGAAAAAGGAATTGATCCTTATTGGGATCCTTATCCTTGCAACTTCAGATATTCTGTGGTTCTGTTGACTTGTTTGCATAGGAATGGTGAATGACAGCAGTATTTAATATTCCTCTAATGACAACACAGCCATGCTCAACATATTCTAATAAAACATTTAAATGTAAAATGTTATCTTTTTGAGGAAAAATTATAGATTTTGCAAGTTCATAGCAAAAATTCTAGATTCAACATAGCAGATTTTATTTATCTGCAAAGCAATTATTTAGTTATTACAAAATAATTAGGTTTTTTTTAAGATAACAAAAGTGCAAATATGCAATAAATTAAGCTCTTTCAATTAATTTTTAATTTAATCTGAAGAAAATATTTTAAACATTAAGTTAATATTTTAAGCATTTTAATTTAAACTGAGGTAGCTGCTCAGAAATTTGTTGACAGGAATTCTATTCTGTGGTTGTTTGTTATTCTCGCTGTAGAACATCTGTCTGCCTTAAATCTACCAAATTTTCCTGTGAAAATGTCATTGCACATGGATTCTTGTTAATGGATGGGATACCTGTAATTACTCTAGTTTTAATGTAAATGCTTTCTGTATTCCATATTTCTTCTGCATGTACCAGTGTCTATAAGCAGGTTTGAAAATGCGTTTTACTCCATAGTATCTCATTTCTTACTTAGTCTGTCTTAACTCAAATTAATTTCTCTGTGGTAAGTCCTTCATAAAACCAGACTGTGAGCAGAATCAGATCATAGTGGTGTGTGGAGTTCTCAAGACATATTTGGAAAATTCTTGAAGAATATATCATGTAACTCTAAATCCTGAAATGAAAGGCAACAAAAAGTTCATGTTTCTTTAAGCACAGATCAACAAACAGTGACAAAATGGGTAAAAAAGCTGAAATGTTTCTGACTGAAAAAAAAAATGTTGAAGTAGCTGTCTAGAGGTTGAGCTTTAGTCCTCTAAGTTACTTCAAGAACACTGCGTTTCTATTGTATTTATATGATGCTATATGGGATCATGGGAGCCCATATGATGGGCTCCCTTTAAATAACCAGATCAATGGTAGCCCTGTTCATTTTCCATTGAGGTCCATTAGATCACTCTCTAATCAATTTAAAAAGGTTGAAATGAAAAAAATATGATCAATGCATAGAGAGATTTTACCTGATATTTTTTTAGGTGATAAAATGTAATTCAGGTTTGTACTACCTCTTCATCAGGAGCCATTCTCCTAAACTTAGAACTCATCCATAAAGAAGGCAAAGGCAATAATAAAATGCACGTTTATTTTGTGTGTGCAAAGGGCACCTCTCTGCCTCTGTTCTCAAAAGCACCAGGAGTAGTTTCAAGGTCTCATCTTAAAAAACACTGACAATTGTTGTAGGGTGGCAGGGGAAAAATAAAGGGCATGGAACATCACGTTGTTAAAAAAGGAATAGCAAAAGCTAATGAGTATGAACTCTGTAGTGCCCTAGAGTCGTTTTTCTTGCTTTTGCTTTGGAGTCATTGGAGCTTCACTGGAGCAGACTTTAACCTTCAACCAGTGCACTCAAGCAGGATGACTCCTCAGCCTTTTTGAAGGCATTGTAATTAGTCCTCCAGAAATGTATGAATATAGTTCCTGCCTTAAAGAATCTGTCAGTCACCAAAATTGTAATTATAACTGCATACTATAGCAAGTACATTATGAATCTCTAGATAAGCTTGTATTTTAACTTCATGCGCTGTTTAGTACTACTTCCTTACATAAGTTAAGGTAAACATACTTTTCAACTAAAAAATTATGTTCTGTAAAACTATAAAAATATATACATTTTTTTTTCAATAACCTATTTGAAAAACAAACAAAAAACCCCACTTCCACCCCATCAGTCGACCACTTGTCCATGGATGCTTGTGCATCACACAGATGATCAGAGTTGTTGCTGTCTAAAGAATCTCAAGATCAAATAGCTGTAAGATCTGGCTTTACACAAGTAAAAAGCTCATGTAAAGCTGAGTCATGCTTGTATTGGATTCACTACCTTGTTGAGGAGAAGCAGATTTATTAATGTGATGCAATATGTTCCTCTGTCAAATTTCCTTTGCATTCACTGTTCTACTGTGCTACATGTGCAAATTATGTCCAATGCAACTGCATCTCATAGAATGTGCTGCATGGCTGATGCATTAAAGGATCTGTGTAATTCTGCATGTACATATATTGTGTGCCAGACTCTTAACAATTCCCAGGAAAATATGTTTAATTTATGTTTGCACAGCTTTCCTCCTCTGATTCAGAATGTGAAATAGGGTTTTGAAATACTGTTTGGTTTTTTTTTTTTTCATGGGCTAGAAATCTGGTCTCAGGTAAAACAAAACCCAAGCCACCTTTAGTTTCCCAATTTTAAAATCTTTCATGCAAGCTGTATTTACAATGTGTTAACTGTATTTACCACACTTAAACTTCTGGGCAAGTGTACAGATAGTCACCAAAGAGAGATATGACTCAGATCTATTCCAAAAATTTATTAAATTTTAAAACAGTAAACCAATAACTCATCTGTCCATTTAAATGTAACCATAATCTCTGTTTCACATTTTCACATCCTTTTGTATAGTTCAAACTTGATGTTTCTTGCACCTATTTGTATAATGTGCAGACGAGAAAAGGGATTTCTCCATGGCTGGTGTGCAGCAGCCCACAGTACCTGTCACTCTCACCTTTTGTGCTGATTTTTTTCATTCATTCTTTCCTCCTCGGTTTTTCATCCTATCCTGCTGGTGGAGTGTCGTGCTGAGACTTTGTGCTTTCCAGTACCTTTATCACTGCTGAATGCCTGTGTATAATTTTTGATTCCAGCTGTGGTGAAAGCATGTGCTATTAAGATGTAGAAGAAAGGTGAGGCTCCCTTGCTGGGGCAAACGCTTGAAAAATCAAAAGTGCTACACAAAAATAAAAATCTTTTTGCTAAATTAACATAATTTAGGTGGGTAGGGGGTTTTGTGGTGTGATTTTGGTTTTATAAATTGTCTTTGGTCTTTGTCTCAGTGTCACAGTCCTAAGCTGAGTATGTGTAGTGAGAGACTTTACTTCCATACAGTATGTGAATGTGTTCTTGTTTTCTTGTTTTCCCATTCTGTCTGTTTTCAGGGTAAAGCTAAGCTCATTGTTCACAAAACCATAACAGGGAAATATGAAGGACTTTTTTGATAGAAGGTGGATATTTGTTGGGAGACTGAACAACCAAAAAAAGGGGAGGTAAATCTGTTATGCAAGTGTCAAGAATGCATGCACTGTTATAACAACATAACGGGAAGCCATATTTTATGTATGCAAGGTATAGCCCTTAATAAAGCTTAATTTTAGTGATCTCTGACAGAAGTATGAAGAAAGGAGACCTAAGTAATCGTGGGCTGAAACAGAAATAGAAGAAAAAACACTTACACTGTGATACAAATATACTGTCTGTCCCTAGAGAAGGGCAAAACAGTCTTTCTTGGCAGATGAAAAAAAAAGTATGTATTTCTTACTTGACTATGATTTAGCCTTTCTTCATAGAATGATAGTCTTTCAGACAGTACTATTCGTTTAGCATGCTAATTACACATCCAGTTATTCTAATGTTCATATTTTTTCTTCTAAAACTTCAGTCTAACTAGTTTTTCTCTATCTTGTACTTGTGTGGGTGACAATTTCTTTTCTGTTTTACCTGATTTTCTTCTTAATTTCTCTCTACTTTGTCAGTTTAATTTTGAATTTAATCTTTGCCTCTGATGTGCTTTCCATCCCTTTGTGCTTCATGAAATCTGCCAGTTTAATGAGTACATAATGCATTCTGTCATCCATTTGTTAATGATACTAATGAATAATACTGGACAGAGAACACATCCTAGTATTGCCTAAAATTCTTTCTCATTTGGAGAAATCATTGACAGCTACAACCTGGTCACCTTTTTCACATAACTATAGTATTAATATTATAGAATTTTCATTTAGGGTATTTTTTTTTTTCAAAATTTACCTGGGAAAAATATGTCAAATGACTTTGAGTGTAAGTGTACTTTTGAGTGTAAGTACTTTTCCCCCATCCATGCAGAGCTGAGTTGTTCTCCCAAGATTGCTTTTAACACTTTCATTACTCAGCTTCTTCTTACTTTTTAGATAACAAGCTCAAATAGTTGATATTTTTCTGCAAATTGAAATTAAAATAGATTATCTGCACCTACTTAGTTTTTAATCTTTTTGTCCCTCCTAGCTTTTATAGGCAGACTGTGTATTTGCCTTTTTCTAGGTTTCTGACACTTCATCTGTCCTCTTTGAATTCCCAAAGAAAACTAACAACTCATATTATTTTTTACTGTTGTTTTTAACTATTCCTGGGCTTCCTTGTTAGCAAACAAGAGTCTCGTGACATTTTTACTCGAATAGTGTTGTATATTGGTTGGGTATATCATGACTCCAAATATTCCCCCTCTGCAGTTGTTGATGGACATAATAGTGAAGAATTGAAATGAAATTGCTGACATTTATTTGCTTTTAATTGTTAAAGGAACAACTAGCAGTGGCGGTAGAGTTAACTGAACATAAGTAACTTTATGGGATGAGCTGATCCTGTGACAGTTCTTCCATAGTGGTTTAGCAAGACAAAGTGCGTTCTTTTGAGCTCTTACTAACAAGTTCTACAATGAAGGCACACATCCTAGATTGTTGTAGTGTATTATCACTCTATAAACATTGTCTCTGTACAGACTGATGCTGATTAAAGCTTATTTGTGCCTCCTATATGATGGCATTGCAAATTGCTATGGAAAACTCCCCACAGGTCTGTTTATTTCATCTCAAGCCTACTTCTGTTTCTAGTGCAGGGTAAGCTGAAGATCCTCCAGCCCAGTGGTGGTTTGGCTCACCTCTGCAGTCCTGAGCATTGGAGGCTCAGAGAAAGTGATGCCAGGGTTACAAACAGACTATTATCAGCATGAAAACTGATCTCAGCACCACTTCACTGCGTACCTTTAAGGTTTTGCTGTGCCTTGGCTGACTTTCTTAGCTGGAAGTGTTTTCTTGCTTCAGACAAGAACCTATTTCATAAAGCCCTGTCCCATCATAGGCTTCATAGTTTGCTGGCTATGTGCTGTGCTGATAAGCTCTGTTGTTTCCAAAGTCCTCACTGGAATGAAACTCTAGAAAGGATGCTTAAAATTTAGGTTACAAAGCATTTTAGATTATTTCTTTCTTGTTGGTTGTTAATTTTTTCCCTGTGAATTAGGTCATTAAAGCAAATGAGCAGACAGATTGTTTAACTGGGAAGGTTAATTATGTGTGGTACTGTAATTCTTTGCTTTCTCTCTGTCCTCTTTTTCAGTACTGTGTTTGTTACTTTCTGCAAAAAACCAGCATATATTTTTGCTTGGTATTTAAATTTTCTTTTTCAGGTAAGTTCACAAGAAACAGTTCAGTTTCTGGTAAGGGAAAGGTGAGATATTATGGGAAGTCAAAACTCCAGAATTTCTGCTGTTTGCTAGGTGAACTGCACAATGTGTTTGAATACAGGAACATCCCATTAGATAAGACCATGGAGGAGAGTGGGCCATAGCAGCAAGCATCTGAGTTTTCTCTACCCCAAATATTAGCTGAATTTATCACTGCTTTGATGAAACAGGTGCACTATACTGCTTCCTAGACATGACAGGTTGAATGTTGTCTATACTGTTGGAATTCTCCTTTGAACACCTTTTTTTTTTTTCTGTCTAAACCAGATGTATATGAATGCAATAGACCTGTAGATTACTGGAAACTCATTTTTTAATGATCAAAAAGACAGAAAGAAACAGAATATATTAAAATTTGCCTCAATAGAATAATGCATTTATATGTAGTTCCTTCAAATAAAATTATAGACACTGAAATTTCCATTATGTGTCCTAAATATCCACTTTCTTCTTCTAGATAATATCTTTGTGATCCTTTTCCTAATAGTACAGAAAAGCAAAGCCCATTAATAATGATAGCTGTATTGCATTTCCTTTTAGAAAAGCAATATACATAAGATTGTGTATATAAACAATAACTGTTTTGAGTAAAGATGTGGATATAGCTTTTCTTATATCTTAAACTATTTAATCTGCAAAGGCTAAAAAAAAAATTGAGATGGTGCATGAAATCTGACATATAAGCAGATTAGACTATAATATAAAGTTTAGAAAGCTATTCCCAGACAGCTGCCTTCATTTTAATACAGGCAACCACATTTTGCCTATGTAAATTCCTCTTGTGGTTTTGTTTACAGACTGTCCACTTTCTTATTTGCATGTATATATTCTTGGCTTTTCTTCCTATGTCTTAATGGATGTGAAAATTTCTCGGCGAGCTGCTCTAGTTAGAACTTTGAGAGTACTGTGTGCTGCCTGCTGGGAAATCCTTCTTCACAATTTGAAATGAAGGAAACGAGAAAGTTGTGGTAAATTATAATCACTTTTAAATTAAGAACAGGGATGAACAAGAAGTGTCTTTTTCTGATGTAGGACCAACTAACTATAACACAGAGACACTGAGTTATTAATATGTTAATGATTTTTTTCTTATTCTGACCAACTGGTAGCCAGCACCAAAACTGGCAGCATTTGACGTTTGGAAGAGTTTTTGAATTACTAAGTAGAAAATTGAAGAATTGAAGAGAAATTGCTGTTTTATAGGAGAGTAGGTCTTTGATTAAATGTTACACGCGATCACCAGTCTTGCCAAAAAAGTAGAGAGTATAACACACTTCAGAAGGTATTATGCTAGTACAAATGTTATACTCCTGATGTGAACGTATTTTATGGGAACATGGCTAATAATGTACTCTGGGTCACTATTCCCACTTTAATACAACTTTGGATTCTCTCAAAAAAAGAAAGAACAATAAAATTTACCAGAAGGAGGAATGATGCAACCCAGATCTATGACTCAAGTGACTGCCTTATTTTCAGTAGAAAATTAGGGAATATGGGGAAAAAAACAACCAAACAAACTTGTGGTTACAGGACAATTCATATTGCATCTTTAGCTGCAGGATTATACTGCAAGCTGCAGGGTTTACTGCAGGGTTATAAATAGATGTTAGTAATTTTCTCCTGGTTTTATAGGTTGCTTTTGCTACAGATTTAGGATGATTTCATCTGAATTTATGATATGAGGGAAGAATCCTCCTTGTTTTTTTGATTGAGTGGCAAGTAATGAGTGGCAATGTCTTCTAAAAAGTCAGAAAAGGGCTCCCCTTCAGGATCTTTAAATCTCTGATGCCCAAGCAGTGGAAGAGATGCCTGTCCTTGAAACTTCTTGACAGAGCAGTCTGTGTTCAGTAAGATGCATAAAACAAGTGTTAGAATTGCTGTTAAATGCTGACATAGAACAACTGATGTTTACCGGGATATATTGGATGTCTCTAAAATTTGAACGATATGGCTTCTATTTCTTTTGATTCTCTTTGCTAGCCTCTAGTCTCAATTTAGTGTGTTTTAAATCAAATGGCTCAATTCAGAACAAGCTTCTTATATACTTTTAGTTTGAAATGTTAGAGCAAGTGAATTGTTATTCAACATGAAACAAAGGAAGACCAAGTTAGCCAAGGTTTGTGAACCTGGATTTATTTGAATATATGCTCCCTATCTGATTTTTTAATGAGTTTAATTTGGAAAGAATTTGTAAGTCAAATAAAAATTCTGAAGATAACTCATAGAAATTAAAGCTAAATCTATGCTAGACCCTAAACTCCTGAATTTCAGCTTTTAAAGAGAATTGAGGTTTACTGGTTCATTCACATACATCCCCCCAGTGATTTGGAGGCTTTCTCATATCAACAAAATTTGGTTACTGAATTCTAGGCAAAGAACCAAAAATACTTTGGGAGAGAGCTGCTAGAAAAGTGTGCTTGTGCCTCAGTCCCTCTCACTGACCTGTATTTCTTATAGGAAAAAGCAGGTGTTAGGAGGTTGGTATGTGTCAGATTATTCTCTGCTCATGTAAATCCGTGTCTCTCCCTTCTCGCCCTTCCCCAGGAGATTTGCACTTTACGCCTCTGTTGGGAATCCTGCATGTCATTTTCTCCTGCCAAGTAACAGTATTTGAAACAGTCTCTAGAAGCAAGCAGAGCTGTTATTTCTGTAGAAGATGATGCTTAGCTCAATGATGGTTTTGATTTATGGAGATTTCAGACAACACACACTGGAACTACTGCATATACAATACAATTAAGATGAGGCTAGTTCATATTCTGCTCTACAGTAGAAAGAACGAACAATCATTTATAAAAATAACTTTATTTCTCTTGAAGACCTAAATTAATTCAGCCTGGGGGAGCTCCTGATTGTGGTGGTATCATTAGGAGGGAGGGTTGTTTGCTTGGTGTATGTGTGGGGAGTGCATATTGGTCTTTGGTACAGGATATTGACAACATTGTGAGTAGAGTTTAGGGTACAGTGGAATTGACAGAGTGGAGGTCAGGGAATAATTCATCTGAGGTCAGGGAATGATGCATCTGCCAACCCCTCTGCTCTTAGCTGCCTGCCCTGGGGCAGCGTAGTGCATGGTGGGTAAGGAGTGAAATGCATGAGCATCATAGGTCATGAGTCCTTTCACACATCTATTCACTTCTTTGTTTCAGCAGCAGTATTGGTTAGTCTCTGTGTGCATTTGTTGTAGTCTTGAAATGTTAGGAATTATCTCCTTTTTGTAGGGCTGCCTGAGCTTACAAAATTGAGATCTTAACTCTTGTCCCTGTAAAAAAAAATACTCAAGTTTTCTAAATTTTATGCACTTGAACTAGAAGGATATGGCTGTCCTTCAGCTTTGTGAGAATTCAAAAATAGGGTCAAATCCATTCAAAACAGATAGTATGATATTTTCTAGAATTTAATCATTAAAATGAAGTCCAGGGAAACGTTGCTAAAGCAGCAAATTAGTTTTCTAATAATTTTTTAATTTTAGTCGACAATTCCCATTAAATAATATTTCCTGTCAAGTGCCTAAACCCTCTGTATTAGTCACCTACAACTACTCAGTTGTTGTATAATCCTTAGATAGCTGAAAAGATGAATCTGCTTGTAGTTTACAAAATTCTGTCCCATACTGTTTTTTCAACACTCAGCTATTCTGGAGAATGTTAAAAGTTCAAATCTCTCAGCAAATGATAGCTAATTAATTAATGAAATAAAAGAACCAAGTCTTCTTCCAGGAATGCAGAACATTATGGTTAGCACACATTGCAGTACCATTAGATGGATTCCAAACCTCTTTAGCAGATTTAGGAGACACACTGGACTGTTGTATGGTGATTAAATCTGGATAAGTTGTCTTCATCTGATAATTAGACATTCATGGTGACTCAAAATTTTATGCCACAAAATGGAGTGGAACGTAAGTTTTTTAGAAGCTCATGTGGCTACTGAGAAGTATTTGCATGTTTTCCTTATGTAGTGAAGTTTTTATGATTAGTCTTTTTCTTACTGTGTTGTGATTGTTTGATAAGAAATTTATTAAATACCCATATAAATTAAACTAAACCAATCACAGACCATGCTAATTAAAGATTTTTTGTTTTGATTTTAGGCTCAGTTTGGGCATAATTTTGAAAATCTTAGTCTTTAAGAGAGCAGTGTAAAGAAAGAACTATCTTGTGCAAGCTTTATTAATAGCCTGATAAATTTCACTTCAGCAGATATAGCCACTGTACAGAATAATACAAGCCACAGCAATTATTCAGTAGTTACTTGAGGAAGACAACAAAAACTGAGGAATAAATTATCTTTTCAGATGAGTTTCCTCCAGTTTCTAAAAAGAGATCCAAAATTCAAACATTAAACTTCATCTACACATATGCTTTTTGTCTCTGGGGCACTTGTACAATTTGTTGTTCTTCATGGCTAGAAGGCACTAGATTGCAATGATGGTGAAATTATCTCTAATCTGGGATATTTGTGGTATTTTTGTCCTACTGAATTCCCAACTGGCAGTGAACTGAACAGTCTTCCCATGTATTTTCTCTTTAAATATCAAACAAAAGAGAACAGGAGGCTATGAACTATGCTGCTGAATTTATCTTCATGGTAGGCATAATAATCTTGCTAAAAGATAATGCCCTGGCATTCTAACATGAGGAGATGTTTGTCAGTTTTTCTTAAAAGCAAAATAATTTCTGAAAAATAAAAGTTGGGTAGGAAAGAAAGGGAAGCAGAGCAGAGGGGAGTTGGAAGGAAAGGAGAGAAATTGTCCATTAGTGTTAGAAACTTCACTAACTCAGGAGTCTAGAAAGCATGACTTCAAGTTTTACCTCCTACTGCACTTGGCAATTGCATGATTGACTCAAGCGTTTTCATACAGATGCAGAGAGGAATTGTACAAGATTTACAGATATGGTAAAAGGCTTTAAATAAGGTAATTGCTGGCAGAAATAAGGGATTTTCCCAAAGCTCCTATAGGTAATGAGGAAAACGCAGTAGTGCATGTATCTAATCTTCCCAACTTCACTGTTATTTCCAGTGTTAAAATGTTTATAGTACTTCATAATGTTATCTGCATCTTGGTCTTATATTCTAATAATTCATTTCAAGACACTTTTGCTGTATTTGTGTGTTCAGAAAGGTTTTGTCTATTGTGTCTTTGTAGGCACTCCCTAAACAATTTTTTTTTTTTTTTTTTTTGTGGGGCATGTTTCCTTCTGCACACTCTTGAGGAAAATATTTTGGCAATGACAGTGACAGATCTTCAGGCTTCACAGTAATGCAGTTCTAGACTGCATGGTCCTTTTCTGCTTCTAAAAAACTCATCTGCATCGTGAAGAGTTCTGTGTAATAAATCTGTATGGAGAAAGCTGACAGTATCTCTCCATATGGAAAGGGCTGTGACTGCTGGGTGATTGGGAGCATGATGGGACAGCCAAGTTCTGCAGCCAAGTGTAAATGGTCAGTTCCAGATACAGCCATCTGAAATGAGGAACAGGGAGAAAGCATGAAATATAAGTGCTCCAGGAATAAAGCTATTTTTTGGAGACAAATCAGCTTACTGGAGATGATGAAAAAGTAAAGTGAGGAACAAATGTGAAAATGAATGTGGCAACAAATGTGAGAAACTAAGGAGCTTTGGTGTGTCTCGTAGCCAAGGACAAAACTTCTGTTAAAAATGTGAGCTGTGTGTTCTGGCCAAGTTCAATGCAGAGTTGCTCATAAAGACAAAAATCAAAATAAAGTTGAGTATCTGCAGGGAGACAGCCCATGGCATTGTCAAGAAAATATGAGTTTTGACTTCGTGAGTTTCTTAAAGGTCAAACTGCTGCTGCTCAACTTTCCTTTTGCTCCTTGGCATGATCCTGAAGTGCAGTTCTAAGGTCTGAATGTCCCACAGTTTTCAGTGTTACTGTAATTAAAATGGACACTAAACTGTACCAAACTAAACTCCACAATAGCAAAGTAGATATTCTCTAATTGTGTTCATTATACATATGTGCATATTTATATACGCCCCCTTTTTCTTTGCCATATTGGATGAACTGTTAGTAGAGTGGGTTCTTATTTCGGATGGTGAAAATAAAGTCCTTGCATGCACTCTGAGAAATGACTCTTTATGGGAGTAGGGAACATTATCAAGCTGCTGCTTATAGGGTCCTCTGCAAATCTGATTTGCAAATCAGTGGAGGCCATAAGTTAGATCTGAAAGATGAACTCTGAAAAGTCAATGCAAGAGGAAAGCTCGGGGATGGAATAGGTTGGTTTCATTATTTTGATTTATGCCAGAATTTGCCATGTTTGATTGTACATTTTGTCAAGGTTGCTGGTTTTTATGTCTATGGTGAGTGGAAGATTTCTGCAGGCAGAAATAAAAGGATCTTGGGTCATCACTTGTCAGTGCTAATCATTTCGTTGACAAAATGCTCTCTCAGGAGAAGAAAATCCCCTGCTGTATTCTCAAATGTGACAAAATTTGAAACATAGTGACTTAGTGTTTCTCAGGCTGGAATACACAGACACTTTTGCTCATCTTTCTTATTAAAATTTAAGTTTGTGCAAGGAAAGCTGAAAGAACACTATCACCTTGTTTGTGTGGGAAAATGTTGATTCTGACCAAGTTCTTTGAGGGAAAATTACAGTGGTTTTCCCTTCAAACGATTTGCTCAGATGACCCTCTTGAGACCTCTTTCAAAAGCCTCGAATATGTATATCTATTTATATGTGCATATATCATTTATGTATATATAAGTACATGCAATAAACGAAACTTTCCTGTCTGTCTTGAAGCTATTTATCCTACCCAAGGGTTGAAGTTGGCTGGCAGAATGGAAGGAAGTGTGGTTTGTGGCATACTTTGTGTAAGTTTCAAAAAAAAGTCCTTGTAGTCTCCCAAATGGTTGGTGGCTGTTCAGAACAATTACCTTTCAAAAGCCATGTGGTTAGGTTTCGCATCTGATATAAAATAGCAAAGATACAAATCATAGTGTGCTGTAAGGAGAAAAAACAAACCTCTTACTGCTTGACTCTGGGTAATGAGTTTGCAGCTCTGGTGGACAAGTGATTATTATTTTTTTTCTTAAATCAATGCAGATCACTGCAGAAGGTCTTGATGTAGTAAGAAGTATTCTGTGTAAAGCATCACAGCTTCGGGTAATGCCGGAATTCTCCCTGCAATTCGAGTTTCAAAATTTGCTGAAGCAGCAGGAGGGCAGTAATGTGGAATGAGGTTCAGTCAATGGAGAGTGATAAGAGTAGTGATCAATGATCAAGTGATTTGTGAAAAGCAATTGATGGCAGTGGGTGGGTGCTGCTTCCAGATGTGTAGCGTGCTGAAGTGGGTAACACTGCTCTACTGCAAGGTAAGCCCTTCCCATTTGCTTCCTGACAGCAAGTCTTGATTGCAAATGACATTACTGGGCCAATTTTACATAATGCTAAGTAAAAGAATGATGATTTTGCCCAAACTAGGGAAATGAGATGTGGGGTGGAGTGATCTCTTGTGTGCAGTAGCTCGGGGGAAGGTCACTGGTTTGGTTGTTCGGTTTTAGGCTGTGTTTTTGATAGCTTTGCTTACATGCAGCACTTACTCTTCATATGCCTCTGTGACAAACAAATGAAAATGTGACAAAGATTTCAAATGGACTGCCATCAGAATGAAACAAAAATAAATGAATGTGTATTGAGAAGTGTATTTTCTTTTCTCTCTGCCCATAGTACAACAATTTTTCATTTATTAGAGAAGAAATTTTTCAGGGAAGAAATAGCAAACTTTAGCTCAGAAGTAGAAATTTACCGTAACTTGGATTTTTAGTACCTTACAGATCTTCTCAGGAAACTAAAACCATCTGATTGATCAGATATTAATTAATAGTGTTACAACCTTGTCATACAGTCTACAATGAAGTTTTAGCTATTGTACATTTTCCTCATTAAATGTTTCCCTTTTCTGATTAGAAGAGCTTTGCAGTCTTGCTAAGCTTTTGCCGTATAAGAAGTTCTTACCCATGCAGGTAATCCCATTAAAATTCCCTGAGACTGCTAGTGTGAATAGCCTGTTAGTCTGAGTCTAAATTAATAAGGGAGTTTCATTTCTATTCTTCTAGAGTAGAGGTATATCAAACACTGAAAGTGTTTTAAGTGTTCTTTAACTCAAGCTGTAAAAGATACCATAAATTTAAAATGTGACAGTTTCTATAATGTGTAGAAAGAACAGCAGAAATAATGGTGACTGCTGAGATGCTGAAATCATGGTATGAATTTTTAGGTAGAAGGGAAATGGGGCTTTGATTCTGCTTTCTTTGCACCATTCTAATGCCAGTGTAATGCCACTGACTTCAGTGGCTGTCACCCTGACTTGCATCTGGGTAGGAGTATGTTTATCTTGCCATTCTAGGAAATTAGATTCAGATAGCTGTCTATTTCTCAGTGTAAAAAGCACCGTATTATAAAGGTTTGTCAGTAGCTAAGGGTCATGACCACCTTCATATTTAGTACTAATCGATTTCTCTAAAAACATTGTTAGATTGAAGCCTTCTACACATGCAGTGAGATGCAGTGGTTTAGATGATGAGGTTAATCAGAAAAATAAAAACCCTTGAAATGTTGGACCAATTAATATTTGGTGAAACCTTGTCACCTTTCGCCAAAAAATCATGTTTTAAAATGAGTAAATTCTGAAAATTTCATATATATTTCGTTCAGTAGTCTTAAATGGTCTTCAGGGCTGTGGAATATTTTAATGCAAAGTTGAGCTGTTTTTTTTTAAATTAAGTAGTTGGGCAAGTCGCAGGGATTTTATAAACTTGTCCTATATTTAATAGAGTTCATAAGCTCTTCATTCTGATTCAGCATGGCTGAAGGAAGAAACTTCATAGACCTTACAGAGCTTTTAATTCTACGGAGCATGACTTCTCAGAGGTTTTCAACAGCTCAGCCTACCCTGACAGGTCGAGAGAGATTGCAGATGGCCAGCAGAGCTGAAAACATTTTACAGACTCAGCAGCATTAGTTTTTGCAGATCACAGTGGCTGAGCAAAGCGCTCAGGATTCCTAAGAGCAGCTGGGTCTGCACTGTGAGCATCTGCTGCAAAGTGCTATAGGAGAAGTACTGCTGTGAAGATTTCCCAGAGAAGGCTGGAAATCATCAGCTATCCTGCTTTCTGTGGTGGTATTCCCATATTTTCCATGATTCTTTTTCTGAAATACATTTTTTAAGGCAAAAAATCACGTCAAATCATGAGAGAATGTTTCAGAAGTACGCACTGATGTCTTTTACTTAGTATCAATCCATCCTGTATGAAACCTAACAAAAAAAAAAAAAAGTTTTAGAATGCTAAAGGCAGTGGTCCAAGACAACTTTGCACAGAAAGGGTTTATAAATATATATATATAGTTTTTCTTTGCTACAAAAAAGTGCAAAAAACCCCAACTGGAAAACCTTTCTTATTTTAGAAGGCTGTTTTGTATTTGTAAGGCACCATGATGATTTATGTGTCCAGTGAACTCCAGTGCCTCTCTGGTAATTTTCTAGATTTTGGAATATATTGCTGGAATATCTTGTAAAATGAGCAATTTCCCCCAGAGGCTGATTTTTACCAGCAAAGTGAAGCAGCAGTCCCCGTGCTGTATGGGAGGTAATGACTTGAAGTCTCTAGTTTGTCCATATTTTCCTGCATTTCCATATTATTATTGAACTGTATATGACAAAATTGTACATGGTTAACATATTTCGGAGATCTTGGATTAATG
Source organism: Phaethornis superciliosus (assembly GCA_023637945.1). Lineage (NCBI taxonomy): Eukaryota > Metazoa > Chordata > Aves > Apodiformes > Trochilidae > Phaethornis > Phaethornis superciliosus. Next base: position 112,194,424 of record JAJQWJ010000002.1, read on the forward strand.
AAAATTTAAAAGGACAGGGCTTGAAATTATTTTTTTACTTAGCCTAAAAGCTATTTTTATGCATGTGGCTTGTAAAAAATACAAATTAATTATTTTCAGTGTCCCCCTGCCCTCATTTCCCACACATAATTTAACAGAGGAGTGAATTACACTTGTGGAAAAATAATATGAGGAAAAAGTTACTGTAGTATCTCATTGCTCAGTAAGTCCTCTTAGGTCCTGATACATCTTTCTGAATGCACACTAGAAAGTGCCCCCACCCTATGGAACTACAGCAATCATACCTTTAAAATACATTTGCATTTGCTAATAGTGAACCTTAATTTGTCCCAAATAAAATATAAATAATCCCAGTTGCACTTTTCAAAAGTTAGATTACTTTTGCACATTTTTACTTTTGATGCATAAGCATTTCTATAAATGCATTACATCTGGGTACTGAGATGAAAAGGTTATTAGAAATGTGACACAGACAGATAGACTTTGTGTTAAAATAATTCCCCAGCTGCATAAATGGAGCTCCATGTTGGCCTTCTGTGACTGTAACAAAAGACTTTAGCTGCTGCTTTAGGACACTGTGTCATCCCGGGCAGGAATGAAAAGGTCCAGATCTCCCAATTTGTCTTTCAGGTTTTTAATATTTTTTTACCAATACATGTCAAGGATAGTCTCATTTGCTAGACATTTATCTCCAAATTCTTAATACTGATGAAGAGATTGGGGTAAAGGTGTAGTTGATATGAAAGAACATTGTCAGCCTTGGATACGATGGCAAAGGCACTGTCTGTCAAGGCATGACAGAGAATATGCTTTTTAAGTTATATACAGTATGCTTATATTTCTCAACTAAAACTGTGCTGTTTACCCCAAATGAACAAATGCAGTAAACTAGAAGAAATTACGTTCCTTTTGTCATGAATGCTTTACGAAATGCATCCTCTTTGTTAAAAAGCATGCAGTCCAAATGTGCAAGAGTAAGATAAATAACAGTAACTTTCACATGCACTTGCAAAATCACCCTCTAACCTTTCCAAACACAACAGACTTTCACCTTGATGTGTTTGCATTGCTTGGAAAATTATTACTTTTGTAAAAATATAAGTGGTAATATCTAAATACAAGCCCTTATTCTTCGAGGTGTTTTGGTTTTTTTGGGTTTTTTTGGTGGTTTTTTTTTTTTTTTTTTTTTTTGTATCGGTGTTTGTGTAAGTGCATTTTAAGGGAGACAGCATATTTTATTTGGTCTGGAAATCTCTTCCAAGGGGTAACTGACTGACTTGCTAAAATTACTTTTTTTGCTTTTCTATGTGTTTACTTATTGTTTTAAAGACCTTTTGTTTAAAAAACATCCATATAGCAACTCCCTAAAACAAAAGAACAGAAAGGAGATTTACTTCTGTCTTTTGTCTGGTTTTACATGTAAAATATATTTGATTTATGTACTAGAATTACATTGCTATTTCCTAGGGCCTGAGAGAGTTTCAGAATTGAAAATCATAGAACTCTGGCAATCTTGAGATATTATCTTGCAAACTACAAAAAAATATAATTTCTGAAATAGCTTATATGAAAAAAAGTAAAAAATACAAATTTATGACTTTCATCTTGTCGTCCTGAACTGAAAAGAATAATTCTGAATTTATTAATCCCTTGCTGCTGACCTTTAATTTCCTCTTCCCCACCATCATTATATTTTTTGCCAATTTTATTCATTGTTTGCTGGCTACATTTTTTTTAATACATAAAAAAGATTGCAGGGGGTGAAGTAATAAATATTCTGTCTTGAAATTTTATTTCTTTTAATCTGCAGTGGTTTGTGGGGGAGTGGTGGTGTTGGTTTGGTGTTGTGGACTAGAAACAAACATTAAGTGAAACTTCAGGTTGTTTTTAAAATTACCTGCTTGATACTATGGTAGATAGTGGTTGTATTGGAGTGTTAAGAATTTACTTCTTTGCAAAAATGTGTTGCTTATTATTCCCAGACTGCTCTGTTCATGCTCTTGCTTTCTGCTGAGATAGAAAGATTTGGTTGGATACCTAAATACTAGGAAAACTAAAGATTTTTAAGGTGGGAAATGGCACAGGATATCTGCATGATAGGTTGTAGGGTGATTTTACATCAGGGAGTTGATTCAGCGAGGTGATTTTTATTTATGAAATCAGAAGTAATTCCAATACCTACCAAATTTCAGTAGTTCTGTTGAAATAAGGTTGGTTGTCTTTTTGCTTAGGACATCCTTTTTCCTTTACACCTGCCTCTGGACACTGCTAAATGATTTAATTTATATGTTGCTGAGGTTTAATAAATTGAGAAATCTGCAGGGTTTTTTCATGATCTTTAAAAAACCTGTACTGCCTGCCTGCCTACTCAGAACTTATGCTAAAACCAAGGTCTTGTCTCATAGAGGCTCTCTGAATTGTCATTGGATGCTTCTGTCCCTTCTTTCTGGGCCAACTCCAAGTGCTGTTGAGAGGAGTTCCAAGGATGTGCGTGGGGTTCCCTAACGTGGAATATGGAACACATAATACACTTTATGGTGTGTGGTGATAAGTTTTCTTGCTAAGGCAGAGCCTTCGTAGCTTTGCTAGTTGTACCTTTTTCTGTACACAAGATACTGCTGATGGAGAGGGAGGTGAGGCAACACAAAGAGCTGGCTTTGCTTGTGTGGGAAGAGCATCCTTTGGGGCCTGGAGACCAGCCACATAGCTGAACCCCTGCCCCAAATATAGGCACCAATTTTTCTCTTGCCAAGGACCATCTCTAAGAAGGAATTGAATAAAAAGCAAATGAGGGAGTTTTCATGGCTTGGCTCTGCTGTAAATCACCACAGTAGTGCTTCTTAGATTTGAGAAGCTGATGTTTGCAAATTAATTACTTGGCCTTTAAATAGTTTCAAACCACCCAAAGTGCTCCATTATGTTAGCACAGGCTTGAGAAATAGATATGTATTACTAGCTAATTGAATAACATATGGTGTTGATTAGTGCTTAGCTCTTTTTATAGAACTCAATTTAAAAAATGACAGCAGTATATTTTGAGACTATGAGATGTCTGTTGGTTGCTTCTGGCATGAGGGAACTGCTGAACTGAGAAATGATGAACTTTTTGTGTTTAGTTCATCCCTAAGTTCCTTTAGGAACTCATGGTATGTGTGGCTGTGATAGGCTGGACATTGTTCATTTGCTGCAGCATTGAAATGCAGCCTTTCCTGAAAGATTTAAGTGCTCTCCCAGCAAAACAAAACAAGAAAAAGCCATGCTTTAATTTTCTGGCTATTGCTTAAAGTACACAAATACACAATAAGCCTATTTCAGATGGATGAAAATCTATTCTTACAGGGTTCAGTTTGTGGAGATGCATTTCTTGGGAGGAGTCCCAGGACATAAGCATTAAGTTTTAAAGCTCTCTAACCCCAAATGACCTCTGTCTCTTTCACCTCCTTCCCACTTCCCATTCCCGAGCAATGAACATGGAGGGAAATCCTCCCTTTATTTCTTCCATTTAGGGCAGTTTTTTTCCCAAGAGATTATTTTCTTCTTATATTTTGTAAAAATCACCTGAGACAGTGATTGAGATTTTCCTGTTATTCACATAGATTGTTGATGTGATCTAACAGCTAGCAGCAGCTATCACACTAGGAGGAGCTGAGAAGGATGGAGACAAACCATAAATAGGGAAATAAAAGGTGTCTTGCTCCCTTACTTATCTCTTTTTTTTTTTTTTTTTTTTCTGCCTTAGGTGCCACTTCTACTGTCTTTTGAGCAGATTTTTGAAGCAAAAATTTGATAAATAGTGGCTTCAGATCAGATGTGATGGGCACTTCATGAAACTGACAGTAACAAGAAATACTTACTTCTATCTGCAATGCTATCTGGCAAAGTCTTCCTTGCTTTTTAGAAGCAAGTGAAAGTTATTTTTGCAGTCCTAACACTCTAAGTAGAAAAGCCTACCAACAGTGCAAAATTGCTTAATGAATATGTTTTCCAGATTTTCACATCAGCTTTTATTGTATTATATACTATTTTGTCTCTAATTTTTGTCTGAAATACAGCAAAATTTGAAAGACTCCAAACAAAGAAAATCTTGAGAAATCAATTATTTTTATAAAAGCTTTCCCAGTCCCAGTAGGTTCCTATTCCCTGGTAGTTCTTCCACTGAAATGACATTCATTCATCCATCCATCCATTCAGAGAAAACAGTTGAGTCCTGCAGTGTATCCTGAAGGTTACTCAGGGCATTTGGGAGGGAGTTGCTTTTCAGAGATGAAATATCTTCACCGTGAGTGCCTTTTCATTGTTTCTCCCTCTCATTGCATGTTTGTTACTGCCACAGCAGAGATCTGTAAAATAGACCTTCCGTGACCTAAATTGCTCTAGACTCAAAGCCAGGAGCACGTGCAGCCCTGATCAAAACCAGAAGGCTACAGTGTTGGGATTGCATCATCCACCGATAATGGAAATGGAAGAAGCAAAAGCTTTGTTTTTCTATTCCTCATCCTTCCCTCAGGCTGCCCTGCCCCCTCCATCCATGTATAAAATAGATTGAGGTATGTTCATCTTAAGCTTCTCCCAGGGACAGATTTCGAGAGCCAACATATTATTTAGTGAGGTCAGTAGAGGTTGCAAAGACAAGTTATATGCACCTGGCTTCTTGGTAAAAGTATCAAAAGTACATGACTCAGCAGGGATTTTTGAGTAATGTAATGGGTAACTAGGAATACCGTAGCATACAGATTACCAGTGTTGCAAAGGGTCATGTCACATATATTGGCTCACAGTATAGAAGAGGTTCTTAAATAGCTGACCCAAAGGTCACCCTGCTACTACTATTGCTGTCATCAACCAGTAAGCATCCTCTCACCTTTCTGAATTTATGATGTCTGAAAAGATTTGAAAGTTCCAGTTGTTACCGGAGAGGTTTTTGTGTAGTGTGCTGGTAACATTCCCCCAAGATGTGAAAACTGACAAGGTGGTAATTGAAGAGGCAATCTTGATAAGTGATGGATACTTTTTTTTCTTTTTAAAAAACATTATACCTAGCAACAGTTTCTTTGAAAGCAGCTGATATCTGTTGACATCTGTTAATATCTGAAAACTGATTTATTATTACCTGCCTAAGTTTAGTTCTTTAAAGTTTTATTGATGATATGGCTATAACATAAAATAGTCATATTATGGCCTTATGGCTATTATGGCAGGAAGGGTGATTCATCCCATCTAAACTGACAGCTACAGGATAGACATCTGTAAAGGACAAGAATACATGTTTCTGAGAACAAAACACCAGAATCTATTGTTTTAGTCTTTTTCACAGTGAGATACCCTTTTCATATGCCCTGTTCATGAGCTTGAGGAGTCACTGTATTGCACGCACCTGCATCTTTGATGATTGCCACTTAAATGTCTTTCACTGTTTTGGATTGAAATCTTAGATATCCTTAAATACTTTAAATACTGGACTTTTGTCCTTAATACCCTGTCTGTATTTTCTATTATTCAGTTATTACAGGAATATATTTGTTCTAGTGACGTGTTAGGAAGAACACAGGGAATTATTGTTTAAGATGCACTGTATCATTAATCAATGATGAGTGCTTTATGCTGAACAAAACTGACTTCACTGCATAGCAATTCCTTACTCTGGGTTTCATGTAGTCTGTTGGCCCCTTAAAAATACCTAACATGATTTTTATCTACACAGGGTCAAAGCCACAGTGACACAAAGAGAGTTCTATGCTGATAAAGACAGTCTGGAAACAAAGCAATTAGTTGTAATAAAAATGAGTAAAGTTTCCTTTCAATACCCTTGAATAGAAACCATGCTACAGTAAGGATTCTTTCCCAGGATGTAATTTCTAATCCCTTTACATCTTTTAGAGAATGTTTTAGAGGATAGATCTCCAAGCAGTAGCTATGTTAGGTAAGCCAGCAAGCACCACAAATTGTAGTTGTGATGGCTTTCCACATGGGACAGTTTTCTACTTCACGAAGCTATAATGTCATGCAAAGTTCATTTTACTGGTAAGCATCATTGAGCCAAAATTGAGTTCAGAGCTCCAGGGAAAATAAATGTAAGAATTTATCCACAACACTGTTTAAATTGGTTTGAAATTTTGAGTTCTTGGTTGCCTTGCTCATTAATTTCTAGTTCACTGCGGTCTTCACTAGGGCTCCGAAAGGTTGAGAGTTAGTTTTCTTTTAAGAGAGAAGACAACATTATCTGTGAAACTTTATAAGATATGTAACATGGACAGTCAAGATAAACCATATACTATAGTCTTAAGGAAAGAAAGTTTTCATTTAATGCCTGTCCATTTCCACGTAAGTTCAACAGTTCATTTCAGCAGTCGAAACCAATAAGACATAGTAATGAAAAAAATTTTACATTATAATGTTTTCTTCTATCTATATTCCATGTAATTTCCCAGTAGAATATACTGTGTTCTTTTCCTTAGCTCCACCAGATGAAATTGCTGCCTAAACATTTCAGTCCAGAAAACTGAAGTATTCACTGTTGCAGGCATAAACTGAAAGTTTGCTGCTTTGCAAAACTAAGTCTGCATTTCTGTTAAACACTGGTGGATCTTTACAAGAGGTCACAATCTTGATTGTGGTTTTGTTTTTTTTTTTTCTTTTAAAATACTTCTTGGCGTGGTAAGTTGTATTTTAAAAGTGTTTCGTCAAGTTATACTCAATTGGATTTCTCCCCGTACTCTATCCTGTCCTGTGTTTATTTCTTTGCTTAAAATATACCAAGTAAAAAGGACCCAGCATGTTTTAATCCTAAACTGATTCTGTTTTTTCAAGTATTTTGTCTTAATTTTGGGGGATGTTTTTTTCTCCTCAAACCATTTATGTCCAGTCAACACACTGCGTACTACTATGTAATGCTGATTTAAAGCATTAGCTCAAGTGATTTGCACAGGTGTGTGTAGTAGTTCTCCTTAAGGCCTCTAGTGAAGCCCTTACATTTTCAGAAACAACTATGTGTAGAGAAAATGATGGCAAGCTGTAGTTTTCTATGTATTCCTGAAACTTCAGCTTTCCTTCTTGTCACCTGGTCTGCAGCTATAAATTATCTCTTTCTTCCGATAAACTTCAGAGACATGGCAGTAAGCAAAAATGTATTGCAACTCTAATACCATCACAGCTTTCTAAGGAAAGCAAAAATCAAATAGTAGATACTTGAATCATTTATTTCCAAGGTGCATATTTCCCTTATTATTTTACAATTCCCTATCTACTGTTTTAATTTGTGATTTCGTTTTCTGTTATGAGATTAAAAAGTCAGACAGGAGTATTTTATACGTCAAAAATCAAGAAACTAACAGACTAGGCTGTGTTGACTGGAATATTAACTGGATGTTGTAACATATTAATACACCTTATTAGGTTGCCACCTTGTCTGTGTAAATGTTTCAAAAAGGAACTAGACATATGTACACATTGTATACAGTGTTGTTTTAATTGCCTAGAATCTATTTGCTTGCAGAGTTTTACATCTTGATGAAAAGATTTGCTTTATTATAGTAATCTCATGCCTATATGACTAGCGCTATAGGTCTAGAGATATAATTTTAATTTCATACTGCTCTCTAGTGGGGAATACTTTCAATACATTGTATGTATAAATGTACAGCATGTATATAAACTAGGATTTCTCAAAAGTTATTAATCTAGAGCAATTTAGTAAAACTAGGTCTCTCATGTTAGCACTTTAATTCTTGAAATGCTTTCATTAAAGACTGAATTTCTTAATTTAAAAATATTTTAGGAAGATGAATGTAATTCTCTTTGGAATGAACAATATCTCCAGCAAACTCCGGGAGGATGAGACATTGATGGATTGCTGCTGCTATCTCAGAAGGAACATCCTCCTGCCTTTAGGAGAAATATCCTCCTGCCATTAGGAGAAATATGCAGTAGAACTGCTTTGGAAAAACCTCAGGTTTTCTCCTAAGCTTCCACAGTCTCATAGTGACTTATGGGATGGTTGTGATTTCTCTATCAGAGTTCCTGTCATCACTGTTCATACCATTCAACTCAAGTTTCATTTCAATAAATAGAAACTTTTATGTTACTTCCTTCTCTCTATAATTTAGCTGTGGAATAAATTGTTTAGCCTGCTTTTTCATCTCTTGCTTTAAACAGCTAAAATCCTAGGGAATAGTTGACTGTACACAAAAGCTGAAATAATGACACGGACAGAACTGGTTGATTGAGGATGTAAACTACAGCAATGGCAGAGCTCCTCTCAGAACTGAGCATGTACTCTCTTGGATGAAATGGGTTTTAGTTAGCATAAAAGAAAACAATATTAACTAGACAGGAAGCAAACCTGAAATCTGAGATGGAAATTGTTTTAAATATTGATAGGTTTTAGATTTGCATCTTTAGATCAGTTTGTCTTACCATTTGATTGGAAAACAGTAAATCTGTTGAAATCCTTGGGAGGGCTGGCAAAGCATTTATCTGATGAAATTTACAATCTTTGAAGCTCTCTCAAGAATGATTTTGCAGTGTTTTGGTGTAATCAGAACCAAATCTGAAGGTTTGTTTAGATTTATTTTTAGTAGATAATGAACCCTGTCTGGATCTGGGATTAAAGGCATTCATCCCCATTTTCTTGTGTTGCTGTGGTCATCTTTTTTGTCTGTGGGTTGACTGACTTGTCAGAGACTAAATAGTGTTATTGCATGTAAAGCTACAGTAATTTTTATCACTCAAAGTAGAGATTAGATTCCTTAGTTTACTCAGTCTGTAAGAAAAAGCAGTTTAAAGATTTATATGGTATATAAAGGTCTCATCAAGATTCTAAGTTGGTAGAACATTTTGCACTCCTTGAATAGTAAATTAGGTTTGCAATGCACAGAGCACTTCACCTGTGCCATTTCTGCTCACCTTTAATCACAGAAGCTCATGTTTGGTTTCACTTGAGGATATACATAGGGGATTATCTTCTCATTTCTGCAGTTGTTACACTTTGGTATGAACTGAGTCTAGATTAACTATCCTAATAATCCTGGGAGGTTGAAATAAGAAACCAATAGTATATATTTATTATTTGTCTTTGAACTTTTTTGAACCAGACAATTTATGGAATTATTTGGCTTGAAAACATTCTCAGGATGGGGAGAGGGAATGCTTAGGGGGCTGCTAAATACCTAATTAATATACTCAAGAGTGAGGTATTTGCATATGTGCTTAACTGACATTTATACTTATACGGGGAGTATATTTTTTCTATTAATTACAGCACATCAAAATATATAAATATGGTAAACAGACTAACTTCCTCCCCCCCCCTCCTTTTTTTTCCCACTTGAAAAATGCATCTTGCTTTTTTAGGGGCAAAATAAGCAATGAATTTGTAGCTGTAAGTCAGCTGCAGTATATGAATGTAGGAGTATATGTAATGCAATGTAACAATAGGTTTTCATCCATGTAGAGTTTAACTAACCTATTTTTTATGTATTTTACATTAAAAAATACAAATATGATACTTATATATTTAATCTTGGAGAGGATTATAAAACATTACTGGTGCAAGAACTATTTGTGTTTCTGTGGTGGATTGGCACTGGCTGGCTCTCAGGTGTCCAGCCAGCCTCCCTCTCATTCTCTTTACACATCAGGACAGGGAAAGGAAATCAAGATGGAAAAATATGTGGGTTGAGATAAAGACAAGGAGAGCACTTGTTGGTTACTGAGAAAAAAAAAACAAACAACCAACTTGGGAAAATAAATTTATTGCCAATTAAAATAGAGTAGGATGGTGAGAAAAAAAGGCAGAACACTAATACACTTTTTCCCTCTCCTTCCTGCTTCTTCCTGAGCTCAACTTCACTCCTTACTCTTTTACACTGCTCTCCCACCCCCAAACACTGCAGGGAGATGGGCATTGGAGGATGTGGTCAGTCCACATCCCTTCATCTCTGCTACACCTTCCTCCTCCCCCCTGCTCCAGTGTCGGGATCCTCCCATGGGTTAAAGCCCTGAACGAAGTGCTCCAGTGAGGATCCTTCTCCCAGGCTATAATTCTTGAAAAGCTGCTCTATCACGGGTCCTTTCCATGGCAGTACAGCCTTTCAGGAAAGGACTGCTCCAGTGGGGTCACAGACAGGCTACCAGAAGACCTGGGTGGGCTTCCCTTCCCAGATTGCAGACCCTGCCAGCAGCCTGCTCCTGCATGAGCTCTCCATGGACTTCAGCTTCCTTCAGAGCATGTTCATCTGCTCTGGTCTAGGGTCCTCCATGGGCTTCAGGGTGCTATCTGATCCACTATAGTCCTCTGTGGGCTGCAGGGAGTCAGACTGTGTCACCTAGTTTTCACCATGAGCTGCTGGGACATCATTGTTCCAGTGCTTGGAGCACCTCCTCACCTTTCTTTTCCACTGTCTACAGGGTCTACAGGGCTGTTTCTCTCACTTTTTTTTTTTTAAATCTGCTGCAGTGTTTTTATCCTTTAATATGCTGCCACATCGATGGCTGATAGGCTCAGCTTTGGACACTGGGCCACTTTTGGTACTGCCTGGAACTGGCTTACCCCATCATGAGACAGTCCTGGTCTTGCCTCAGAGAAACCACCATCAATCCTCTGCTGCCAGCACCTGGGCACCTGCACCAGTACAGTTTCTCTACTAAAGGAGGCACTTAAGATGTCATCAGCATCATCTGAACTTTACTGAAGTTTCTAACTTGGTTTTTGTAAGGTTGCTTTCTGTAGGATAAATCTTACATAATTAAACTAACCAAGGGATGAGCTAGAAAGAATATAATAAATGCAATCCCTGTGACAGGCTGGCTCCAATGATCTGTTTAGTAGTACTGGACATTCCAAGGCATTCACAAGTTTCTCAAGTTACGTAGCAGAAATAAAAAAAAACATAATCAGAGAGCAAGATACATGAGTGAAAATGTAGTTTTGAAATATGAAAATACAAAAAATTATTTTTTGCATTTTACTAGTTTGCAGATGTAGAGATCTTGTGTATATTATTTTGTAGTCAACTTTCCCTCTTTTTTTTCTTTGCTTTTTTTTTCTTTCCCCAGAAAATATGAAGAAGCCCTGGAGCCCTGATTTGCCGGCTAACAGCCACTCATACAATTTAGATTTTACATCTGTCCCAGGCAGGGAAGGTGAGAAAGAAGTAACACCTGATGGCACTGAAGAAAAGAAGGAGAGAGAAAAGAAACACACCAATTTCACTTTGTGTAATGTTTGTAACATTCAGCTGAACTCTGCTGCTCAGGCACAAATCCACTACAATGGCAAATCCCATCAGAAGAGGTTAAAACAGCTCAGCAATGGAAATCTCAAAAGTGAAAATGGTAAGCATAAAAATATATATATACTTTTAGCCTTGTTTTCATGTGAGAATTGTTGAACTGTGCAGTAATGTCAATATACAAGAGTCTAAGCATTTTTTTATTCAGACAACAAATTCTTTGAAGGCAAAGGCTCTTGGTGACTTCAGAGTGCTTGAGGTCATCCCTAGCATGAACATCTGGCAAATAGCTGAAGTTATACTGTCTGTGGTGCTAGATGTCTTTTCATTTTATGTTTTGTTTACATTATGATGTTGTTTCAAACTCTTTCTCATTCCATTTGCATTTTGATGGTTTTCAGCATAAGCAGTGGTATTCTGTTTTTTCAGTCTGCTAGCAATGTTATACTTGTTAGGGGTATGTTTGCTTTTAATGAAAGTAAGATGGTTGCAAAATAAATTGAAACAAATACATAACAGAGAACAAATATGTTCCTAAACTCATTTTACTTTAGTTTGCTTATTCAGGGTTCAATCCATAGCGAGCGGAAGTCTGTTTAAAGATCATGACTGAAGTCAAACAGAGATGGAACAAAGCTTGTTTTGCTTTTAATTGATTCCATTGACAGCTTTGGAAAAAGCATTTTGTAGGAGGTGGCATGTTTCTCTATCATCAAAGTGAATAGTACAACTCAAGATAAAACATGTTGGTGGCTTAATGTACAAAAGTAGATCAGGCATTAGAGGCAAGCGATGGTTCCTGACAGAAAAACAGATTACTGTATTATAGCTTTCTCAGTTTCAAAACAGCTAGTACTCAATTTTGCTGTACTATGGGTAGAGTTGTACTTTATTGTTTTATCCTCTTCTGTATACCATGTTGCAGAAATTATGATCTGATTCGGATGGATTTAGGACCTTCAGACTTTCTTTCTCTAGACCACACACACTGCTTAATATTTTGTGCCATGTCTTGCTTCCTGCCTCACCTGGGGAAGGATTTACAGATTAATCCTTAGATGGTACTAAAAAGGTATTTCAGTAGTCAGTGCTTTGTTCTGTCTTTAAGAATTTGGAATAATACCAGTTTGTTGATGAAGGTGTTGAATGTGAGTGCTTTGTTATGTACAAGGCATTGCTCATTTTCTTAAAACAATAAATAATAAAAAAAAACAAACAGAAAAGCCCTGTAAAAACAAACAACACAAATGATTTTGTCTTTAAGTGACAGGAATGTAATGTTTAGCACTGTTCATAGTTCAGACTTAAGAAGGATACCTCTACCTCTAGTAGAAGCTGGGAAAATGAAAGATTGATTTCCTAATTGATTAAAGGTGCAATATGGTTATCCACAAATGCATTCTTTCTAGATCCAAATAAGCACAGTGTTATGTTATTGCTATTTTCAGTTGCGGCAAAACTGTGTAATCATTATCATCATTAGCACAGCAGTTTTACTCATGACAGAAAATGTTTTTCTGCCATTCGTTTTCCTGCTTTAATCCATGCTAATGAAAGAGTAATTAAACAATACTGAAATTAATGTCAAAAAACTTCAATCATGCTTCAGCATTTATATTCTAGAGAGGATCAAAGTAGTGGTAAAGCAGTATGTTTCTTATTTTCTCCTTAAAATATTCCTACACTGTGTGTAGCTGCATCCATTTGTAGTCAGAAAATAGATGATTGCCTCTATCTCTTTGTTTCAAAGTGCAGTTATTTTGGGGGGGGGGTTGCCTGAAGCCTGAGGCTTTTCAAATCTGGCAGATCTTTGATTATTGTAAAAAACAGTGCTCCACTAAGAGGATAGCGTGGGGGAGAGTTTAAGGAAGTGTTTTTTCCCATCTCACTGAACTTAGAGATTTGAAGTTTTTGAAACAAAATATTATGAATGAAATAGAGATCAACATTAAATATTTCTTTTTAAAAGTTAGAACTGATTTAGAACAGAATGTCTGAGAAACAGCTCTCTCTGCACATTGAACAGAGGTTCTGTTTGAGACCCTTTTTTATACTCAAGTAGAAACCAGAACCTGACTGACTTTCCACAGTAACAGTTTTTGTTAAAGCTAGTATGGATGAAATATGGGCACCGTTTTCAGACACCTGATTGTTTTTTTGATGAGACCCCAGTGAGCTCAAGTGACATATGACCATGATTAAAAAAAATTAGGACTTGACCCTTTGAGTTTTTCATGTGCACAGAAATAATGCTTCCTTAAGGTCACTGATGGAATTGAAGTAAATGTAAAACATGTGGTTCTGTTTACTCAGTGTGTGTCAGTAGGTTACTTTATTTACGATAATAGTGTTGCTTGTGTAGAAGTCAGATGGTTGCAGAAGACAGCTGTTACACTCAAGGTCCAGGTTAAGGGTCTAGTAATTCTTGAAAGTAAATTCTGCTGTAAATTGAAGCTAAGTAATGGCTCTGCTTTTCAAGATTGTCTTCTAATGCTTTGTCATCCATAGTTTTTCACTGTATCTCTTGTTAGATGAGTGCAGTGCTTATACTATGCAAAAGAAAATCCCATTTGCAAATATAGCCATTTGTGGGCTGTTTCTGGGCTGTATATGCATTTGCAAATTTGTGTGCTCACTTGGAACTAATGTGCATGAAAAGGTTGGGAAAAATATTGGAATTGTGACTTGGTTTTGGTTTTTGTGTTTGTTTGTTGTTTTGTTGTTTGGTTTTTTGTTTTTTTTTTTTAAAAACATTCTAAATTATTCCCAGAAAGTAAGACTGGCTTGTATGTTTTATTTCACAAAAGGTAATAGAAATGGAGGATTGATTTATATGAAGCAGCAGCCCATGTCCTGTTTCCAAATAATTTGCAATGGACTGCTGAACAGAGGTAGGGTTCAGCTGTATTAGCATTTGACTGTGTAATTGAAGTTGTCATGCTATAATAATAATCTTCAAACTGTATAAAGTAGCTTTATCCGCTGGACATAAACAGTGGAGCATGTTGCTATATTTGAATATCTCTGCATAATTTCATAAGGTCAGCTGCTTAAGTACAAAGCCTATTAACCTCTGCAAATGTACAATTAAGAAAGAACATGCACTGAGAGGTTAAAAGCAATATTTCTTTGCTGCTCTATTGGTATTTGTACTGAATTTGAACAGTTCCCCAGATTTACTCTGAAAACTTTTGCTAATTTCTTGTCAGGCAGCTTGCCAGCTTTACTGCATGATACCCACTTGGTGTCTCTCAGGGTGAGAACCGCCTCTGAACAGTGAACTCTGCAGAGTCACAAAAATGATATGTACCCATTGTTTCTTGTGTCAGTATTTGGTACAAAGATTACCTCACTTAACATACAGTGAGACATTAGCACTTCTGTTACCGACCCATATGTTCTTGGGCATAACAAAATTTTCCTTGTTCCTTCCTCCTAATAATTGCCTTTTATGTCACTTAAAAAGACTTCTCACACTTTCTGCATTACACCTTAAAATATGTTCTTCTTGCTGATGAGTTTTTTGCCTCTGTGCTTTAGCATATGCAGTGGCAAGGTGACAAGCAAGTCAGTGAAGACTTTGAGTCATTTTGGGTGTTAGAAGGGGGTAAAATGCATTTTCTATCTGCTCTGCTGACATTGCACCACTTCTGAAAACCAACCTGAACACTGTGGGAAGAGGTGACCTCTTGTGGGAAATTGTTTATTCTGACCAGCAGGAGTAAGACTCTAGGTTTCTCAGAGAGTGGAAAAATAACTTGGGATGCAAATGTATAGAAGTACCCATGAGAAAGCTGGTATTTCTAAGATTTTATATAAACCAGATTTTCGATTGTGCTTCCTTTTATGTAAATTGCTGAATCATCATGAGTGAGTGAGGCAAAAACTAAAACTGCTTTCATCTGCAATGCTTTCAACAATACATTAGATAACGAGCAGAAAAATAATGAAAGACGCAAGAAATGCCACACAAGTCATCGAACTCCTTTCACTTTAAAAAATGATTTCTAAAACATTATTCTTCTGAAACATTGGGGCCAGTGAGGCATTTGGCAGTAGTTTCTTTATCCAGCTCTCTGAATTCATAAACAAGACAAAAGAATATCCAGTTTAGCAAGTGTCATTTACTTTCTTTTAAATTAAACCTGTCTAAAATGTTTTTTCAGGGAAGTTCCATCTTAGTAACATTGTATTGTACTATGAACAAGGACAGTGAGTGCATGAAAGAAAAAGATCAGACTTCGATATCCTTTTTGCTAACTGCAAAAATCAAATGTTATATCACCCCTAAATATTCCCTAGTATATTAAAATTATACATATTAAAACCAATTTGATTGTTTTAGTTTTACTGAAAAAATACTTTTTATTTTTTTCAACCTTACTTGCTGGTTGAATGTAATTTCCCACAACAACTCCTGACATGACAATTCCATAGTAGTTACGCAGTAATTTTTGCAGACTGGTTAGATAGAATATTTAATCTTTAACAATTTTTTTTTTTTTTTTTAAAATCTAAATCCTGACTTTTTACCGTCCTGCTGGTATGAAATCCAGAATATGCATCTAGCCCACTTCCAGAGTCTCCTTTCTCTCACTTTTCTGTCACTGTTTTTTCTCCAGTTGTGGGCTGCTGCAATGTGTTACACCTCTTTTGTCATATTTTTGGTCATAAAAACTGTCAGCTTCAGGGCAAACTGAATCTTTCTTTAAGGTGGTAAACTAACAAGCTACAGCTTTCAGGGAAATGGTGTCACCTGCTCTTCTCATTGCATTAGTCTTCCTTTTAGTGCAAGAGGATATGGATATGGTATCAAGGAGAGGAGAAAATCTTCTGACAAAGCATATTCTCTTTCAGAGGAGAGGATTTTGTGTTAGGTTTGGAGGAAACTAATATTGAAACTAATATTGCTTGGAATTCCTCTGGAAGTCATGGTTCTTGAAATCTTTTTGTTTGGTTGGTTTTTTTGTGGGTTTTTTTTGGGGTCTTTTTTTGGTTTTGTTTTTTGTTTTAATATGCTCTGATTCAGATCCTTATGACTAGTTAAAAGTTAGAATGAATTCTCCTTTGGTTTTAAGCCTCTAGTTTGTAGCCCATAGATGCCAGTATTCTGCAAAGAAGCACAGCTTTCTGCATATACTGTAATATCTCCCAAATGTCGAAGCTGGATATCTCTGGACAAGGACTGGCTGAGGGCAGTTTGTTGCCACTTCTGCTGCTCCTAGATGTCACTCTTTCTTCTTATTCCAAAGCACATGTCTGTTTTCATCATGTCCCTATTCCAATTAACTATTAAACAGTTTCTGCTTTTTAGAGCACTTTTGCAAAGGAGATATGCTTTTAAAGCACTGCTTGTTTTAGTAGAATTAATTTTTATAAATTGTAGTCAGAAATGTAAAACCCACCAAATATGACATCATAGTTCAGCACAAAGTTTTACCACAAGGTAACTTGTGTATCATTGAGTGAATTAAGCTTAAGACAGAGATAGTTCACAGCAACCACATGTGTGGTGTTCATTTTTTTTTTCCTAAAAAGCACAATGGCATTATTTGGCATTGTGAGTGTACAACTGCAGCTTGAACAGAATCAGGTTTTAGTTTTCTTCCTGAATATAAGACTACACAGTTTCTCTTTTAATACCCCCCACTGTATTGAGTTACTCTCCCTGCAAGTACCATTTACAAAGCCAGATGGTTAGCAAGTTGTCTCTGTTCAAAGGATGTATGTGTTTGTCCAGGAGAAACTCTACAACAGTGTTGGGTGGCTGAAAAGAGCTCAGAATGGGTCCTTACTTTGCTGCCTACTTGCAAATCTGGTGAGGGTTTCTGGTTGCTTTGATAAGGCAGTGGGGGCTGAGGTACTTAAAGGTGTTTTCAACAGTACACGAAGTCTGCTGTTATATGCAGGTTAAAGGGTGAAAATCTTCACCTGTGGGTGTCTTCTTGCTCTGTTTAATCATTTTCCATACAGCTCTTACTCTGTGTTCCAAATGTGCTCTCACAGTTTCCTTGTCCTTCTTAAACATTTACAGCTATATGTCTTTAGCACTTTGTTGCTCCTAGACATAGATCAATTTTTCTTCTCTGTTCAGAAATAACTTCTCTTCCAGTTCTCAAATTTATGCTCAAAATATGCTTGTGAAAAGTGGGAAAGCTGTCATCTTGCTCTCACTGCACCTCTGCTTAACATTAACATAGCCTCTTTTAAATCAGTTTTATTGTTGTGTATTTTATTTTTTCCTTTTTTTAGCCCTTGTGTGTGGCTTCAGGCTAGAACCTGTCGTGTACCCTATATATCTGAACTGGTTTGTCTCCCCATTTTAAAGTTAATACTAGCTTAGGCAAGTCCTGTCTTAATGTTTTTTCCTGTAGCAGGAATATCAATAATTAATACTAAATTAGCTGTATAAAGTTCAGTTACTCTGGGGGCAATCTGTGACTGTCTGTGTTATTTCTGAGCTGTGGAGATGTTGCTCTGCCATTCTCTCCTTCTCCCTGAGTGTGGCACCAGTCTCATTTCTGAGATAGCTGGCATTTGATCTCTACTTGCACAAACAGCTAACAAACTGTTGAAACCTGTTTTGCAGGATCTCCATTTAGTTCTTCTTACATCACTAAATCCAATATAGATTATGATGACTGTGGCTTCCTTCCAGACCTTCTCTAGTAACTTGTCTTCTTTAATATGGTTGGCTTTTTTTTCTGTACTGGCATCTGGTAGGCAACAAATCTTCTGTGAGTCATGACAACACTCTTAAGTTTATCAACATTTCCTGGTATTAATTTCCTGAGAGCTATATTTTGTCCTGTTCAGTTATTTTTCTTACTTTGAATATAGGACTGTATTCCCCAAGAAGGTTCTGAAAGAATAATTTTTTACCTCCTATGTGACATTAATTTTTTTAAGCAGAATTTTCAAGAGTTATATCAGACTAGAAGAAAAATAGAGGAGATATTCACAAACGTGACACTTTTCAGCAGTACTGAGTTTTTCTTATTGGTGTTTTATTCCTCTAATTAAAAAGATACTGTCTTCATGACAGGCATGTCACTGAAATCTTTAGTTAATTTTTCATCCTCTGACATGTTTCACAGTAGGGGAAAATACATCTCAATGTCAGAGTTTTAAGACCAGCTCCAATGAAATTAATTACAATCTTCTGTTGAATTAAAGACAAGGAGGCAAGTTCTATTGAGAAATTTAATTGATGTCAGCACACGTTCATGCCAGTTCTGTTTTAAATCACCAAGAAAACACCAGTTGTAATCTACAGTTCTCACTGCTACTGTGGGAATGAGTTGTTTGCATGATACCTCTGCTTTGTTTCTGACATTAATGTTTATAGGATAGCCTGGTTGAAGTCCTCATGCAGACAGCATTGTAATTAGATAGAGATAATCAAGATTTAACACCCCTCCTCCCACCCTTTTTTTCCCCCTATATATGAAATTAGAGATCTGGAATAATATACTAATTGTAGCCAAAGATGCTCACTTACTAAAGTAAGTCTGTGTCAATAGTCAAAATTAAAGTTCTAGACATTTTATGTTAGGGTAATATATCTTTAAATGCAAGCCTTCCCAGTGGGGCTGGTGTATAATTTATTATTTGGAGTATAATGCCAAAGATTATTCAGAAATGGAGTAGTATTAATTTTCTTCTGTTGAACCTGTTGCATTTGTAATTATGCTTGGGAACACTTAACTCATCTGTCCCTTTTTGCCAGGGGAATCCAGTCCCTTCTTTTGAGTAATTCTTATCACGATAAAAATATCAACATTATTAAAATGGATAAAATTTCTCCCACTTCCATTTGTCTCCTTAGATTCAGCAGAGGTCTGACTCTTGGCTTTTGCAATGTGAATAGATGTTTTTTCCCCTGGGAAAGTGCTGTTCCAGTAGAATGTTGTCTTTTCCTTGGTGGTCTCAGGGTTATTTATTCTATGAGAAAAAAAAATGTTATCAGAATATGTTCTAGGTTTTATTAGTTTTGTTGTTTTGTTTTTTTTTAATTATGTTTTTTTTATTTGATCATCAACTGAAAAAAGCTTCAGTGACTACATGGCTGTAGTTCTGAGTGCACGTAGCTCCATTTTCCTCACTTTTGATTCAAAGTCATTTTACAAGCCATAAAACTTTTGCATAGTAGAACTCGGATCTATATGTATAGCTGGACATTCTCAGTAAGCTTCCAGTTTTGGTGCTGCCTTTTCCTCCTCTTACTGTAGAAAAAAACAGTATTATTGATGTTTCTTTTTTTCTTAGAAGAGGTAGGAAAACTCTACTGATAAAATGACAACATTCTTTTTACTAAAGGTGGTTTAGACAACGTCCATAAACAAATGTAATTGAGTTCAAATTGAAATACTGTCAGGGATGTCTCTTAGCTCAGTAGTGTTATCTGATGCTCTGAAGTGTCTTTTGTATGTGATGTATTCAAAATTAGAAGTCTTTAAAAGAAGCAGTTCACTTTTCAGAGTATCCTCTGACATCATGCATAGGGGATTAGGGTCAAGCCTGTAGGAGTATTTTTTGTGGAATTATATACTGGGACAGTTTTCAGTGGCAAGCAGGATAGTGCACTGTAAAGGGGTCTATATGGGAAGAATATAAAATAGTGGTGCCTGGAAAGAGGCAAAGGTTACTCCCATCTTCAGAAAAGGCAAGAATCTGTGACCAGGAAGATCATGGAGCAAATCTTTATGAAAGCTATTTGCAGACACATGATGTAGAGGGAGGAAGGTGATTTAGAACAACCAACATGGATTTGCATATAGGCTTTATAAGATCAACCTGATATTGTCTTCTATGGTGAAATGACTGGATCTGTGACCATTGAGATATAATTTTCTGATTTAAGAAAATGTTTCATCATGAACTCCCATAGGATTGTTGTTGCCAAATTGGTGAGGTGAGGCTGGGTGAGTGGAGTAGATTAGAAGCTGGCCTAAGTATCAGGTTTAAAAGTGTAGTGATCAGCCTCTCACAGTCTAACATCCAGATGATTTGTTATGGCACTCCCCAAGAATTGATAGTGAGGCCAAAGCTGATTAACACAATCATTAGTGACCCTAGTGATAGGATGGAATGCATGCTTATCAGATCTGCAGATATAACTAAACATGGCAAAATCATTAGTATGATGTAGTACAATGCTAACAGTTGCAGAAGCCTTCAATGAGCTACAGTGCCCCAGCAGTAACCTCATGATGTTCAACAGATGCGAAACCTTGAAGTCCTGCACCTGGAACATACAAAAGTACATCCTGGGGACTGACTGGCTGGAGAGCAGCTTGGCAAAAAAAGATGTGGGTGTCCTCATGGGTAAAAAGTTGGATGTAATTCGTAAGATTTTGTAGAGATGAAGGCTCAACTGCACACCAGGCTGCATTTGCAAAAGCAGAAGTAGTTGTTTGAGGGGAGTGATTACTATCGACTCTGCACTTTTGAGTTTATATGAGGAGTATTGTGTCCATTTCTGGGCCCCCAGTGCATGAGATATGTCAACAAAAGTTCTGCAGCAGAATCACTGGGATGATCAGGTTGCTGCAGCACATCAACCATGTGAAGAGAAGAAGGGCTAATGGGGCATCCTGTTGCAGTCTTTACCTTCAGAGAGGGATTTTAGAAAGAAGATGGATGTGTGCAGTGAAGGGGTAGGAGAGGAAAGTCACAAATTACAACAAGGAAAATTCTGATTATATATATGGAAAAAAAGCATTCAGAATTTCACTATAAAAATGAGTAAGCACTGGAATGTTTCCTAGAGAGTCTGTGAAAATGATTCTCTGTAGATTTTAAGAACTCTGCTTGATCTAACCTTGAAGTTAGTTCCATTTTGAGTATGAGGTTGGGTAAGTGAATTCCAGACATCCCTTTTCAGCTAAATTATTCCAAGGTTTTGTAGAAAGTACACTGGGAAAACTTCAGTTTTAAAGATTAGGGGCCTACTTGCTTAATTTACATCAGAAGCAAGACATGTATAGCCAAAGGCTTGGATTTTTCTTCATAGCTGTGTGTTTAAAAGAAAATATGCCAAGAGAACTCTACTCTGAACATTAAGTTGCTGATGTTATTTGACAGAAGCAAAACAAATGCAGTAAAATCTGTATTCTTAGAAAGGCTTTGAGATGTGAAACAAACTGTTGAAACCTTTTTCAGTATTTTTATTTTTTCATTGAATTGCCGACAGCATAGTCAGAACTGCTGTTGATGCATGTTACACTCCATCTAGTTAAATATTATCAAAATAAAATTCTTGTCCTCTAAAAGAGGAAATCTAGGAACAAAGCTACTAGTGTATGTACAGCTTGTTTTCAGACCATTCTTCTGTCTTTAGCCATGATAGAGAGAAGAACAGATGCCATAGGATGCAATAAATAACATCAGATACCCTGTTACTCAATGGCAGACTTGGTCTTCAAGGCAAGCCAATACTGACAGCCATTCAAACCTATTTTCCTTAAAATACAGTAATTTTTACTTAAACTCTTGAAAATGTCAACAGTAGGCCCTAATATAAACACTAGTGAGCAACAGCTCAATTAAAAATGATGTGATAATTGATACTGAATTTGTCTGTGATTTTTTTTTGTTTGTTTTCCTGTGTTTGTGTGTGTTGTTTTTTTTCCTCACGGATCACATCTCATAATGAAATTATGATTGATTAAAAAATAATTTTTGTATGTTGGGGGAAACATAGATTTCCTTTTAAAATTGTCATTGTAATCTAGTATCAAAAATACCATGCATTTCCAGTGTTTTTAAGTATTGAAATGTTTGACAGAAAAGAAACCCCAAACATTGCTATAATAATCACTGTATTTTATTTTATCTGATTTTATCACTGACTTCTGATTTCACTGACCCCTTGTCACAAACAAATGTAATATTCTTCAGAAAGCCAAGGATAGGATTATGGAACTGCCAATCTTTGAAAAATACATATTATTCAGAATTGAAACGCTGGCATTTAAAGACTTACTACTATGAAATAAATTCTTTTAAAAAGTGGCAATCCTCCCTGTTCTTAAGAACACTCCAATTTAGAAGACTGTGGAAACCAAAGATACTATACCTAAAGAGAGAAAACTATAACATATATAAGTTTATAAATGACATAACTATTCAACAATGAAACCTTTTAATGTTACCAGCACTTAATTTTTTAAAAGCCAGAAGAGTTTATTTCAGGAAATTAACTCATTTTTATCTCTGCTGGATTGAATGTTTGTTTAAGTAGTTATAGATTACCATATACCTTTTGGTACAGTCTGACAATTTGGACTGCAGGCTAGTTTAATTCTTATATACCTGTGAGTCTGTTGTGGAGGAAATAATTTGCTGCCTTTTAGATTAATTCCATAGCTCACACAGCCCATGCTACAAAATCCATTGCCCACGTTAACAGTCTAGTCAGGTTAAATTTGAGTATATGTGCTTCTGAGTAGAGAGATTATATATTCATACGTATATATATTCACACACACAAAAATCATGCCAGTCTGTATAGAAATGTATTGGTTCTTGGGCTAGTTTGAAAAAAAAATTCTAGCACTGTGCTTTAAAGGAAGCGTAGTCGTACATCATCTTCCTATTTGCTCAGTCAGTCCTTTAGGGTAGTCAGGAGCTAGTTAGTTTTTAATATTTGAAGATTGTAATGGATGTATTTTTGCTGAAGAGCTGCAGTAATTTTGTTCTGAAAGGAATTTTCCAAACAGTGTGCGCTTATTTTGTCAAATCAGAAGTCACATTGATGATGCTTTCAAGCGAACATCAGTAGGAGTAAAGATTCCCAGTCCTTAATAGCTCGGGAAAGCTGAGTTGCATTTCTTCTAATTCAGTTTTATTCACTGATCCTGCAAATTTTATAGTCCAGAGAACCTGCTCTTACACGGTGTAATGTGAGGTGTTTGTGGGTTTTTTTCATTTTTAAGCTCTTAGATTTTTCTAGTCAATACACTGAAGAAATCATCTTGCACTTCAGTATTAATTTACATTATGACAGATGTAAACCGATACTTGACAAGAATAGTTGTTATTGCTTTTGACAGATCAGTAGGAGTATTTTAGTTGTTCATAAGATTACTAAGACATATCTTTATGCAAGACTGTGTTGTTTTTTTTTTTTCCACTGGGAATATGAACTGGTATAGTTACTGTTCAGTGCTATTAGGTTATCCTTATTATATTTTGGTAAAAACATCCTTTCCTGTCTCCACTTTTTTAATTTATTTGGAGAATGTTCTTAATAATATTTTCATGTTTGCCAGCTCTGGGTATGTTATTAAGTGTCATCATATGAAAGCTGAGTAGTCAAGATTAGCTGATACCCGAAGTTACCCAGAAAAAGATTGTCACTATGACTTAGTGTTTGTGGATCCCTGAAGGATTTTGGGTTAATGTGTTCTGACAGAGCTCTCCACGCTCTACAGTTCACCTGCTATAGATGAAATGCCATTAAAATATAGTGGCTGAGGCAGCCTGTGCAAACACAAAATGGCAGGATGGGGGGATCAAATTATACCTGCTTCATGGTTTATATTCCTTTGATAATAAAGTATTTCACAACATTCTTGAGACCAAAGCAGAATATACACACAAAGCCCAGCTTGGATTTTGAAATGTGATCAATTTGTTTATTTTCTGTACTAAGTGGGGTGCCTAAAGCTCCTTTTCTCTTGACACTGTGTAAGGTTGAAAACCACACACTGTGACCCAAAGAAGCCCTAAGGGGGAATGCAGGATATTCACCATTCAAAGGGTGAATATTAAATAATCAGGCCAACAGCCCATATATTAAACCCACATATTAAATAATCAGGCCAACAGCAGCCTTCAAATAGACCATTTTACTACAGCAATATGTGAGGTTATACTGCTTAATCTCAAGGAAAACTTAAGAAGGCATTGTTTCCCATGAAAAAGTTCTCTCTCTCTCTGGTAGTAAAATTCTCTTCACAACCCCTTGTGAACAGTGGCCACAACGCCTGAGCAAACTTATTCTTATGCAGGATGATGGGAGAGAAATGTTGAGGCATGAGGAGATGAGTAATGGGGGAAAGTAGGATTTACATGGTGCTAGGTTGGTGCTTTTTGTGTTTTGGTAGTGAAATCAGGCATGAAATATCATTTTCATAGGATGGGATTAACTTGCAGAGGTAAACACAAATGTAGAAAATGATTAAGATAAGTAAATGAACAACTATGAGAAAGACTACAGGATAGGGAGGGAATTGTTTGTCTTGTGTGGCAAAGTAATTGAAAACCTGACAGAACATAAAACATTTTTTGCTTCCTGACCATTTTGAAGTCATTAAGGAAATTATCATATATTTTCATAGAATTTATATTTCACATTCACATGAATGCCTGGTGCATGTATCTCCTACTCAGATTGCAGGCTCCTTCTGTCAGGTGCCGGCAGGTTGGTTGACCCAGCAAAAGTCATAATGTTATTTTGTTGCAAACTGACAAAGTGAAAGATAAATGCAAAAATCCTGTACTCTTCCCAGACCTACCACACTCGCATTTCTTCCTCCTTCTTCAAGAAATCCTAGAAAAGTAATTCAGAGTCCTTATCTGAGGAAAACTTCAGTGAAATTCTTGTCTGAGAAATGCTTAATTTTAAGTAGGCAACAGATGTCAAAGTCAAACTACTTCTTTTCTCAGCTTCTTGAATCTACATGATATTTTGATTATCTGCCTTGTTTTTAATCCAGATTTTAAAAAAATAATGTTTCCATGCTACCCAACTTCAGCACAAAACTGAAGTTTTTATTAACTGGAACTTCTGCATTGTGTTTTTTACCCTGTATAAATAATAGCAAGAAGATACAATGCAAAAATCCATTCTGTCTGGTTCAGAAGAATTTATCCTAATTTAAATAACACATTATTTGAACACTAAAGTACTGAGCAATGAATCACACATTTTCTCTGAGGAATCCAGCTTTCCTGGCATTTGAAGTTGGGTGAATCTTGGAACTTCTCTCATAGAAATATAAAACACACCTAACTCTTTGTATTCTTCTAAAAGAAAGCTCTTCTGGAATATAAAAATACCCATAGGTATTTATCATGTTGCAGTTTAATCAGTTGTTCTTCTTTCACTAGTTTAATGAGATCACAATACGTGTGGAATTATTTAATATCATATGGTAATATAGCTACTATGTTGATGGTTTTCAGGATGGGGATTCTGTTACACTTATCACTATGTAAAGCAGAAAGAATGTGAAGACTCTAGGGTAATATTATGAATAGCACAAAACATTGATAGTATCAAAAGCATGAAGAATTAGAATGAAGGTTTGGGGTTTTGAGGGGGTTTAAATTCACTTTGGGATTGTGAAAGGTGTTATCTGAAGCAAAGGGAGGGGAAGGAGTAAAGGACTGAGGAAAAGAATTATTAATTTAACTTTGTGGAAGCTAATGATTTCTGGGAATGACCTTGGCTTTCTATCCCTCCATTTATGTGAGTTCTTTACACTCTTGCTCTCTTTACCACGGAAGTGATTGTATTTTAGCAATACTACAAAGTATGGTAATATTAAGTAATTATTTAGGAGAATATTTCTGTGGCATTAGTAAAAAGCAGGTAGATTCTTGGTGATTTTTATTCATCTCCTAAACACACTGATTGAACTGAAAAGTGCTTTTGTATATTTTGGGGATTTTAACACATGTATCTAAGACACCTTACTGTATTAAACCCACATATTAAATAGTTGTTTTCAAATGAATATGTGCATCAAACTTTCCTTTTTGCTTGTACACAGCATGTACTGCAAGTGAAAATACATAATCTCCTGATATTCCTACTCCACTCTTCCATAAACCAACAACAATATTGTAACTTCAGTGAATCTAAAAACAATATTATGAAGAAATAAAAAATACTTATTATTTGTAGTATGCAGCCATTTTTCCTACTTGCTTTTCTTTATTGGTGATACAGACATTATTTTCTAACAAATTAAATTGCAAATAATTCCCTCAGAAGCTCCCTTTTAGCTTCATTCCTATCTCCCCTTATTAATACTGAAAATATTGGCAGTCACATTTTCACAATGTTTACAGAATTTCTCAGAAGTTTATAGCTTCTTTTTAGTGTTTTTTTTTTCTTTTTTCTTTTTTCTTTTCCTCTGCAAAGATCAAAATAATAAGTTGTTATTGTTCAACAGTTAGCATGTAAGACCTCACATTCCCACAGGTGTATCAGATCCTAATACCTTTGTTTTTTAAGTTAGGAAAATCAAACCAAAACCCTGCTGGATATTTCATTTATATGGCAATTCATTGGTATCTGAAGCTACTGCTGCCAGACTCTGGAAAAGCTTGTACTCTGAGTAACTGCTTGGGGGCTTGATCTTTGATTTTCTTTTTAAATGCCTTTGGAAAGTGAGATCAGATATGTAAGAATGTGATTGTGTTTATTTTTCTACATGAATCCCTCTGGCAGAGTCCTTAGGGATTTGCTGTATCAAAGATATTTATGTGAATATTGCCCTTGGCTACAATTTAAAAGGGAGCAATGTAGGACAGGGACAGATGAAGGGCAGTCAAACTGATGGCTGCAGTTATAGAGAATGGTGAGAGTCTGTTAGATCTGGATACCTTTGCTGATACATAGCATTCAAGCAAACTAGGTGAATGTGAAAAAATCTGAAGTCAGACTTCTACTTCAAAGTTTTCCATGTGATCTGAAGTCAGATTTCTACTTCAAAGTTTTCCATGTGAATTACAGTTCCTGAATGTTCATTATTTCAGAAACAGCAAAGCCCAAGCAGCATTATTCTTACAATGGATGGATTCACTGTATGCTGTTGTCTGTACTTAGCATGGGTTTAATCAGGTAACAAGATCTTCAGGCATGTGACCATTATGCTTGGCTTTTGGTGTAGAACAGATATTTGCTGTTTATACTGGTGAACATTCTGTGTTCTTGTAATCTTTCTGATGTAAAGGAAGGAGTTGGGCAAAACCAGTAACATGTAGCAGGTTTGTCATAGCAGTTCCTCAGCATGTCTAGGTTTACATTTCCCACGAGTAATGGGTAGTAAATGTGATGGAGCAAGCAGAAGGTGAGTTACAAAATCAAACTATATAGGAAGTTTCTTTCACTGAGGATGTATTGCTGTGCTAGAATTAGGAGCT
The DNA here is from genome assembly GCA_023637945.1 of Phaethornis superciliosus. Taxonomy (NCBI): domain Eukaryota; kingdom Metazoa; phylum Chordata; class Aves; order Apodiformes; family Trochilidae; genus Phaethornis; species Phaethornis superciliosus. Next base: position 112,221,813 of record JAJQWJ010000002.1, read on the forward strand.
ACTTGCCTTCAGTAGTTCAGTAAGAGATCTTGAACAATACAGAGTGTTTGGACTTCAGAGGTCTTTTCAAACCTAAATGATTCTATGAACTAGCCAAAGCGTAATTAAAAAAAAATTAGTAACGTTTATATTAATTTTGCTGACCAGAATAGTTGCATAATCTATTAGTGATATACATATTGATTTAGAAAAATAAGGATATGTATGAATATATGCATAGATATACTGAGTGTTTTAAATTAGTTGCTGATAAAATATATAAATCGGTGCCCCTTTAAATTTGCTTTAAATCAAGAATTCCTGCCTTTAAGTATTCAGCTTTCACAGAAGTTACAGAAAATCTCTTAATCTCCCAAGCACTTATTCTCCTCTGGATTTTTCAAAGGCATTTATCCACAGGACATTAATTTACAATCTGTATTTAAATCCAGGAATAACTATGTGGGCTTTGAGCTATCTGCTTTCATGCAGACCTAATGGGCTCTACCACAGGAACTCTGGATGAGCTGGAAAAAAAAAAATAGATTCAAGCTCAGTCATATTTGGCTTCCATTTCAGCTTCAGCTTGAGCTGAGTGTCTATTTTTGGTGAAGAGAGCATTAAAGAAAGCAATTATTTGGGTGTGAAAGATGGGCAGGAAGGATCCATGATAAAGGATTTACTCTGGCTTTAAAGAGACTGCCACTGTATCAGATTTTTCCGGCTTATTATGGGATAGTTGAATGTATCTGCAGACTGGGATGTGAGGATTTGAAATGTATCCTGGATTTTATCAACTGCTGTCAGCTCTTATTTTCTTGTCACTTACAGAAACTGTAGACCAGATTTTTAGATGTAAATGGTCATAAGTGTACAGTGTCCTGTAAATACAGCATTAATTCACAGTAGTATGTCTTTTCATTATTTAATAGATACTTTGCAGTTTAAATGCAAAAATGGCCCATTATAGTAAGAGAAATGTAGTAATAAACTAACATTATGGTGTGAAAGAGAACACAGAACTGCACTGTTCTTTTTAGAAGTTGTGAGGAAGCTGCATCTTGACCTTCTGGCACTTTTCTCTCCTGTGCATCAAAGAATTTGTTTTGGTTATAATAGGAGAGTACTTAGGTAAGATAAGCAAAGGAGACTAAAAGAATTAGTGCTGATCAGTTCTCTGTTTCCAGCCTATGTAAAGTAAACTGAATTTGAAAACTATCTGAAATTGTATCCAGAAAAATCTGTGGTATCACCAATGAACAGAAATCCTTTAAACCACAATTTTTTCATCATCTTCTTCCCATGTTGTTTTCTTTTCCAGCATAATTCTCTTCATTGTTCCTCTTCTATGTGTCTGTTCTGTAAGACTTTCCCAAATATACATCCTTCCACTTCCTGTGCATTGCATTTTCTGATGGTTCTTCCCTAATTAGTTTTTTGCTTCACTGTTTTGGTCTTACAGGATAAAGACAACTGAATAGCCTTATGTCAATAGTACTAAGATGCATATCATCTTTCCTATGTATAATACTAGGTATACTTCAAATATTAGCAGTATAAACATTTGGAATGATTGTTATTTTCTGGTAAATATGCTTAACTTGATTTATTACCTTTGGAAATATTATTATTAAGGAGCATACAGAGTGATGATGGATTGTTCAGTAGAAGACAAGATTTTCTGTATTGCTTTCTAAATTGCATGTCTTGTTTCCACATTGAGCTATAAGTAAAAATATCTGGGATAATTAATCTGTGGTGCTTATTAAACTCTTGGCAGATTTGTTTAGACTCTTCCCTGGTGCTGAAAAAGTCTGACTCTAGATCATTGTTTGTAGCATGAATAAAATTCTGGATGGACCTGAAGAAAATTCAGGTCAAATCTGGTAAGATGTTGCTTAAGTCTTTGAGTTTTCATTAAAGAGCTTAGGTCAAGGAGTATTGCAGGGAAGCAATAGGCTCGGAGCAGTATCTTGTCCTCTCATGGTAGCACAAAAAGAGAGTCGGAAAGTTGCTGACTTACAGCAGACTGAGGTTTGGCTTGTTAATTTACTGAAATGCATAACCTAGTGCTAGGAAAAGAGTGGTGATGAGCCTGAAACTTCCTTTTTTTCTTTTTTTTTTTTTTTCCCCCATCTCCTCAAGAGATCTAATCTTTGGCCAATATTCAAAATGTGTCTCTGACTCAGTAAATTTAGGCCACCTGCATTGTTGAACTCTGTTTTCTTACCAAGTTGAGCAATCACTTAGAATGTACAATGTTTCTGTGACCCTGAAAATACTACTTAAGATTACTACATTTATTAGATTATTTAAGCAAGAAGCTGATGTATTGGCCCATGCCTAACCACCTATCTGTGCATTTCAGATTCACAACTAAAATTAAAACAACAAAACACACCAAAACTAACAGATGTTCAAGGTGAAATAAGGATGAAACCTTAAAAAAAATGAAGGTATATAAGTTTGAAGTTTTTAAAAACTGGAAATCTGTTCTTGAATAAACTAGTGTTCAATGACTTTCAAAACCAGAGTTGTTTGGTGAATTAATTTGTTTGTTGTAGATTGCTGCATGTTGCCATGATGAATATGCATGCTTCTTAGCATTAATTTTTCTTAGCACAGTTGATCATAACAATAAAGTGAGAGAAGCAGACATTTGAAATAGCATTTAACTTGTAAGACATAGCAGTTTATGCTGAGTAAAAGTATTTTATAAATATTTTTAAATGAAATTTTTAGTATTTGACACTTGACTTTAATTATTTTCCCCCAAATTTAATAAGTGTATTTAAATGAGGCCTTTTTTGATGGTTAATTACTGGGAATTTATGACTGTCTTGACATTTCTAGTACATTGATTATTAGACCAATATCACTTACAAACTTACATATGCTTTTAAGTTGCTTACTTATGATCTGTTTATTCATTCTCTTTCATGTGAGAGCCCTGGAGCAGTAGAGACTGCAGTATGCTTCTCTATGAAATAGTTTACATCAGTTTCCAATCTGGTAGATTATTTGATAGTCCAGCAGGTATTTTCACCTACTTCTAATAATGATGGGGAAGTTAAGAAACTAAATTGCACTTCTCAGACAGCTCAAATGCAGGTATAAAATATGAGACATGGGTGTTTCCTAACTTGCCCAAAATCTTGCAGTAGCTTTCTGGCAACCAGAACTGGAATGAAGGATAGCTGATTGGTATTCCAGTTTTCATGACTTGCTTTTTCTTCTGACCAGTCTGAATCTGACAGGTAGATCACTCACCAGTCTGTATGTCCATCAAGAACTGTGGTAAATCTTTTTCTTTGTCCCATGGCTTCCTGACCAGAATAAAATATATGTGTAATTTCACCTTTTGAAAAGTAATATTGCAAAACTTAGATTGAAGGATTTTTATCCTTTAATAATAGCTTAATATCCTCTGATAATAGTTTCTGATTCTTTGGATTCTAATGCATTGTAAACTTTGCCTTCTTAGCAGACCTGCTATCATCAAATTCCAAAGAGAGCTGTGCTTGTATTGATACATTTCTCGTATTGCAAATGGAATATCTACCTATGTTTCTTTCCTCCAAAACTCGACACAGGGATGATTTGTTAGAATACCTGTATGTCTGCTGAAAATTATTTTTCTGTAAATTTTAGTTTGAGATTGTTTTGATTTCTTAGTACTTTGTAAATAAAACCCCGAAACCACTGCAAAAAAAAAAAACAAAACAAAAACAAAAAACAAACCCCAACACCCACCCCTAACTAAACCAACCAACCAAAAAAAACCCCCGAACTAACAATAAAAACCCCAAACAAACAAAAAAATCCCAAAGCCCAAACGAAACTTCACGATATTTTTTTATTTGGGAAAAAGGAATCATTTCAGTCCTCTTATGACACAGAATAACTTGATGTATAGATGCCATGTTGTGCTATATGCAATTGTATTAAGTGTAATAGCTACACAGAGAACAAGAATGGAAAGTTGCAGCTACATCATTTCTCATACCGCTTTATTTACAAGATGTAAAAACATAGGGTTATGAACTGGCAGTGACACAAGTTTTCAGTACCAGCCATATTCAAAAGTGATTTTACTACACTGATATATAATTGAACTCTCCAGGTGCTGAAGTGTACATGCAAAGAAATCATGGTCAAATTCTGAGGCTCATGCCAGTGAGCTGTGGTTTCTTGTGCTTCTATCAGCCACACGGAGCTTTGCTCTCTGGGGATCATCTGACGTTGCACATAGGCTTCAGTGACTATCAGTGTCTTTTGGTTCACATCCTCACCTTTGCATAGCCCATGTAATTGTAATGGATGGATGAATTTGAAATCCATCTGCAGCTACATATACACTGAAGACTAGTTTTAATTGTATTTCCCTGAGTATTTTGTAACAGCTGTTTGAGGAAGATTTTTTGATTTTTTTTCTTTTTAATCTAATTTTACAGTGCTATTTCTTTTTTCATTTGCTTTAGGCAAGATTCATCTGTCAGAATATGTCACTTGTAAAATTTTAAGGAAGGTCTTTCCAAATATCTGGTGAGGTATTTGAACTTAAAAAGAAAGTACTTAGTATGCATTCCATGTCAGTAATTTAAAATCAATGCAGAAGTCTGAGTGTTACTACAAAGCTCCCTTGTTTTACTTTAATTAAATGTAAGGGTGTTCTTCTAGCAAATGAAAGAAATTATTTACTGTCAAAGTTGTACTTTATTGAAAGGCTTAACAGTACTGTTGTAATTTAATGACTTTTCCTTCAATGGTCATACAAGAGTCCTTACTTCTTGATTGCTTGTTGATGTGTGGTATTTATATCTAGGTAGTAGAAAAGCTTTGTCATTAAAGAGTATAATAACTTAAAGCATAGTTTTTTAATGATTAGAGATTATTGTTACAGATAACACATTACTGGAGAAGAAAAGGAAATAATTTGCTTGATGTGAACTCCTCTTCTGCAGGAAGTACATTCAGCTAATTTTGTTAAAGCTTAGGAAATGCAGGAAAATAAGTCAAAACAGTTGACTGAAGATAAGGTTGCTACTTGGTTTGCTGAATATGGAACTTGAAGTGTTCACTAGCAGTGACTTTGCGACATGCTCTAAGGTTTCTAGAAACCAATGCATAGACAAATATGAGAATTTATCTCTCTGTAGTCATATTTTATTTTCTTCTGGCAGGATTCATTCAGAATTTGTAGTTTACTGTTTCTGCTATAAGCCTATAACCTCTTATTAATATTCTTGTATCCTTGTTTTAAGAAAAAGCTTTTCTCAACTGTAGGCTACGTTTATGTTTTTGTTGGGCTCTGACATCCCCAGTAAAACATGTGGGATCTACCTCCCCAAAGGTCTATGTTGAAGAAGTAGTTTTTTGTATCTAGCTAACAGAATTGCGAATATCAAAGTTCTCAGTGGGAACAGTTAGTTTAAAAAACATTGACAAAACCCCCAGCCAACCAATAAACAGACCACACCCTGAACCCACGAAAAGCTCCTTATTTTGGGAATTTAAACTGGTCGTCTGCAAACATTTCCAGAATATTTCATCTACCACAGCAATCTCTATAAGTTATGTTACAGAAAAGACAGCAGGCTAAAGAATTGAATCAATCAGAGAGTGGATAGGGTTGAAAGAGACCTTAAAGATCATCTAGTTCCAGCTCCCCTGCTTGGGCAGGGACACCTTCCACTAGACCAGGTTGCTCAAGGCCCCAGAAAGGTACTGCAGAGCCTCAGGCACCGCTGAACTTGGAGTCTGATTTTGAAAGGTAAGAAGAACTCTGCTGAACTGTCTCGCCTGGTTTATTTTTCAGAGCATTTTCAGTATAAAGAACGTGTGAAGGCCAGGTCATGGTTTATGAGCAGTCACTTAATACTTTATTTCCATGGAACGCTTGAAATGTTTTTCCATACTATCACTTGCTCTGTGCACTTGAAGCTGTTTTCAAAGTTACTCTTTCTGCACCACTATAAGGTTTGCCTTGAGAGTTTCCAGTAGGAGAGGAAGATCTTAATTTTGGGGGAATTTGGTTTTCTGTAAAATTCGCTTTAAAAGTGACATCAGGAAGATTGTAAGGGAATCTAGTATTAAATCTAAATAAGTATTAAATCAGTATTAAATTGCTTGCAGTCTCCTGATGAATCTATTGGATGTTAATTTTTCTGACCTAAAATCAAAGTCCATTTCTCAATGGTTTGTTTCTTAGTTACTCAACTAAATTCAACACTTAGTAAGTGCAGATTGACCAGTGTTTACCATAAATGTTACCATTCTCCTTAGCTTCATGTCAAATTTAATTAAATGCAGGAGCAAGATCCGGTAACAACTTCAGCACTCTGTTCCCACACAGCAAACCTTTATGTCACTTAGAAGACATTTGATGTCTGGTGTGGTTTTTTTCTCTGTTTGTGGGAACTGTTTTTATTAGGAGTTAATGTCTTGTGGAGAACCAGCTGAGCTCCAGTATCTTTTGTCCAGTGCTAGAAATCTGATCTCACTGTTAAGTGCTGCTTCTTAGTAAATACTTTAAATGGCAGATTCTTAAAGAGCAGAATTCATACCTACTTGGGCTAATATGTTCTTTACTCTTTCCCTTTCATATTCTTTGAGCTTTTGCTCTATAATGTGTAATCTTTCATATATAATAGGATTTTTCTATCAGTTTATTTTTGAAGAAGAAAATTGAAAATCCTCAGATCAAATGAGTGAAAGCTCACATAGGTACTGAATTTTTATGTGTATGGAAATAAATGTAACCTGTAGTGTTTTAGATAATTTCATACATTTAATATTTTTGATATATGAATGGCAACTCTTTTCCTGGCATGTTTTGTCTTGGAAGCATATATATCACAGACAATTGTCTTAACGTTTTTTAATGAACTAGAAGTATTTCTACTAAACTTGGCTACCCTTGGAGTACTTTGCTAGAGACCAAAAATATTTTTTGTCCTATGTGAACTTCTGTCACATTCTCTGAACCTGTTGCCATGAGTTGTTCATTTTAAAGCAAGATTGAAAAAGATCTTTTAATTGCAGTTAATGAGTCCATTTTTGTCTCCTGAATATAGAATGAAATTAGTCTTAATTTTAATTTCTCCATTACCTTTTACTGAATTTATATTTAATGGCCTACTATAGTCTTTTTTGTATTTGAATGCAGAAAATCAGTGCATAGAAAAATTTAAAAAAATAGTCATGCCTGAGCACAGATTGTATTTTCCCCACCTTAAGTTTGAGACAAGAAATTCATTAGCATTAAAATTGTTTTGTGTAGTAATACTACAAATTGTTGCACAGCACGCTTTTAAATGTGAACTCTTTACTAGAAAGTCATAGTTTACTTTCCCTATCTCTGATAAACTTGCAGAATAAATCTTAAAAGGAAACATTAACATTAATAGCTCCTTGTCTGTGAGAAAATGGGTTTAGAGCTGAGATTTACTCCCCATGTTTTTAAGTGATTCTAGGAATGAAGATACTTGACCTTTTGGTCCAACTTGTGACCTGGTTTTGACAAATATTTTCAAGTGTTTCAATATTTTATACTTTGTCTGTACATATGCACACAAATATGCATATGTGGAATACATCTTTCTCTATGTGCCTCTATTGTATAACAAAACAGAACATGGAAATTAGCATATTGAATTACTGTACCTGAATTTGCATGTGTTACATACCAACAACAGTCTGAATTGTGATGAAAATACACTGTTTATAATTTCAAAATGCTTAAATTTACTGAGTCCAATCCCAGGTGTTTTGTCTTTAACCAGTCAAGTAATTAGATCTGTTTGCATTATGTCAGAAAATTTTAGTTTAAAAAAAACCCAAAAGAGTGTTCTAAGACTATTTCAAATTCTGCATATAATGACAGGTGCTTTAAATACTCAACATTAAAAATATCCAGTTTTTTCTACCTGCTGTGCCACCAGTTGTTCGTATTTTTATATAATTCAGGGATAATTGTGAATTACAGTGATGTTTTATTACTTTGCTCAAGATCTGTAGAAGTTAACTCATAAAGCATTTTGTTTGATTTTCAGTGTATAATCAGAATTGCTTGCCCTTCATTTATTCAATGCTGCAGTACTTTTTAAACTTTTTCTAACTAACTTTAAGTTTGGTCGGTTTTAGTGTTTGTTTTTTGTCTGTTTGTTCTTTTTTTTCCCCAGAAACTTTCCAAACTCCTATGGTTCTGTTTAAAACTCTTAACAGAACTGTTATTGCATTACAGTCAAAACTACAATTAAGCACTTTTATATGATGTTTCTAACAGGTGAACCCATTCTGTTGATATCCTGGTGGTTCATGACAGGTACAATGTATGCAGTCTAGGGAAGGGGCCAAGCCAGTGCCTATAAGCTCAAATTTATAAGCTTTTATTCAAGTATAGCTTTGTTGCATTCTAGGCATTTTAGTAAACTTCAATTTTTATTTGAAGGCATTAACCCTTCACAGAAATGTTTTGGCTCTGTTTGATCATTTGTAGATTATTTCTTATTTTCCTTGTACACAGAACTAAAACAGTCTACATACTAGATTTTATTCTCTGGGTAAAATAGTGTTTATACAAATGGCTATGATGCTTGTGTGATTCAGCTTTGAGAAGCTGAATTTTGAAAAAACAAATTTATTTATTTTTTCAGAGTAATTGGAGCTATATAACTTGGTGCTGGAAGAGTTGCTGAGGTGTTATGCAGCAAAAATCTGGATGTGCTGTGTTGTATTACACTACCCCTAAGTATCAAATGAAAGAGACTGGAGTAGCTGGGAAGACCCACCTGGAAGAGGGTAGAATAGCTTGAGAAAGTTGTGGTGATCAAGTTGATACTGAGATATCTGCAGGGAAGATTTCTTGTCCATGAATCACTCTCTCACAACTCTTTTCAAACCTAAAATTCCATGGTCTCAAGAATGACTGTGGGTGCTAAGCTGACCACTTAGGATACTGAATGAGGTCAGTTAGCAGTGATCTGTTTCTTTGAACAGTGATTTATTTCTTTGTCATGGCTTTTTAACATACCTGTTAGGTCTTGGATAAAAAGACCTGATCACACAGGCTTGGTAGGCAGTTTTTCTCCTGTTAGGTATTTAGTATCCATGAGAGGGCACTGTAGCATGAATTACAGATGGAAAGGGTAAGAGAAGCAGCATGTCTTTAAAGACATAGCTGAAGATAAATACACCAAGTATCTTATGCTATTAAATTCCAAAACCAAGGCAAGCTACTTTTATTTCTTTAGAAACATGATCAAGTGTAAGTATGCAGATACTTCACAGTAATTTAATACTTACACAGACTGTGCACCTATTACTAAAAGAAGATATCACAGGCTTGAAATATTCACTTTTCCGTATTGCTGCACACAGATATTGTTTAGGCAAATATATTTAACTGCTTTACCTTAATATGTCAAGACTAGGAGTGTTTTACATTTATTGCAATGAAAGTGCAAGAAATGCACCAAATGCTTCCCCCTTTTTTTTTTTCCTAGCTGATTGACAGACAGAAAAAAATAGAGATTTTCAGTTTTCTTTGTTGTTTCTAATTCCAGGCAAACAATGTGAAAATGCAAGAGCTGAAAGTCTGACAGACAAAGTTGCAATTATGGTAGCAGCTGCAGAACTAGTTTTTTTGCACAGGCAAATTAATCCTAATACTATGCCTCCTGCCTCTGAGGGGCTGCCATAGCAGCACCAGGCACAAGCAATTTCCATCATGTGGAGCTTGAAAGAGCTCTATTGAGGTGCAATTGAAGCCTGTACCAGTTTTTGTTTTTCTTTTCTTGGTGATTTCCTATATCAGCTCTCCAGAGAGTGTGTTAAAGTGCTGAAACTGAAAGGCTTCCATGTTTTGAGAGTTAGGAGGCTAACATCAGAGTGTTATTTGTGTGCTAACCCAACTGTTTCAATTACCGCTGGGGAGCAGTAATGGATTTTAAAAGTTTGAAGATACATCTGAGCTCTTACTGTCTCAAAGAAAATTCATGATTCCATTAGGAAGCCAGTGTAGATGCTGAATGGGTTCATGATTTAACTCTCTGGTTTTGGGGTAGCATGTATTAATATACTTTTATAAATCATATTAGAGCTGCAATATTGCTCATTCTGCTCTACATTTTAGTATCAAATTGAAATCTGTGTAAAAATATTGGAAATTTTGCTATTACTGCTACACATTTAATGTAATAATATTGCCTTATTCCTACTCTCAGATTTTCAGCCCTACGGTAGATTTACTAAATGGTCATGAAAGCCCAAGAATCACATTATCTTCTCTTCAGAGGTGAAACACAATAGCTGTATTTGTAGTGCATAGTTCCACTCATGCTCTGTCCCACAATGCACCTAGACAGCTAATTAATTTTCTGCATGTGCTTATATTAATTTGAGCAGAGCAGGAAGTGTTTAAGGTGATTGAGAAATCTGAAATACTATGTTACTCTGTATCAGTGCAATGGAGTATGATTTTGGTACTTCTTTTTGTAAAACGGGCAGTTTGTATTAAATGCAATTAGAAAGTGTGTTTTTCCAGAGCCATTTTTCTGACCCCAAGTACTAAAAATTCACAGCCTGCCTTGAAGGCATCTAATATTTCTCAACCAGAAGAGTTTAATACATTGTTTCAATACTGGAATTTTAGAATCCCATATGGACTGATGAAGGCAGGACAGTTGTGTTTCCACCTGATACAGCGTGTGCTTCACAGCAGGGACTACTTCTTTGTACCCTCAGGTTTAGGAGGATGCTTGGGATGTCTGGAAGCTGCTACCAGGTTTCCCCAGTGTGGGTGACTGGGGACCACAGCAGGAGCTGCTGAGGGACCCAGCATGGGCATGCTCAGGGGCTTGTTCAGTCATCTTGTAGCTTTGAAATTTTCCCTTTTTGCCCCCCTCTTTCTTAATTCTAGGTGTAGTTTAGTTAGGATTGGATAGGTGGGTTTTCATTTATTTTGTGGATTTTTTTGTGTTTCCTCCAAACTGAGACCTCATTCGGTTTCCCTTTTGGTTTTTGCAGACTATTATTACATTGGGCATATGGAGGAACAGCTGACTGTGACTGTAAAAGTTGGATCTCTGTATAGCCTGCCACATAGCTCTGCAGAGGAGAGATGCCCAAGAGGTGTTTTGCTAGTGCTTCTGCAGGGCTTTTAAAATTATTACAGTGTTCTCAGGAATGCTGATGAATTTCAGGGGTGACTTCAGTAAATCAGAGGAGACATTTTCGGCTGTTCTTTTAAATTTGATGACTAATTCTTTGTGGGGCTAGGGCATACAAAGGATTCTTTTGAAGAGAAAGACGTGACTACAGTTCCATCATTCACAAAATTAAATAAAAATAAAAATAAGACTTTGTATCTCTGCTTTATAAATTTTAAAAGAGTAGATTAAAATGTTATACAAAAACATTAAAATGTTTTAATAACATGATGGTTATTAAGGGAGCAGAAGTAAGACGAATTCTTCAATTGGTCTCTAATATTCATCACAGATCACTTTGGCTACTGTCTCATCTAGAACTTCAGCTTCAGTGCAGCCTGTTGACAGCAGCTCATGTGTAGAGCCATGTGGCTTAGCAGGACTTGCCAGAGAGGGGGGGGAAAAAAAAAAAGGTGAAGGCTATTTTATGTTTGTTTATTTTCACTTTAAGCATTGAGGGATTTAATGTCATAACTGCTTTATTCTGGTTAAAAGAAAATGGAGTGAGTGCCCCTAATGGGACACTGGGAATTTACGGTATGGTGTTGAAACCAAGATCGTGACAAGCAGCACTTCACACCATGGCTGTGGAAGCAGTTACATTTTCAGAAAGGATGCTATGTGGAAGGTCACATTTTTGCCTCCCATCAAGATTCTTGTACAAAGCAGAGTGTCATTTGTATTTTTAAAATTATTATAAACTGTTGACTGTTCTTAGAGTATGATGGTTGCTTTAAAATTTATTACTCCAGGTCCTGTTTTAGAAACAATTTTGTCAGTAGTTGCAGACTTCCTGAATCCTACTGCCTCCAGATATCAAGGAGTTTATTTTTGTAATTCCAGCTGGCTGAGCTGGAAGTATTTCCAAATGCTATGCAACATGTTTATTTCATACAAATAATCTTGTTTACCTGTCATGGTGTGTTGTGTACATCCTTGTTGCAGCTGATGGTTAGGAGACACTGGTAAAAATCTTTTCATGGGTTCAGTATCAGCTGTTCTACATAATGAAATATTTGATTTCTCCCATGTAAATGCCTTCATGAAATTTTTAAGGAAAATGAAAGCAAAAAAATCTAGGTATGAAATAGTGTCTCCATTAACCAAAGTTTCACTTATTGAAATTGTCTAGACTGGATCTGCATCTTATTTTCACGGGTGCAATATTTTACCCCTTTATTCTTATTGGTTTTGATGGAGATCTATAAATTCTTTACATCTTTGAAAAGTAATCTTACTTAATTTCTGTACCTTGCATGTCAAACACCAAATTCTAATCAATTTAGAATGTCTAAATTGATTCAGTTGTCAAGTTTCTTGCTGTCAAAAAGCTGTGGAGAGCTTTCATTTCCTGAGTCTGAATTCAGGAGATACTTTCCTACTATGACATAATTTAGACCTACTCCCTTACACCACTGATATTGAATATATAATGAAAATAATTTGGTATAATTTCTACAAAGTCTAATTTTACATTTGGTCCTACTGATTCATTTTAACTCAATATATTCCTCTCCATAAACACTATTTCTATTTTACTAAGGATGTAAAAACCTATGGAGTCAATCAATAACCACAGGGAACTAACCAATATAAAAACATGGCAGTTGATACTTTCTGAACATAGAAAGCATCTCCATACTCCAAAAGTTCTCCAAAGTTCTCTCATATCTCCAAAGGTCTCTCATAATTATACCTAAATAGATGTGATTTTTTTTTTTTCTTGGTTTAGCAATAAGGTAGAGAAAGGACTGACATATAACCAGTAGTAACAGTTCACTTTTAGAAGAAGTGTCAGTGTAAAAAATGTACCAAGATTTAATCAAAAGAACCTCATGTGAGTTTATGCAGGATGGGTAGAAAGTAAGCTAATACAGGCAGAATGGCTTACGCTGTTGTTGTACCAAGAAGCTGTTGGCACTTTTTAAAGCTGACTGTTTCTGGGACTTTGATGTGCTCCAACAGAATACATTTGTAACATGTAGGAGTTCCTACGTCAACCTAAGAAATTTTTGTTGTTGTTTGTTGGTTTTTTTTGCCTTATGCATGACAATATGTTAAAATTAATGTGCTTACCTTTATCAGTTAGACATTTAAAAAGTTTAAACTTAATGGCAATATAAGCATCTAGGTTTTATCTTTAACTGATTTCAACATATATAATATTTTATCTGGGATCTTCCAGTAGAAATGAAGAAATGAATTGTGGCCTCTTTTCATGGCATTGATGACTTCTGAAAGACAAACTGAATTTCATTGGTTTTATTTTGGGGTTGTAAAAATATTAAGCTAATCTTCAATGAAGTGATTTTTCAGCTGTTATATCTAAACTGTTTTAGTGGTAACTCAGACACAGATCTTTAGAAATTAAAGACGTCACAAGGAAGACATAACCAGCTTGCCTGGGAACCAGATACTCCTTTGTTTATTTCTGGAAGCTTTTGTGAAGTTTGTGCTTGCAAAAGCAAGAGGTAAAGCAAGAGGTGATTTATGGCTGATTTTTCTTGAGGAGCAGATGGAAGACACTGCAGGCCTGACTATTCATGTGTCCATAAGGTAATTCTACTTCAGAGCTTAAGAGTTAAAATTCTGGTTTCATAACCAGCGGTCTGGTAACAGCTTAGTTTGTGAGCAATAGGAGCCATAAATCTGGTTGATTGATTTAGTACCTGATCACATTACATTTGCTAAAACTTTCCTAAATAATAAATTTGATGCTGGCAAGAGGTGTCAGATATTTTTATTTGTCTGGAATCTTTATTTATCTACCAAAAGGGAACATTTCTGACATCAGGAGTTCGAAATCTCTGTGCCCCAAAACTCAGCCTAATGGGTTTTAGTGCTGAATATGAGGATGTAATTTATAGACTTGGCTTCTCTGCAGAGGTTGGCAAGCTCTTGAGCTGGGTAGGGAAGGGTCAGCTCCATGAAAAGTGCTGAAGTCATGTGATGGAAGAACTCCAGAATTGTAACTGCACACATGGCTGCTGGAACAGAATAATAGATTGACCAGGAGCACCACTTGCATTCTGACCCATGCTGGCTTCCCCAGTCCATGCAGTACCATCAGGCTTTGGGAAAGGCTGGGTAGAATGGATGGAGAACAGAAGGAAGAAGAGTCATCTATAATTTCCCTGCACAAACTGATGCTCTTGTGATTTTACTAGTGTAGAGAGGAGAGGAAAACCTCCTGCAGATGGCTCACTGCAGGCTTTGTTGGACTGGCCTTGGTTTTAACAACAAGCATTTGTATCCTTGTATGAAGAGGTGAGAGAGTGTGTGTAACCTCTTCCTTAAGCTAGTTTATTTTTAACATGGTATTTTTTTAATGACAGAAAAGCATTAGCCATTTTGGTCTAGAATCTTTAGCTTTTTTTTATGTTTTAGTGAGTTACTTCAGGATTATGTTTTTTAGTCACACTGATCAGTTTTGTTTGTTACACTTTCATTCTGAATAGCACCGTGGCCTCTGAACATGATGCCCCCATACATGTGAAATACAGTGGTGCAATCTTAGATATAGATGGCTCCTGATCCATCAGTATTGTTACAGAAGAAGTTTGTTTTCAAAGAGTGCTGAGAGATTGTCTTGACTTCATGGGTGTCTGTGGAACTGTGCTTTGAGCAACCTCTGCCTCTGTAAAGCCTGCTTTGGGAGTAGAGCGCTGGCTTTGTGGTTTTTATCCCATCTAAACAGGATGATACAGAAAAGTAAAAGAAGGAAATAACATTTCTGACAGTGATTTTATCTGAGCATCTAAAGTTTGAGAGAAGTTCAGAGGAGCCTTTGAGATTATACTTTTAACTGTGAATGATTGAGATGTGCTGATAACGTGGACTTGAGATAAAGCTCAGATGGACTGAAATGCATTTAGTTCTGTGACAGTACTAGAGGAAACTTGTGGAAAATACAGTTTAGAAAAGGATTAGATAAAACTCTGGGAAATATATTAAAACGCTTATCTTAAATTGGCAGAACAGAATAGATTCCTACTGCTGATAAGTTATGTTTGGATCTACATGTCTAATATGTGAATAAAGTTTTATAAAATTTTAATTTTGTATTTTCTTCATTGGATTTTAAATGAACACTCCTTTTTATGGCAATAACTTCTCAGTGAGCACATCCTAGCATTTCTGGGGTTCCTGAGATTTAGTAGCACTTGCAGTAGTGACCAATGTTGCTATTAAAAATCTGGTGTTTGGGAGAATGGCGAAGAACCATCAAATTTAAACTAGAAATTAGTTTTGTAATTTGGCTCCAATCAAGAAAAAAAAAAATCCTTTTAAATTTTTTTTTTCCTGAAATCCTGGCTTTTCTATAATGACCGTCTGTTTCTCCCAGAGCTATAGCAACTTCAAAGTGTCTGTCAGCATTAGCACAGCTTGGATAGAAACAGCCAACGGGATGTGGAATATTTGTACAGCGTTTCTAATTCCACAAGGGACTAAATACATTTGCTGTTTTATATGCAAATACAGGAGTTGATGATATAAAATGGAAACAAAGAAGAACACAATACATTCCTTATGTGTTTTGCACTGAATATGTCAAGGCACTGCTAGTCATAATTGAATATAAGTACAAGACTGAATACAAGATTATTAGTTAAATTCAAAGTTGAATGCAGGCCAATCAGACTATCTGTTTTTTCAGATTTTTTTTTTTTTTTTTTTTTGTGTGGTTGGGGTTTTTTTGTTGTTGTTGTTTTAAATTTTATATTATAATGGAGCATTGTTGAACATGAGTATTACTACTTTTTTCAGAGAAAGTGCCCTTGCTGAAGATAAACAATCTGAAGAGGTTTTGTAAAGAGCTTTTCTGTCGTATAGCAGTGTTGGAAATTGGAAATTCTCCCTTACTTTTAAAATGGTTCAACTCTCAGCACAGCTCTAGCTCTTGCAGTTTCATGTTGCTAGATGCAACTTCATTTTTTTGTCAATTCTGCAAATAAAAAAAAAGTTCTGTGGGGAAAAAAAAAAAAGTGCAACCATTAGACAGTGAAGGGTAGCTCAAACTACCAGCATTAATCTTTAGAAAGCAAAAAACTGGCAGTCACTTTGGGGTGATACTGGTTTGCCTGCTTGCTCTCTACCTTTATGCCAAATGTTTATCTGCTAATTACAACATATTTGAAGAGGAACTCACTGCTCCAGACACTCTAAATATCTCTAGATACTCAAGCTGTTTACAGAGGAGAGAGGGCTGCTGTATTGGAGAAGGTTGAACATTACCAATTTGCTGAGAGAAGGAAATCAGAACTCCTCATTGAACTGGAACAGAAAAAAGAGAATGGAGTTCAGAAAAATGTGTATTTTTTCTCACCCTCTTTAAGGAATAGTGGAGGAAAAATTTTGTTTATACAGCATAGTCAATCAAGTGTAAGATCATTCAGTGTCTGTACAAAAAACCCAATATAATACCAACAGTTACTTAAATGTGCTGTTGAAAGAGATAATAGCATAGAAAGAGTTTGTATATATATTTTTACTGAATTCTGCTAGAGCGCATTAATAACTGTCATCCTTCTCAAATTTACTAATGGAGGAAAAAAATTGTTTCCACAACAAAATGGGGAAAGAGATTTCCTTTCCAACCATTTTCATGATGATGTCCTGATTGTGCAAAAATCTGTTATTTGTACCAAGTAAATATTTGAGCACTAAGTCATTCTGTCTCTGGCCAATGTTGTTAAATATTGTTCAGTTATACTTAGGAATGTTTATGTGATTTCTCCCTAATATTTTTTTTTTTTTTTTAGTACATTTTCATTTTTTGTGTGAAAGAGGAAAGATCTTTTTCAGCACATTTACAATGTTCTGGGGATTATCAAATATAGTGAATCTGAGCTCCCTGCAGTCCATAAATATTCAAACTTCAGATGTTATTGATACAGCAAAATGGTATTGCCTCATTTTTAGATGTAGGACAGTGAGGCACAAAGAAATTGAGAACTCAGAGTGATCTTGCTACCTAGGTTCCATTGATTTCACACGGAGACAGGCACTTAAAAATCTTTCTGAAATGTGCCATAAGTAGCTTTCTGAGGAACTCCCAAGGAGTCTGTGAAAGAATGCTGTTATGAACTTCAGCCTACCAAATCTTGACCTGTTTCCCTGAGTCCTGCCTTGCCTTTTTTCTATGAAAGTTTTAATATTTTTATTTTGTCCTTTTTCTCTCATAAAGATTAAAAAAAGGAACATTGTGATGTTTCCAGCACAAGTGGTTTTGGGAAAGGATGTGGAGGGAGCAGGAAGAAAGAAGCTCTTTCATATTCCCTTTTTAAGTTTATTTTAATTTTCACACAGGAATCAAAATGATAGATTTCTGTCAAAGTTTATGCCTGAATACTGCAAACCTCTCTTTGACAGAGTTCATTTGGGTTCCACATCAAGGCGATGTGTTTTCAGTGGTTAATATACATAGCATTTCTGCGACCATGAAGCAAGCTTCTATAAATATGTTAGAGCAGTTGTACATGGCTAGCTGAAGAAGCCTGTCTATGAAGATTTATTTGCAAATGTCCTTTTACCCTTTTTTTAGCAGGCAGCTTTCAAAGGTTGTTTATATTTTTGGCAGAGCTGTGAGCTTTCTCTCAGGGCTACTCACATTTCAGAGAATAGATGACTTGCATGCTTTTTGTTTATAAATTACAAGTGAACTACATTGTCAGTCTGGTATATATTTAGAGCAATCATAGTTGACTGTATTGCAAACAATTTCCAATAACTTTTAACAAGATTGGAATTTCTGGTTGGTGAGGGGTTTTTAAATTATCAATTTAAAAATGCCTCACCAACCAGAGTGCAAAAAGAGAGAAACTTTGATGAAAACATTTTAAACATACCAAGATTACCCCTGAGTTCTTAAAAAACCCCAAAAACAAATAATAAAACCATAAAATTTGCTGGGAGAAACTTCAGCAACTCTTCCAGCACCAACTTATATGGCTACAATTTCTTTGGAGAAATAAATAAATTTGTCTTTTTAAAATTCAGCTTCTCAAAGTATTGAAAAGGACTAATAAAACCAACAGGAAAACAGATTATATTTATCAAAACTGTGCAAACACTTGCGATGGAAAAACATCATAGCTATTTGTATAAATATGATTTACAATTTTGTTTTCAAACAAAGCTTCTCTTTTATTTCACTCTTGTTATATTTCATATATATTATCTGAAGGAGTTGATTCTCCTACATTTACTTAAAATAATGATTGCTAATTATTCCCTGTTAGTAAAGGAGAAGACTTAAAGATTCCTGACAAATAATACATGCAGGAACACACAAAAAATAACAACATATCTAATAAGTCCAATAAAATGAACTCCTCATCTCTCATTGAATGCTGTAGAACTGATTATTTTAACATTTTGTTTTGTTTTAAATTCTGAATTAGTTTGATAGAAACTTTTGGGAAGCAGAATTTAGCACTATTTTGAGGCTCAGTAATGGAGGAACTTGCCTCCTGGTGTCTATGTCTGAATTCCCTCCTGGAATCATCTGCTTGACTTTATTATAATTATACCAGCAAAAAAAATGGCCCCTGTTATTCCAGGAAACAGAAAAATGAATGCTGAATCCTGTTAGTATCACTGGACTGTAACCAAATATCTCTTATGATGAGGGTGGGGGGCAACAGCAATTTTAAGGAATGATGTGTCTAGCTTCAGGGTCAGGCAAACTGTATCTTTTTGTGTTTGTGTACCAATCAAAACTAACTTAATTAAAAAATGAAAGTTGAGCCCCATTTCATTTCTGAAACAGTGAGAAATATCAGAAAGCTGATTGACACAGTTAAAGAGGAATGAGAGAGAAAGTGTTAAGACTAGAATGAACTCAAAAAAACCAGCACTTCATAGAATCACTTGAGAATTCAGATAGTTGCAGAGGGCTTGTCCAGCTTCGGAACTCTTGCTTTCCCCTTTTGTTGTCTGGACATACATTTTTTTTCTTCCCTGCTCAGCCACTGACCTCTCTCAGATGGTCTTGGCTCCTTTCCCTGCTGTGATTAACTGCGCTGCTTTTGATCTGGTTACACTCAGGTGACGTTCTCCCCAGGAAATGTGGCAAGGTCTGTGGGGAAAATGCTTCCTCTGTGCATGTCTGGGTGTCTAGGAGAAAGCCTTCTGGTCCCTTCCTCCTTCCAGTTTTTGGGAACCCTGGGTGTGGCGTGCTGGGATTCCTCATCTCCCCTACCCTATATTGTGATGGTAGCAAAGGAGCCAAAATAGACAGGGGTAGTCCAGTAGCCCTGACAGTTTCAACTCTGGATGTCAGTGATCCTTCTTGGCAGATGCCTCTGCCTGAGAGGTTCCAGTCAACTCTCAAGCCTGTTTCAAAGCTCTCCTCCCTTTCTACAGTTTCAGGGGATGAGATGCAGTCAGAACACAAATTGCATCTTGAGAATGTCACAAGGGCAAAGGGTGATTGGTCCATGTAGAAGCATTCAGGAATATATTCTCAAACCAGAAACAACACATTGGTCCTGTGTACACTAATATTATCTGTGGTGCTGTCATGAAAGATCAATATGGCAGATATACTGAAACTCTCAGTGTGTTCAGAATTGCTTTTGTTTCTCGTTCAGAGCCAGACTGCCTTATACCATGAAGACAATAATTTTAATCCTGCTATTTATACTACATCTGAGATACCAATGCCTAATAGAAAACAGGGAGCATGCTGGCAGCAGTAGAGTTTAAGATGGCCATAATGGAAGTTATCGATGCTGTCAGAAAATCGGTAAGGAAAAAACATTCTTTCTATCAAGACTGTTTTCCATTTGCAGACTATCAAAATACCCAAAATAACATCAGCACTTTGCTGCATAGTCTAAACTTGAATATGCAAACATATTGATGAGTGTATTAATAATACATTAAAAGTGCTTAAGTTACATCATATGTTTTGGGTATTTTATAATTGCATTTTTCAATAGCAAACAAGTGCATATGGTAGAAGGGGATGGCTCCCAAGGGCTTCATACAGAGATGCATGAATAAACTGTGGTTTTAAAAGTGTGCGAATAGTGTATGGCCTGAAAAAATAAACTGCAGTGAGGGAAAAGGTGTTTTTCGAATTAACTCTGGGCATAGTCTGCTCACAATAAATAAATAAAAGCACCAAAGTGGTTAATGGGTAATAAATCCCAGTGCTGGTAGGCAACTCTGGGTGTCACCAAATTCTTTTTGGAGCTGCTTATAAATACCTGCACCAACAGGTTTAGAGTGATTCAGTCGGGCTGATGTTTTGATTTATCCCCCAAGTACATACACAGCTGTTTCTTTCCATGCATTAAGCTTGGACTTTGCTGTCAAAGTCCATTTGCAAGTGCTTTTCCTTTGTTCCAGCAAGATTGCAACCTATACTTGATTGGTGACCACAAGTGAAAAACAAGGTGTGACATCCCATACTGACACCCTAAGCAAATCTTGCATTCCTTGCATCCATTTTCTTTCATAGAATTGTGGGGCTTCTCATCTTATCTTGAGTCTGTAACTGATCTTGTATTTTTTCCTGCTGTTTGTCATATCTTCGCCTATGTTAGGTCAGTCTTTCAGACTATTAGTTCCTTGAAGCATGCATCAGCATATTTTGTTAACGTGATTATATTCTTAGTGCAAAGGTATTTTGACCCTGCTCTGATCTCTAGGTAGCTGTTATTAAAATTTTAGCCTTTAATATCTTTGAAAAATTGTTTTTCAGTTATGTTGATTGACAGCAGTCATCTTTCATATAATAGGTCTGTGCCCTGAGAAAAGGAGGAGAGTAACACTGGAGACAAATCCTTGAAAGAGATCTCCTAATTTGTGGAATAGGTATAAACCAGAAATGCAGCCTATTGCTGAAATTCAGCATTAAACATATGCAGCTTCTATAGACCATTTGCTATCCTACTCTTTACTTGGCCAGGTCTGGAGTTCTGAAGTGCCCTGAAATTTGTGTGGGTCTTGTTACAGGCCTTATTTTAGCCAGTAGTGTATTTATATCTTAAACAGAAGTAAAATTTTGTCTAGGTTTTGCTGGAGATCTTAAAATCTAGAGGGAAGGTTTCTTGATTTTACTCAGTGCACCTCTTCAAATACTGCAGAAGTATCTTTTCCTCTTATACCTACCAGGGTCATCTTGCCCTGGCATGTGTTGAGCTCTGTTGCACCACTGCACAGCTTTATAGTTCATTTTTTCCACCCAAGCTTATGTGCTGTATGACTGAGCTGTTGAAAAGAACAAAAGTGCTCTGAAACTGTTAAGGAGGTGAATCCAGACTGTGCCGCTTTCCAGTGACTGCTTAGTTCAGCACAGTGTTTAACTTGGCCTCCAAGGGTTCCTCTGAGCCTCAAATCAGCATCAAACTGAAAAGCAGCATGGTCAGGATGGCACACTATGTTTCCCACGGCTTCGGAACACTTATTTTTCTTTTAAACTCATCCTCCAAGCAATTGAGTCTCTAAATTGGCATCACACCAGGTGACATTCTTTGGAGGGGTACATCACTAATAGCATTAAATTGCTGATTTCTTTTAAAAGGAATACAAAATAAAAAGGAACCAGAGAAAAATACAGAAGTTTTCTGACGCTAATGGAGCCTACAGACGAGAGATGTGAAAATAACTGCTGGTACAATCATTATCAGCTTTGGCATTCTTTCAACTACCACACTTCTTTGGAAGCAGTTGGAGCTTAGAGCTTCTCGAGAAATTGTTTTTATTTTGTGAAAACAAAAGGATAGAAATGGTTCAATTATAAAAGCCATTTAACACAGAACTCCTGAACAGTGCCATGAAATTGGTTGCAGCCCCTCTCAGGGCTGTAGTTTATCACAGAGACCCTATTCCAGGAGCAAAGGCCGGATGCAAGATCTTATTTTAGAATTGTTACATGTTGAGAATGTCCTGGACCCTATTTCATCTTCTTTTCTGGATGTGTCCCATAGTTTAATAGTAGGATGCAATACTTTCTTTTGGCTTAACTTCACATCCATGTGTTCACCTCTGTTTTACCCTCAGGGTCTTCTTTCCAACAGTTCTTTTTACCCTTCTTGTCTTCCTGTAGGAAACAGATTGAGGGTTGGTCTCAGCTGCATTTGAGGTGCATGACAAATTTAATCTGGCACTGAAAGCTGAAATAAAAGACATCCTTCTTCTAAGAGGGTGTTGCAGACAAAGTGTTGGAAAAGGAATCATAGCCCACTGGAAATGGATTAAACTTTCTTGGGATAGTGTTCTTCAATCAGATACTTTGAAATATGGAATATAAGAACATTTGTTTAAATAACTCAGAAAAAAAGAGTGACCGAGTGATTAAAAAAAATATATCTGAAACATTTTTTGGCCTCATTAATTTTGGTGAGCTTTGGAAAGTATCCATATACTGTTGAGGACCTCAGAAATATTGGGTTCTGCACATCTGTTCCTCATACAACTGAATCTCAACTCCTAAAAATACTCCTATTAAACCAGATATATTAAGGATATTTTTATATGTGGTCATTGTATACTTATGTATTATTTTGTGTCATATTTTGGATGTTTGTCAATGCCCTATTGAAAATCAGTGAACTACAGGCCTGTCTGTTCACCCTCCCATTGTATTCCTCTATTATACTCACATA
Source organism: Phaethornis superciliosus (assembly GCA_023637945.1). Lineage (NCBI taxonomy): Eukaryota > Metazoa > Chordata > Aves > Apodiformes > Trochilidae > Phaethornis > Phaethornis superciliosus. The sequence goes on from JAJQWJ010000002.1 coordinate 112,244,620, forward strand.
TTTGTCAAAACAGCAGCATCTTTTATTTTCTTTGACAAATTTGATAATTTTTACTAGTTTAGATGAAGTTTGCAAGAGTTTTCTTTCAAGTCCCTTGAGTTTCAAAATACACACAATATTCCCACAATAGCTTTGTGGGGAACAAGCAAAATACAAGTATCAGTTTCAAATGGAAGACCCCACAGAGTGATCAAATAACCCCATCTGAGCTTTTCAACCTGAAAATCTATTACTTGTATGCTAATGTGTATCTGAATCATCATTAAAATCAAACCAAAGCTATAAAAAATGAATAATTCAAAATATGGTTTACTATACTTTCCTTGATTTCAATTTTGTTTATTTATTTACTTAATCATTTTCCAGTGATATCTTTCATGGTTTTGAAATAGGGCTGTGAATAGGGTTTTGTGTTGATATGAGTTCATATCATTCTGCAGCATTTTCTTCATGTTCCTCTTTTTTTCCCTAAGCCTCCTCATGTTGTCAGTTACTTTGCTTATTTGTATGCTCTTATAGGTACTCCATGCTTTTTAAGATGCAATAGAAGATGTTCTGTGTGTGGACAGCTGATTGTACTTTTGTGAACTCAATTACAAGCATTTCATACTGGTTTTTTTTCCTGCTGTGTATGTTGCTGGCAATGAATTCGGTGCTGAGATAATCCCACTTCAGTTTACAAAGGGCTTAATTTTATCTGGTATCCTAAATTTTAGTGTGTTTATTCCAGCCATGCCAAGAAATAAATGTGGCAGAGCTTAGATTTGTCAAAAGAATAGAGAGTCTATAAACATTCTTATTTGGCATACAGAAATAGAACTTTAAAAGAGAAGACAAATTGTGTTGACCGAAAAAGATTCTTAATATATGTTAATTATTTTGTTAATGACTTTCTACAGGAAGACAGGAATGCTTTGGTACATGAGATTGAAATGTTTTTGAGTGAAAAATATATAGGAGAACACGACAGGTATATATACTGTTCCATCCTCTAGCACTTCCACTCTTTTAGGAAGAAAAAGCTTTCCTCATTCTATAGCATAAATTGAAGCTAGGATAGTTGGGATAGCAAGAGAGCTAAATGTCCTAATCCTTTATAATTACAGATGTCCTCAAGATATCTCTATGGATTAGGGTCATATTAGGTAGAAGCAGTCTGTCTCAGATTTTAATATACTTAGAGATACAGATGAAAAATTTTGGACATCTTAACCGTTAAAATACAAATTTTAACTGTAATTTTAAACTTTGTGTTTCTAGTTTTGCAGATGCTCAAGTGAGTACGTGCTGTGATGTTTGTGAACTAAGTTCAGATTTCTAAGTTCTCCTAATGTCTGAAAAAGTTCAGAACAGTTTCCTCCAATTAAACAGAACTTGAGTAAAGCTCTTCAGTGTGAAGCGAGGCTTAAAAAAAAAAAGGTCATGTGATAGGGTTTTATAAAATCATACCTTTCACAAGGAGGTAGTAGTACTCCACATTTTAAGACACAGGTATTTACAAGCATCATATGAATTTGCAGCTGGCTCATTTATGGAGGGTTTCAAAGATTGCCTAGTTAAGCTAGGGAAGTCCTTTCCAACAGTTGCTTCATGTGGATACTTCACTGCGAAAATGCCCAGAAGATAAATTTTTGCCCTATCTGTGATGTGCAGAAACCATGTCCATCTTACCTGTAGAAGGTATCTCAGCTGCAGAATGGGAAGCATGGGAAAATGTACTTTAAACACTGACCCTGCTGTGATCTCTTCTGTTCACATCCCTTTTTACCACTGTCAGAAACAAATTCTGACCCAAGCTGGCTGCCTTTCTGCTCCTCTGTACAGATGACAGTGTATTTGATGTTGCTCTGCTCATCCTAACAACACTCAAAGTTCTGTGGATTAGCTGAGGAAAAAGGACGCTTCTAACCACATTATTGCCTAAGACTAGAGAGCTGTGTTCCATTTCTGGAACACATTATTTTTGCAAGAAAATACTAACTCTGATGGATGAAATTAAACCCATATTTGTAGATTTTTTTCTATTTATGTTGTGGGAGCAGAAACTTTTATGATCTTATCCTAGGAGGTTTCTGATACAGAAAACCTTTACTGAGTATTCTTCCATATTGTATGTAATCTGTCATGGAACATAGAACAAATTGTTAACTTAGGAAATGTAGTTAAAAATAGAAGTTGTAGGATTTGCTTAATTGAGGCCTAGGCCTTGCCTTTTTTTGGCATGAGTGGGAGTAGAGCAGTCCTCACAAAGTACACTAGTTAAATCTCAGTGGCACAACAAATGGTAAAATTGACCAGGAGGCATTATGTGTGTATGAATACAGGCACGTGTTTGGATCATCTCCTTCAGGACTTAAAGTTGAAGGTTTCTCTTTGCCTTATTTCTGGAGGGCTGCTCCCCTCATAGCTGCTTGCAGACCGTCCTGGCAGGTGAAGCAGGTTTGCATCATCCGACTGGAATAACCTGGTTTAATGGCTATGCAAGGCAGAATGAATCGAGCTCATGCATGCAAGGACACTCTCGACCTACAAAGGAGGACGTACACTAAGAATTCATAAGGAAGGAAAAATTACTAATTAATCTACTAAGAGGTTGTGTACAGAATCTAAATTTCCTTTGTTAACTTTGGTACCTTACTAAAATGCTAAATTATTTTTTCAACTTAGGTATTTTGGTTATTTGCTAGCTACAGCTGAATCGATTCTGTCCCTCCTATCCAGCAGACCAGAACTAAGAGACACTGAAATTGTACCAAATATGCCAGAAGAAGCTTTCTTCTTCTCTGTTCTTTCTGCAGAATCTGTCAAACAGAAAAATGAGGGTTATGCTGGATAGAGCAGCATAATGTGAACAGCTCCAAAAAGGGAGGCTGGACGACAGTGCAGTGAGAGACTTAAAGGAGGCATAGTATTTCGGGTTGTTGAAAGTGTCAGAGTAGGCTCATCTACCAGTTTCAGTAAGATGAGCATAAAGGTTTGTTTTTAAACATGTCTGCCATTATATTATTAGTATAATTTTTAAATGTTACTGAATTTTCAGAATTCCATTCTAATTTTCTGTGTCGCTTCTGGTCTTAAAAGAAAAACTGCAAATACATTTACATTTCAATCTGTCATGAAAGGACAGGCAGTACAATGGAAGTGCAGTACACTTGAAGCTGAGGCGTAGAAGTAAAGGAATTTCAGTATTTATCTCCCAAAAGCTGACGCTACAGTTTTGAGGATTGGTAAAGACTATGAATTTTCTAAGATTAGAAAAGACATCTCTGAGAGATTAGAAGAAGAATATAGTAACCAGCCCTGCAGCTACAATCCACAACCATTTAAATTTGTAGAACAAGCACTTCCTCGTGCACGCAAGGATTCTCTTGACATAGAAATGGAAATATTCATGAAGAATTCCAGAAGGGTCTAATGAGAAAGCAGCCTGAGTTACTTCTTCATAATCTATATTTCTGTGATGTGAACAGTCACAATTTCTAATAAATGCTAAACCATTGATAGAAACACTATTTAATTGGATTTGAACTACATTAATTCTCTGTGTTTGTGGGTAGCATTAGATATTTGATTGTGTCCTTGGTCTTAGGCAGTCTGAAACTATAAGTATCAGAAGGTATTTTTCTCTGACAACTATACCATGAACACTTTTCTTCTCTTCCTTCAAGGCATTTCAGCCTCGGTGACTGGTCTTTCAAACTCAGTTTCTATAATTTGTCAGAGTATGCTTCTGAAAGAAAATGTCAGCCACATTCTCTCTTGAAATTCATGACTGTCATATAATATTAATTTTTCATCAGTTTATAAGGGCACTAAATGTTGAATTTTAGGGGTGATCATTTTTGTATAGCATCCTTCATCCATAGCAAATCTTAACAGGTGGAAGGCCTTTTTTTGTTTCATGGGAACAAGAAATGATTTGGACTTTCTCTGGTGAACCACCATATGAAATGCAGTTCAGGTGTGGGGCAGTGTATACTGTTCTATAGGTTTTTTACAGAATCAGACCTTCACTTAGGTTGAGAAAGACCCTTGAGATCACTGTGTCCGTGCATAAAAATAAAACAGACAAGTCCACCATTAAACCACGTCTCTAAGTGCCACATTGTTTTGAGTTTATGTGGTAAGGTTTTGGTAGCAGGGGTGGGAACTACAGAGACAGCTTTTTGTGAGAAGCTGTTGAAAATCTCACCTACAGATGATAGAGACAGTGCCAACTGGCTCCAATTTGGATCCACCACTGGCCAAGGCTGAATCCATCAGCAACTGTGGTACTGCCTCTAGGACAACATATTTAAGAAGGGCAAAAAACCTGCTGTGTAACAGCATCTGTAAGACAGGAGTGAAAAAAACAACTCTGCAAACATCAAGGTCAGTGAAGAAGGAGGGGAAGGAGGAGGTGCTCCACAGTTTGGAGCAGAAATTCTTTTGTAGAATGTGGTGAAGACCATGGTGAAGCAGAAGAATGTGAGAAGCAAGGAGTGGCAGAAACGTGCCACGAACTGACCACAATCTCCATTCCACATCGCCCTGCACCACTTATGGGGCAGGAGTTAGAGAAAATTGGGAGTGAAGTTTAGCCCAGGGAGGAGGAAGGGGAATGTGTTTTAAGATTTTTTTTTTTATTTCTCATTACCCTACTCTTGATTTGATTGGCAAAAAATTAATTTTCTCCAAGTCGAGTCTGTTTTACCTGTGGCAGGATTGGTGAGTGATCTCCCTTGGTCTTACCTTGACCCATGAGCTTTTCTATCATATTTTCTCTTTTCTGTCCAGCTGAGGAGAAGGTGGAATAATAGAGGCTTTTGGGCATCTGGCACCCAGCCACAGGTCAGTCCACTACACACCTCTACATTATTTCAAAATTCTTACAGTGCATTCTACCCTAGTTTTTAAAACAGATTCATAAAGTAAAGCTTCAACGTTTGTTCAGTGGTATAAAAAGTTTCCCCAAAAGAGTAATGATCAAGCCATACAGGAGTATTTTGTCTGTGGTAAAATTTCTTCGGTTCAAATCAGCATCCTAGAAGTCTTCTGAAACTTTATGGTTCTTTAATCTCACTCTAATATTTTACTTGTTCAGAGAACAATTCTGAGAATAATTCTGTATCCTGGTGGATATCTGTATCCTTGTGGTCTCTCACTCCCATCTTCCAGCCACAATGTCTTTAAACCAGTTTAACAAGAGAGTTTTAATGGTCTGGGCTGAGAAGAGTGCCTCTCTCACACTGGACTGTAAGTAATGCAGTGGTTATGGGACTCTTGTGGCAGTCCTGATTGACCACCCCACATCAGGATTGCTTTGGACAAACGTTTCTGACATCCCCAGATACTGCCTAAGATTTCAGAGCTGTGCCTGAGCACCATATATCAGGTATAGCCATTTTCCTATTTTATGGTGGTTGAAAGCTAATTCTATGAAGCCAATGCCAGAACATAAGAATGTTGTGTTTTGGATGAAGTGAAATAAATCCTTTACACTTTATATAATTATTTTTACTTCCATATCCATCTAAACTATTTAACAAATATTAGTCTGATATCTGAGCAGCCCTGAATTGGTCAGGAAGTTGGAATAGACAATCACTGTATGTCCCTTGCAAATGAAATAGTCTGTCCTATTCTGTTCCTTGCGACTGTTCACTAAAGGAAAATGTATAGTTGTGAAGGTATGTGCCATAGCTTTCTAGCTGACATATATTTGGTACCTACAAACTGAAGTACCCCAAATCACAAATAGTTTTTGAAAATTGTTTTGTTCGCACTTGATTAGCTTGGAATTCTTCACAATGTTGAAGTATGTACTAGCAGGTCTGCAACTGTGTAGAAATATGTAACATATTACTTTGAGATTAGATGGATCAGCCCAAACTTTTGTTAATTCCTTAAAAGAAACATGAATGAGAGCTTTCAGCAAGTTTGCTACAGTTCTGTTCATTTTAAGGTTTATCTTTCTTAAGATTCAGCAGGTTTCTAGACCAATTTCCAGCTGACTCTCAGGGCAAAACTTTCAACTGAGGACTGTAACACAGTACTCCCACTTTCATATCCTCTACTAAACACCTGATTCAACCTAAATAATGATTATCTTTCTCTATGGAAGACACCAGTGACACCCACTGGACAGCTCTTCAGGCAGTCCACATTAATTTTGAAGGGTATCTTACCTTGCCCACTACATGCTTGTGTACTCAAATCAGTGTGATACTTAGTTGTACAGAGATGCTTTTGCTGACAAACATGTCAATTATCCATCATTTTACTGTCTTTGCTAGTATGCCTTCCTGATGTGAGATGGATGCAATTTGAGCAAGCTAACTGGAGATACTTGAGCCCCAAACTTTTTCTCATTTTCCTATAAATAGAACTTACATGCATTGTTATACTGAAAGCCTTTAAAGTCCTTTGAAAAGCTGAAATGTTTATTTTTTCCAAAACCTGATTTTTACTTTAAAACCAATTTAATAAAACTATAAGGCTTGTTTTGAGTTTCATATGTGCACATAAGAAAAAGGAAATAACAGCTTGGTCATATAAAGATTTAGAAGATATGAAATCTTACTTTGATGGTGTCACAAGTTCTAAAACTATGACTAAGAAGATAGTGAATGGTAGTAGCTGTCCCATACCATTGCTCAGAAAAGCTAAAATAAACTGTTGTATTATGTGACCATTAAATGGCATTAGGCATTTTATTACCTTCTTGCTATCCACTTGAGCTCTAAACTTTTATTATAGATTGTTTACAGAAGTTATTGAATGCCACTGCTTTTATTTTTAAAGCACTGACAGTATGGCAGTAATATTCCCAGACATATAAGGGAGGAATGAGATAAATTTTAAAATCATGAACTAAGTGCAAGAGGAAGCTAGATAAATATAAAACAAACTTGTACATTCTTCTTTGCCAAGAGTCTCTTTATATGCCAACATGTCTGCCATTCCTTTAACAGCTTCTGTCAGAGTAAATAGAGAATGAAAAACATAAGAAGAGTAATTTACTGCATAAAAATTCTTCTTTAGAGTCATGTTAGGCAAAGCCTCTTAATAATATCTTTGCTTTTGTAACCTATTTACTGCTTTGATGGATATTAAGGCTGTAAGGATCCTGAATGGATTGGAACATTTTTGATGGTAAAATTTTGATTATGGGTATCATCAGTCCTGATGGAACACTGTAGCTATGACTTGGCTTTGGAGATGCATGTCTTTAATTTCCTTGTATTGATACCTGCTTTGTCTTCAGGGCTTCTGCTTTGTTCCCTAATTCTCCTGTTTTATGAATGTGCTGATTTTCCTTAAGCATTTTCAGTCCCCTAAAGCCTTTTTAATTATATATTTTGAAAGTTATGTGTAAAGGAGAAACAGCCTTAGTAAGCAAGAAAGGTCCAAAGCACATAAATTGTGTATTTTTTTAATTGTCATTGAGAATTTATGTGGGTTGAAAGAAATTCTTGCATTCATGCCCTGTTTATAAGTTTGAAACCTATACTCTATTTTGATCAGAAAAATTGAAATTCAGGCATAAATCATGGCTATGCTATTTGTGTCCTGATTGAAACTGAGATCACCTATTTAACAAAATACTGCATTAGGCTGGTAAAGTTGTTACACCACTCTTCAGTGGCGAATTATAGTAAATACTGATTTTGGTACACTTTTCAATATGGGAACTGGATAGGAAAGTTGTTCTTACCCATTTCAAAATGGTCCAGTTAAAAGTTACATGGGATTAACAGTTCGTTAATTGGACTAGAACTAGAGTGATACAAGAATAGTTTTAAACAAATACATTCTCCTAAGATTATAAAAAACAGATTCTACTCTGCTGCTAAATTAGTAATTGTTTTGTTGTTGTTGTTTCATAACAGTGTCTGCTAATGTGTTAACTTGAAATTTAGTCTACTACTAGGTCATTAGTTTCCTCCAAATCATGAAAAATTAGAATATTTTTGTGTGACTTGAAGAATCTTTTAGTCCACCTGTTATGTAGCTGCTCTGAAAACACTTGCTTAATCAAAATGTTTCTGTGCCCTTGGGTAAAATATGTCATGAATTGTGTTTCATTATAAATGTATGCAGTTTCTGCTGCTGGAACATCTGCTGCTAATTTGGAAAGGTGTAGAAAAATTCACTGTATAGTAATTGGATAATAAAGTTATTGAGCTTGAGTTAATTGCTTCTGCTAAACTCTGAATTTCTTTTGCTGCAGGCAAAATCCTTATTCAGATTCGTGACCCATCTGTCTGAATTAAATCAGTTTGATTTTTACCAATAGTATATTGAATGTCAGTAACTATTGTGGACAATTTGCTGATAGCTTGTGGTTTGTATTGTGCCTTGTTATGATTCTAAGTAACATTAAATTTTGTATATATATATATATATATATTTTATTTTTTTTTTAATCTACGAGAACGAAGTCCAACCAGCAAGGGTTGGGTGCAAGCATAAACTTTTATTTGACATTTGACACAAGCAAAATGATAGAACCCTGTGAAGGTATGGCAAATATGTTACCTGGCAAAAGAGGGAGAGAGGAAAAGGAGAAGATACATGAGAGAGAGAGAGATAGAAGGAGAGAGAGAAAGAAAGAAATGGGAGAGAAAAGAGTAAAAAAATGGGAAAGAAAGGAAAGAATGAGAGAGAGAAGGTCACCACCAGGAGTCCAGCTGTCCAGTGAGTTTCTAGTTCAAGATGGCATTCCGGTCCTGGTTGGGGCCTGATGCAAGATGGTGGTGGGTCCGTGTAGGACAACAGTGATGATGGAATGGGGACCTCCTTATATGCCCCTAAATTCCCACTGTTCCAGCACAGCTTCTTTGTTGCCCAAGGGGAGCTCTCAGTGAAAGGAGCAGAGGGAACAGATGTAAGTGGAGCCAGGGGAGGTTTAGGCTAGATGACAGGAAATTTTTTTTCACTGAGAGGGCTGTCGGGCATTGGAATGGCCTGCCCAGGACAGTGGTGGAGTCACCATCCCTGGAGGCATTTAAAAGGCATTTGGACCTGGTCCTTAAGGACATGGTTTAGTAGTTGACTGTGGTGTTAGTCAAACGTTGGACTCTGGGTGATCTTGGAGGTCTCTTCCAACCTAAACATTCTGTGATTTTGTGATTGAGTTGCAGCAAGAGCCAGATGTCCCATTCAAGTCAACATTAGCATAAATACAATCAAGGTGTTCCCCCCACCCTAGTCAGGGCCATTGAAGGACAGGATCACCTGGAGATCTCACCATGACCCTTCATTGAAAGCTGGCCCTCAAGAATGTCACCTCCTGGGTGGTCAATTGCCACATCCTCTGGAACTGGGGTGTGTGTCTCCACCCACTTACCATTTCTTATCTCCTTAGAGGCACCATTCCTAGTTCTGCTCCAGTCACCTTTATTCACTATATAACTCTCTTTTGAGGAAAAGAAAATCTCAGTCAGTGGAATCGCACAAGTGGAATCTCACGGCCCTCTTTGCTATTTGCTACTGAAATGAAAATCTCACTTTACTTAAGATTTATCTTGTTACAAATAGCAAGTGCTCTTACAGACTCTTTGTGCCTAAAATAATTCTATTTGGTCTTCAGCATTTTTCTTTCATGAGTTTTATACAGATAGATTAGCCAATTGTCTAAAATGATACTTATTTTTCATTAAAAATTCAGCAAAATTTTAAGACAAAAAGTGTAACATTATGTTTTATTAGCAAACTACTTGCTTTCATAGAACCACAGGATTGTCAGAGTTGGAACAGACATCTGAAGATGATCTAGTCCAACTCTCCCACTGAAACAGGATCACCTAGAGCACATTTCACAGGACTGCATCCAGGTGGGCTTTGAATATCTCCAGAGAAGGGGACTCCAGAACCTCCATGGGTAGCCTGTTCCAGTGTCTCATCACTCCCATAGTAAAAAAGTTTTTTTTTATGTTTGAATGGAACTTCCTATGTTCCAGCTTGTGCCTGTTGCCCCTCGTCCTGTCACTGGGAACTACTAAGAAGAGTCAGGCTCCATCTTCCTTGCACAGACCTTTTAGATACTTGTAGACATTAATAAGGTCTCCCCTCAACCTTTTCTTCTCCAGGCTAGAGTCCTCATCCTTTCCTCATAAGAGAGATGCTTTACTTCTACATGTGAGCCAAAATTTTTTTATTGGTCTTATGACAACTTAAACACTTTAGGAATAACAAAATGATTTAGATTCAGTGATAAAATTAGTAACCATTAATGCTTTGGACCTCTTAGGTATCTTCAGGAGTATATTATAACTGATTATGCTGAAGAATACCATAAATTCCTGTAGACAAAATTCAGTTCAACAGATGGATTTCAAGCGAGGGTTAGTTTGTTAATTTTTCACTAAATTATCTGTGCTGATAATGAATGATGTAGTAATAGAAAGTTTGCAAGATAAGAATTCGTTTTAAATAGACCTCTGTGTTGATTTCTGCATGTCACAGTTTGAGACAATAACTGGATGACAGATACTCTCTGTTATCCTTCTACTGCCTTTCCAGGGGAAGGTATGAAGGGAAATAAGGAAGAGAGACTTGAAAACTGGAAAAAAAACCCTGACCTACCCTCCCCTCCCCATAGGCACCACTGCCCTCCCCCCAACCCCCCCCTTCACTGCCACAGCCACAGCCTGGCAGCAGCCGGGGTGCCCAGGTGGGCTCAGGGCAGTGTGGCCACAGGAGATTTTTATCCTTCTACTCTCAAACCAGGGCACTGTGGAGCTTTTGAGAGAAGGAGAAAGTGAGAGCAGAGCAATCCTTTGCGGGAGAATAAATGTTCATTAGAAAATAGTAAGCTTTGTAAGAAAAGGATTCCATGTTCCCCACAGCAATTTTGGCTTCATTCTCTGGAATATTGAATTGTTACAAGTATTTTTGTATCTGTTTCTTCCTGGGGTATCAAACTGACTTCTGCTTGGATTGGGATTGTCCATCCCTATATGCTGCAACACTTTATTTCACTGATGGTGACTCAATGACCCTGTCACAGATTTCCATGCTTTATCTGTAACGGCTGATAATTATTTTATAGTAACAAGTGCTAGCTCAATGTTTAGTCACTCAGGCCTCCTCACTCATTATTTTTCTTCCCTGGAGACAAATTACCTGAAAGCTATCTCTGTTCTCACTTGGGGATTAAAGATATGAAAATTTGTTCAGATCACAGTTGTCTTTCCTGCTACCTTTCTTGATTAACAGTATAGTGAGATGAACTGAAGTTTGCAATAATAGTTGGTATAAATGGCTTGCTCACTTGCACTCTACTTTGAATCCAGCTGGTTTGAATCCCTTTGAATCCCTCGTTGCATGAGGCAAACAGAAAAAATTGAGCAAGAGTTTTAATTAATAGTTTCAATATCATGCTCTAAATATTGTAAGTAGCTGCTTTGCCAACCTTATTCTGAGGAACACTCAGCCAGAGCTTCTCACTTGTTTTCTCACTTGTCTCGGCTCTCAACAGGACATCCCAGGAGATCCAAGCTGATTCCAGTAGCCCTGTCATAGAGGGGATATTCCCAATGTGTGATGATTATTGTCATAGCTACTAGGGACCATTGCTATGGACTAATTTACTCTTTGTCCCAAGAAGCATACAAAGAAGTGGTGAAGTTACCTAAGAGAAGCTCATTATTAACTAAAAGCTCAAAAGATAAAGAAAAAAACAGACTTCTCAGATTCTGCAGTCAATCCTTGGTTAAACTAATGGTCTACTCTTCAATCATCATTCAGCCAACGTTCTGAGCTGCTAAATATTGCAGACACTCATGGTACTTAGCATAGCTGATCCCAGTAGCCTATGAGAGGGACATTTTCCAATATAGTTTTATTAATTAGTATCGTTATATTTAGATGGGAAAACAGAATGCAGCACTTCAACTGCCCTGTTCTCTGCCATGTAGCTGATCTCTCCTGAAGCATTTATGTCAGCAGCAGCAGTATGGATACTGAATTTAGATAACCACTGTAATGAAATGTAGTAGATCCCACAGAAAAGGTATTGGACAGTAAGGAAGATGCTGTTCTATCATTCTCTGGAATGACAGCATCCTAAAAATAGTTTTAGCAGTACTTGATGTAAGAAGAGAGTACTAGAAGATGAGTGGGAGTGCTATCAGTGTCAATCTGTAGTTTAACTAAATATGCAGGTCTGAAACTGCCTATTTTTTAATAGTAACTTTACTACTTTGATAAAATTTCCTAGGAGTCCCATAGAATGAGAAAAATGGGAGCTCGTGAAAAAACATCTCAAACTCTACTTCAATGCAAGCCATTTAAGCCTATGACTTTTAAAGAGTGTCTTGCTGCTGGAAATGGTTGGGTCAGGTACCTGTGATATAATGCTTCTGGCAAGAAATGCAGTGAAAAAATCTGTTCCTCAGCTTTTTCTCCTTTTGAAAGTGGAGACCTGATAAGTAGAGTCTGTGGAGTCAAAGGCATTAATTCACATCTTTCAAAAGACAATGTCTAAAATAGATCAGATTAATAAACTATGTAGCTGATCAGATTAACGAAATATGGAGATCTGTTAGCTATGGAAAGGGACCCATGAGCCAGCTGTGTGTGTATATATATATATACAGATATAGATAGTTAGATGCCTAACCTGTGCAAAACTAACAGTGAAAGAAAGTTGTGCCATTTAGTGAGACAATCTTAAATCAGGCACAATCTTTTTTTTTTTTTTTTTTTTTCTTATTATTTCTTTTTGTGCTATCAACAGCATAAGCTCTTGAACTTGATTTAGAATTTGGAAAAAAATATGTATTTCTGTTGTCAGAGGAGTGGCAGGAATAATGTTTCTCAGACCCCAGTTGGTTATGGCAATTGAGTCATACTTGGGTTTAGCTGACCTGGGCTTCCTATAAATAGAGATGTGAAACTTCATTCAGTGGATTTGAAAAGAACAAAACCACTTCCTTTATATAAGCATATTGACACTGCAATTTTGTGTGTGCCTATTCAGTATGAAATACTGCTCCCTAGATTTTATAAGAGGTGCCAAATTTTCCCTGGAATTCTTGTTTTTGTTTTTGTATGTGTATAGACTTATTTTTATAGTACTGAAGATCGTGAAATTGAGGGTACTTGGATATTCCTCATAATACTGAACTGAAAGTGCTTTCTTCCTGAACAAAATTAATCTTGTGTCTGTATGCTTTTGCAGAGGACGTTTGTATTCCTGCTTTTCTTTCACTGCTGTTCTCTGTCTTGGTGTAATCTATCTCAGCCCTATTGTTATAATGTCTTTCTCAGGTTGAACTCTCTCAAACAGAATTTACCTTTTTATGTGTAGCGCTATCATCATTTGTCATTCTTTTCAGAGGTCCCTAAATGTTAGGCTGTGCTAATCTGATGTCTTTTCCCAGACAAAAAACCTGTAGATTTTATATCCCTTCAGGCCTTAAACTTGTAAAACATCAGAAAAATCTCGGTTTGGTTTTGCTTTTTTTTTTTTTTTTTGGTACCAAATTGACCATGAAAAAACATTTTCTTCCTTTTAGAGTGGGACATATAATAATGCATGATTTAATTTTCAAGCAGAAACCATGGATGACCCTTAAAAAAAAACATTAAAAAAATGCATTAGCCTTCTCCCCAAAGATGTCTCTCTTTGTAGATCATGAAAAATGTTCCAGTTTCTTTATTTGGTCAGTCTTTCTACACCTGTACAGTAGCAAAAGGTTCTGTCTTTTCCTGCTGTGTACCTCACATAATGTTTGATGAAATCTAGAGAAATGAACTTAATCCCCTATTATTCTTCTCTAGGAACATATATAGTAGGATTTGGGGCTGTCAGATCTATTCTGAATTAGGGACTTAAATTTGGAAAAAGTTGAGGCAACACTTGTTGCAGATTGAAAACTGCAGAAAAAGGACTCCAATACTTTTAATTAAGATGGGAAACACAGGTATTATAGGAGTATCTCTGGATTCTTCCTCAGAGGTTCTGCTCCTTGTCTTTGAAACATGGAGCCAATGATTTATTATAGTTCTTTGTAGAAAGAGAAGACTTTCTCTCTCTGACAAGTTGTCTTTCTATATAGTTAGTTATCCATTTACTTGGTTCATCTATGTCTTTATCACAGAAAACTTCTAATTTACTCTCTACTGCCTGTAGTTTCCCTTTTGAATATCTATGACCAAACCACATATGAATGCTCTTTTGCTTCTAGGTTGATTGAACTATATCTTTCATCATGTTCCCATGAGGAATTTGTTTGAGAATATGATGGTGGTATTGCCTTTTGTCCATAAGTTTCTTAGCAGTAGATATAATTAATTTGAGTTTTTAGCTCTCTTTCAAAATATTAGGAATTCTTTGGGCTGGTGTAATTTTCCACATCATGAGCAACTTCACTGAGTACCTGTCCTGTGGATCAAAACTTTAAGTTTGAGGTGACCTTTTGTCTAGCTTCTCTTTCTGGAAGTGTTTTTATCTGTCCTCACTTCCATACCCCAGCACTGTCTGCTTTCTGTTACTGGATGTTTAGTATGGTCTATTTTACCTTCTTTGTTTGATGAGTTCTAATGACTAATTCTGGGTCTTTCAGTGACCTTTTTCTGATACTCTCTTCCTAATATCCATCATAATTTAGTTTATTATTAGGAACTCAGGTATGAAAAATAGCAAAATTGTTTTTTCTGTTATTAGTCAGGCAAAGACTATTCTTTTTCACCTTGTTCTGATTTTCACTTAAAAACATATTTTATCACTCCCCCCCCCCTATTTTTTGTGATTTAAGTGCCTCTGCATTCAAAATACATTTATATTTTATTTCACAGTTAGTTTCCTGTTTCTGAATTAATGAAAAAGATTTAAAATATTATTTCAAAACTAGCTGTTCAAAAATAAGTCTACCTCTAGATGTTTCCCACTGTTTGCCAGTGCATAGTAAATTCTGTTTCAAGTTTCTGCTCTCAACTCTTTGTATGAGTATATATATATTTAATGAAAAAAATATTCAAAGCTCATTTTAGAGCTGGTGGGGTATATCAGAGCATTCTGATCAAAAACTTTTGACAAAAATCAGCTGTTTTCAGCCTTCAAGTGCTGACTACCTTGACAGCCAGAGTAAGGAGGAGTCTCAATGCAACACAGCTGGGCCCAAGAAACTCCTTCAGGACCCTCATAGCAGCATGCTGCTCTACAGGCTGAGGAACAAAGGAATGATTACTAGGAAATAGCACCAAATCCTCCTCAGAAGATAAATTTAAGGATCAGTTTGTGGCTCAGCAGATGAACATCCTACCTATGATTAAGTCATTTACTATTATAGGTATTAAAGCAGAGTTCATGTAAGAATTTTAAAAAGGGAGAGAATTTAGGTATGACAAAGTTGCTGTTTCTGGTTGAAAGCAGCAGATGAAGAAAACAGATACTGCTGTAGCACTAAATGGGAAATTACGAGAAACATTAAGGTAAAAAGACAAAACCAAAAAAATTAGCAAAACAAACAATAAGAAAAGAATCTAGCATTTAATGTGTTGGAAGAAAGGAATGAAAGATGGGTAGAAAGTGGGTCTCTAGTGATCAAAAACCAGTCTAACAACTCATCTTAATGATCATAAGAGGTAGCAGCATGGCTGCGCTAATAAATAATAACTGCCTACTTTATTTTTTGCAAACTTTTTTTCTCCTGATTTTTCACTTTACCCTTTCACTGACTTAACAGTGAGAGATAGGTGACTCTGAAGAGTAGATTTTGCTGTAAGACTGAAAGAGTTGTCACACTCAGAAAATTTTCAGTATTTAGACATTGCTTGACTGGGAGGGATCTGATGAAACTTAATGTTCAAGCTGGTGGCTAATTTTCTGCCCTAAATTATAGAAGTAATCCTAAAGTTGTCCAGAAAGTTACAAGAGCATAAAACCTAAAATTATTTATGTCTCTGTGGACATGCTTATTACTTTCCCCCATCTGGACTTTGAATTTTATTCTTTCTCTGCAACAATGCTAAAATGCATTTGACGTTGATCTAATCCTATGTCCCAGCAAAGAAGTGCCAGAACTGTGGCTGTTTTTCGCCTAAATGCATACACATATGCTTTTTCTTTTGTCTGCCACTTAATGAGCATGTTAATTTGCAAGTCTTTTATAATGAGTTATCAAATACTATTTTTTGTTACTAATACATTGCTGCTAAGTTTAAACAGAATCCATGGTAAGCACCAAATCTTATTCAATTTATTTAATTTTAATTTGAAGTCTCAAGTGTAAATTTCAGACGTGTTTCAATTTAAAAATATGTTTTTAAAATTAAGATCCGGTGGTAGAAAAATTAACTACTGCATATTGGACAGTTAAAATGCAGGAAATTATAAATTGTGAATTTTTACCTAAAGCTAGAGACCACAGAGCCATGTTGTGAACAGATCTGTCTTTCAGGAGCTGCATAGTTTTATGGCACAAATTCTGAGTTCTTGTGCATTGGGTATGGGCAAACAAGCCAGATTTTGTATGGCCTGAGAAGTTTTCCTTTGAATTGTAACTGGGAATATGCTTTGTTTTAATTACACTTTAGGTTGAACTCAATAGACATTATGAAGAATGAAAAAAAATAGTCATAACTTCTGTTTATAAGAATAGAGGGGTCCTTATGTGTGAAAATGACTAGCTAGGATACAAGCATTAGAATTGAAATTTAATTGATATCTGTACAATTTTCATATATATAAAAAAATATATAAATAAAATCATTTGTAAGTAATCATATTCCTGTAAATTAATATATTAATTTATATGCACATGTGAATATCTATATATATGTTCCTCAGGGTTGGATTCTAGAGCCAGTTCTGTTTAATATACCTACTAAGAATCTGTATGCTGGAACTGAATGCATCTTTAGCAGGTTTGCTTCTGATATTTAACAGGGACGTGCTATTGACTTTCTTGAAGGGACAAGGTGCCTTGCAGAGGGTTCTAGATAGACTGGCGTATCAGATAATAATTAACAGGATGAAATTTATCACTTCCAAATGCTGGAGTCTGAAGCTGGGATAGAGTAGTGCTGGACACAAGTATAAATTATGAGAGAAGTGGCTGAGAGCAGTTCTGCAGAAAGGGATCTGGGAGTCCTGGTTGGCAGCAGGATCAATGTGAGGCAGCAGTATCATCTGGACATCAGGAGAGCAAACTGCATCCGGGCTGGGGAGTGAGAGAAGGGGTGCATCAAACACACCACAACCACCTGCTCAAAAGAGGTGAATGCTCTGCTGTCTTCAGAGCTGGTGCAGCCTTACCTGGAGTCCTGTGTGTAGTTATGGGCCCAACAATTTGAGAAGGTTTTGTGAAGGTCCCTGAAGGTATCCAAAGGAAATGGATAGAGGGCAGCAAAGCTGGTGAATGGTCTGGAAGGAGTGTCCTATGAGGAGCAGATAAGGACTCTGGGTTTGTCTGTTTTGGAGAGGGGAGGCTGAGGGGTGACCTCATAGCTCACTACAGCCTCCTGAGGAGGAGAAGTGGAGAAGGAGGTGCTGATCTCTTCTCCATGGTATCCAGTGACAGGACTCATTGGAATGGTTCAAAGATGCATCAGGAGAGGTTCAGACTGGACATGAGGAAGCATTTCTTTACTGAAAGGGTGGTCAAACACTGGAAAAGTATTCCTGGAGATTATTCCTGGCCTGTCCTATATAAATACGAGCTTTCATGTCTTCTTATTGCATTTAAAAATTAAATACAAAGTCCCGAAGCACAGTGTTGTGTAGGAGGCATCTCTACATGTAAAGACTTTCAGGACTAAAGTGAGTGGTTGTCAGGATTTTGTTTCTTGACTGAATGATGTGTTAGATTCCCAGCAGGGAAGTAAATCATCAAGATTCTTATACCATTTGCAGGGACTGAACTTGAGTGGCTTTCAGTAAAAGAAAATGGCAAGCAGATTATGGAATTATTAAGATAACCTGAAATGCTTTGATTTTACCGTTTATAACACAGTACTATTGGGATCTCAACAATCTACTTTACAGTATGGAAAACATGTTGGATTTACTTGGGACATAGTTGGATTAGAGATAAACTAATATAATTAAGATTAAAGAAGAAACAGATTGTCTTTTGTTATTTTAGAAACTAAGATCTGTACAAAATTCTTTTGTTGAGAGGCATTGACTCTGACTGTTTGTCCCTAGACCACTTTGTCAAAGCTGAACATCACTACTGTCAACTACTTTTTCTCTGAGACTTCTCATTATTACAAGCATTCAGCATCAGTGCAGTCTTGTTAGTAGCCAAATTCAAATCTATGTAAAAAAAAGTTCAGGTCAGCTGAAAGAACAGAGTCTAGACAAAGATGAACAATGTCAATCTTTTACAACTGAAGGATCCCAGCTGTAAAGAATTCTGGCTGTTCTCATTTGAGTTGCCTCAGAAATGAAAAATTGAATTATCTGGGTAGGTTAGGACAACAACAACTCAATGAGGAACCTCCTCTTTTAACGCTGGAGATAACCTCAGCCTTCTACCTTGCAATTCCTCTGCCACGCTCCCTTCTGTTTTCATCTTTGTTTTAAAAGTTTCAGTATCTCACTGAAGATTTGCCTGTGAAAGCAGGAAATCTTAAAAATTATGTCTCCTAAAAGGATGATAATGCTGTTGCAGTCTTTCATGCTCTGCCTGCTCTGTGTTTTCTTGCTTATCTTTGACTACTGTAAACTGATACTCAGAATGTCAGTATTCACGTGTCCATTACTTTTGGAAATTTCCACTGCCAAAAATAAGAATTACCATATTTGTAGCTATGTTAGAAAAATTATTAATGAAATCCAACAGATTTTTTCAGTTATCTCTGTGTTTATCCAGTTGTATTTGTACTTATGGTAACATTTTTTATGTGACATAATAATGTGATTTGCTGCAACACAATGGGATTAAAGTCATGATACAAACCTTCTCTCTGGTTCACAGGGTATAGCCATCTGCTTTGATAGTTGCTTCAAGGCAATGAGATATTTAGGGTCTGCAGGCTCCCAGAGGATGGCCAGAACAGGCCACAGCTCTTTTTTTATTTATGCCTTGTTTGATGCAATTTGGACTTTCAAGTTAAAGAATGGCAGTAGCTTGTGTCACTAGAGTGTATGACAGTAGGATGAAAACAAGAAGTTAAATAGTAACTGTAATGCTTATATATCTCTTTTTCTTCTTGTACTATTGTCTCATCCATTCCTTCACAAACTTTAGTTGTTATAAAATAACTGCCTCTTCCAAATTGTTTTCCCAATGCAGTGCTCTGTCTTGTTAGATGTTTTCTGCTTACATGTGCTTGTTTAGTAAGCGTGGATAGACAAAACGGAATCTATCATAAATTATACTGGTTACCAGGGAAAATAAATCAAACCCTGAAAAATAATTCATTGTGCTCTTGGGAACTATTTAGATGTGATTCACTGCTGAAACCTGTGGAAAACAAAGTATCATGGCTGCACTGGTGATTAAATCTTTCAAAGTATGAGTTTGGAACAGAAATATTCAACAAATTTCTGTAGTTTTTTTACCTTTTGTACAGTGTTCCCCTCTTACAAATAGTTTTTCCTTCATTGGAAACAGATGCCATTGATGACTTATCTTAAACCCCAAGTTGTTCATTTGTAGTTGTCTACCTTGTTTGTGTTCTGTCCAGGGAATGCGTTTTTGACTTGCTGGCTTCCCTCCTGTTCTTCTCTCTTACTCCTGTTGGGACTAGAATGTCTCGTACTCTTAAAATCTTAGTACAGTTTCTAACCCTCAAAGGAGAAAACTCAGATTTGGGCTTGTACATATCAATCTCCCCGGTTGGAATCAGTGAAGTGAAGACAATTTGCAGCTATGTGGGCTTTGGCATAAAGAATATGGCAGATAGATTTCTGTAATGAAAGAACAGTTCAGAGACTGTGAAACGAAGCACTTGAAAGACTGAATTAAATAGCTTCGATGCTACTGGAAGGATGTTTGTATTCTTGCTTGAAGTTAAGGGATGTATTTAGGTAGGGTCCTGAATAAGAAACCTTTTATCCAAGTGTGAGCTTTGTATTTTTCTTTTTCATCTAGACACAAGGAAAGCATTACTAGCTGCAATGTAAGACAGTCCATATAGGCCTGTTCTTAGTGCTAAGCAGGCAGCGGGAATACTCAGGAAACAAAAGAAAAAAGCTATACTATAGTGACATGCCACTGAGGATACTTATGGATAAGAAGCAGGATAGGAGAGAGACGGATTTTTTTTTTCTCCACAATTAATTAACATTCATAGTAGAACTTTGGAATTCATATTTTTACTGTTATGCTTACCTCAGTCAGGGCTTGTACTGAATTATCTATAGATATTGATTTATTTAAGCTTTGTTTTTAATAAAGTGCCTGTGATTTTTTTTATAAATGTCTAAAGCAAGAACTAAACTTGTATTCCTGAGTTAAAAATAGTAATACTTAAGAACAATTACTATATTCTAGGAATTTTCTTTTCCATATTGCTGATACTACTTCAGAGAAGTTTTCACAGTCAGGGATGTAGGAATAATTGATGGAGCCCTATTTAGATACACAGTATGTCTAAAGAGTAGTTATTTATAGGGCATTCTGTGTTTCTCTGGATCATATTGCTACATACTTTTTAGATGTTGTCAAATTAGCTACTATATGTAAACATGTAATTTTGCTATAATCTTTTGATGTACTGGTGGCTCATAATGTTTGTGATATAGTAACTATAAGTTACTATAAGTAACTTCATAAAATCTATGAAGTATGATGTATGTAACATGGCTTATGCATGTGTCTTCACGTTTACATATTTGTACACATCCCATGTTTTATATACAATGTGTGATTAAATACTTGAACTTGTTACTTTCCTGTAACAAGGACTGTTGTGATTATATTCTCAAGACAAAAAAAAGATGACACAACCATCTACATGTGCTGGTTACTATGACAACCTCTTAAAAATACCTATACTGTTTTTAAAAAAGACAAGTCTTCAAAAAAAGAAAATGTAGTATACAGCTGAAGCTTTAATAGATGTGTTCTTTTAAAATAAATATATTTTTAAATCATAATGCGTTTCAAAAGTAAGCATGAAAGCAAGCTCTTGATAAGCATAACATGGACTTCTACTTGCGAGATTTCAGGCAGTCTCGTGACAAAAACCTCAGTGAAGTATTTGGTGAAGCTGAAGGTATAACACAGGAGCCTGATGCTGTTGGATACAATGCAGTCTATGGAAGAAGGGAAGCAAAAAATTATAACTGGTTCTGTGCCAAACATTTTCCTGCTCTTTAACTGAGCTTATTTTTCTGTCAAGATCTTGGAAAGAAGAGCATTGCCATTAAACTAATGTGAAAACTATCAATGAGCAAGGTGTTAGGTCTAAATGCCGTAACTGATCCATGTTTAAGCAAAGCCTGAGCCCTACTGTGGAAGTCAGTGTATTTTTGTACGAAGTTGACAGGCAGTCACCTTTGGAAGTTTTTCCATAACTTTGCAGAGATACGAAACACTAGGGCTGTTTCCAGAAGTTAGGATCAGGAGTGAAGTTGAGTGTACAACTCCAGGATTCAGGATAAGTTACGCTAATCAAACTGATTTGCTGTTTCTCAAAATTGATGTTGCATAATAATAACATGACTCTAAATTTTTGGAAAATGATTTGCTCTGTGGCTGCCGAGATCTCTGTTAGGCTTTTTTATAGGCCATGTTTCACCTATAAACATGATTCAAAATATATCAAGGCATTTTGGGGAGAAATCATTAAATTGGCATTTAAAAGTGAATCTAGTGGAGTACATTCGGAAGTGATAAAAAAAGAATTCTCACAGAAGGAAAAGACTGTTGTTTCATTCATTTTGAGAAAAGATCTGCACAGCCATGGTAACATGTTGAGGAAGTTTTGACTATAGCTTTAGGTTGTTTTTCTGGTGCAAGATCATACATTCTGATAACTGAGCTGGATGAGCCATAGGAGCTGCACTGAGGAGCTGGAGTACTCCGTATGGCTCATGAATGACTTTTAAGATTAAATGATTTTGTAGAACAACTGGCTGCTTTGTCCAGCAAATTTGTTTTCTAAACTGACTGGCGTTCAGGAGTAATACTTTTTCACTGTAACTTAGAGGCTGTTTATTTCCTTCCTATTATTATTTAAAATGCATAAAATAAGATCCCCGTAATTTCAATTGACATCAACTAAGGGATCTTATTATCAAATTACCATACAGTTACTGTAACTCTGTACTGATTAGGAAGTGGAATGCATGACATTTACTTTTTGAGGTGTATAACTTTTTAAAAAACCTCTAACCTTCAGCTACATGGTGAAAGGGAGAGAAAGATGTTGAGAGAGTGAAGTAAACACATTATTTACTGTTGGAAACATTTTGAGGGAGTTCCTAATTTGTCATCACAATGTGAAGAAACTGTGAAAAATGTTTACTATTTCTTTAAGGTGGTGTGCTTTTCAACTGCTTTGGGGAGACTCCCTTTGGTGAGACATGCTATTTTTTTGCACTGCCTCTTCATGTTAGTGGTTGTGGTCTAATGTCATTAAAATTTAGGACCCAGGTTTGGAAAATAAGGGGGGAATGTAGAAAGGAAATGGAACAACAAGAAATCTAGAGATGAGAAAGACCTGTACAGAAATTTGTTGTACAGAGAAGGATTTAGACACAATAAAATGATTATCTGGCAAGGCTGAGACAGTTTTGTTTAGCTCTGAAAAGTAACATCCTACCTAATAAAAAAGTTAAATTAGGGCTTTCTTGTATGTTCTTTTACAAAAATAACTACAAGTCATTTTTCATGCATTTCTTTTGGGGGAAAATTACTAATACAAATATGCTTTTAGTAAACAAGGCAGACCAAGAGTCAAAATTGGCATAGTTATCAGAATATTCCAAGAGAAAAAAGTCTCATTGAAATATCGTAAATCTAGAAATTAGACTGCATCAAACAAAAGATGTTTAAAACCACTTAGTGCCGTGGCCTAATGTTTCACTCGTGAATTCCAACAGTTTCAGACCTTCTTGCAGTACAGTATTATGATGGGTGTGTTGATAATTACATTGTAAAGACAAACATAAGTATTTCCACTGAAATTACTACAGTCATCTTTAGTGTCATTTTCATGGTGGGTGAAAAATCTCTATCAATATTTATTGTAACTAGAATGACAGATTTAATAATCTACAAAAATTGAGTTATATGTAGCAGTTTACAGCTTTCAAGTGATGGGAAATAATTTCTTACAAAAAAAAAAAGGGCTGATATATAATGTTCTTAGAAATGTTTTGAAAAATGTATTGATGTGGAAGCCCTTTACAGGTGTAAATGATACAGTCCATTTGAGTAATGGAATGCAAAGGAGGTCTCCTTATGCAATCATAAAAAGAAATGCATGGTGTCATTCCTTCAAAAATAATTAGGTACAAAACAGCTAACAATTCAAAACCCTATGAAGCCCATATGCAGAAACAAAATAGAGTATCTATCACTTAAAAAAAACAGAAGGGTTTGTTTTTTTTCTCAAATGACTGCATGTTAATGCAAAAGAGAAATAAAATTATGTGATGCCATATTTTTTTCAGAACAACATCACTATTTTTTCCTGTTTAAATTGACTGCCCTCTTTGGTGCCTCTGGTGTAATTTACTTGAATTTTCCCTGGTTTCATATTGTATTAGAGGTACTTTCCTGGTGTCTTTAGTTGTTACACTCTATGCAGAGTAAAAAAAAACTTTTTGTACTATCAAAAGCAAAAGATTCATAACTTTCTTATTATAAAGAAATTGATTGCTCGTATCAAATATGTCATAAAAGTGGCTCTAAAGATGTTTGGTTTTATTTTAACTTTTCTTCTAATGCCATTTTTTTTACTTGAAGTATTAACTAGGCCAAAATACTTCATCTGCAGAACTAAGTGTTCCATGAACTTCTCCGTTCTGCTGTCCACAAACTTCCTCGAATAGATGAGGAGGCACTGCAAGATAGCCCATTAGTATGGTACCATTTATAGCACAATAATTGGGAATCTTCATATAAACACTCTGCCAAATAATTCAGTCATCCTTACAGCTTCAAGTAAGTACAAGTTTGGCAAAAAACTTCAACCCTTTCTATTCCAGAATGACTTTTTGAGAATGTAGCCCTTTCTTTTTAAATTGTTTGTGCAAAGGCCAGTAATTCAAACTGTAAAGGAAGCAACAGAAATTTATATACTAATATATGTTCTCAATATAGTCATAGGTTAGAGATATTGATATCTTCATCCAATCTAAATGACACTTGAAGATTTAATTTTAATCACAGTGGTAAAAATTGGGGAGCTTCAGACTGACTTGTGCAATGAATCACATGGGAAAAATTATAGTTGTATTTTGGTAGAATTAGATTTGTTTGCCACAGCCTTTGCCAAAACTCAGTGCTATCACTTACAGAAAACCTGAATCCTACATTCTACAGTGTTTAAAGAATTTTTCCATCTATATAGCCTCTAATTAACAATGCAATCTCTCTATAAACTTTTTTTTGCCTAATAAACTTATATTGAAAATTCTGTATCTACCCTGGACACACTTGCGTAATGCACTACAGGACAAGAAAGTGAATGTTAGTGTAATAATTTGTAGCACAGAATGTCCTTAAATTTTCATCAGTATTCAGCCTTTGTTTACAGTGAGTATTTTACATTTTTAGTTGTAAATTGTACTAATATAGCACTATTGATTTTTTAATAATTGTTGTTTCTATCATAATTCTTGACCACTAAGTCTTTCACAGTCTACCTGCTAGCCTAGACTGAATACTTGGTATATTTCAGTCTACCAAACAAAACTATTTCATAGATGGTTTCATATTATTGGCTGTGACATACTGCTTTGAAAAGGATTTTAATGGCTTGTCTTGTATTTCTTTAAGTGGATTATTTTTCCATGGTAAAAGTTTATAATGCTCAGCTTGCTTCCTAAGTCTAGGTCATAAATGTTTATTAAATATAAATGTGCAACATACACAGAAAGATCTAAACCAATATTAAATAGTGCTGCATTGAGACAGAGATGTTAATTGGCGTAACAGTTACAGAGTTCTTGCTGTAGGCAAAATTTGCTGTAATTAGCAGATGCTTGGAATTTTATTATTTGCAAATGTCAGTGTCCACAGTGGTCTAGCAATGCATGGCTTGAACAGGTAGTCATCTTATTACAAGGACATTGCACATCAAAAAGGAAGTACCAAAGACCCTAAATCTGATACCCTATAAGGTTCCTGGTCCAAGGTTTTTTTTGTCTTCTGAGACATGTCAGTAATGATCCATCAAGTGGGATCAGAAGAAGGGGAGTTTGGGAAGAGCCGGAAGAGAGCTCCTTTGAAATAAGTAACCTAGGAGAACTTAAGACTCCTGAACCACATGCATTGATCCTAGGCTTTTTTAAGTAAGAGTAATTTTTAGATGACATGTGCAGAGAGAATTACAGCATATAACAGAGTGGTAGATGACAGTGCAACTTGTTAATGTTTTAGTACTTAACCTGGAGGAATAATTTTGAATGAGAACTGAAAATGAGCAGATAAAAATCTGAATATATTTCCATCAGATACTGGAAAGGTTATTTGTGATGCTCTAACTGAACCAGAGAATGCTTTTCCTGGTATCAGTGGCACCACAGGGAAAAACACATTCCTGCTTAGTAGTTTAACAGGTTTCATCAGAAGAAGTGACAGCAGCTGATGCAGAAAAGTGAGAGGCACTTATTGTTACTTAAACGTTAACAGTGTTATAGTAACAGTGTTACTATAAATTTGCAACACTGACTCCACCTCATGTTTTTGCCATCTTGGCAGAGAATATTAGACTTTTTAAAAAAGAATAAATATCTCAATACTATTGCTACTTAAATTTTCTCCAGGATAAAATGATTCAAAAATCTAGTCAGGCTGGTTTGACAATCAGTTGCATGATTTTGGTTCTGTCTAAATAGGATTTGCATGATCATAGCAACATAAAACCACAGAAAATATGAAACTACACTTTTTATAAATAAGCACATCTCATGGAGGAGATGGCTTAATGTTTCTATTAGCTTATAAAGCACTAGAATACTGCCAATATCACTGAAAAAATCCACAGTTCAAGTCCCAGACAGTTCCTGTTCTCCAGAATATGTAAGGTTTTCCATTTACATTAGAAACATAGAAGTATTTTTACATACTGCAAACTCAAGTTCAATTTGAATCTGTCTGGAGGATACAAGGAGATGAATTAGGCTGAGGTGGTAGGGCCAGAGTTATGTAGCATGACAGATGACCACAGATAATGCAATGGGAAGGACCGCTGCTGTAATTCTATGGATTATCATTGCCAGAACAGGAGGCCATCTTATAACATGTCCTCTGCCATGTTCCTTCTACTTCAAAGGGAAATAACTTGACTTCAGCCATTTACTACATAAAATAATTTTCCCCATTCTTTTAAATTTTATTCACATTTGGCCTAAATGCTATTTGTATTCTTGAATTAAATGTGTTTATAGTGCTTGTATTAAGCTGGTGAATAGTGAAGGTGCTAAGTGGATTTCCTGTTAAGAGAAAAGAAATAATTTTTCTTTGCATTTTTGAACTGCAGAAGTACTTGATTGGCTCAGAAAGTTAAAAAGGTTAGTACTGAGATGACATTACTGCCCATTTAACTTGACTTTCAGCCTCCTCCTTTGTAATGAACAGTGTTATTCTGGACAGTCCCCAAGACAAATGGAACCACATGAGGGCTGCATGAAGAATTGAAATATTTTTCATTTTAAAAAGTGACATTATAAAGATTTTGGTTCAAATGAGAGTGACATTAAGAGTCCAAAATATGTTCCTTAGAAAATAAATGAGCTTTCTGATTCCCTATAGTTATAAGCTTTGATAATGATTTAGTTCTAGAATAGACACTCACCTGTGAAACCAACACAAATAACTTTACTCCACAAATAAGTCATAACCTTCTGCCTTCAGTTTCAATGGATGGTAGGATATGGCATGGTCATTAAATTATGTTGATAACCTCCTTTCAAATCTGCTAAAGGTTTTTTTAATTGAAGACCTCAGTTAAGAGATCTTCTGGAATAATCAACCTATCTGTGTACTGATCTATCGTAATATGCTGCTGGGCCCATTTCTCATCCCAAGATGATGTGCTTGTAGGTTGAGCTGTAATTTCTACCTCTACATTCAAAACTGGAAAATGCTGAATTTGAGCTGAGCCCTTTTCCTCTCAAGTTAGACATGGCTGAGGTTTCTTCTTGCTATTTCACCTGGACTTAGTTCTCACCACAAGTGTAAGCAAATAATAGATTGTGCTTGTTCGTAGTTTTGAAAGCTATCTCATAAAACTGGGAATGTGCTTTTCATTAGTTTTAGCTTAAAAGTAGTGTTATTTATATCACTTTTTGTTTGGAAGTTCTTCCTGTTAAATAACATGTGTTTGGAAACAGGTAGTCCTGTAGATTGCCATGCCATTTCCCTAAATTCAATGTTCTGAATACTTATGGCTGCATACAAAAACGCTCACTTTCACACGTTTTCAGCTGTTAATATTGGGCTTGTCACTGTATATACTAGAGGTATAGAGGTGTTAATACAGGTGTTTTATCAACCTTTTCTCGGTGGAAATCACCACTGACATTCAGGGCTTTCCATTTATTTCTTCCTTGATTATCTCAAACAACCTCTCTAATAGTTTCAGTGTATGATTAGAATAATGCCAAACTAAACATGCCATATGTGATGTTACTTATGCTTCAGTAAATTATTTTAGCTCACAATAATTTAAGATTTCTGTCAAATTGATATCAACCCAGTACCAAGATATGATTGCTTTTTACTTCCAGTACATTACCTATGTTTATGACAATAACTGGCAACGACTGACTGAACAGCATTAGGGATATTATTTCTGTTACATAGAAATAACAAGTAAATTGGTACAGCATAGTCTCATATTTTCTACTACAAAAATATAGCAAGTCAATATAATTTGACATTTGCTTGGGGGAAGTTAGGTAGCTGATCTGCAGAGGGTAAGGAAAGTGAAAGAAAAGATACCATCCTCTTTCTGTTAAAGTCATCGGCAAAGTCTTCATGCATTCTGGCCTTGAAAGATTCCTTTTTTAAAAAGCATTTTAAGAGATTTTAGAATGGCCTTTCCTTATTCATCGGACATACTCCATTTGAATGCTAAGGAATCTTTTGATAACAGACAGCAATTTAATTTAAATTTATTTTTTGAGGAATAAGAAAGTTTGGATGGCACCATGTGTAACAGCTTTAAAATTCCGAGCAGCAGGTCCATTCAGAGCCTTAGAAATGTGCTTGTGAAATTTGCATAGTGTAGGAAAATTATATATTCACAGAGCAGTTACTGAAAAATACCCCAGAGTGATTATGCAGATCCTTGCTCTTTGATTGGCTAATGATAGGCTTCAGGCAATCACAGTAAAGGGAAAGGCACATTATGCAGTTATTTCAAAATTAACTTGTGCAAATCAGACATCTGTAGTCAATCATAATGCAAGTAAGTAGATATATTTTGAGGAAAGAAATAGAACTATTTCAGTAAAGAAACAAACTTGCGATCAGAAGTGATTGATGCTTTTTTTTTTTAAACTTTCTTTTCTGAAACTTTAAAAAAACTGATCTAACAGGACTGAGAAAGTATGGAGAAGACCAGTTAATGCTGGGATAGACTACCCATGAGAGTGCTGGGGATTTTAAAACAGATCTGCCATCTTTGCCAACTCCACAGCTGTTTTAACGAAGAACGGGTTTTCGTTTTGCTGTTAATTCATCATATAAGACAAACAATGAAACAATTTGAGATTGTATTTTGTGCTGATGTTCTGATGTTGTAAAGTCCATTTCACTTTTTCTCTCTTTCCTTGCTTGAACAACCTTGAATTTATTTTTCCTGAAATTGTAACTGGAACAAAAAGTCCAAGAGCTAACTTGAGCAGGTAGGCAATACACAAGTATTGTCAAATTTAATTTGACATAGCTACATTTGTTCATTGGCCTTTTGTGGATAAGATGAAGGAAATCGTTTTCGCTAACCGTAGTCCTAGAATAGTTCTAGGTTGCTTGACTATCTAGTCTAGTGCTAGAGGGCATGCTGTTTTTCTCAGGAATCTCATGGATGAAAAATGTTTGATTATTAAGTGAATTCCAAGAAAAATAAGATGAACTTACGTAATTTGAAGGTTAATGCCCACACAGGTATTGGCTAGCACCTTTTTTTAAATTTCATATTACATTTGTCACTTGTGATGTGGTGATGTTTGTTATTTCCTTAAAATCTCCAATATTATCTTCAGAGCTTTTCACTTATTTTCTTATGTGGGCTCTTTAATATTTTTAAATAAGAAACAAAAATAAAACTATTGACTATTCTATGCATACATGAGCATTTATTTAATTCATGTGCTATAAGGTTCATCTTGGAAAATAATCTTCAAGCTTGAAGTGCTAGTAATTTGCATTTTTAAAGCAGGAAGGGCCTGCTTTTTAAGTCCTATCAACTTCCTGTTTAATGGTGCTGGCTGTGAAAGGCTTTTTGTGTTAATTTGGATAAATGGGCTCAAAGAGAATAGCAGTTTTGCTGATGTGATACTCTCCACATATTTGAATCAATTGAACATCTGGTTCTCTCGCCTGTATCTTTCTCAGGAACATATAATATGGAGTGAGTGAATAATGCAGACCTACTGGTGTGTAAAACAGAGATGGTGTATCTTGCAATGTAAATAAATTTATTATTGTAAATATGGATGCACTGAGACAATTTAGCTGCTAGACATAATGTTCTTCCAGATTCTGCCATGGGACAAGACTGCTTTGATGTTCAGACTCTGGAAATCTGATTCCGATTTTAAATGTAATGCTAAAGTATGTTGTATTCTTCCTTAGTGTTACACATAGTCTGCACAAATTGTATAGCTAGTCTGAAAGTTCAAAGATCAGAAAAGTAGGTCTATGCAGGTGATATCATCTGTTGACTAGAGTCCTGAGTTTTCTATGTATGAATTTAAGTGAAATAAATTCTGTATATTTATATCAAAATAATGTCCTTAGATATGCAAGTTAAAATTGCAGGTAATGACTGTTAGCCACCATACTACAGACATGCAAAAAAAGCTTTCTAGATACATTGGTGATTCAGTATTACATCTGTTCACACAATATTTGGCACTTCAGGAGAATTAACACACATCAAGTACACAAGACCAAAGTCTCACTTTGGTACTGCTTTTCACTATCTTATAATTTTGTTGTGTCTCACAAAGTGTGCTATCTTTGCTAAGATCCAGGTACTGAACTCTGAGAACGTAGCCTTTGAATGTCAACTAAAATAGTACTTAGAAAGAGAGTTTTAGGTCTCTAGTGTGCAAAGTCTTAAAAGATTAATCCAGTTTGCCAAGAAAGCAAGTGGAAAACACCATAAATGTTTTCTTTTTCTTTTTGTCTCTTTTCCTTTTTATATTATTCCATATTGTCATTATGGGTCCTTTTCCAAACAGCAGAAGGGTTCAAGATTCATTCACAAAAGCTTCTGTATCTTCCTATTGCAAAGCACTGAGGGAAGTATTGTGTGGATTAAATACATGGATCTCTGGAAGGACAAGAATGAATAAGCTACAGGGAAACTGCAGAGAAAAGGTGCATGAATTATTTTATAATTTTATCAGGCTGTCTTCAAGATTGCATTAGGATTTTGAGGGTTTTCTTTGGTTGTTCCTATAAAAGAACACTTGTGCTCCTGGGAAAGATCTAGGTGAGAAAACACAAAAAATTTTTCAGCTTTTAATTTTCAAGCCCTCAACCCATCAAGTAGAATATTCTGAGAAGGACCTCACAGCTCCTAAATGTATGTCCCATACTGTTGTTGGGAAGGCTAAGATCTAAAACTATCTTCACTTCCAAACCCAAACTGGATGCAGATGAAGTCCATTTCAGTGGCATAAATTGGTGACAGTTTGTATTTTAAGATACTCTTTCTCTGTGCTTTGGATTGATGTTTTATTCACTTAAAACCATTTGGAATACAATATATTATAGATTTGATTACATTTAGTGTATCAAGCTAACTTGATTAGCTTCTGTTTTTATATTGCTTTCAATATTTTTATTAGCAGATATCTTCAGTGAATATGCATTCTGTAGGTAGATGGTTCACCATGAGGAGAAATGTCAAAATTAACACAAAGGGCAAATTGTGTTATTGTAGAGCCACAGAATGATGGTTAAAAATGAAGGGCTCAAGTGATTGGGATAGCTTAGAGTAAATTACTGTTTTAAAGTGCAAAGGTGCTGGAATCTGCTTACTAGGATGTTATGCTGTAGTGCAACACAGTTCAACCTCCTTTGCAATGAGCTGTGCCACTAATGCTCAGTTATGAAGTCATTAAACAATGACTGAAACTTTACTCTTTGACTGGCACTCAAATGGCTCTTATTTATGTTGGAAGGTTTTCCTATCTGTAGTCCACAAGTGCTATCATAAAATATTCTTGCACTAATTAGTATTTTGATCAGTATTTGGATAAGCTTTACTGTTGTTAGTTGCCACAGAATTCTGGTGGGATGGACTGGAGTCCCCTTTTTCACTTTGATTAGTAACTAGGTAATGCCATTGCCCTTGCATATTGGAGAAAATATCATTCCTCTCTGTTTCTGAGTTTTGTCATCTATAACAAAATTGGGTGACAATTAAGAATTCAGGAATGGCATCAAAATTTTCAAAGACAATACAGAGATCAGTGCTAAATTAGAATAATATTATATGACCCTGCTCTGCTCCTGCTCCTTCTCTAAGTAGTCATAAAACCATGGTAAGACAGTGTGGTAGGTAAAGACACAGGCCAGTTCTGTAGAAGTTGCAAAGAACATACAGAAATGGAAATTGTGAGTAGTACCATGAGTATCTGTGCAGATTAATTCATTTAGTATCAACAGAAAGGAATAATTTCAGTATTAAAGGAATAGCTGAGTCATGACAAAAAGAAAAAGAAGCATAAGTAGGAAGGGTGATTGGCTAGAGTAACACTTAGAAAGTTTTTCAATGTATTTTGTGGTAGGTTGGAGGGAAAAAAATGGACATATCACAATATCCTTGTGAATATCATCCTTGATTCAGATTACATCATATTAGCCAAATTGTTGTATGCTCTGCTTATCCTGAAAGTTCAAAGATCAGAAAAGTAAGTCTATGCATGGGGTATCATCTGTTGACTAGGTATGAATTTAAATGAAATCCTGCCAGCAAAAAATTGTTTGGATGACAAAACTTATGAATCTTCATTGGTAATGGATAATCTCAGAAGCTGGAACACGATCAAAATATAAGTACCTTTGAAAATAAAAAAAAGAAAGGTAGTGAGCAGAATAGGATTCATTATTACAGAATCACAAAATCACTTTGGTTGGAAAAGCTGTCCATGATCATTGAGTCCATAACCTAACACTGACAAGTTGAGACTTGGTACTAGAACATAGAATGTACAATAATTAATTGCCATACTTATTCATACTCTCTTTGGTTTTTGAGTTCACATAGCACTTATTTCATTGGGCTGTTACTGATAAAGAAAGTCCTCATGCATTGAAGCTAAGCTTTTAAAAAAAGTTGATGTTGGATAGTTCAAAAGAATATAAAACTGTCACTATTTCTAAGCAGTAAAATGACAGAGACCATGCCAATGAAACAAATTTTTTATTTTGTTGGTTTTGTTAGGTTCTCCCACTCCTGTTTGTGATAGCTTTATAAGAAAATACTCTGTATTTTATTATTTAAGGCTCCTTTATATGTAAGTTTGTCTACAACAAAGACAGGAGAATAATTTTAATGAAACGTACAGTATTAGATACCAACAGAAGCTCACAGTAAAGCTTAAGGAAAAAAAAACAAAACAAAGACAATTTCCCATATATTTTTCAAGATGCTAAACGTGCATTTTAATATGAAGGGGCAGAGCAAAGAGCTCTCCTGTTCTTAAGCAACTCTAAACCCAGGGGCTCCAGTACACCACAGCTGAACGCCTCCTAGAACGCAACATGAAAAGCTGCAGATTAACTGTATTTAGATGCACTGGTTTGATGTAACATCAGCTTGCTTGAATTAATGTCCTGTGACAAGCCCTCCCTTGCAAACCTTTAGAAGCAAACTGTTTCTTTGTCTACAGTTTCAAGCTTGGCTACAACCTCTGGTAGATTCTGCATTGTTCCTCACACAGTTTTTTTGGACAAAGTCGAATCATCATCTACAAAGGACTAACTACCCAAAGGCTATCAACCCAATTGCTAGTGGCTTATTCAGCTCTGACGCTTCTCAGTGTGATCCTTACTGCCTTTTGTAAAATAAGCAGGCAAGGGAAAGGCTCCAGAGACTTTTTGCTATTCATTCCTGTTACAGTTCTTGCCACAGGAGGCTTAAAGAAGATTTGTACTGCCTGCTTTCTTTTCATTAGCAGTGAGTGCAATGCTGTTGGGTAAGTGGATGTGTAAGACCATATAGAGAAAAGCACAAGAATTTGGAAAAAAGGTGTAGTTTCTCATTAATCTGTTTTTAATGTTATTTCTCTTGATTTATTCTGTGTGGGGTGCAAAGAAAAAAAAAAAAAAAAAAAGTAATGTGTAACAGTTGAGATGTTTTCCGTTGCTTTCAGCCAGACAGAGAATTAGAATCTTGCTGTAGTCAGTTTCTTGAATGCAATACTGTGCTTCACTGGTTTTCGGCAGCAGCGCGGTAAAGTCCTTGTTATTAGACTGACAAAAAAAACCCCAAGTGATTGAATTTTCAACACAATCATAATTCCTGCCATGAAATGTAATAATATTTAATGATTGCTTTTTATTTCTATATGCAACTAAATGCATCAATCTTTGAGTCTTACTTTGACCACTATATTGCACTAACATTCTGTACTTAAATTACCATTAAATGATTTACATTATATTTTATTCTGAGTGTTTACTTCAATGAAAACAGCATGTTTGTTGAGAAAACACAAAAGTTTGGCAAATGGATTTGTACTTTCCTTAATACAATAGCTGTTTGCGTCCAATTTAAATTTGACCCTGTATAGAATTTCAATAATCAGTTCCCTGTGTTGTGGCATTTAATGTATAAATCTGTGCTATATATACACAGAACAGACCTTAAAAAAGCCTAATACCATACCATCATAATTATTATCCTTTTCCCAAAGTCTCTAGGCTCATAAAATTTACTACAAACAATGCAGAATAGGTAATGAATATAAATTAGCCTTAGAGAATAATCCTTTCAGAGGACAAGTAATACAGTTCAGAATTTGTGTGTTATAGATTGATGGATGATAATGCATGCAGGACATTTATGTGCTAAAAATTAACCTGGTGATAAATGTTAATAAACATTAAAGGTTTATTAAATGGTATCTCTCTGAACTTTTCAGTCATGCGGCATATCAGCAGCAGATGTAATTTTCAGTATTTTTGTTGCCTGGTGTATTATGCGTGTTTGTTGACTCCTCTTTTTTCCCCCAGCACATACTTTAACTTCTTTTCTGGGATACAACTAATACAGTAATGACAGGAAAAATGCTATTTTTTCTTTTTAAGAGGATAAACAGTACCACCGTCCTCTGCCTGATAGAGCAATTTTAAGCAGTTTTATGGGGTTGGTTTGTTTGCTTTGTTTTTTTAAAGACAGTTATTACTATATTCTGACTCTTTGAAATATTCAAGCAGAGAAAACTGTTGATAGATGTAACTCAGCACTATTTCATATTTATAGAAATCACATTACCTCCAGCCACACTTGTCAGCAGCTCTGCTTTTTTGATTCCCAGTTGCCAGAGAACTTTAGCTTGAAGCATTGTCGGTATGTGATATCATTAATCAAGAAACCAATTATACTGTTTTATTTTTATTTGCATGCACATGTGACTCAAAATTACCAGTCGCAGTTATTCGGCCCTCAGAAAACTCTAGTCACTGCTTGATGTTTGACTTGTATTCTATTTGTGTCATTTTAATGAGACAGAGACATGATTGAGTGGAAGCTTGCATAGATCATAGCCTAAAAATGTCCCTTGCAAGAAGTTGTATAGGGAAGCAAAGCTCATTTCTTAGAGAAGCATTTGGCTCTCAGGTGGAACTTATTATAATATTTTAAAATGTAGTTTTTAATTATTTTTTTATATCCACAAGATACACATTTTTCCATAGTTGAACTCAGTGTTTTGGTTTTGTTATCTCAGTAATGGTTTGCAAAAGAGAACTTATTAACAAATTTGAAAGTCTGCTCAATAATGGTGCAGGAGCAGTTGTAGTTTGTTGACCAAACTTTATCAGATAACTCCAAGATCTTGTTCCTTGGCATAATAATTGAATTATAATGGATAATAATCTCAACACTGAATAGCATGTGTGAGTAAACACACATACAAGTGACACATTAACAAATTTTTAGAAATGCAACATAATTAATCTGTTGCCCATCTTATAAAATATCCATCAGGACTGTCAGAGCTACTGGCTTTCTTTTTCCACTTTCTTGTATTTTGTGCATTGATCTATCTTTGTTTAAAGTTCTTGCATCCCTGAAGTCAGTATCACCTTTTAACACCTGAACAGAGTCAATTTATCATGCTATTTTCTTTATGCAATACTCCAGCTACAGTGTGGAAGGTGGCAGAGCAAGAAAGGAGAACTGCTACAGTGATCCAAGCTTGAAGTTTTGAAGATGTATTCTGTAGAAATAGGCAGTGATATACAGATGTTTATATATGAGAAGAATTCAATATAATCCTATTTAATTCCACCTTATTCTAACTTTCAAATATTTTGGAAAATGTTTAAATTAAAAATGCAGTGTAGTGCCTTGAGCATGCCATTTGTATGTTATTAGGTATATGTGTATTTCTGCTGCTGCAAGCAATTATGTGTGATTTTCTTTTAAAGGTCTTTGCTACATTCAGTTTTTCATAAGACATTTTACAATTCTAGAAAAAAAAAAAATGCATAGCCTTTCAGCAGACTATAATCAGTCTTGCTCTGCAGATACTATTTTTAACAGTCTCCGAGGACTCTTACCTGCCTTCTTTATTCACTCCAACTCCCACTGAGTTCACAAGGTGTTTTCATGGTTAAAAGAACCTGTAACAAATGTTGAATAATGTTGCATTCTTCATATGCGAGCAAATATTTCAGTATATATATATATATATATATATTTTTCATATGGGAACTAACAATATAGTTATTACCTACAAAGGTAGCCCAAGCTCTCATGCGAAGCATCTCGGTGCCAAAAAGATGGCATCTACTATTTTAGAGCTGTTTGTTATTTTGACAACGTGGCTCCAGGCTACATTTCACTGGGTAAACCCTTAATTTTACATAAACAAATAATGAAATATTGCTGCTTCACTGCCTTGCATCAAGTGATTAAATGAGATTAACTTTGCTTAACATCACTCTAAATTAATTCTTGATGCTCTACCTGCTGTTGAATCTTACTGATGATTTCTGAAATATGTGTATGGGATTTTTCTCCTCCCTATGACACAGTCCTCATTATAGCACAAGGAACTAAGAGCTAGTTATCTTGTTGTATGGTATGATACCTTTTATGGAAAGAATGATCAAGAAATTGGCAAGTAGCTTGGGAAAGAGTTCCTAATGGTTCTTGTATTAATCAGATGACTTCCAAGGGAACAGGGGTTCTGGAGAGGACAATTAGAGGACAAAGAAACTCCCGGAAAGGGAATGAGGAATCCTGTATGTATCGCAGGATGTCTCAAGAGTGAAGGCCAAAGAGTTTTGAACAAGGACAGAGGAGCAGACTTTTTTAGCTGGGAAGCTTGTCTGCATCCTGGCAGGCATTGAAGATGGATTGAGTTAACATGTGAGAAAGGCTTACCAGAGATATGAAATGAATCTCGCAGAGGTCAGAGCTGGCTGAAAAGTAGATGGAGTGGAGCTAGGAATCCAAATGCAATAGAGGAGAAAGAGTTTGGGTCCAATTTATAAAAACCCTAGTAAGATATTTTGTACTGTGAACTTGGTGAAGCCGTATCCTCATTTAGTACCTGCATGACCATCTATGCTGTTAAGGAATAGTTCATGATAAAAGGATGCAGATGGATTGTGGTTCTTTCTACTCTTCAGGCTAACCAGAAGTGACCCATCTTTATTCTGAAAGTCATGTGCTTATATCAGTGTGTGCTGTCACAAACTAACTTTTTGTTTCATGCCATGACAAGTTTGCTGCACAGATTCTGAACTGGAGCTCTTTGGATACCAGCCAGATTGGAGAAATAGCAGTGGGGTAGACATTCCCTGTGTTATTGAAGACATTCCCAGAGCACACCCTTGTGCAGTGAAGCAACTGCAGACAAAACTCTCTATATTGCTGAAGTATCCATGAGAAGCATAGTCTATTAAGGCTTTCAAAGAACATTGGATAAGCTTTTTATATGTGTTTAGATAAATTTTGTTGAGAAGTTATTATCAGATAGAAGTATTTTTTTATTTTTCATCTCTTGTAGGATGAAATACTTGTCTTATTAAAGTAATTGCTTTGCAGTTAAAGTGAGGACTTCAAATTTTCAACTACAATGTGAGAATGCTCAGATATCAAACTTACTTCTCTGAAGAACTGTTGACCCACCTATTGCATACTCTTGCAAGAGCTGCCTTTGTTGACTTGAATAAATCAATTGATTTATAGGAACTAAGGAAATTGTCTTTTAAGGAAGAGAATGTGATAAAGGTGATCAGATGATTGCTCTGTTAATAAAGAGACAATGTGAATTGCTAAAAGGTAGGTAGATTGGATGCTGAGGAGGAATTATATTTACAGGTACAATTTGTTTGCGTAGTTCAAAACCATAAAATTTGCTGCCATTGGAGGTGTGAAATATAGGAATAGATTTTGCTGTTTAAAGAGAAGTTTCATCATGGAATAAATTTTCCATACAACATCAGAGAGAAATAGTGGAAACATCTATAATTAAAAGCATTACATCCACGATGCTTATTGAGTTGTAGAGCATTGTATTGAAGAAGAAAGTGGTCTTCCCATTGTATTAATTTAGTCTGGGGTATTTTGCCCAGTTGTGATAAGAAAAGGATGCTGCAAAAAGTAAAATTACTCCAGCTTGTCATTGGGATGTTATCTTTGAGAACAACAAGATTTTCTGTACAACTCATATTGTACAACTCATGTACAATTTATGTAACTTCATCTCTTTCCAATAATGGCAGAATTAGCTCAGGATTTATTTTCAAGTCCAGCTGGACCCTATTCTTTCTATGTATATTCTGCTTATCTCTTTCTTTTTCTCTATTATTCTTTCTTGATGTTTCCTCAGACATTTATTCTTCAGATGGTTGCTCTTGTCTTCTTTTCCTTCCTCTAGAGCTGCATGTAAGAGCAGTTACATTTGCACATTCTCCCTCTTGTACTGCCATGTGCTGTGGATAGCATAAGTTACAGACATAGTTTAAAGACTCAACAGTTGAGATCAGACTCTTCTCATATTTGCTCTACACCATGATAGAAACAGTGCAAATAAAAATGGGAATAAAAAGGATTAATATGTGCTTCAAAATAGGCAGTACTGACCAGCACCAAAATCAAAGCTGGAATGCTTCTCTCTCATGAATCTAAGTCTTTTATATGAGATGGAAAGTTGGTATGTATGTGTATGTATATATGCATATCATGTAGAGAATATATGTAGCTCATGTGGTTTAGGTACATAATAAACGAGCTATTGCTGTCTAGGAATAACTGTTCTCACATGGATAAAGTTCCACAGAGATCTGATCTTTGTAGAAAAGCAATACAGTTAGGTATAGCTGGTCCTCATAGTAGGTTTCTTGGGAACAGTTGAAAACTTTAATTCAAAGCAATAATATAATGAGCTGCATGAAAGCTCTAGATGCATCCCCAGATCAACAAGATGCATCTCTCACAAGTTTACTGTAAAGTTTTTTGCAAGTTGTTTACCTCTGATAAGTCTTTATTGCTCCTGATATAGGAGGTCCTTGGTGACCAGTCAGAGGATCTGTATCTGAGTCAGTTGTTCTATTCAAGCATCTTGCAAAACTGCTTTGTTGAACTCAGCTGATTTATATTGTTCAGGCTTGGTAAGTGGTTCATTGATCAGTTTTCTTTCTATGAAGAGAGAATGCAGTAGAACACTATAATCTATGCTACTTTTATTTATACTGACTGAGATTAATTTGACATAAAACAACTATTTTTTAAAATGAAGTTTCCACAGGCTAGCTCCCTCAAGAGGTACGTGTTGTGATCCATTCGTCATGCTCTGTATACTAGTTCATGCTAGAACTGATATCCTTTTTTATCAGAGTCCATCTTTCATGTTGTTGTGTGGAGTTTTATATATATATATATATATATATTTATAAAAAAAGGAAACTGGAATGGTATTCATTAATAGAAAAGCCAGTCAAGTCTCACTGTCATGTAACTGAACTTGATTCAGCACCTCTTATATGAACAGCTGTATAAATCTTTAACCTCTGTACTAATACTATTTAAATCCATAAGAATAAATGAAAAAATGTTAATGTGCTGGAATCCCTTGAGAATGCTCCTGTTCCTGAAATTGGCAAGAGTCTATGGCCAACCAAGGAGTTAAATATCTGTGGCAAGTCATGTCTATAGTACACATTTATTTGCTTTTAACTAGTCTCCCTTCATTGACTTTTCAACACAAAAAGAAAAAAATGTATTACCTGGTCCATGAAGTAGCACAAATTTGTTGGATTATGGTGAATTGTACTTCTAAAAGCCAGGTAGATCTACCTGAAAAAATACATAAGTTGTAGGAAGATGATAAAAACTATGGTTTACTTAGGTACTGCTGAGCTGTAGGAGATGATGCGTATGTTCTTACTCAAACTGTACACTATCATATACCATCTTAAATAAAATCCATAAATTTGGGTGACAGTCAAAGGATTTTTTTTTTTTATCTGCCACCTTAAGCATCTCCCTTCCCACAGAGCAAAATAGGTATGTAATAGTGTGATCTGGATTCTAGGTCAGCACCAAGGAATTGAATCTTACCATTTACATCTTGGCTTTAATCAGTGACCAGTCCTGGGAAACAATAAGTTGGTTTCTAAGTATTTTACTCCCCAAGATCCTCGGCTATGGAGCTGATTTACTGAAGGGAAGTCTGTTACCTTCTCACAGTTCTGAGACAGAAAAAGCTTAAAAATATCTTGCATCCGTAACAAAGAAGAACACAAGAATTTCTTTGCATGCTCTGACATTTTTTCTAAGTTTAACTTTGAAGAATAAAGAAATCCCCTGAACAAATTATATGAGAATTTTCTTGACTGGGAGGAGGGTGACATTTTTATACAAGTGGTAACCCACTGAGGATGGCAATGGCAGCTAGAACATCTGCTCCAAAGAAATCTAAGCAGCTGATCTTACCATCAGGACAGGTTTGTGGCACTGTTACCACTCTTGAATGAATCTGTTTTTATTAGCTGTGAGGTATATTAATTAGCATTCATTTATTCTTTAATCAAGCCATTTTCTTCTTGATAGATCAGAAGTATATTTATTACATGTACGTCTTGTTACAGTCTCTTAGCAACAGAAACTTTCCGTAAACTGACATTTGGTGTCTCAAAAGTTCTGTGTTCCAATTACATTGAATAGCCCTGATTTTCCACAGAGTTTCTAAAATTTAATCAATCTCATCTTTTGTTAGTTTGATTTTCTAACAAAGGCTTCTGATTAAGTTATTTCCTGAGCCTTCATTATGGTATCGTACTAAATGTGAGTATTTCAGATCATGGCACAAAAAAAACCCCCAAAATATCAATCAATTCTGCTTTCATCCTGAATGGGATACGTTACTGAGCATCCTCAGAATCAGTGATCTTGAATACGGCTTCTGCATTTATTTTTTTAACTGACACAGAGCCTCTGCAGTTAGTGGTAGTCAAAGCCATTGATCATTGGTCAAAACTTATCAGATGTGTCTCACTTCCTGACATTTGGAAGTAATAATGGAAGGAAAGTTGGCATATCTGTTTGCAAGCTTCTGAATACTTTCTGTGTTGATAAGGGTGTTTTACTTAACATCTAAATTCAGAGAGAAAATTCGGGGGCAGAAAAGTTTTTGTTTGTGCAAATGCCATGCATATCAGTGGAGAATGGCAACAGTTACTCATCCATATCCTAAACAGGTAAACCTCTGCATATGCTGCATCAAGCAGTCTGCTGAATACTCTGCAGGATTATTTGCAGTATTATTTCTCTGAGACTGGCTCCCACATATTTGCCTGTGATTACAGGCAGACCTGAAAGTGTTTGCATTATCATTAATGTGCATACAGCAAGTACCTTATATAGAACAGAGTTGTCCTACGCTGTGAGGATCTAGTCATGTATGCTGAAGTGATGTCCAAGACTGTTATGTGGTAGCAGCATCATTTTTTTCAAGACTACTCGTTGTCCTGAAACTACCAGAATTCACCTTCTCTGATGAACTTTCTAAAATAAAAAACAACCAGAAAACCCCAAACAAAAAAACCTTAACAAACAAACAAAAAAACCCCAACAAACCCAACACAGAGGTAAGAAAAAGGAACAGGTATTTGGGAAACATGAAGT
This sequence comes from Phaethornis superciliosus, assembly GCA_023637945.1. Lineage (NCBI taxonomy): Eukaryota > Metazoa > Chordata > Aves > Apodiformes > Trochilidae > Phaethornis > Phaethornis superciliosus. The sequence continues at coordinate 112,286,284 of JAJQWJ010000002.1, forward strand.
CTTAATTTTTATTTTTGGTTTTATGTGCTATAAATCATATCATATTGCTTTATTTTCTGCTTTTTTAGGGGCTTATACTTTTAATATCTGTGTCAGATAGGGTTAGACTCACATATCGATTAAATGCAGTTATTGACATGTGAGAGTGCCTGCACAGTTTATGTACGCTTCTTAATTCCTGCATTTTTAACCTTCTTGGAAGGAATAGAAATGGACCGTGCAAACCTTGTTTCTTGAGGGACAATGTGTCAAGAAAAAAAGGAAATCTTTGTGAGAGAAAGTGTCAAGAAAAAAGTGGAATTTGCACTCCTGTAGAGATCAGAAGCTCTTGGCATATTCTCTGTAGTTCAGAAATTCTGTGGTACTAAAATCAGAAATCCCTACCTAATAAGTAAGTGTTTAAAAAGGAGATGGCTACTACAGATGAAAGGAGATAAAGTATTACAACAGATTGATCAATGAACCAAGTCCCGTAGGCTTGTTCTTTACAGCCTTTGGTTCCTCATGGCTGCGTATGCTCCTCATCTCTCAAAATTTTTTTGCTGACCAACTGACCACTTCTAATTCCTTCTGAGATAATAGCCTTAGGTTCCATCCTCATACTCTCCTAGGTGCTCTCAGGAAAAACTAGGTCCTTGGTAACTCTTTCAAATATGTACATGAGACTTACAAATCATGCCTATAGTTCTTAAGAGAACTTACTCCATGCTGCTTCTTTATATTGTTAAATCATGGGACCATGACTGCAGTAGCCTCTAGACATGCCCCGTCATCATGAGACCTCCACTTGATGTATTCTTCTTCACAGATTCCTTGGCATAAGCAAGATGCTCAGTATTCATATACATGGTTGCCCAGCATGAAGTCTGGACTCTTGCCTTGGAAAGGGCAACATTTAATAAAAACGTCTAGCTTAAACATAAAATCAGAACTTCTCTTCCAATATTTAATCTAATTCAACAACACTATAAACTGAGCACTGATTATTACTTTTGTGATTAATTGAACTTATTTCAGCAGGGTGTTATAAATAAGCCCATAAGTTTATAAGGCTGTGTATAAGGCTTGTATTTCTATATAACATGTGGGGTAAAGTTTAATCACTTTCAGTGATAACTCCCCTAATGTCCCCCATCAGACATGATTTGGAATTCTTGAAAGGGTTACCAGACTTGTGTCTGTTATCAAAGCCTTTTAAAAAATACCACTTTTTGGTTTCTGAGTGATGTAGGAGCTCACATGCCATAAATTTTAATTTGGAGAAATTGTTTTACTTAGGGTCTTAGAAATTTTATTTTTCTTTGCTTTAGCTGGGAGAGAGTTAATAAGTTCATAAGTTAATAAGATAGAATATGGTATTGGTTTATGGTCTTCATAGTGAGCTTGAAAGACATATTTTTATTCTTGAAGAAGTAAATTCTCACCCGACCACCAGAGTGTGACTGGTTTTGATTGATCCAGGCTTGGCACAGTGAGGGAAGTGGTAAAATCTCTTAGGAAATATACGTTCTTCATCAGAGTTTTTGACTGCATTCTGTGGTACAATCTATAAAGATGTAGAAAGCAATGACATACTTCATTCATTTGGGACATGTCATTATCAGATGCTGTTGATGAAAAGTAGCATCCCTGATAACCTCCTTTTCACAATACTGTAATTGATTATCAGCTTGTCAAAACATGGGTAAAGCTGCTCTGAATAAATGAAATCTCACTAGCTTCTGAATAAAATGTTTGTAAATTTAAATCACCCTTTTGTAGCCTTAATGAGGACACCCAGACCTGGAGCAGCTGTGATTTTTTTCTTTGAATGTGACTCGTTGATTCTTGTGTCACTCTTTGAGTTGGTTTGCTTATGTGGCCCTTTATATCATGCCTTTCATCTTGTAGAGCTTATCCTTTTGCTCTACTTAAGAAAAAAAATAATAACCTGTAAAGCTTAAAAATTCAATGTAGCAATCATAATTAAAGTTATGAAAGCTTAGGAAAATCCTTCCAAAGAGCAGGAGGGTGGTTTTATTTAATTATGGGGTTTTTTTAGAGGCTGGATATGGCACTTAGTGCCATGGTCTAGTAACCGCAGCGGTAGTGGATCAAGGGTTGGACTTGATGATCTCAGAGGTCCCTTCCAACCCAGCCAATTCTGTGATTCTATGATTCTTTTCAAATCCAAGGTTTCTTGTCTTGTTCAGAAAAACTGTTCAAACTTACTATTCAGAATACCATGCCATCAAATCTTCAATTTTTCTGGAACATGCTATAACGTGTAGACATTTCCTTGTATCGTTTTATGAATGCATGTTTAGTCAATCACTTTGTTTCTTCCTCTACTATAAAAGTGCATTTTAATACACATACAATCATAGAATGGCTTGGGTTGGAAGGGACCTTAAAGATCATCTAGTTCCAACTCCTCTTCTTGGGCAGGGACACCTCCCACTAGACCAGGTTGCTCAAGTCTCCATCCAACTTGGACTTGAACACTTCCAGGTAGGGAGCAGCCACAACTTCCTCGGGCAACCTGTTCCAGCATCTCATCACTCTCAAATTAAAGAATTTCTTCCTAATGTCTGACTTAAATCTCTACTCTTCAAGTTTTAAACCATTTCCCCTTGTCCTCTCACTACACACCTGTGTAAAAAGCCCTACCTCAGCTTTCTTGTAGGCCACCTTCAGGTATTGGAAGGCTGCTATAAGGTCACCTCAGAGCTGCCAGGCTGAACAACGCCAACTTCTTTAGTATGGTTGAAATTAATAATGACAATCATAATGACAATAATGAGAATGGTAGAATTGTGGTATTACTGCTGTTGTACCTCTGAAGTTCACATATTTAAAACAATTAATTCACATGAAAATACATGTCAGCTTTATGAAATTGAGCAATATTTGTGGAAGAAAAAAGTGTTGCTAATTTAGAGGAAGTTTTGACTGAAAATATGGATGACCAACCCCGAATTTCTTTACTGTGTAAAATCGGATTTTACTGGTGTCTTAGAAATCCTAGTGCTTATAGCTGTAGAAACATTCTTCATGAGAGTATCACAAAAAAGTCCAGTTTATGTGATATAAAATTGTCTGTCTTTTCATGGCTAAAAAGAATTAAAAGCCTGGTGTTTTCATACTTTTATTTTATATTGGAAATATAAATATTGCTAATATTGCTGTTGTTATTAATGGTAGGTATATACTTTGATGATGAAATAAGTGTTCCTTTTACTCTTGTGATAACATCAAAAACTTAAATGTCTTTTCACATTTGAAATCATATAATTTGCCTTAATTTGGTGCCCTGAATTTTGTATTCTGCTGGTTAAGCAACAGACCTACAATTACCTGACAGAGGCTGCCGTCTTGACATTTTCCAGCTTATTTTTTATCCTCAAGTAGAGCTGTGTATTTTGCATAAGCCTTAGATAATCATGTAAACTAGTTGCATCACTGAAGAATTTTTTATTTCAAATTCAAATAGATTGAGGGCATACATGAGTTTAAAATAGGTTTTGCACATCTCATCTAATGTCTCTCTTTATCTGATTTGAATTGTTCTTAAATCTCTTTCCTATGCCTTTTGTATCAAAGGCAAAAATTCAGTTAACTTTAAATACATAAAAATGTGCTCCACTTAGAATAAATTTGTAGAAGTATTGACATAATGTGTGATATTTACTCCATAGTTTCTGTTCTTACCTTTACCATATGTATTTCATCCTCACTGCCATGTTATGTTCAGCATTAAATGGAAATACTGTGAACAATTCTGCTAGGGCAAAGAGATAGGACTCTTACAAGCAGTTAATTTTTACAAGTGTTGAAAGGTTCCATGTCCTTGGTGGTTAGAGTTTTCAGTAAAGTTTTCTCTGAAAAGGGCACGTGCACTATAAAATGACTTTCAGTCCTTCCTAAGGGTTAATGTTAGCCACTAGTAAATAACCCTTTTTCTTAAGATCTTGGTGAATAGCAAAACTCATCTGTTTTCTTATAGGACTAAAATTCAGATTTACTGAACTGTCAGGTACAATAAATGCTAGCTGTAGATCATACTTAATTCAGCTCAGGTCAAAGCATTTGATGTGTAATAAGTGCCATAGGTTGTGCATTCACAGAAAATTGTACAGATGAGTGTGTGTCTCTCTTCTTCAGCTGTCAGCCCAGATACATCATCATATATCATTGCCACTTCTAGCAATGGCACAGGAACATCTTGAGCAGAAGTGTACTCATGTGCACATGTAAGTATAATATATGGCACTTACCTCCCTTTGGAGTGTTCCAAAGGCACAACCACCTCGTTTGAGGATTAAAATAACTTCCTTCTTATATCATAAATAAGCCCAGTGTGTATTGGTGCTTAACTTGTTCAACCCTTGTACTCTCCTTGTTGTGAAAGTATAAAGGTGTCTTCATACTAAACTGAGAGCTAAAGCTACCCTCTGCACCTAAACATCCTTTAGGAAAGGTTGTGCTAAATTATCAGGGAAATTTACGCAGAAAATTTTAGTTCTCAGATTAGGCTGATTTGATATCTTGCAAGATGAAGGAAAAAAGTTTTCTGAATTGCACACTTCTTAATTTTCTGAAAGAGTACCAGGTACTAAGAGCCAGATTTTGGAAATTATTTGGATGCCCAAAGGTTCAAATAGCTGTCTTTGTGTTACAAAGGACACCCACCTGCTTTGACAGGTAGAGAAGAAGGAGTTGTCATTCAGCTTGTGGTAGGCATCTAATTTAGTTACTTCTGTTAATTATTCAAAGTGTTTATTTGCATTTTAGAGCCCCTTTTAAAATTAAGATGAAGTTTGAAAAATTTGCTTTCAATTTCCCAGTATGAAACCCCTCTCTGACCTACTAACGTGTCTGAAAATCTGGTCCCTGTTACAGTCATTGTACTGTCAGGAAAATAGAATTATATTTGCCTCAGACTCCAAGTGTACTCATGTATACTCCAAGTGTAATGTTCTCCGCACTCTGCACTTTGTGCATGTGGAGGTTTGAATGAATTTTATGGTTTTTAAATGATCAGTGCTAATTGTTTGTACTGCAGGAGAAAGATTTTTGTAGAGGAAATAAAGCTGTCGCTAGAGGTGTGAAGTAGTCACTTTTCATCCAGTAATTGTTTCCAGTTACTCTTGCTGCAGGGGGCTATTTGATTTGGCTTGGAGATGATGTGATTGCTTGTGTAATGGATACCCAAATTAAAACCATCAGATTTATTTCTTATGAAATACTGAGCAGTAGTTAAATAGCAAAGATTCTGTAATAGAAGTAGTCTACCTAACAGACTACTGTAGTAGCAAATGTCATTGGCAAAAAAATTATAGGTGAAAATTTAATCATACAAAATGCATTTATGTTAATAGTAGCAATTCAAATATTGATAATCTTAATTCTAGTTTTTATCTATGATTGAAAATAAGTTGACAATGTGTAAATATTTTAGAAACAAAAAATTTTATAATTTCCAGTAAAACACAAGCTTATTTTTCCATAATACCCCTTATTATTCAGATATAGCATCCTAAGGACTACAAGATCAGCTGAGCAGGAGAGAATGACGAGAGAAGTTACACTTTATTGGTGTGAAAAATTAGTTCCTTAGGTCTTTTAATTGGCTGTGTTTGTTCAGTCAAAGAACGAAGATAAGAATCATCAAATTAGCTTTGCAAGGGTAGTTGGAAATAAAAAAAAAAAAAGGTAAAGAAGAAATACTTGACTTTTAAGATAGCATGGAAATTAGATCTATTTTATATGCTTACATATATTGAAAATCTAATTTTTCAGTGATTTTGTAAAGCCCTTCTTGACCCTTTGAAATCTCAGAAGGCTGAAATCTTTTCTCCACTATGATGTGGGATTTTCACACCTGTTTTAATAATGGAAAGTGATTGTCTAGGTTCAGGAAAAAGTAAGTCAATTTCTTTTCAATTGTTCTTCCTAAAATTATTTTTCAATAATTTTTGTGCTCAGACTAACAAATAAATAGCAATCCTGTTCTTGGGTGATAGCAGGCCACATCTTACAAAAGGGGAAAAAAAAACTTGTATAGAGATAAATGAAGTGAAAAGGACCAGAACACACCTTACACATAATCAACTTAAGATTTCTTTTGGTTTTGATCATTGACTTAAAGACTGAGTAAAGCTTGAAACTTTAGGGAAAAGTGCTTTTTTTCATGGAGTCTTGAAACAATCATTAAAAATTAAGTAAAAAAAAATTCCGAGGCAATGTTTTAACAGTAACATTTATTTGTTAGGTTCTCTTCCCATAGATGCATTTCAGTTCCAAGGAAGATGAGAAGGGAAAATAAATGTAATTTTTGGAGAAGGAAGCTAAACAGCTCTGTCTTTTCCTTGACATAATTTGAAATCCAAGCTCTGCAAAGACAAAGATAGGACTCTTAACTAGGTGTGAGCTCAAGCAGGCATCAGAAACTGTTTTATTTGCAAAGCAAAAGCAGTTAATATGGAGATCTCTGCCCTTAGTGAGCTAGTGAGTTACAAGTTTGATTGATTGAAGTAACTATTATAAATAAATAATTCTAATTATAAATCCAAATTTGAATCAGCTAACCATTTTGTGGAAGATACTGTCCTTGGGAAAAGGTTATGTTTCCTGTGTTATTTAACAGAAATAAAACTCAAAGACTAAAGCTCACCTGAATAACGTGTCCATTTCTGAAAAAAAAATTCAAGGTGTTTTTATTTATATCCCACGGTCTCTGCTAATTTTTAGCAGTATAAAAGGAAAGCTTAAGTGGTTTAAATAGTTGAAATATAATGATGGTGGCCTGCTTTTTGTGACTTTACTTCATTTGGTCTTTGCCTGAGTAAATGAGGCAAAGTAAACTGGTAAATAAAAATCTAATACAAAGAATATCCAGCTGATCTCAGAAAACAAGGTAATGCTACAAAGCAGCTGTACTGCAAATTGCAAGAATGTGAGTCAGGAATAGGATGGGAAGCTCTACTTGTCTATATGAGTTCTTGCTTGTAGGGCATGTACCTGACCTTACTGTTATTTTGCCACAGTCACCTTGTATTTCACTGAATCTTGAAGTGTAGAGCTGGAAACACACTCATTTTAAGATGTGAGAATTTAAGGACAGATGGAGGAGCAGAGAACACCCCTGACTTGCATTCTTTGAGTACCATCTGTTTAGCAAATACTAGGAAGGACAGAAGGAACATATGTTGCTTTGCTGGCCCCTTTTCCTGCCAGGAAACACATTAGACTGGCGTGATCCAGGGACAACAGTGCTGCAGGAACTGTGAAGAACTTCACAAGCATGAGCCATTTTCCCAGATAGTGAAGGAAATTGTAGAAAAACCCAAGAGTCCTCCTGAAATCCCAGATAGCTGTTGACCTGTGAAGTTGATTGCACGTGGGACACATGCAAAGTATGACTTCTGAATTCCCCTTGCCATCACCAAGTGCATTCAGGCTCTTGTTTAATTTAAGGTAAATTATTTCTTTCTGACCTGAAGTAGGAAGAAGGCTTCATCTGGATTTGTAGAAAAGAAAAACATAGCTTAGACTGTGTAAGGCAAACTTTGTTCTAGTTCACTGCTCCCCTCTGTATCAAGGAGTCTGGTTCCGTGCCAAACTGGAACTAAAAATACAAAAAAACCTGAACATGTCCCTGCGGGGAGGTAAGCGATGAAGACGGTTCTCCTGGTTCATTCCCTACTTTTTATCTGTCTTCAAACCTTTTTCTCATGGGTCAAATCAGCATTGCAGCCTCCATGCAGGTGGGTGCCAGAAGATGCCCTGCCCCATGCCATAGATAGAGATAGAGACCTGGCTCACTGACCTACACAAATGGCACAATTGGGGTAAGACTGCCCTCTCCCTACCCACTTACTGGTAAATTCATGTCCAAAAGTGAACAAGTTTTATCAAGGGTGTATAGAGAGGGTTAGGGAGAGACTAATAGCAACCTTCACCAGGCACATTAGATTACAAAGGAAAGATGTGTGAGGTCATCTTAAGACAGCTATTTCATAAGAGTGTGATTTGATTACAGCTGGGCTATGGCCCAGCTAGATGGGGCAAGAGATAGTCTGGACATTTTTGCCATTAATTTAAGTGGGAGCACAATCTTCTGCCGGCCTGTAATCTTTATCATTTATAGTTTGTGATTGCAAGCTGTTTGCTGAAGCTCAGAAGCAGAATTTATATCGATTATTATATAGCTAGTACTTTATCTTGGCTTCTTGTTTAAATATAAGCTTGTTTATTAGCTGTCAAGCAGCCATGCACTCAAGTGTATAAATAGCATTAGGAAAAAAATGCATTTAACTTTAAAAAATCTAAATTCAATGCCTATGTGAAAATGAATTTGCTTTGAAAACTGTTAGTACCCAGCAGATTAAGCTGTTTCAGTTTTGTCAGGCTTTCACTTTACTACCTTTTAAACAGCAAGATAAAATATCATTGAAAGTGCAATCATAATGAAATGGCACAATATAAATAGATGACTTTCATCATAATGCACTGTTTTTAGAAATGTTCGTAATTTAAACAATTATGTTCCTTGAATTCTTGCCAATTAAGTTTAGTCATCTAGGGACTGTGAATTTTAATGAGAAAGCTGAATGGTCTTTTGCAGATATGATCTGTTGGCAGGGACACAATCAAATAAGGAAAGGTTTAGTTTCTTATTTTCCCCTCATTTCTTTAAGTATCTTTAAAAAGATAAGAGAAAATATTTAAGTGGCAGAAGAAACAAAATCACTATGGAGAAAATGCTTATAGCTTTATGTAGATTGAATATATTAAAAAAATAATCTTTGCTTACTACCCCTTGAAACGAGCACGATAGGCTTAAAAGAGATAGGAGATGTTAAAGTTGCCCATGAGAAAATTATAAATAGAAGCAAACTGTAGCCAATAGCTGTTACACTGGGAATATTCAGACAGTTCTAATGAATCTTTTAACATTTTTTGGGGATCTGGAAATAATAAAAAAAGAAAGATTAAATAGGATTGACATAAAATACTTCAGATGGTAAAATGTGGTCCATGCATCTACCTTTCAAGGGTAAACAAACCAGAACCCCCCTGGGGATCAGAGTTAGATTAGCTAAATACTTAACAGCTGTCTCACAGGCATGAGACTAGATAAAGCAACCAAGCTGTAAATCTGTGCAAACTGCATGAAAGACTACGTAATGCAAATTGATTAGTTTAGGACTTGCATTAATGTGGTTGTGAATAAAAATAACCCACCAACAAATCCTCTCCTAATTTTAACAGCTCCTGAAGAGAAGAATTTAACAGATGGATCATTATGAGGTATGAGTCTACAGTGACTTTACATTGTGATCAAAGAAAAAAAAAAACCCTTGAATTACTAATCCTCAGAAAGTAAGAGTTCTAATCTCTGTACAGAAAGACAAATACTTGAGGTTTTAACTCGGATTGATAGGCCACTATAATGGAATACCAATGTCCTTTGCATTTTTTAAAAATAAAAATTATGCATAAAAAGTATTTACATTCAGAGATAAAATATATAATACGGTACTCAACTCAGTGATCATAAACTACCAAAATGTAACCTATGGTAACTATTAGGACTGATTAGTTACATGCAGTTTCAAGATTACGAAATCTGAAATTAAGAATGGTAGGAGCAATGACTTTATTGTTTGAATTTCTTAAACCTAGGGAACTCAATGTTAAATCTGTTTCATTATGTTTCTTGCCTACTCAAACTGTATCTTTTACTCAGCTGATTTTTATCACAAAAAATATGTCATTTAATGAGTGCTTAATTTGTAAGACATTTGTGAGCAGTAGAATTTTATGTCATAACTTGTCAAGAGTGAGATAACGAAAACACATTAAGATCAGTGTCTTACACTCTTTCCCTTCATGCTATTCCTTCATATAATCTTACTCTTTATTTATGGACTGCTGTATTAATATTAATGTGGATTTGTTCTGTGCCATACCCTGAAAGAAACTGAAGTTTTATTGGATTGGCAGGCTCTTGGCTGGAGTGAGGCTAAAGGCTAAAAACCTCCTTGTGTGTATCTGCTGAGTTCTTAAGGCTTTGAGAGTAGGATCCTTCTGTGGTGTTTTTGAATTCTGATAGTTAGAAGACTGTTCTGCCTGGTCTTGTACTTTTAGTCAGCCAGATGTCACACAGCCATAGTTTGCATAACAGTAAAGCCCCAGGTAAAAAGTGAGATGGACTGAATTGGGTGCTAATGCAGCCGTGAGTAGAGATTGAGCAGAATAAATTCATTCAAATGGCTTCTCTTCAGTGTTGCCTAAATCCCCTCAGCCACAGAGCACTGAGATACCTACAAACACTGAGACTTCACCATCTAAGGGTTTCTCTGCTTTTACCCCTGTAAGGCCTTATACATGCTTTATGTCTTCTTAATACAAAGTACTATAGGGTGCCATCCCAGTTCTAAATCCCAGTTCTAAAGCCTGTCCAATATGTAAAGGATACTTAAATGCTTGTTTAACTCAAATCAGATTTCCCTCAGTGATAACAGTAATCACTGATCTGTAAAGAGTCCTGTTCTGATCTAGCAGGTACTGTATTAATACAATATTTCAGTTGTTTTAACATGAAGAAAGAAGCACAAAATTGTATTTCAACTTTCAAAATTATAATTGAGTAACCAAAAATCAATACTGCTTGCAAAACTTTGGATTTCTTTCAGCTCTTCTGTGACATAGGGAGAAGTTGTTAATTTAGGATTGTAATTCATGAATGAAAAAAAATGCAATCTCTGTAATGCTTGTTGAGGATAACAGTTAACATCACTGTACACCAAACCTTATTCTTACCTGATGGTTTGAGTATTTGTATACTGTAATCCTGGTAAGAAAAATGTAGTCTCTGGCTCTTAGAAGAGTGCTAAAGCCATTAGTATGCTAGCTAACAGCTATGAGTCTGAGTTCTTGTTCACTATATTTTGGGGAGTAACTGAAGCAATTAAAAATTTAATACAAAGTAATGAAGATACTTCATACAGGTAAAACAAAATTTTGACACACATTTCATCCAATGTGGCATTCATTACAAACCCAAAACAAAGCAACAACCTGAAGAAAGTTTTTTTAATAAGGAAAAAAAAAACAAAATAATGCAGGGTTTGTGAAAATGAAATAATGTATTTTGTTCTGAAGCATAGATTGCGAGTTTATTATGTTATTTCACTACATAGAGCAAGTGATACTAGAGGCCATAAAATGCTATGGCCTTTTAAAATTTTACATTTTTCGACTCACTGACTTTCTGTGGCAGTGAATTACACAGGTAGATATATCTCATAGACTATATTGTGCCCATCTTTCCTAAGGATCAGTGATTTTTTTTTTCTGGTCACAGGAACTCACTGTCTGCTACAGCAGTATATCATCACTACTTTCTTCCCGGCTAAGCCTTCTGATCAAGCTACAGGAAAGTAATAGAAAATTACAGGAAACATAATCCCCTTGCAGCACCCTGTGTCCTAAGCCCATAAAGCACTAAGCATTCAGGCCATGTTACAAAGAAATTGAAAGCAGACTTACAGAAAGTTATTTCCTACATACACGTCCCCTTTACACCACTCTTTCTTTCAAGGGCATGTTTATGGTGTCCCAGCAGTGGGCTGAGTGACTGTGACTGTGGTATCTCACCCCTAGCAAAGGAAGGTAAGGAAAGAAGGAAAAGTCTAATCTTATTAGATTTCACAAGTATATTTCCAAGTATTTCACAAATAAGTTAACACATTTGTGCTTTTATGTTTCATTATGCTGAAGTTTTGTGTGGCCTGGCATTGGGAAACCAATCATGAGGCAAGAGGAAAGGCTGGAACAAAATACAGACATACATATGCACTGCTTTTTAAAGTTCTTATTTACTTAATCCAATAAATACTATAGCAAAAAAAGTTAATGTATCTTAACGACTCTAGAGCTGAAGTAATAAATGTGGTAAATGACAAATGAAAGAGTACATCCTTTTTTGAAGGTAGGGAAGATAAGCACAGATAAATTGAGCATGGTGTATTTCCTAGAGGAAATAATGTTGGAGCCGTTCCTCCCTTTCTGTTCTTTGTTCTTATTCTTGTACAGCCTGTAACTCTCTTACACTTTCTTGTTATTTTCACAGTATGTGGGATATTTTACATATGTCATACACAAATTCTTTTTTCTCTTTGTAGTCCCCTAAAAACTGTTCTAGGCAGCTTTCAAGGTTTCATTCTTTCAGAGATCCATAGTGGCCAATTTATGATTTGTAGTCTAGGGGCCTCCTTGTTATCTTGTGCTTTTATTTTCTAGGCTTTTGCCACTGCATTGTTTTTGGTCTCCTAAGGCCCTTGCTACACTTTAATCTCCTGTGCTTTGTCCATGATATGCAGGAGGAACATTACTGTGTATCTGCTGATAGTTCCTGGTATCAAACTTTTTGCCTCGAGGCTTGCAGAGGCTTCCACCTGCTTGTTGTTCTAAGGAAAGATGGAAAACAACCTATGCTCCTGGTAGCTTGTTTCAGTCAAACTTTCAGTGTTTCTGAGGACTTTCATCTTTCTACTTTATTGTGATCATGCAGCTCGTAACTTGGAACATTTCTTTAAAAAACATTTTCAACTCTGACTTCATATAGGAAGGGGTTTGTCAGTGAGTATATTTGCTGCTGTTGGTATCTTGAGTCAGCTCTGCCTCTGTAGCAGAGGTCTAGAGGATGGTCCAATAAATGCCAGCACTTGTGTTTGTCTCTTTTCTTGTTGAAGTTAGTGATATTTTAGCATTGACTTCAAAGGGTGATGTGTTGGTTACGAGATGTACCCTGCTGGGCAAAGGCCAAGAAGAAATCCTAGTGAAAGAGAGGGGCATAAAAGAGGTTCCTGCTGTCTGCTTGAAACATTCATTCAATATATGTGGACAGCTTAAAGCAGCTGTTTCTGTGCCTCAGATGCCAGTTGGCAAGCTGCTCACACCCCCACATCACACATACCAGTTTAAGGTTAATGAAACAGTGGCTAGAGGACCCATGAAATTCCTGCTGTCCATGTGTGGGTTTGTGTTCTGTCAGGATGACCGTGAATTCATCTCTGTGAGTCATCTTCTGTATCTGAGTGTTAAAAATTTGGGGAGTGATACTAAAGGTATGAAAGTAGGATCACAGTAACTGATAGGAACATTGTGAATAAATGAGAGATTCTGTTCTGCATCAAAACTTGCCTCATGTGCAGATAGACCAAAGAAACGAGTGTACTAGGTTTTCTTGAAATATGGATATGGAAATATGCATACTTGTTTATAAAGCTGGGACAAACACATGGATAAAATGTTCATACTTTTTTATGAGCCATAAATACTAGTTTATGTCCTTGTCACCCTTATAAAATAGCCTAATTGTGTCAAACAATCCAATTCCTTAATGAATCCTGTAAAGTTTGAATTTATGATTCCTGAGATTTTAGATACATTAGCCTTGCTTGTCTCTTGCTTTAACTCCCTATATTTCATTTATTCTCTTCTCACTAATCTCTTCTACAGATATTGCACGGCACCAATATACTCTGTTGTTTTGGGGGTTTGTTTTGTTTTGTTTTGTTTTCTTCCAAGCTGCTGGTTTGACAGGAGAGGAGAAATGGTCTTTTGGCCTTTTGAGCCTTACCCTGGCCCAGAAAAATAATTTCAGATTTTTCCATCAGGAATGCTGATACTCGAATCAGTATTTTGCTTCACAGTAGGTATAGTATAAACTATAAAATTAAAGAAAGTTGGTTTTTCAAGCTTCCCGTTTCCTTCTGTAAAAAGTAAAACCTACACATCAAATCCTCTCAAAGGAGAGAAATCCCTGCCCTCAAGTGCCAACATAATTGTGACAGGGTGGCATTGCCTTTTATGACTTAATGATTTAATTTATACTGGTATTTTACCATGAGTTTTAATGACTTTTCCAGTTGTTTTATTTTTATAAGCATAGAATCATAAAATAGTTTGGGTTGGAAGGGACCTTTAAAGGACCTTTAGTCCAACCCCCAATAATGAGGATCAAAATCTAAAATTGGGAGTACATATAACTCATTTTCTAGCTTGTGACTTAACTACTTTGTATTTCCAAGCCATCAGATGTTCAGCAAGATTACTTATCTTAGTTCCTTTCTTTGTTAAGTATATGTAGTGCGGAGAGAAGAGGAAGCAGTGCAGTTTAAAATGAAAAGCAAAATTTAGCCGTGCTGCAATGAAGCTTGTAAACTAAAGCATTTCATAGTGAGCAAGCCAGGAGGTAAAAGTAGTCATAACTAAGTTAGGAGCTTTCTTGTGAGCTGCATTGTCTCTGGAATTTAGACAAAGCCAAGACCACTCATGTAAATTAATCACAGTATCTTGAGTTGATATGGCTCCAAGAATGAAAATGTGTCTTGCATTCTGTAATGGGCAGGAACAGAGCAAATCTGAGCCAGGATTGGAAGATATGTTTTCTCGTTCTTCCCTAGAGAGTTAATTTCATCAATTTTTAATGCACCCTTCTGAGATGCCAATTATATTACGTAGGCTTTGACACTATGTAGAATTTTTTAAAAGCATGTAATTGGTTAAATACAAGGCACATAAAGTTCCCAAAACATGTATTTTCCCCTCACAAAGTTCTATCTTGGCTTAAAAAGCTAAGGTCTTTTGAGGGAATAGTTTGTTTTTGAAATTTAAAATGTTGAAATATTTCATATACAACCTATAGATTTTGTGTGGCATTTAATAAACTGATTAAATATGCTGTCTATATCTGATATAGTTGAAAAAAAAAAAAAAAAAAAAAAAAAAAAAAAAAAAAAAAGTATAGATGAAAATCTCATCCCAAAAGGGATTTGAACTCCTAGCCTTCAGTGTTTCTGTCTGTTGATTTGTTTATTAGCCTATATAATTAAGCATATAAGCAAGAGAAAAGTATTTTGAATGTTAATTTTACCACTGGAGGGAGCCCATATTCTGTAAATGCTCTAGTAAAAAAGGATTAGAATTTCAAAAGGGGAAAAAAATCTCACTTTTACAATAACACATTTTCATGGTGCCGATTTTGCATTTATGAAGTTTTTCTGACATGTTTACTGTACTGTTAATTTTTATTCCTTCCTCATAATATGGAAATTAAATGTCAGAAGTTAGAAAACCAGAATTTAGGTATAGCTTTTTCCAAAAATAGATACTTTAAAAAATAAATTACTTTAGTTTTAACACTGTAAATAGGTTTACCTCTAGACTGCTAGATGAGTTTGTTTCCAGAGTTTGCAGAGTCTTCTGCTCACTTGGTTTTTACATCTTTTTCTATCGTTAAGTTTAATTTTTCATAACAATAACAATCTTGTAATCTCGGTGGACCTGCTAGTATGATTTTTCATCTTCTGAGACCTCTGACTTTTTAAATATGATCTTGAGTTAATCTACTCTAAAGCACGGTTCAAATGTCTAGAAAAGTTACCCGTGAAATGCTGTTTGTCATCATCTTATAATAACCAGTTGACAGGCAAGAAGCTATTAAAGCTTTCTTCTCCCTTGTGGTTTATCTGATTTGTCATTCTCCATTTTTGCAGCCTGTGTACTCGAACCAATTTGTGATAACAGGATGGAAAGCTAAATTCAGTAGAGTTCATAATGACATTGTTCTTCCACACAGGAGGCCCAGTAGGGAGAGAGAATGCTGTAATTCAGATAACATGATGAAATGAGATTTTGTATCACAAATGCTTTGGCAGATAAGGAAACCTAAACATCTCCTTATATAAATTAGATGATGTGGGGGTCATACTCTACTTGCATCTGCTATTTTTTTTCAAACTTTTTTAGAGATAAGTCAGTTGAACTGGGGCTTAAGGAGATGCATAGCTTATGAGAGGTTCACTCAACACATATTTTACGAATTTAGATTTACTTTGGCAGGTATTTTTCATTTCAAATATTTGAAGTAGGTCAAAGAAAAACATGCAATGAGCTATATTTATCACAACGGATACTCTAAAAGTTAATTGCATAAGCCAGAAAGAGCTTTAGGTTTCCATAATTAAATTGATATCGATTTCCTGAATATTTTAAAGAATTATTTTTGAGAACATGGGGCAGCCCAGAATATCCTTACTTTTAGCAATTATCCAAGAGACACTAGCTATTCTATAGTAGAAATGCTCATTTCCTACCTTTTTTTTTATTTGCATCTTAGTTCAAATATTATTTTTTTTTTGGCATCTTACTTCAAATATTTTGTATTTTCTATTAATCATGCGTTGTTTCTCGTGGTGGTACTCAAAATGGAATATTTTGACTCAGTTTGCTCTTATTGTTATGTAAGTGCAATGTTGCCTTGCTACAATTAGGGTTTTGGGTTTTCCATGCATGTGCTGGTCATTGGTGACTGAATTTAACTTGTGTATTATATTTTTCTAAATGTACTTCAAGAAAACCTATTTTTACATGAAACATAGCAAAGCAAATTAAAATTAAGGTAGAATTTAGTGCATTGAAGAGAATTAAGACTAAATATTATCTTGTGAAGCCATACTGAACTGAGGTCAGAGATATGTGTTTTAGAAAGTATTCTGTACAGTCATATCTATAAATATAACTATGACATATATGTCATGATTTTTTTCTTAGAGTTTTTATAACGAGTCATAGGCAAGTCACATGGTTTTGTTAGTTTGTTCCCAGAAGCATGTGCTTTGCAAATTTTAATGTAGAAAAATGTCAAAACAGCAGATAAAGAAAAATAAATTACTTTAATTAAATATAAATGAAGTTAGTGTAAGTACTGACATGGAGAGTTTCTGACTATTTCATTGTTTTTGTGATAAACAATGGCCTAAGAGTGCATCTTTTACATTTGCACATTTAGAAGTTTTGCTGCCTAAAATGTACTATTAAACATGGAGGAATTCCTTATTCAAACAGCCTTCTGAACTCTTCTTACTATCAGGTACATTTGTCCTCAGAATAGCTCTTCAGTGAAATTTAAAGTGAGGTAAATAGAGTATCTGGCTTCTATAGAGTTCTTTTGATGTCAACATTTCAAATTGTTCAAACAAAGGGTTTGTTTTCATTAGGAGGAGATGAGAAACTATCTGTAAGCTGTACAAAGCAAAAGTAGTATTTTCAGAATCCTGGCCCAGTTTAATTCTTTAGCCTACATAGCTTGGTAACCATCTCTTCATCCTCATGTTCTGTAGAAAATCACAGGCTAAACCTGCTTGATGCTGCTGGTGTTTTCTATCTTTATAAACTCCTTTTATTAAAGCAAATCTGTGTTACTCCTCCATCTCAGTGGTGGTTTTGGTCTTTCTTCCCTAGTGGATGTATAGAAAAGTAGTTTTGGCAATCTTTTCTAAAACTGTTTATAACTTTGCTTCACAAGTATTTTATCAAAAGATCAGTTCCAAATAATAAAAAGAAAAGGATGAGATCTGAAGAAGCAGACCAGAAACTGTAATTTTCCAGGCAAGTGATACAGGAGAGGCCTTGTGACCTTTACCCCAAAGCAGGCATTCCAGGGAATTTCTCTCACTGAGCCAATGGCCTTCTCTCTCTCTCCAGAAATTTGTATTTCTTTTTTTTGCTCTTTTCTAGAATAACTTTTAGGTCAGAGTAAGGAAAAGAATTGACCATGACATTTTAAAAGAAGAGCCCAAAATGTCTATTTTGAATACATAGGTATTAAAAATAAAACTAAAATAAAATAAAAATCCTTGCTCAGCTCTTCATGTAGTACAAAAACAGCTTTCATTTTCTGAACATAAGGAGGGGAAGAGTTGAAAAGAAAAACCAGGAGGTAATCAGATTGAATTGAAGAAAATGTTTCTTCAAGGAAAACAGGGAAACTGCATGAGGCAGTTGTATATCTCAAATACCATAAAATCACAGTAGATACCTGTTAATCAATTAAGTCACATGAACAGAAAGCCTCTATCCAAGTTTCTGTCCTATACCAAAAAACCAAATTGACTTTCATATTTCCCTTTACAGTTGACAGATCCTTGGGAAATTGTGATCTCTTATGTATTGCAAAAGACCAGTTTTCTTCAGCAGGTCTTTATCTAGTAACTATTAGTGCTTCCTCGTAGGCTCATATATTTTTTGCTTGTAATGCGGTCTAAACCGTATAGATATCCTTCCTCTGTGCTCAAGATAGTTCTTTATTTCATTTTTATTCCTTTTGTTTCTAGTTTGCAACCATATACCATTCAAAAATCCAAAGTGCCAGATACTTGTAATTGGAAACACGTGAAACTTATTTGTAGCTCCAAATGTTTCCAATAGATTGGATTTTTAAAAAAATTAAAAAGCCACATAGATATTCACATTAAAATTTAGAATTCACAAGTATGTCATTGCAATCCATTCATTTGCACTTGAGCACAGATTAAGGTTGAGTTTAGCTGCATAAGGGAAGAGAGAAGAATGTTTTTTTCAAAAGTCATCCTCTATGTTGCAGTGACTTTGTGAACCCTAGTCATCTCCTGGGTCTAATGGTCTCCCTTGCTGAGATGTAAGATGCTGCTTTTTTTTTTTTTTTTTTTTTTAATTCGTAAAGATGTTGTGCCAGACGCAAGATTAACTGTTAAGCTTTTGGTTCATTGTGAATTGCAATGCTTTATATGTGACATGAATTTCAGACTTGAGCCCTGTATGGTTTTGAGACTTCTTTTAAAAACTTAAGAGTTAGTTACTGAAAAAGTAGAAATTAATTGTCCTTATCTTTAACATAATGCATAGTTTAAAAAAAATTACTTGGGACCTATACTAAGTGATGTATTATGGCAAGCAGATCTCAAAAGGAAATTTCGAAAAGAGGAGAATGCACTATATTGTTTGGGAGGAGATCCAAATGGCCCAAAATTATTGAGTAGACTATGTAAGTGGCAGGAAATATTCTTGAAATAATGATGAAAAGATTCTTTGGTTTTGTTGCTGTCTGTATAAATGAGACATAAACAGAGAAGTCACAGCCTCCTTGTATCCACATTTTTAAAAATTATTATAAATATCTATCTCATTCAGAGATTAAGCTAAATTAGTATTTGGAAACGTATTGAAGTCTTTTAAATGAACTGTTTCTAAAAATACAAAGCATTAAAATAAATTATGTGAAAATGTAGCTTTAAATAGTATTGAGAATGTGTTGATTTGTTTTTTAAATTGCAAAGGGAGAGAAAAGTAAACAAATTAAAGGTAATGTAACAAAAGAACAAAATGGAAAGCCAAATTATGCAGCCATCTGCAGGACATATTTTAATGACTATCACTGAACTATTTTTATAGATTTTGAATCCTTTAGAAAGCCAACTGTTATTTACAAGCTGGCCTTATTAAGTGGCAAGGAATGGCTGTGGCTTTGTTATCTAGATGATTAAACAAAACAAACCAAAGTCGATGTTGATTAGGGATTTAGGAAGTTATATGAGCTGCTCTTTGTGGCAATGAAGTAAGCATTGTAAAAAGGGAATGAATACAGCTTTCTATTTTAAAGAAAGGAAGCAAGTTAAAGAGTGAAATTAAAGTGTTAAGATACCTACACTCATGGCAATAATCCCATTTCAAAATATCAGTAAGATAATAGAAACATTTAAGCAAACGGGTCTTGAAAAGAGCTGTGTTTTAACTGGCAACTATAAGGCTTGTTTATTAGCAGACTAACAGAGCCTTCCCTTCCTTCACAGATCATCTGTTTATTCATTGCTTTGTCACTGTAACAGAGATTTATTTATTTTATTTTTTTTAGTAAAAAATTTCTGTTTCCTGAGCTCTTCATAAAAAACACCAAAGACCACTAAAGAAACACCAAAGCAAAAGGGTTTTACTTGTCACTGAACAGCCCTGTCTCTTAGTGGCCAGGGACACCACCTCATCCTTTCACCCACACAGGGGGGCATCCTGCAGCTTGCAGAATACAGGATAGGAACAGAAGTCATTCACTGCCTTTTTGTCCACAGATTTGCTCAAAATGTTATTTTCATCTTAACAGTGCTTTGCTGTTTTAAGAATACTTCTTTAGAGAGAAGAAATACATTTCATGGTGAGAAAGTGGTGGTATTGCTAATTTAGGGTGCATGATTTAATTATGTGGCTACTATAAAGCATTTATTAATTCATACAGGATAACAAAGGATTTGGTTTTATGACAATTTAAAAATGTATACTCAGTTTGGAGTCTTCATGTGTACTACAGCACTTGCTGATCCGGACCCCACTAGACTGAGTCCATTACACAGAATATAGCAAGTAGTGTACTAAATAATTTTGCTATATAGAGAAATGGTCCTAACTTCCTTGATGCTGGATCAGGAAACTGAGTTAGTAGAAAATGAACAGGTTTTTTTTTTTTTTAATTTCCAGTTTTATGAATCCACCAATCCAACTTGGTGATAGATGTGATGAATACAAGCACCAGAGCAATGGAGGCACTAGGGTTTAACACTGAGAATGGAAGGCTAGAAAATGGGGAAGTGAAATTGCCTCATTTTACAGAAATGGAGGTTTTAATTGGATCAAAGTGGCTGCTTTGCCTAGAAACAGAGCAGAGAATAAGTAGAGAAAGTTAGGGAAAGCATACAGAGTGTTTGAGTGGAAAAACTGATTTGCATTTATTTTAAAGAAATGAAACAGTTGATAGTAAAATGGATTTACTTTCACTGCAGGTCTATGTGTAGTAAAATTGAAAAAAATTATTTTGATAAAACTGGACGTTAAAATCAAATATTTGAGCTTTTTTCACTGTGAACAGTAAAAACTGCCTTGCTTTATAAACAGTAATTTATCCTGCTGGAAGGAGTAACATCATTTTCCATAGCTTCTCTGTGTTTTTGCAGAGTTCACATTGTTAAACTTTGGTAGTTTTCCTTGGAGTACAGGTTCTTTCTTGAAATTTTTCATTACCCCTTCCAAGCTTTGCTATTAAAAATAGATTATAGAACATTGGAGTGTTTGCAGCCACCTGTATAGTAACTATGAGGTGGTTTGGCACCCACTATAGGGATAGTTCGCAATTCGTAGTTTGTATGCTCCCATGTGGGGTTGTTTTGGTTCTGACATAGTTGAACCAAGAGCAGCCACTATGAGAAATCTTTGAGAAAAGTGCTTCTCTGTTGTAGCCACTGACTCTTGAGATGTCAGGAGCATGTGACAACACAAATCAACACAATGAAGAACTACTGCAAATGTGGAAAGGAAGAACAAAACCATAAAATATGCCATTTTTAAAATGAAAAAAACCCCACAATGCACATGTGCATTAAGAAGCATCAGAGGATTTCAAAGTAATTTAATATCTTTTCCCAGTCTTTGCAGTGTAATGTCTTTAAGCAATAAATAATGAAATTTTTGCAGGAAAGACATCTTACACTTTCAAATGAGTGACATAAATCTAACCATATGGATTAAGAAGTCATCCTTATCTACTTACAGTCTAATCTGCTGATGATACATAGTGTGTTCTGTTGTCATTTCTTTAATATGGTAGGAGATGAACCTATCAGTCATTTCCAGATTACCTTCAAGATGGTTTTCAGAATGCTCTTTTAATAAGGATAATTTTTAATGAAAAATTGTGTACAACTGCTTGGCATGGATGATGAAAGTCCAATGAAGAAAAAATAACAAAGGCAACTATTGTAACAAGAGCCTTCTTGATATCTATTAATCCAGTCTTATTTCTCATATTTAGTCCTTAGTCTTCACATATCAATAAAAACTGTGTCTGAAATTTCATCAGATTCATGTAACCACCTACGTCTGAAAAACGGAGTTACTGATATTGGATTCAAATATCAAATCTATGCAAGTGTTCATATTAATGTATCTGGAAATTGTGACTCCTTAGATGACTTAGAAGTATGAATTTTCAATAAAAGCTAATAATTTGTGTATAACTTTTGGTCTTGTACAGTTACCTTTTTTTTAAAGTGGCCCATACATCACACCTTGTGTGATGACCCTTGATGAGTTCTTCCTGTAGTTGGTTTTGTACTGGTTTGTACATTTTAAACTTTGTCATTGCACCACTGCTGTATGTTGCTTTTTTCATAGAGTGAGTCATTAGTGCAATATATTTGGGGAATCACTCCTTTATTACGGCTATGAATAATATGAAAACAGAGTACAGAGAAAATTTGAGGAGGAGGAGGTTGTGTTCCTTTCAGTAGTTCTCATTTGTACCATACGTATACCATATTGAGATTGTGAAATCCTGCTTCAGCTGATGAACTGCATGAAATAACCTCTTATCAGAATGAAAGACTGATCATGTCAAGCAATGCTTTTTTAGGTTTGGTACTTTTTAGCATTTGGTGTAGGTGTCAAAAAGTTACTTATATAAAAAAAGTGAAAAGATAGATAAGATTTTCTTGTCTAAAGATGGCTTAAAAAAAATAAAGCAGTGCTGCATTGCAGAAATGACTACTGAATATTTGTCAATTTAGATGGTAAATTCTGGGAACTTTTTATATAACTAATAAATCCTATATGATGCCTATGTAACATTAACTCATTTATGCAATGATGTTGTAACTAGTCATGATTTTTGAGTATTAAATAAGAATAAAAAGCAGCCCTCTCCCTTTCAACTTCACTTCATGTTAATACATATTTTTCAATGCAGAACAGCTATATTAAGAGTCAAGACAGTGGCAGCTGTAAAGGTAACAGAGACCTAGCAATATAATCACAGAGGTAGCAATATATTGATGCTTTGTGTTTTCTCATGACGATAAATTCTGTCACTTAGCTAACTCTACATTCAGTAAGGAATAATTTATGAAAATAAACTACTCAGTGTCAAGAGGACTGTAGACATTGAAGTGATAGGGCTTGGCAGACAGGAAAATGTGTTTTTTTTAATATGCCTGTGATGCTTTTTTTAAAAATCTGGTAAGAAGCAAATTATCTGATCAGATGATTGTCTTGTTAGTGTCACATTTGATGAGGCAAATGTGGAGGTTTTGACATGTTTTAAAACTCTGATGTGAGATAAAACTTTGTATCTAAAATGAAAGAAGGTGGGTGGGGAAAGTATCTCCCAGATGTATTTTCTCAGAAGTAAAACCTGACACCCTAATTGTCATATCTAAATGCAATTGTGAATAATAGTAGAAATGCTTGTGCAGAGGCTAACTAGATTCCTAACTTTTTTTTTTTTTTTTTAAAGTCAAGCAAACAAAGGCATTTATTTTTTTTATTTTTATTTTTTGTTTTTTCTACATTTGAGATTGGTTTTATTCTGTTTTGAAGAATGTGATGGTTACCTTGTTATATACAAAATAAACATAGTTTACTATGCAATGTTACTTTTTTTCCTTAAAAAAAATAGTATGTAGCAGGTGATCTCTTTTTATTTTTTTTAATGAAAAGTAAGAGGCTCACACATACTTAGATCTGTAAAAACTGTATTCTATGCTTATCACTTTAACTTCTCTCATTTGTGTCTTTTCATCTGCTGTGTATTTACATTCATAAAAATAAATAATTGTTGGCAGAAAATAGAATGTGTGCTAAGATTTAGTTTCATTATTTGTAATGAGCACATCTATGAACAAATGTGCTATATCAAGCTATAAAACTTGTATGAACTTGCTGGAAAATACTTTTTGGAATATATGTGTCTGAGGTAAGAAAAGAACCTTAGGAATTAAGCTAACCTCAAGCATGTGTCAGAAGTCTGTTTTCTGGGCTGTCCTGCAGGACTGGGAGTCCGGATTTGGGATGGACATGGGATCACATAGCTTAACCTTCTGTACTCAGGCCAAAGGAAGTGTAAGGAGACCGTCGGCTTCATGGGCTCACTTCACAGTTCTTAAGAACCTGGAGTTGAGTTAATTCCTGTGGGTTGCTGTGTTTCAGTACCATAAGAATTAGATTTTCCTGGTATTATCCTTAGGTCTTTTTGCCACAGACTTAAAATTGTGATCATTCTGCTTCTGTAGACTGACATGGGGAAAAAGCTTTGTCATGAGGAAAGAGCTGATGACATTTCTCTTACGGTTTTATGATGGGGAGATAAATGGCCATATCCTTGCAAAATAATTTGTTGCCAAAAAATCTTAATTCCTTGAACTTTTCTCAGGAGACTGAGTCATAGATAACTTTTCTTGGATGAAGAAGCCCATCAGCAGCAAGAAAAGTTGACAGATTTTGCTCTGGTCATCATGAAGTGCATGTTGATAAATTGAAGATGATTTTCCTGGTTTTTTTGAGCAGTGTTCCATTACTGATTTACATTCAGATGTAAATTGAATTCACATTGCTCACTGTGAAACAGCAATGACTACTGAGCTTTTCCCACTTGGTACTTTGCATTTATCTTCTGATTTATTGCTCTCCTCGGCCAAACTTTTGCTGAATGCTTTGCTGATTTCAGGTTATGTCTTCAATTTGGCAAAATAATTTTGAATTTTGAGCTTATTCTCCAGACACCTGTCCTACAGGAGAGGTTTCATTTACTCCTGATATGAAGCTGTCAACATTATTAATGTATTTATTTCCTTATTCCTTTGGTAAAGTTTCCCAGTGGGAGCTGTTTTGAGACATATTTGAGATATGACTGTCAGACACTCATAATTAGCCCTTTGCTGCAATTTCATCATTCAGCTTTTGCCTTTATTTCATGTTAAGTGGCCTGTAAACTTTAATTTCCTTATCTTGAGTATGCTTATGCTGGAGGATGCTGAAGTCTTGCTGAAGTTTCTGATGCCACAACATAATTTCAGCTACTAGAAGCAGAGAAGCTC
Organism: Phaethornis superciliosus; assembly: GCA_023637945.1. Classification (NCBI taxonomy): domain Eukaryota; kingdom Metazoa; phylum Chordata; class Aves; order Apodiformes; family Trochilidae; genus Phaethornis; species Phaethornis superciliosus. Next base: position 112,311,009 of record JAJQWJ010000002.1, read on the forward strand.
ATCACCCCAAGCTAATGCTGATAAAAGCCATTCAGTACCACTCTCTCTGCCTCCCTTAATACAGACCATACACAATCTTTAGCATGTCTCGCTGATGTGGTTGTCAGGCATTCTGATATCATGGCAGCCCCAAAAGGTGTTTTCACTGAATTATCTTGCAGAGCAGAGCTTTAATATTAGCAGTTTCTCCATAATGGGCAGCAATTGCTTTATAGCATTAGCAGGACACTTTGAGCTCCCTCAGGATTTGCCTTGCAGCTTTGAGTTTTGAATCACATCTTGCTTGCAGATGGAGTTTTTCCTTCAGTGGTCAGAGTGCTGGCTAGCATGCTCATGTCCTGCATTTTGCTTTTGGCATTGGTATGATAATTTATTGCTTAAGAATGCTTCTAAGGATTCATTATAAACTTGCAGACCTAATTTAAATAGAGATCTACATGCAGCTTTAATTATTGTTGTTGTCTAAGGAAAGCGCAAAGATTTAATTAAGAATTTTGGAAAAGTTGTTGACATCTTGAAAATACTAAGTAGTTGAAGTGGAGCTATGGTTTCATTTGATGACACAATAAAGAAGCCAGACTTACATATAGTTGCATATATTGGGGGTCAAAAGGCAGAAAAAAAATAATGCTGATATTTTCCAAACTGCATGAATTGGGAAGTCTTTCTAGTTAAAGTGGTAAAAAGATAAAGAGTTCTTGGTAATCATAGGTGAGCGAGATGAGGATTTGCTTACTTTATTGTCTGTAGGTTTCTTTGACCAAGGTAGTTCAATAAAAGATCTTCTCATTCAGTATGTACAGAAGGATATTTATTTGGTTTGCTCAGTATTATATACTAAGTTCTACAGTTTTTACAATATTGAGGTATCCACAACACAGGGCAAATCTTGGACCTGGATTTTTTTGTTTGTTTTACTTTCTCTTTCCTTCTCCTTCTGGCCTGCCAATATTTTTTCCCCCAATATTTAGCAGTTGAGGGGAAAGCTACACTGTGGTACTTTTTCACTGAAATTGTGGAGAAAATGGTTTCAGCAACACAATCTCTGATTCCTTGCCAGCTGGAGGCAAGCAGCTGCCAGTTCCCCACCCCTCCAGCTGCCTCCAGAGCTAAGTTGGGTTTAGCAGAGGTGTGTGGTACCATGGCTGGGAGAGGAGCCCGATGAGGGTGGTTTTGCAAATATCTTTTGCAGCTTTGGAAAGCTGCGTAAGAACAGTCTTTTCCAAGACTGGTTTTTACACCTGGAAATGTTCTGACTAAAAGAGGATGTTCAGCAAGTACATGTTTTTTTTACTCTTGTGTATCTCATTACAAAGCTGTGTGTGTTATTTGGGATGCAGGAGGGAGTGTAATATTAATGAACAGTAGGGATGGCTCTGCCACAAACAAACTTGGTTCTTTCTAAACGAACATTTGCTGTACATAAACAGCCATAATAGGCAATCGGGTCTACAGCTGGAAAGGTTGTTAGCCTTGAGTGATTATGGGGTTTTTATCAGAGAACATGTTTTTGGTTCTTGAGGGTTTTTCTTTCCAGTTGAGAAAATGACAAGCTCTATTAAAAAGGATTGTATGCTTGTAACTTGAATGGGAGTACAACTGAGGATATGAGATCAGCACAAAGGTCTCTGTGTGAAAGTTTTTGAGAAAATAAGAAAGTGGAAACTAAGGCTAGTCATTCAGATGTGATTTTAGTGGGCTGACTCATTTTGAAACTGAGGGTTAGATGAGGAGACATGGTTTGCTAAAAGAATCAGTGGAAGAGTTAGGTAAAGGAGACTAAGGAAGTCAAGGCTGACATGTATTTTGCTGTTTTAGCTTGGATGATGCTTTTTTAAAAATTTTTTATTGTGGGTTTTTTTTTTTTGTTTTTTTGGGTTTTGTTTTTGGTTTTTTTTTGTTGTGTTTTGTTTTTTTTTTTTTTCCTGTAGACTGTTCTTTGTAGTTATGTTATTGTTATATTATCACTGTCCCTCAGGTATATCTTTTTTCCTTCCCCTGCCTTCCTGGCTTCTGATATATCTACTGTACTCTGTTTTTGCCTTGCTTAGATTGCCGTACTGCAATTGAAGAGAGCTGTTCTGTCAGTTTTCAAAATCTCCCTTTACCACCTGAAAGCTTACTGTCTGGAAAAATTCAATTTACTGTAGCTACCTGTGCTTTCCCTGCATGTTTCTTCCTCCATCACCATCTTGCATTCACAGTCCCTCATTCACTTCATCTTCCCAGCATCTCCTGATGCAAACATTAGATGTGAGGGGAAAAAAAAAAAAAAAAGCATCTAAGTTCAGAAATCACTGGCCTCAGAGGTTTGAAGCTAAGAAGGCAGCATCAAACACTGGAAAAAATTGGGCAGTTTCTTCAATTTCTCTTTAGAAAATGAAGCCTTTTTCCGTGCTTAAAATTTGCAAGAGCCCTGTGCCTGAAAATATTTGTCTGGCTGTCTGGGATTTGCAGACTGTGGTGCATTAGCTGTTGAGACAGATAAACAGTGACATTTTAATGAAAATATTTTAAAAGGCATATTTGATTTTCATTCATTTCCGAAGCATGAAAAGAAACACCTTCATAAGCAAATATTATAGAAGATCGATCTGTGTTCGAATGTATCGTGTTAAATATTAAAACAAAACTCAGTCTTCAAAGTTCAAAAAAAAAAAAAAGCCTCAACATGACCTAAAATATTACACTGCTATCAGTGTCTTTATGATAAATTGCCAAAAGCAACAATCTGTATCTGTAATGAGATACGACGACAGTGTCTGTGAAGTCACTTTTCTGCTTATGCAGAGGGCTCCATTCAATTAATCAAAAAGTGGATTTAAAAGCAGAACACAATCTGTTAAGATGCAATACCTGGCAAGTTTTGTGTTTCTTCAGTAGTATAAAATCTGAACTGCTTTAGTTGTTGGTAGAATTGACCTTTTCCCTAGATGTTTGTGATAATACTGACATTTTCAAGATGTACCAAAAGTTGGCAAGGGAATAAAAGAGGAGAAAATGTTTTTAAATACTTTGCTATAAAGTACAAAGTTGTGTGTTTGTGCATATTAAATGGATGCCTGCATATTGATAGCTGCTGGAACTGGCAAGCACTCATCTCTGAATTTCATGGTTTTAACCAGGTTTTTAAGCTTATGAATTAGTTATTGAAGGGAAGAGCATGAAACAGCATGAGGAAACTTCAGACCTGTCTCTGTCTCAGTCTGGAGAAAAAAACTGGGAGATGAGGTTGCAACCAAGAATGTTCTTATTTGTGTAAGGAAGAAGCTGAGACAAGTAGCCTGCTAAATAAATGTGTAGTCATTGGGATGGTAAGGGGAGCAGATTTGCTACATACATCTGCTATTGAGTGAGATGGTTGTAAAGGTGAGTCAAGGAGGACTGCTGAGATTTCTAGAGGGCATGCTGGCAGATCTGCTGTGTGGAACAGACAAACAGAAAAGGTCAGCTCAAAAATTTCAGAATATACATACACTTCAATTTCTGTTGAAATTGGTAGAGAGGGTAATTTCTCCTGATGACCTTGACTGATACAACAGCTTTCAATCAGATCCCTTAAAATGCATTAAGTCTCTGCTATACCAGATCTCTGATCTGTTTTTTGTTGAATTGCTTTTTAACACAAATTGCTTTTTAACACATTGTTCCTTTGATTTGTTATAGGAGCCTTATAACAATTTGATTTTGGATGGTTTTGAAGAAGTTTGTCTCAGATCACATAACACTTCACAATTTGGATTATTTTTTTTTTCTTCACTGTGTTTTGTACAGAAAAAAAATCTTTTGAAGTCTTCTGCAAACAGGAATGGCCTTTTGTGTTCAGCCTAATATTTAATATTATTAATAAATTATGATTGTTATTAAAGATGAATATGCAAGGTGAGGGCTATCTAGCTGTGTATAGTACAAATCAGGCATCAAAGTGACACTTCAGAAATGCAGCAGTTCCCTGCCTGTACAGCTTGAGCGTAACCTTAAGCCCTTGAAAGTTCAGACCCTCACAGAAAAAACACAGGTGAGAGGTAGGAAAATGTTGAACTTTTGTATGTAGGAAAAGGAGGGGGAGGGGGGCTTTTTTAGAGGCAGAAATAGTTATTTTGAAAAACAACACCACCAAAAGCCAACAGAAATGAATTAGAGTAGGTGTGTGAGACTGCTGTGAGTTTCTTGTACCTAATTCTTTCCAATTCGACAATAAATTACTTCACATTTTCTAAACCAACTTGGCAGAGTGTCTGAAGATGCTCTCATGAACTGTAAATGATCTGCTTCTTGAGAAGGTGTATCTACCTATTTTGTATATGTTAAAACAATTTAGGATTTATGATGTGTGAAAACTTTTGTCTGAGAACCTTGCAGATAAGAAACGGTGATATTCAAAAGCTATTTTGTGGCTGATATATTTTAAATTGTTGGAGCTTATTTTAGAACAGGGCTGATGAAGGCTATCTGAATCTATCCGTGTGCATTACTATTTTTGCACTGACCCTAGTCCCTGTAGAAATATGTTTACCCACAAACAGTGTTAAGTCTTTAAATTAAATGGAATAATCTCGTTCTGTTGCCTTAAGCTCACCCTTATGAGTTTGTGCAAATCTGCTCCCTTCATTGTTATGCATCCCACGAAATATACTAAAAATAACAGGTTTTTGTTTGATTGGATTTTTTTTTTTTTTAAGTGCATACTGAAACAGAGATAAAAAGATAAAGTATACTGTGTTTTTATAAAACTGCTGCTTGGCAGATATTACTCCTTTTAAGTGTCATTTTGTGTCAACATGCCCAGCAAAAGCTGTAGGACCTTAAATACCACCCACGCAAATAGTCTCTGATTCCTGTGAGGAGTCATTTTCCTTAAGTATCTATCCAACAGATGGATCACATTTTCCTTCTATGGCAGAAACAGTTGAAGTAGGATGAAGCCACAGGAACATCATATTACAATGTAGTTTCAATTCTCTTTACTTGCTATCTTCCTGTAACTTGCACAGCATCTTGAGACATTAATGATCTTCCCTTTTTAGTAACCATAAAAATGTTCATACTGTGTTGTGTTTTCCTTTGTTTTCTAACTCTTGCCTGGCTTGGCAATATATTACAAAGGGCTTTGGTCTGACCTGATTCAGATAAGAATGGGGAAGTGTACTGTTGCTGGAGTGTACCATTCTTTTTGACAAAAGTTAGTGGAATAAGTCATACAAGCTTCAACTTCTAAATTCATGCAAGATGTCATGATAATATTGCATGGAAAAAATGGAGAAGAGTGACTTCTCTGTAACATTGCTTGGTACGTGCCTTAGTAGGTATTATGCCTTTTGTATAGAACTTTGCTGAGTGAAATTTTATTTATTTATTTACTTATTTATTTTTCTCTGTCAGGACACCTTATAACCTATCTGGGCTGGCTGTGTCCACTTCTCTTTTTCAGACAGCAGAACTGGAAAGATCTGGCCCTGGGAATGGCTAGTATGGTCTTAAAAACTAGATTATGGAATAGGTTTTTCATGGGAACTAACCTGAGCTGGCAAAGATTGCATAGTAAATGAAAAGGCAGTCTTGCTTTTTAACTTGTTTGTCGGCTCTGTATTTCCTCTGTTTTCTTGCCAAAATTAATTTACTAGTAATTAGTAGATCACCAAAGATCTTGGAAAGCTTTAGGTTTTAATTCCTTTTTCTTTTTGACAAACAAACTTCCCCAACTTGACTGCAGCAACTGCCATTGATAGATTGACAGTGTACATTCCTTTGGGCAATTTTTAAATACATTTCGAGATTTTCAGCATGGAGGCAATGCATTTTAGTTTCTAATCCTCCACCATATATTAACTCTGCACTATTGAGGCTGGCAGTAGTCAAACATAAATTAGACTATAGCCTGCCGCTGTAGGTCTTGTAAACTAGCATTTAATATAAATCCTAGTTAAGCAGACACAAGTTTTCCCAAGACAGAAAGATTCATGACTAAATAATCATCATGGCCTGATATTTATGTTATACTGTTGCTTCTTGAGAAATAGGACCAACTTCAGATCTCATTCCAGAGAGATCCAGTAATGTTATTAGAAATGTCCTCTGGTGAAAGTGAGATCTGAACTCTTGATTCTTGGTAATTTAAAGCAGGCATATCAAGTATTGAAGCACACTCACCTTGGGGGGAAGAAACAAAACTTAGGAATGAAGTGCTTCATGCTGAGTTGCATGGGATGAGAGCTGGGGTATGGCCATCTGGAGAAGAGAAACAAAAAAGTGAGGAAGCTCCTGGAAAGTAGCCACATAGCAAAAAGAAAGCAGGAAAAGACATCACTGGAGAACGATCGAGAGTCAGGTTAAGTACTGTGTGACAATGTTGTAGTCAAAAGAGGTGAGTATCTGGAGCGTGGATACTTGGGGCACACAGGGGTATGGTGTCAGTGCACAGTAATGAGGGGTTAAGTCATCTGAGGGGTGAGGAGAACAGCACACTACTGGGGATCTTATTTCTGTTAGCTTTAGTATTTCAAGTAAGAGAAGATCTGTTTGGTTTTTTGTGGGTTTTTTTTGTTTGTTTTGTTTTGGGTTTGGGTTTTTTTGTTTGTTTTTGTTTTGTTTGGGTTTTTTTTGTTTGTTTTTTTTTTGTTTGTTTGTTTTGTTTTGTTTTTTTGTGTTTTTTTTTTGTTCCCCCCAAAGCTTTTAAATCTGTGAAAGCATATGGACAGTGCAACTGCTTCTTGTATGGCTGAAATGAACAGTATCCATTTCCTTCAGAAATATAGCAGTGACCTTAATAACTTTGTTGCCACACTCTCTTAATTTTCAGTAATTCTTCAGGCAAGGTTTGTGGAAAAGCCTTTTTAATACTTTTAACCTGAAAATAACTCTGTACTAGGAACAAATATAAAGAGGAACTACTTCGGGATCTGGTAAATTAATTTTCAAGAACATAATATCCTCACTCAATATTCTTTGAGTATTGGAGGACTAGACTGAAAATCTCTTTGATTTGTAAATATCTTCCTAGCATTGGCACTGGGACACTCTACAGCTCTTTTCTTAGTGACCAAAAGTAGTTGTTGTGCTATTTCTTTCCTCTTTGAATATTTACTTCAGATCCAGATCTGCTGTTGGAATGCTGGCTGGCCACCACTGATGTTTATAATATGCTTTTAACATATTTTGCACTGTTACAATCTCATTTTCTTTTATTATAAGCTCTTCAATTTCCCTCAGGGAAAGACCAAAGATGCAGATGAATTGAAGGTACAGATGGATTAGCTGTCATTTGCAAATGTCTTGCTACAAAAAGTATGTTTGTTTTTCTGTTCTGCAACTCTAGATGGAATTATCTTAGCATCTTGCTAGCACCTGAAGTGTGACTATGCAGTATCCCATTCTAGTATCCATGCATAATGCATGAGTTTCAACTTTAGAAGTTCCCTTGCATTAGAAGCAATGCACAATTACATGCTGCTTCAAGTGGTGTAACAGGGGAGTTAGTGCATAGGGAAAAAAATTCCATCTGGAACAACTTAGTTTCCTAAAATACTTGTTTATGCTATGAATTTCAATAATTAATGTATGGATTAAAACATTTTGCTTATCTTCTTCTTCCAGCAGTAGGGTCAGCACCTATAGCTGCACAGAAGGAAGCCAGAAAAGCTTCCAGCCACAAAGCTGACAAGTACAGTACTTCAGCTGCAGCCTCAGCTTACGCTGCAAAACTCCATCAGTTACTGCACTAATGGGAATGTGTTTGTTTTTTCTGGCCAGCCCACTGGTGTGCTGTCTAGGCTATCTTTTTCTGCTGAATTTTTAATATTTTTTTTTTTTTTTCCTTTTGGTATTATATAACATGTATGCCAAGCCTTTATGTAGCTTTTAATGTACTAGGAATTGTTCCTCTTTCCTTGCCTGTTATAAAGCTTGTTTACCTTCAGGAGTCAGCAGAGCCATTTGTGAACTAAAATCTCCTTGTCTCTCTGCAGCCAGTTCTTTAGTAGCTCTGTTGTATATTGGTGTTTCAGTATACTCACTAAAAAACCTGTGAGCTTCCAAGTGGAGAGAGTTGATAGTACCGTTGGGCTATTTTTCTTGTTTACATAAATATATGTAGAAGTTGCAGGTAGGCACTATTTTTTCTTAAAATTTTTTATATTTTTTTAAACCCTAGATTTTTAAAGCTTGCACGTTTTAAAAAATTCTTTTAGAGTAAAATAGGATAAGACTCTTAGACTAACCTCTTATATAGGTTATTGTCAAGAATAAATTCCAGTGCCTGTTAAAGCAATGGAAAAGATCTTACGGATGAATCTCCTAAAATTCTGAACACTTATAAAGAAGCAAGGAAATGCTTTGAAAGTATAGATGTTCTGAAATTATATTACGTTGTCCTGCATTATTCATGTGAATTTAAACATAAGATTATGGCAGATTTGCCATCAGTAGACTCCATTAGTTTTATCTGCATGACTAAACACTGAACTGGCATGTAAATTGCTTGGAGAAGTGCAAGAGAAAAATGATTAGAATACTGAATTCCTCAAGAGGAAAACATAAAAAATATTTGTGTTAAACCTGAAAGTTCTAAAAATAATTGTGAAGATGGGGAGGACTGTGATTATTTTGGAGGCTTCTCTTAGGAAAAGTTTGTTGAAGAACTATAAATACATGTAAAATTTATTTGGTTACAAAAAATATGAGTTCCAAATCCCTGCTTACATAAATGCTTAGATAAAAAGCAGCTAACATGTAATATCCACATTGTAATGCAAAGAAATTGCCTTGCTGTACTGTAACTGAACCATAATTTTTGATTTATACCTGGAATTACTAAACTTCACTTTGTGTATCCCAATTTTCCTACTTAAAGGGGATTAATAAATAGAAGAGAGAGAAGTAAAAGATTCAGAAATATATGAGGGATTCATTATAAAGTATAGTTGAAAAAGATAGATACAGATTTGGTGGAAATCTGATAAATTATTAAGATGCAAATATGATAAATCCAAAAGCATATAAATTATATTGACTCAATGTAATTATTCTGACTCAGGTGAAAGGAAAGAATTCGTGTCTGTGAACAGCAAGCATTTAAAAAAAAATATACATTCAAGCAAATATGTCATTTAGGTGGACTGGTTGTGTCTAGGCTACTAAGGTCAAGGTTTTAGTATTTCTGCACTAATTAGATAAAGACTAATCAAATATACAGCTAAGCACACCCGTACTCTCGATATGACCTCTGATGTTCTGTATGTCTCAGTGAGTAAAAACATTTCCTGTGTAAGATTTGCACAGGTAACCCCATTTTCTCCCCCACTGCAGAAGCCCTGAAATAGCACAGGGAATGAGTAAATGTGTGTAAGCACAATCAAATGCCAGCCAAATTTTTATTCTATCCTGTAGGTTTGTGCTTTTCTAGGAGGCTTACATTTAAGTATGTCTTCAGTGCACATGTGTTTGTATTTGTACATCTTAAGAGAGAGGAAGGGGAAGTGTTTTGCAGTGCTGACAATGGAATATCACCTTTACCCAAAGAGGCATAACAGAGAAACACATGGGTTTCTTGCATCTGATAGACCAGCTCTTGTTTCCAATTGCTTACAGGTATGCCTGTGCAAATAGGACCACTAAGACAGTGTACACACAGCACATCATAAGAAAACTTTGGTGTATAGAGTATAGATTCTGATAATATATGCAAAAAAGAAATCTAGGTAACTGGCTTGTTTTGATTCTTTTTAGACTTTCCAAGGGATTATCATCGCTTTGGTAATGTTGTTTTCTCTCAAGGAATGCTTTTACATCTTTCAAGCAGACATAAACTGAAATGAATAGTGCTCATATTTCATTTAGGAAACTGCTCTCAGGGTATGACATGGCTTTTAAATGTGCCATAATTTCATGAATTCATGACAAGGTTGTGAAGTCTACACAATTTTTTAGATTCTTAGTGTCTTGGGGCAGAGGGAGACCAGAACAAGAAATGTTTAGGTAGTTTTATATTTAGACCACACTTAGCCACACTGAAATGTGGTTGTGTGAAAAAAACATCTCAGCACATTGCACCTTCCATTAAGCTAAGTATACTAAATTTCTGGTTTCTGTTTTAATCTCTAAAATAAAGCTTGGGTTTTCTTTGTTTCTAGAGGGGTTAAGGTGAGTGTAGTCACTGTTCTTTTGGGGAGTTTTACCATCATTGTCCTCAGCATCGAATGTATATTGTATAAAGATGACAATGAAATTTGTATGATAGTTACAACGTCCTCTAACGTCAGAGGATTGCATTTTTCCTTTCTTCTTTTACAGTTGTAATAAATTATATTTACGTACACTTTACAGACTTGTACAGGTTTATTGGAATATACTTACTGGATGAGAAAATACTGCCAGCGTACTGAAGCTGATCAATTTTCAGGTGAACACTTAAATCAGTGCATGTTTGCAGGGATAATTAATAGTTGCAGTTGCCACTTAGACTCAGTAGAGATTTTAAGCACTGAAATAATTTAAAAGACTGACTAATTGATCCCTGCAGTGCCCTGAGGCAGATAAGAAATGCCATGCTGTACAACCATGGTAGAGATGATAAACTGAGGCACAAATCTTCTAAGTTTGTAGCTAAGCCAGGATTATCACCCAGTGGACTTGAACTCTAGTCACGCATGTGCTTTAACCACTAATGCTCATCTGAGCTAGAAGAATTAGCAAAGTGTTCACATCTTAAAAAAGAGAAATCCTCCTCATTGTCAGAGATTTTCACATTTTTCCTGTTCAGTAACTTGATAAGAGCATGATGTTCTGTAGCTTGGGTCATTCACCAATCTTTTAAGTGCATATATATGCATTAAAGGACAGTTAGACATAAAACTGCCATGTGACACATGCAGCTTTGTTAATTTCATTTTATAGCAATGTGATCCCAATACCATACAAACTTACATTTGCTCAGTGAGGACTATCCATTAGACGCTGGGTGTTGAGCTGAAAGAACCATTTCTAAAATAATAATTAAAAAAAAAAAATAGTCCTAGTGTTAGATACACTGTATTTGGGGCTTTTATGTCTGAGTTCTGACACATCAGAACAATTATGCTTATTATCATCCATTACACCAGAAGTAGTTTCTTTGTGTAAAGACTATTCCTGTCAGGCACAGCTTAAATCTCTGAAGACTTATTTTTCATCAGAGGCAGCTAAATTCTATTTCAGCTAGAAACTTTTTTCAGTCAAAGAAAGCAAATACCTAGAAATTCCCCCAAGTCAACCAAACAGTAATGTGTAGCAGTGTTTTATTGGCATATAGGTTGCGTGTGACGTGCATGGATTATGCACTATCAGAAAATACTAACAAGTATAAAGCAAGATCAGAAGATATTTAGTACATGTTAAGATAAATTATATTAAAGGATCATATCTTATTTCAAAGTTATGGTATTTAAGAAGGTATTAGTTAACACTTGTTTTGGGTTAGACTTTGAACAGTGCTATTGTTATTTCAGTATAATTATGCAATCTTTTAAGCTGAAGTTACAAAAACTAATGCAGCCTTTGTTGCAAAAAGTCTCAAGGGAAGGTTTAGGATGACACTTAAGTAAGCTATTCCAACTTGGAAAATTTTATGATATTTTTTTTTCTGTGTACTTAATATTGATGTAATATACTAGTGATCAGTATGCCAAGCAGGTAGTGAATGTTAATCCTCAGTAAGAGTTTGATCTTCATAGTTGAGGAACAGTGTTTACCTTTCATAGCAATATACTATATTTTCCTCTGAAATTACTAGCTAGGTTGCAAATTTTCACAAATGACTCCAGTAATACAATGTGTCTCCAGAGATGAATGAACCTGAGAGTGTCATTGGATTCACGCCATCTCTCCATTGCAAAAAATTATAAGGATTCCATATCTTGGAGTAAACAAAAACATAGTTCTAACTGGTAAGACCTCAAATTAAATCACACTTAATTGTTATGGAATTTGTAGGGCACAATGTCTGAGACTGTGCAATGAAAACACATTTTTGTCACGTGGCTTTCTGCTCGTTGGTTTTGGTATAGAGATTACAGTCAGTATTTTAACCCGATATACAGTGTTTCTACCTACATCAATTCAGTGTGATAAAAATAGTAGCAGTTCCTGTTTTTCTTATCTGCTATTGGAGTATTTTGAAAATATTTTGAGATTCCTACCTCTGTACCTATCTGTGGTTGTACCGCTTCGTGGTTTTAGATAGTTAGCTTAATTTAGTGAATTACAGTAACCTGGAACTTAAGACCTTTTTTTTTTTTTTTTTTTTTTCAACTTAAGGACAAGTATACACCATTTTATATATATTATATAAGTAATATAACTCATTGTGATTGACCTGAGTGATCAATTTCTGCTAGGTGATACAGTAAGAACCATTTTCTGTGTGTTCATGCAAAAATACATACATGCATATCTGTAGGTACGTACATATAGATAATTCTGAACAGTGGTCAGGATATCTCAGGGAAATTGGCATCTAACAAAGCCTCCATATGTTCTAGTATTAAAATCACTTAAGAATGGGTGTACTGTCAACTAATTCCACAGCCCTGTGAATACTTAGTTACATCCTTCTGTTAAGCTTGTAATTGATACTTCAGTGTACATAGGGGTCATAGTGATGCTAAGAAAAATGAGGGTGTTCAATCGATGTTCCTTCTTGGCTGGAAAAGTAATAATATCACTCTGGGAATCGTGTTGGAGAAGGTGAAGGGAAAAGATTTCACCCAAAGGTGAAGGGGAAGCATTGCTAGGCTTGGAATGGACTATGTTAACATAGCCTAGCTACTTGAAAACATAACCATATCTGGGGCTCCATGGGAAGTATAAGCAACTGCAAAGTTTTGCCTTAAGCATGCCCACAATCCTTTCAAGCCTGATATTTTCCACTCTTGTTAAGCAAACTGAAGTCAGATTATTGAATTATTGAAGTTTATTTTTGAATTATTGAAGATTATTGAAGTCAGGGTTTTTATATATATGTACACACATACAGTATCTATAGGGACACATACAGTATATATAGGGATGGAAAATTATATTTAAAAAAATAGGGTCTCTAAGTTCTTACTCTGTGTGCTGCCTAATAAGACTTTCCTGGTTGGACTTAACAGGCCTTCCTTTTGAAAGTTGCTTGTTTTAGAGATCTGTATTTTCCTTAGAGGTAAACTCCTTTCTGTTGTGGTGGGAAGAGGACTGGGAGCTTCTGCTTCTCTGTCTAGAGAGACCTTATGTGGAATAAGAGAAAACAAAATCCCAGGACTGGAGTAAGACCTCACCTGTACTAATATCCATAGCAGCACACACTGAGTCCTTCATAATCCATGTGTTTTCCTAGGAAATCTTGATAGCAGGCCAGTGGAAAAGACACCAAAACCTGTGAAGAAAACCCAGATTTACTACAGTGTGCACAAAAGATTTTAGAGTGAAGCTGGAAGGGATTTGGAGAAATTGTATCTTGCTGTTGTTCAGATCACTGGTAAGAGAGAGACTTCAGCTTAAGATGAGTTTCTTAGTTGTTCAGTTTCCTTTACTTTCCTTAAAAGTCCAATTAATTTTTCCAAAGAAATTGTATTTACTTCATAATAAAGAAAGAAACCAAACAAAAAGTCAGTTCCTAGTTTTGTAATTGAAGAAAAAGGTTTTCTTGAAATGTCTTTTATTTGAAGCAATAGTTTATGTAAATGAGTCTATATTTTTGGAAAGTGCTTTCCCTATGTTCAGTATTGCGTGCTGCAATTCAGTCAAAATGGAATTGTTTAAAATTTTAAATTTTCTGCACTATTCTTTTTTTTTTTTTTTTTTTTTTTTTCCCCTCCTGAATATGTTCTGTCAGGAAGCCACAAAGACTTTGCTTTGAATATTTTTAAGCATAACATAAAAGCCACAAACCCTGGTATTAATTTTGCAATTATTAAATTTTTAAGTATCTAATTGTTCATGCTATTCCTGCTGTAGATTTACTGTAATTTTATATATATGACTTTAAAAACAAAAAAACAAACAAAAAAACCCCAAACAAATCAAAGAACAGAAAACCCTGCCAATATTTCATGGCCACTTTAGTTTTTTGTCTTTGAAACTATACAAACTTGTTTGTATCATCACAGTTAATGTAAGGGAACATAACTTTCCATATTTATTATTTTATTAATCTTCATTATGAAGCTACAGTTAGTCAAATAGGATTTCTCAGTTAGTGAGTAGGTTTTATATTTAAGATATATTCATTGCAGATCCTCCAAAAGTAAAAGTTGGTATTTTTATAACTAGCTTAGAGGAAACACTGAGTTTCTTTGAAGGCTGAAAGCAGAAATCCTGGAATGACAGAAATGTCTCTATAGGGGAGGGGAGGAAAGGAAATACCTTCATAAAATCTGAAAAGCGCATTCCTCTTCTCTGATAATAGATGCCATAGCACAATGTTTGCCAAATTTTAGCTAAGCTGATAAGAACAGGAGAGTCATGGAAAAGTATTTGGAACTCAAGCACATTCATGCTATTAGTCCATTTATAAAAAAGGAATTTTGCAGGCATGAGTGAAATTCAAACATGAAAAACATAGAATTTTGTCTTAAGTGGTATAATGGCAGATCAACATAGCTGACCTAGAGGTTATTTTAACATTTGAATAGCTAATATTTTCTATTCAGAAGGGACAAACATTAAATCCATGACAAGACCAGTGCATATTTTGTGTGAGAAAGTGATTGCAGCACTGATTTCCAGCATTATTCCAAGAGAATTTATTGCAAATGAACTTGGCTTTTTTATTTGGTAAATTATACACATTAAAAGATGAAAGATTGGAGACAGGGAAAGCATTGTCTAGATAGATATCACAGGCTTCTAGAGAACAAAAAAAAAATTAAATAAATATATAAATATATGCATATGCATGTAAGTATGTATATAAATATAGAATCAGTACATTCATACACAGAATTAGATGCCTGTGCTTGGTGCATAGGTAGCAATTAGGTAATCAAAAAGATTTCTAAGTTTCCAGTTCAGTAAAGAGTACCTGGATGATAATTACCATTTATTCTTTTCTGGCTTTGAACACTGTAGTTTTAAATCCAATTAAAAAAAGGAATTTTCCATTAAATTTCCAACACTTCTTGATTTATTTCTTAATGTAGCTAGTGGATATCTCTATCTTCCAAATAGTGCTTTAAAATTTACAAACTGAAAGAACACAAATACTGTGAAGATTGCATTAGTATTTAAAGAATTCATAGTTTTATTTAAACCAGTTTTCTAATCCTCTGCTAGGATTAAAAATCATAATATGGTAGAAGGACACGGGCTCTATTTTTGGGTCTGCAATCATATTTTAAATGAATCATACTATTCCCCTGTCTCTTTTTCCACACTTATAAATAGCAATAATAAGATTTGTCTGCCTTAACAGTACAGTAAAGACAGTATAAAGCTCCAAATTATTAATACTTCTTAACATCTGCATATACACACCTAAGCAAATGAGATCCCATTCTGCCAATGAACCTAAAGTAGAAGACTGGCCAAGCATCACAGAACTAAAAACTTAATATTTGTGGAGAAAATTTAAAAAGCATGGATATACACGTATTTGGAATGTGCCTGGGAGAAGAAAATATTTTAGTTTGAGGAAGCGTCCTTCTGACACACTGAGGCAACAGAACACAGAGGATATAGTGACACAACTGTGGAAACCCTGACTTGGGGAAGCTGCTGTTTTAAGCAGCCATTTTTCAGAATGAGTCCAGTTGGGAAGATCCAGAGATGTTTCCATCCCTTGGGTCTTGCTGTGGGCAGCAGCTGTCTTCTGACTCCTCATTTACTGTCACATGGACATGCATTAATGCCTCCTCTATGTACTGCAGTTCCCATGAGAAGGAAATTCATCTACCTTTCCCAGATGGTCCAAGAGTGTGAGCTTTTACACTTGCCAGCAGTTAGCAGACAGTACAGAAAAGTACTACTTCTGTTTCAGTCATTTCCCATGTTTCTCATAGGGATGAGCATAACAGCTACCAGTAAGAGCATAATGCCTTAATACAGCAATTCCTGCTGTGATGCTTCTTCTGTTGACAATGAAGTAATTAAAATATTGAACAGAATAAAGTTTTAGACCTATCTATATTTTTTTAATATCATAAAAGCTTACAGAAATAGAGGGATTACTTTGAATTGCATGCATTTCTATAGGGTTTTGTAACTCAACTTTTTATATATTGTGCAAGTACATGGGAACTGTAAAGTGAAAGGGAGCAAAGCCATTAATCAGTTCACTAATGTGTTTTCCTTATCAGGCTGAAAGAAGTGCTAAAAGAACAAGCAAGTAGCATACAGTATGAAAAAGAGATGGAGTGTCAGATATGGCTTTTTGAGGTCCTTCTATGCAGTGTGAGAGATTTAACTTTTCCCTTAATGTAAAATTTCCACTTCTATAGATAAAATGGTAAGAAAATTCTCCTGTGTATATAATCATCTGGTATACATTTCTGAATTTAATGCATGTTTCCCAGGTGACGTTAGGCAAGCAACTCAAATCTCCTGCACCATCAGGATGGGTATATCTCAATATAACCTGTAATCTGTTCCCTTCTCAGGCAGCTCATTACCAATATAAAAACTGCAGTATTTCATCCTCATTCGATGTATCATGTCATCAGCCTCCAAACAATTGCAGCCACTTGCTGTAAGCATCCGGGCAAGTTTTTTAAGCAATTTTGAACTTTATCATTGTATTCTGAGGAACCCATTCTCTCTGTGCTTCAACCACTACCTAGTTTTGTGCAGTATCTTTAAAAACTGCTGTAGCAGAAACAACAGCAATCGTATTGTTAATGAACTTTTCATTGTAATTCCTAATGTGACCATTCTTAAGTCAATTTAATGTTAACAGCTGCCTAACTTTGGTAGTTGTATAGTTTTGGGAAATGGTTTTGCATCTAGTAATCTTAAGGCTTAATTTGGAGTGCAGATAAATCTCAGTTGCCAGAAGACAATTCAGCCCTAATATAACAAAATTGCTGTCATTTAACTACTCATCTTTTATAATTACTTTCCACTTTATGATTTGCACAGATGTACTGTGAGAGCAGAAAAAACTTCATTTGGTGATGATCAGGTTGCAATACGTACCATAAATGCTTGGCTAACATTGAATTTCCTTGTGCAATACATCTTTATGTATTTAAGCAATTAATGATTACACAATAGAAAGACAAGTTCGATGCAGGTTTGATGTACAGCTCTCTTCAGTCTATTTGCATGAGATGACTTTCAATAAATAAAAGCAATAGTGTCCCTTAGGGATCTCTAGAGAAGGCAGCTTTCAAAAGAAAGTGAATTAAAACAGGGCACACTGATAAACTCAACATATACAGGAATGGAGCCAGAAAATTTATTATAGCATATGTCTTTCTTTCTCTAGTTCATTCATATTTTAAAAATTATTTAAAATTGTATTTATGGTTTCTGCCATGTTAGTTTTGATCATCTTTACATAGAGGTGGTTCTACAGCAGACTTGTAAACTCCATGGGCTGTGATGCCATTTTAATTGATTTTGATGGACGGACTCTTTTCTAGAATACCTATTTGACATGCAGGGTATGCATCTTCTTGTATCCTGTTCATCTGAAAAACATACAAATTAAAAGGAGATTCTGTGAAATAGTTAAAAAAAAAAAAGCTTATTAATGAGTACTCAAGTAAGATTCGGTGCATTAAAAGTAATAAATTAAAAGAGAGAATACATAAGTACCTCAAACTGGCTTGAATAAATTTGATTCAGCACTTACCTTGAATTCCTAAGAGTCCATTAAATCCTTTCAAAGAAAAAATATACATGAATATGTTAAAGGTCTGCACAGAAAACCCAAATCATTGCCATTCCACTGAAAATATAGTTCTATTAATAATTGTTTTGAACCTATATAATAATTTTAGTGCCATAGAAGAATTTGCTAGCTACCTATGTTTATGCAAAAAGAGAGATACTATTTATTTTACTCAGTGAGATAACTTTTTCTGGTTTGTTAGAAACTGCAAACACAGTGAAGATGTAAGCTCTTTGGAAATATGGTCGTGAGCCAAATGCTTAAACTGCCCAAAGCATCAGACATGCTTATATAAATACCTAACAACGTCATAAACCCTGAGGTGAGAATTTAAAATGATTTGCAATATGCAGCTAAATTCAGGGTGATGTCTTGTGAAAAACTGGTGAAATAATTGAATTAATTTTGAATATTAAAATGGAAATCAGAATATGCAATGGATCTTATTCTTGCTAGTGGCCTTTACCTACCAGAAACCATTGGCAGGGATGCAGTGGAGGAACAGGTTAAAGGTATTTATTATTTCCATCTGGACCCCTCATGTAGTCCCGAGCATTCTCAGGAGTGCCTTAAATTGAACTGCTTTGTTGCTTTGCACCTGCTGTGCAGCAGAAATATGTGAATAAGTCATCATCTGCTGGGTACCACTGTGGGACAGTGGTGGGAGAAGCTCTGTCAGTCTTTCATGCCTGAAGAATTTCCACTTTGCTGCTGCCAAACCTATCGATGTCATGGTTGTTGCCTTCATCTAGAGCAAAGTAACTGTAGGCATGTGGGAAAACTTAGTCCCATGTCCAAGCACACAATTAGCTATCATCTCCACTCTTGATTGCAAGGCAGGAGAAGATGGTGAAGGTATGCAAGAAACGAGTCTCAGAGATTATTCCAAGTGAACACAAGGCAGTAAGCTTCCAGGCTCCTACTGATATTAACAACTGAGCTATAAAATGACTTTCAGTTTAAATCCAGGCTCCCCTATTGATTTCCAGCTTGATTTTTATATGAATGCCATATCTCTCTCTTATCAGCTTCATGCAGCTCTAGTTGGTTTGGCACTCTGTGATGTTCTTGACATTGTGCAGAGAGATGCTA
Organism: Phaethornis superciliosus; assembly: GCA_023637945.1. NCBI lineage: Eukaryota > Metazoa > Chordata > Aves > Apodiformes > Trochilidae > Phaethornis > Phaethornis superciliosus. Next base: position 112,329,943 of record JAJQWJ010000002.1, read on the forward strand.
AGTTAAAGCTGAACAGCTTTCTTGACCTGAAAATTAAACAAGAATGTGACAGTGATGGAATTTTGCTTAAGACTCAGAAACATCTACAAAAGCACCTGAAAACTGCCTTTTTAGAACCATTTCAGGCAAGCCCATTGCTAGCAGTAAGTATTTAATAATTTGGGAGCCATTATTAACTGGTTGGGATTTTGATAGACACAGTTCATCTAAAGAACAAAGACTATTCAGGAAGGATCTTCTGAATCTAATTTTAAGTCTGTGCAAACCTTTTCTCCCCCTGCACCACACAGAAGGTTGTTTGATTTCACAAAAACATGAGTTGATGTGGGTGCCTTTTACACGTGATGGAATGAATAAACTTTAAGGTTTCACAATCATTTTGGTTAGATTAGCATCATCTGTGTATTTTAATACAGTTCTTAAAAAATCAAAACTGATGGTGCTGGTGTTAGAGGAGATACAGTATGGTGAAAGCAAGGTTAAAGAAAAAGAAAGTATGCTAATGCAAGTATTTCTGAGCAGAGTTTTATGTAGGTATGGGCAATCTTTAAGGATGTTGTGGAGAGCAGAGAACGAATGTTAAACTTGTTATTTTCAGTCTTCATTGTTGTGCTTTGCTCCAGCTATGCACTGTCAAAAGACTACAGTCACTATTATGAATCTATATCCCCTTTTTGTAAAGGGTTTTTGCTTGTTGTCCAACTGACAGCTAAAAGTGGCCATGAACTGAAAATGAAAAATTGGAATATATATCAAGAAAAAAAACGTGTAAGCTTTTAAGATCTTTGAAATGGCAACATAGGAGTGTTTCCTGAGGAATGGGCTGGGGAAATGACTCAAAATTGGAAAGAACTGTCTTGTATGGTAAGGTTTCTTTTCTATGTAATCATTATTTTGAGGTGATATTTGAGCACCCTATAGACTCCTATTCTGGTCCTTTCCTTCACAGCAGCTTTGCTAACTGGGACTTGACAGTTAAGAGAATGTAAAGAGCCTTCACTGACCTACTTTCAAGTCTTGTGAATTATTTCCTTGTGATAATGTTTCCTACTGAGTAGGGCATAATACTTTCATATTCATGTTTGGAAAGTGTCAAATAGATGAAGATGTATGTTAAGTTTCATGGTTTATAAACAGTGCTTTACAGCTAATCAAAGACAAAAAAGCTCTTCTGACCTTAATGGTGATAAATGATATCTTTTTTCAGTATCTCCTTAGGAATTTAGAAGTAGATTTGCAGCACATGCAAAGAGGAGTCAGGAATTACACACCTGAAATAAATAGATGGAGAATCTGGAAAAAACTAATCTTGCCTTGATGAGCTAATTACTCTTAATTGGCTTACAGAAAGCTTTTGGGGGAGGGGAGTGAGTTGTGGATAAAAGTGATGTAAGGATTTCATAACTGATTACAGCAAGGTGTGAAATTGCTGTAATCAGATACTGACTGATAACAGGGAATCTCATACCCTGTTACAATATTGCACGACTTAGAAGACATTCTATGAGATAGCTATATGCAAATTAAGTGAACATTTAGCAGGAAATAAATGAAAACAAATTATTGTTTGTGAAAAACAACATAATGTAAGAGAGGATACAAAATAAAAGTGGTAAGTAGTTTGATTTTTTTCCTTTTTTTTTTTTTTTAATTAATATGTATTTTTATTCTTATGTAGTTGATAATATCATATCATCTACATATAGGTGTGTGTCAGTGCCTGCACAGTGACAGATACTGAATAATAAAAACATTTTTTCTGTGCTAGAAGCAGTTCATAGTAACACTTTAGAGGTTTGTGTTTGTATCTATTTGCTGTTTTATAGGTAGACATCTTTTAGGTATCTAAAGAAAGTAAATAACAAAGACTAATCCCAAAAACCCACTGTGTTTAGGTGGTAGTGAATCCAGAAATAGCTTTTATGTCTGGTGAAAAAGAATTGCATGGGTCCCACTCTTGTGGCAGTTTCAGTCTCCGGGGAATCTTTGCACAAATAAGCAGACTGGATTCTGAATTCAGTAGAGAGGAAGAACAGCAAGAGAAGCACTTGGATGATCCAGTTCATTGTATCCCTGTTGCTAAGCAGACAGGCTTTTGTAACAGTTGGAATGTTTTCAGGCGCTGTGGCTGCATTCCTAGATGAATTGCAATAATTAAATGTGAAAGTAGTGATTGCCAGCATTTCTTGCCAATTTCAGATTTATAAAAAGGGGCAAAACCATCTGATCAGCTCTAGACAGCAACAGAAATTTCTTTGACCTATAATTATGTGCCAAACCAATGGCGGTGGGAGAAACAAAAACATAAAAATCCTCCTAAGCTATGGATTATCTTACTATTCTGAGAGGAGATACTCCTTGTTAGGGAATACCCTGAAGGAGGAAATTTCCTTTAAGTGACTCTCTTTCTACTGGCAAAAGATTTTTTTTTTTTTTTTTTCCCCCTCACCTATTTCAAGGCTCTTTGAACTTCAGATTTTGCTAGGCATTGGTTAAATTCTTTTTGTGTGATGGATAAGGCTAGGTATTATCTTTAATCTCCTGGTTTTCCAGTTCGTGTTGTCTTATCAGCTTTTTTAGCCACCTCTGATAGGGACTGAATAACAAGGTAGAGAGAGAGAAATGAACTTTTTGCTGCCTCTCAGTTGACACCTGCAGGGGTGGAGAAGTGGCAATAATAAACTTGTGGTTTTCATGTGAGTGAAAAGGCCTACAGAGTAATTTTCTATCCATTTGGATGGACTATGGAAGCAACAGAGGGCTATTAGTGATTACTGCTCCTAAATTATGTAAAAAGGTTTAATAATATGTGAGTTGGTACCACCCAGAGAATAAAACCAGCTGTGTTAAAATGTGGAGAGTTTGTTTTTTGTTTAGTTGGTTTGGGGGTTTGGGTTTGGTTTTTCTGTTTGTTTGGTTTTTAGGGTTTTTTTCTTTGTTTTTTTGTTTGGTTTGTTTTTGTGAGCTTTTATCTAAAAAAGGACAGGTATATTTCTTTAATATAAAAAAAGGTTATCAGAAAAAAAATATCAAGAATTAATATGGAATGTTCTGTTTTACCAGGTTGGTACTGGGTTTTTTAGTCACTGATGGTTTGGTTTTATTTGTTGTTTTGTTGTGTTTTGGTTTTTTTTTTTAAACAGTTTTTGCCTAAATGATTCAATCCTCTGACCTGCACATAAGCTTGTTTCACATGGAGTAGACAACCAAATGAGAAAAGAAGTGGGACAGCTCCCCTCTTTATTGAATCCTACCTCAGTTTGGGCTCCTTTTGAACTTGCCTATGAGAGCAGATGTATTGAATTTTCTTTGCAGTCTGCGCAACTACTATATTTAAGTAGTTATAATTTAAGTTTCTCCCATCATGAGATGAGACATCCTCCTGGAAATGGTGGATTTGCAGAAATGGCTTGTTTTCCACTGGAAAATAAATTAGCATAAACATTTCTGGACAGCTTTTGTGAATACAGATAGATTTTTCTTCTCTCATGGGTGAGATGAAAAGATCAAAGTTCAAGCCATAATTCAATACTCGGGCTGGAGGCTTGCCTTGAAAGATTAAGGTTCCTCAGTATGGAAATCATTCTTTGGTTTGTTCTTTGAGAAGCTGCTATATAATGGTAATTTGTGAGGCCTCTAATATCCATGAATATTTTTAGTTTATACATGTCTGACTATTGTAAGTTTTAGAATGTATATAAAATTGTGAACTAAGTCTAAAGTGGTAATTTTTATTATATTTATGGTTTTACTATTTGCACTGTTAATATCACGAGGCTCGGCAAGTTTGTCACACTGAGTCAAGCAAAATTTGAAGGACTTGCACTGGGTGTGCTTGCCAGGGAACAGGTATCAAAACAACACAAAGTGGCTTTTCTGGGCAACCTGTTCTGTCTCACCACTCTCACACTAAAGAATTTCTTCTAGCCTAGCCTAAATCTGCCCTCTTTCAGTTTAAAGCCATTACACATCATCCTGTTACTACACACCCTTGTAAGAAGTCCCTCCCCAGCTTTCCTGCAGCCCCTTCAGGTACTGGAAGGATGTTATAAGGTCTCCTTGGAGCCTTCTCTTTTCCAGGCTAAACAACCCCAACTCTCTCAGCAAGTCTTTGAGGTAGAGGTGCTTCAGCCCCTCATCATGGCCCTCCTCTGGACTCACTTCAACATCTTGATGGCCTTCTTATGTTGAGGGCTCCAGAACTGGACAAAGTACCCCAGGGGAGAATATACTGTGAGGGTGCCCCCTCAACACTGTTGTTTTAGAAGTGGGTGAAGATTAAGCTGAAGACAGGCATCCTGCATGTGGGACAGTTTTGGCACAAAGGAATTACTGTGTGTTGAAAAGAATAACAGTTTTTTTCCAATGGGTCCTCTATAAATGCATGTCCTGCTATTGCCTTAGCAAGCAGTGCAGTATAAAAAAGTAATGAATTGGAGATATCTCACAAGTTAGTAGCTTTGGGGGGTGTTAAAACTCACCTTGGGAAACAAATATTTGTGAATAGTTACTTCATAAATATATCCATGATGAATATTCATCTGCTGTACAGAGGAATTTCTGGCTGGGATTTGACTTACATGCACGTACTATGACAAATTTTCTACCACAGGCAATTACAATAATTTAAAGTGAGACATGATGAGAATAAAGAGTAGAAAGAGCAGTTGTTGCTGTAATGATTGTTTCATCTAAAAAATGGTTCATTTCATTTCCAAGAACATCTGCCATGTATTTTTTCATTATTTTCTGATTTCAGGATAAATAATGAAGGTAACGATATTAGATTGAAAAAAAATATAATCCATTAAGTCTATTAATTTTTAAGGATAATTCAGGTTGGAAGGGGCCTCAGGAGGTTTTTATCCCAATCTCTGTCTGAACGTAGGGTCAGCTATAAGATCTGCCTGAGTTGCTCAGACATGTATTTGGTAGTTGAGAACCTTCAGTAAAGGGCATGACATATATTTATTATATGTATTTATTTTTCTCAACTAAGGAAAATATTCAAACTTGTGCTGAAACTGAACGAGACATTGAAGTTATTGTGGGATAAAAGTGAATGATTTTTTCAAGAGCATGGTAATAACTTCAGTATGTGGTTTCATCCTGGTGTAAGTAGGAGACAGCTAAGTGACAATGAGCAGGAAGAGTGTACCCTTGCTGCTAATTCAGAATAAAGTGTGGATTGTGAGCACGTGCCATGAAAAAGTAACTTATGTTGTCTGTAGTTTATTTTATCATAGTTTGTGTTTTGTATAATTTCTCACTGGGATCTGTCCTCTTACTTTGAATAGGAGTTAACCAGTTGAACCACATTCTATGTGTTTCTCCCAGTCAAAATCTAGGTGAATTTTGATCCTTTTGGTAATTCCACAAAGTAAAGATAGTGAAGGTATGCAGAACTGTGGTAGTTTCTGCTGAGGCTTCCCTTTGTGGCAACACACCTTTGACCTGACATGTCTCACCGTCATGGTGATAAAAGGTTGCTGAGGAAAGGTAGCTACTTAGACCAGAATCATACCAAAGCATTGAAGGAAATAGGTTTGATAAGATTACACTTCATGTTCTTTTACCATCTAAGTTCCATTTCCAGAGGAGCATTTACCTTGTTAAACTGGGATATGAATATAGCAAAGTGAAAAGACAGTTTTTCTGCCTTTAGCAAGACTGGAGCATAGACTTTGTGTTAATTCTCAGTCTTCTCACTTTATATTAACGGGACTTAAATCTCTGTGGTTTGATTCCAGTCTTGTAAAGTGTCTGTTCTGATTATCTGGTATTACATTCATACCATACTCACAGTCACTGAGAAAACTACAATTGTGGGAAATGCACTTACTCTCTTCAGCTTCCATTCCTACACAGGCACATTGTTCCCCAGTGTAATTAAATGGCAGGGAAACTTTGATCTGTGACATCCAGGGAGAGAGTTTTGAATGTAACGAGGGTTAGAAATATAGGAAATAAATCTGGCTTTAGGGAAATGAATTATTATTCCTTTTCACTTTTGAATTATGGAGCAAGAAATCTCAATTTAAATTTGCTATCCTGCATACATACGTTTTGTTGAATCAACTAAATTTATGTATTGTCTAGAGAAAATTGGAACTTATACTTTCTTAGTATAGGATCTTATGCCATCTTTTACTGCACATACATATTTTTGTCTTGTTACTTTTTACTAAACAGTTATTAGTCAATACTTATGGTTTTAGTTTTCTTTCCACATTTTAGACACGTACATTAAAAATGAGCACTTTACTGAATCTAATGGGATACAAACTACTGTGACACAAAATTGAGTTGACCACAGACAAAAACCCCTGTGTTTTTTACTCTTTGTTTTTAAAATATTTATTTAGTATGCCACATGTCAAAAATGTAATGAATTTCTATTCTGAGCGATGTTCCTTGTGTTATTTGATCCTTTTATATTTGCAGATGTATTTGTCTTTGCATAATGAACCAAAGCATATAAAGGCACAAGTGAGTTTTAAAAAGAGCTTACCTATAGTGTATGCCAGCAAGAAGTAGATAAGAATGTGGTAGTTCCACACTGATTGCACAACCTGCCTCTTGGTCAGGATAGCATATGAAGTACTAATCAAACAGGTTCTGCTGCATTTTCACAAAAGTGGCTAACCTTCTATTGGCAATCATTGCAATATCTGAAAGCTGCAAGAAGAGTTTTATTATACAAGAGGTGCTTATGCCCTGTTTAGATTAATTTAGAAAGGTCTTGTGATTTGGCTAAGAGAGCACTCTTGAGAGAGGCAGCAGGATTGGCTAAACTAATCATTGCCATCAACTTAATTAGTATAATGTTAGCCTTATTTCACTTTCATTTTTTAATGACATATAGGATGTAACTACCAACCTGATAAATAGTTTATCAAAAAATTTACCAAAATATTCTGTTTCTTTTCATAAGAACAACTTTTATGAGGTATGAATGTGATTCCTTGTTAGCTTTAAGTGCCTGTACAGTTTATGATGTTTTATATGTTCTCTGACTCAAGCCAGGCAGGATATATAAATAGTATGTTGTCTCTGCCAGCTACACTGGTAGTTTCAAGTGCTTTGCATTATTTATTTGAAATTGTCTGTTGCTTAAACATTGGCTTTGACTGCATGCTTTTTAAGTGACAGGAAGTCTACCATTTTGGATCCATTTAGTGAAAAGTGAAAGCTCCTTCCCATAAATTCTGAGCTGCAACTATAGGAAACAGTGTCAGAAATGATAGGGAATGAAGTTCTGTGTGCAAGTGGTAATTGACTCCTCTAAACAAATGGTTGCCTTGCTCTGTGCTTTGGTTTTCATTTCTCACCACTGCCATTTATACAGTGAGCATGTAACATGATTGTGCCATCCTCTGCTGCTTATGCCACATAAAGGATTTGTAAGAAAAGGATTGACATCTAATACTCCTAATTTAAAACACAAGATTCTCTATTCTGAATTTAAAAATTTCTAACATCTAATATAGATTATTCCTTGTGTTTATTTAACGAGATGCTCCAGTAGCAGACTGAGATCCATATTTTAGATACATGTCAGATCCTACAAGTTTATTTTAGTGGGATTTAGTGCTAAATTTCCCAAGGAGCATTCCCAGAATACTGACAACAAGAGAGTCAAGAGAAGGCTTCAGACAGTTCCTCTCTGTCTCCTGTGCTAAGGTCTCCTGATATTAAGGGGAAAGTCTGATGGTGGTTCCTGGTTCTGCAAATCCTGCCTATATGCCACTGTTCTAGGTCTACGTTATTGGGGCAATGGTTGACGCTCACTACTCTAGAGTAAAAAATGTGAAATATTTCCAACAGAGATTCCTTAGAATTCCTACAGTCTGTGGTTTACTGAAATTTTGTGCCAGTTGATATTTTACAAGCATATTTTTCCTCACAATGAGTACAATTCTTTACACTGATCTCAATATTTCACTGAAACCATTTCAGAAGAAAAAACATGATCCTTAGGCACCCAAGACGTGGATGTGAAAACATACAAGAAAACTCATCTGTTCTTAGATATTTTGTCATACTAGTTTGAATCAGTAAAACAAAATAATGATAGAGAGATAATTTATAAGAACTGTCTTTTAAAAGGCTTTTTTTTTTTTTTTTTTTTTGCATTGTGAAATGGCTTCTTTCATTCAGAAGTCACACTGTCTGGAAAGTAAACTCTTAATCCTAGCAAAAAAAAAAAAGTCATTATGCTCTGTAAAGAAGATGACTTCCTCTAAAGCAGAATTTTAGAAAGGGACAAGCCTTTCTAATTGTAGAAGTCTTTAGCTTCCTATATTTATTTTATAAGGGTCTAGGGTATAAATATGGTTCTTCATAAAATACAACAGAATACTTCTTTAGTGATAATAGTTATTTAAAAATAAACACATCTGGAGGATAAAGATGGCAATTTCCTGATATATGCAATCTAAATAATTATTCAGCAATTTTACTAGCTGTGTTTTCAAATACTATTTTATTTGGAACTTGGAAATAGGATAATGAAGACACTTTGTTCCAAATACAGATGTGCTTTGTTTAGCACATCTCAAGCCCAGTGAGTTTTTAATGACTTTTAAAAATAAAGTTTTCTAGTGCAAAATATGTGGTTACAAAATGCAGGTTGAAAAAGATGGGCTGAGTCACTGTGGATAGTGGAGGTTTTATTTTGATACGTTCTGAGATATCAGTCCATTCTCTTCTGCATAAATAATGTTTTTTTGTGGGTTTTAGGGTTTTTTTAGGATATATGCATATGATCTTCAATACTATTTGCAAACATATTATGTGCAGTTTGCTACAAAAATGGAAGACTTCACATTGATTCAATATAGAAATCTCATAGAATTTGGAATCTTCCCTGGGGTCCTGTCCTGTTCCCATTTAGATTGATGGATACCTTCCTGTTGTTCCCTGTTAAAATAGGCTCAGGGTCACAGTATAAATTTGAGAGTACTAAAGTATTTTTTTCTTCTCTTTAAAATGACTTCCACAACACCTTAAAATGTCCTTGATGTTTTAGTGGTTCCTTTGTACAGACAATAGCTGCTGCATCTAATAGCTCTTAGTTTGATAGAGGAGAGCAAGTTACAGTTTGTTTATAACACACCAAATATAGGCAGAGTTTTGTTTCTATTTTAACATTAAGAAAAATTCCATAGATGTCCAAAGGCAGGTGACAAGACAAGAGGAGGAAACAAATGGAAAGCAAACTATAAACTACCTTTGAAATCTATTTGTTTGTCAGGGTCCCAGACCACACACACTGAAGACTGGTATATGGTCTAAATAAAAAAAAAAACAATTTTCTTCCCAACAGGCTAGTATATAGCTAGTAATTTGTGTAAGACTTTTTATTGTGTCTGCTTGTTGATTTTTTTTCTTCACTCCACTTAATGTTAAAGCCTTAGGGATGCTTTGAGTATCCAGTGGAAATACTGTCTTCCACTAACACTAGAGAAATGCACATTTAAAACTCTGCATTACTTACATTAAGCAAAATGAAACTCAGACCAGGTGGTTGTCATGTTAATTGAATCAATCCATTAAAAAAATATCCTCAACAAACCAATTTCTTGGACCTGACAACAATGAATTGTAGCGAGATTTAAGTGTCCTTTGGCCTTTTGTGAAAATGAGAGTTTAGAAGTGATAGTAATGGTTTGACCTACTGAAAGTCAGCTGGCACCTGATGTTGTCTGTGCAGTTTCTCCTCTGTGAATTGGCTCAGTGCAGATCTGAAAGTGAGAGGGTAAGTCAAGTCCCTTTTTTCATGCCTTGAATCACTGTAGGTTTTTCATGCACTCATCAAAGCTGGAGGTAAAGTCAAAGCACAGCATGTCCAGCGTGTTATCTCTAATGTACAGTTTGGGGAAGAGCAACAGGGAGCATACGGGGAGGTTAGCTGGGACAAGAAATACAATATGTTTGTATTTGGGAAGGAACTGTAGCAAATCCCATCTCTCTTCCCTTCTGAGCAAGGAAAGTAAAGTAACTGTATAACAGGTCCTCTCACTGGAAGTTTTTTACATGGCATGTCTGGTTCATCTCATTTTCAAGTTATCAAAGGGATGGAGCTGTGCCTTGTAGGGGAGAATTTACTCAGCTTGATAAATCCTTCCTGAAATTAATTCTTGCAGTTTGACAGGAGGCATTTTGTAGTTTCCAAGACTTTCAGACTTGGGAAACAGTGGATCCAGTTAATATGTCTTGTATTTGTCATCTAACCAGTATTAATTTTTCACACTAATCTGGTTTTATAGGTTAAAAAAAGCATATATTATTAATTCAGGCAAAGCAGAAGATTAAGGTGTTGATTGCTAAACTTGAAGAAAAAACCCTCTAACATGAGGAAGTAAAATAATCAGTGTAGCCTTAGGGCTTATCAGAGGTGAAATAATTTCCTTTGTATTACTTAAGGTTGTTGAGGTTAATCTTGGCCTTAGGCCAGTGGGGGCAATTCAACTGCTAGCCACCCCTTTGTGGAATACTGATTCCACTATTTAGTGGAATACTAAACCTCATAGTGCAAGCCTGTAGCCAGCAGTGTGAGGGAAGTACTCATCTTGTTCCAAGCTGCTCTGAGGAAGTTATACTGAGAATCTTCTATCAGTTCATCAGGGATGGGCATCCCCATGCCCTCAGCTTGTGGCACTTGTAACCTGTTTTATGCTGCTGATCAGAGGATGTACAGCTCTTTCCATGACCTGACTTCTCTTAAATCATTACTGTCCCTCATTAGCTGGTTTCTCTGGCTTCAGTGGCTTTGCCCTTGTCAGCTTTACAAGACTGCTATCAGTCTTCTAAAATCAATAAGAGTATTGATTGTACAGCCGTTCTCTTAATTTTACAGTCTCTACCACGTCCACAGCTTGTCAAAGACATCATGCAGGGTATGGATAGTCCAGGCATCAAACCAGACATTAACTGTAAGTTGTAACTCCATAACTTTTGTTAGCTGCAGGGGTTCCTGCCTTCATACCTCCTGTATGCTTCCATATGAAACACTTGACATTTCCAACATAAGGATCCAGTTTCTGATGCTCTTACTTACCTTATCTTGTATTTTTTTTAATTGAGACCTCAGTAGCTCTGTTGACATAGTTCAAATCTGAGTAACACAACAGAACTTAGTTTTTAAAAAAGTCTGTTTATACATGAGAAAATTGACGACTTTCAGTTTTCACAAGTGATCCTATCTAAAGAAAACTCCTCTTGAATGTCTGGAATGCAGCAGTTTCAAGTGCAGCTCAGGAAGTCACAACAACTGGTATTTGAGGATCTGGTACCTAGTGTTTGAGAACTGAAACATCCATTAAATAGTTTTCTTTAAGATGACTCATATAAGTGGGCTCATTTAGAAATTTGTTACATATATTTTTCTCTTTGCTCGTATGTCAAATGTCTGCTGTAGTGGAGGATAGACTGTGATTTGTCTGTGCTTTATTTTTCTGTTTCATAGAGGTGTATTAAATCCATTCCTGATGCTCTTGAAACTTTGAGGTATTTTGTTCCTTTGGGCCTGCTGCTGAATGCCAGGTTGCCTGGAAACACAGAAGTTAAGGAAGAAGTTTGTCCAAATGCTGGACATCATAATCAGAATATTGGTTAGTTGATTCTAATGAATGTTTGGGTCACAGCCTATGTGTATTTGCTGAGAATAACCAATTTTAATTCTTAATAATAAGTACAAAACTTAGTTAAAAGCTTTCTTGTATTAAATTCATGGTTAATAGTTCATGGAGGTTAATCTATGTTTTACAGTTACTCTTAGCTTTAATTTTTAAAATAGAACTGAGTAAACAAAACTTCATCTTGAAAAAAATACAGAGACTATTTCCTGATAATGAAAGTCAGCAGAGCATAGCCTGATTTCTTGTGATAGGGATAAATATATTGGCACTAATGTGCTTGAAAGGCAACTATTAGTTTTTAATGAATGCAAGAGATTTACTTTTTTAGCAGAGCTACTAAATAATCATACATAAAGGAGTACTTCACGCAAGCTAAGGTAATTATATGCAGAGATTTAGCTGGGAATGTGGTTCTGGTTTGAAAGATAACGTTCATTTATATATACAAAAAATTGTTTAGTTCATTACCATACTTTCATTCTGCAGACACCAAAAAGCTTTAATGCCCCCAAAATTACTTAAACGTAACTTACTTTTGTGAGTTATCAAGCACTGAAGATATAAATAGCCTTATTATTCCATTGCAGCTAGTTCAGTACTGTTACAGAATACCACTATGGCAAAATAGGAGGCATTTTAAAGGGTGCTTTTTTTCTTCTCCTAGTGTACCAAATGAGCTTGATTCTGAGATAATGTACTACTGAAAGTGTCTGTATGATTTTAAGACATCTGATGAAGTGCAGACTTCCACATTAAAGTGTTAAAATGTGTCTAAAGGGCAGCCACTGGTTTTTGAAGTGAGATTTTTGATTCATAATCTAAATGCAGCACCAATGGAAAATTAGTCAAATCATTTTAATGAATAAGAAAAGTGGTCAGACCAGAATGTTTTGCCTTCATGCTAGACACAATTTTCACTTGCTCATATCTATGAATGTATGTGTATACGTATGTATATAAAAGTTTAGTGCCATTGGTGATGGCACCCAGTGAAGTTGCAGTTATGAAAAAACAGAGTAAGGAAGCAGATATTTGGCATTACCTTAATTTGTAAGAACTCAACAGGTATCAATAGCAGGAGTCACATAACTACAAGATACACTGCACATTGAGAATCTCTCATAAATTGAAATTAATCTCTCCCTGTTCTCCAAAGAAATTCATGACATGCTGTATATAAATTAATATTAGAGATAAATATCAATGTATCAGCAGCAGCATTGATTATTAATGACTCCACAAGGAAATGCTCAAACTTGGCTGAATTATGCACACAGGAATCCAGTTAACTTTGTTTTAGATCTGCATGTCTTTTACTTGAGACTGTATATTAATCACTGCGAGTGTATCAGATAAAAAGCAGAAACTGGAGAAACAGTGTTGGAAATAACTGTCATTCTCTGGGAAAGTTATTCAAGGGAACATAGTTACAACTTTATAGGTGAGAAATGTGCTCTACAAATGATATTTTTGTCACTACTAAAATAATAATAATAATAAAAACATCCCAAACTTGTACAAGAAAAATATACTGTGAAGAACTGCTAGCTGTTAATACCCAAACTGTACTAAGTGATAATATTCTTATACCACACTGATAAGCACCTGTACAAGAAATATAGATTCCCAACTAAATTAGTCTGGTAATCCTGATAAGTCTATAGTGAGGTCTATAATGTCTGCTAGGGGCAAAAATGTGTTCTGTACGACTGGCCTACAATCTATACTTTCAGTCTATGCACGTCAATCAAATTATTTCAGGAAGGGCTTTAGCTTCTCAGATAGAGAAAATGGCCTTGAAAATTTCCTTCAAATCCAAGTCCTCAAATATAACTTTCAGCAGGGTAAGACATGATGCTTACTAGGTTAAGGCTTTAAAGCTGTCTGGGGTTTTCATGGCAGCCAGAAGCTGAAAGTGAAATTTAAAAAGTATTTGATCTAATCCTTATTTTTAATTTTTTAAAAGTTTTTTTTTCCTGTTTTCTTCCAAGGAAAGAACATGCTTAAAACTAGTGATGGCAGTATATAAGCAGCAACAGAGGAGTTGCCAGAAATTACTATGGCTGGTTGGGGTTGTTTAGTCTGGCGGAGCCTCGGGGGAGACCTCATCACTCTCTACAACTCCCTGAAAAGGAGGTTGTAGCCAGGGGGGGGCCGGTCTCTTCTCCCAGGCAGTTTTCGGTAAGACAAGAGGACATGATCTTAAGCTCTGCTAGGGGAGGTTTAGGTTGGATATTAGGAAGAAATTCCTTCCAGAGAGGGTGGTCAGGCATTGGAATGGGCTGCCCAGGGAGGTGGTGGATTCTCCATCTGTGGAGGTTTTAAGAAGCGATTGGATGTGGCACTCGGTGTAGTACTGAGTCTGGTAACCATTGCAGTGGTGGGTCAAGGGTTGGACTTGATGATCTCAGAGGTCCTTTCCAACCCAGCTGATTCTGTGATTTTGTGATTCTGTAATGCAGCAGACACGTTGAATTATATTCTTTAATCATTATCACGTGGTTGGGACACAATCTGAAGGCTATTCTAAAATGGTTTACATGGTCTGGCTCAGTGACATCGAACAAGAATAAAAAGGTGATTTTAAAATTCAAGATGAGTTACAGGTGGCTTAGACTTACAGAAAAACTGTATTTGTATGGAATTCAGGCAGATTTTGTGAACAGAACTAAGAGCATTACATATAAAGCTAATGAACTCTCAATGTGCAGTCGTGTAGGCAGAATACAAGTGATTATATACTTGCATGAGAAATTCCACATAGTGAAAAATTATTTCTTTTGATGGCCACATATTTTATCCTCAGTAACTTGTTCTGTCTGAAGAGTATACATTAAATCTTGTTTAAGAATGTATGAGGTAGTTTATGTGTATGAGGCATCAAATGAATCTGTCAGAGAGCTGACTGTTGATAAGATATGGTAACCAATGGCTTGGCAACTCTCTACTCGCAAAACTTCTTTGCAATCAATACTGCATTAATCATTTAGTTTCTTCAACTTTAAAATGGATATTCTTTCAGGGACCCCATCTAGCACAGTGAAATACGATGTAGCATCAGCAGTACTGTTTGTATTCAGGATGGAAAGTCAAACCAGGAAATTTTAAATTGGCCTCCTAGGGCGAGTGTGGCATTTGTCTGCCTGAGTGTAATTTATTCATGGTAAACTGAACATGCTGGAATATTTTGTGAGAATTTTTCCCTGAGAGACACTTTCCCTAAGGGTAAAGGCCAGAAAAAAAATCATACCAATGGTAGCAAATGGCCAGTGCAGTCCTGACTGCAATAGGTGGCAAACATAACAGTAAGAGGCTGTTGAATTTTCCTGTACAGTGTTTCACTTACTTGTCCCCAGGCATTTGGTTTGTGGGGGTTTTCACATGAACACAAACCAGAAATTCACATAAATGAAATAGCTGAAGGTACAATGGTTACTGACCTGAAAGGGGGGAAAATGAGAGTGCACTTTTCCAGTATGATTCATGTTAACAGAGCATAATTTGAGAACTGCAGTTCATTGCTCCGCAATGCGTTACAAGAGAAATTATTTTATCATAGAAACAGAGCAGAGCCTTTAGGATGACAAATGTTTTCTTGTGTGTGACCTTCTCCCATATCCTTTTCTTCAAAGTTTAAAAGGTAAGAAGGTGCCAGTAGAGGTAGTAATTATTATAAATCTGTTCTCTGGAGGCTCTCATCTTCTTGTATTATTAAATTCTCTACCTCTTCCAAAACAATATTTGAAGAATTTTGTGGGTTTCTGTTTCTCTTTTTTTTTTTTTTTTCCTTTGTCTGATCCTATTGCAAGGTAGGCCTGCAGATTGCGCCCCATGTTCTGCACAAGAGCAGAAGTCTGTGAAGGAAGTTAATTCTACTCTTGAACTTGTTGATTTCATTGTTTGCTTTCAAATATATTGTATTTGGATCCATATCAACAACTTATCACTGTAAACTTTTCCATATCTTTTGCACAAGTGTCTTCCTGGTGCTAACAGCAATTTTATAGCTACTTGAAATGTGTGCATCTATATGAAGCCCAAGTTAGACAATCTTGTCTTTGCAGCACATCCGGATAAAAAACATCTTTATGAGTCTTTCTAACTTCTTTGGGCAATTACACCTAAGAACTTTTTAACTATAAGTTATGCTCCATTCTTTTCTTTGCTATATACCTTAAATACTTTTTTTATACTATGTAGATGGCTAGTGAAGTACAGGCAAAGATCATGCAATGGGATGGCTTCAGCTGTTCTCCTGGAAGTTTTAAAGGCCATCATGCCTGGTGTTTCTCTCTTTGCCACTGGAAGCACAATAAAAATATATAATGGACTGCTGATTTTTAGATAACTTATAGGTCCAGTATCAAAGAAGATGAATAATCTTTGAATTTCTGGTTCTCCTTTGGTAGAGGGCATCAAAAATATTTGCCCACAGAGATCGCTAGAGCTATAGAGAAATAATAATCCAGTAGCAGTTGGATTAAACTGTACCTGAGCAAACTTAAGTGAAGAGCTTGTTTACAGAAGTTTTACTCAAAGGCTGATCTTCATACTCAGGAGGAGTGAGAGGATTTGTAGGGAAATTTAGGCTTGTACATTTCAGAAGTAAACCCAATATAGAGCTTAACAGAGGAGGAGAAACAAAATCGAACTGGGCAGTTCCAAGGAATGATGCATGATGCCTGTCTTAGGGCCTATTGTAGGCTGAGCTGGTGGAGTGTAATAATGCCAGCTGTCTCTGTTAGCAATTAAGGGAAGTCTAGAGGGCTCGCTCAGATGTAGACAGGGCAAACACCTAAGGCTGGCCATTTGTTTTCTAATGTACTCTCTGCAGTTTGTGATCATGCAGATGTAGCCTTTCCTGTGTTGGCATGCAAGGTGTGCTTCGGGCAAATGAAATTGTTACACTGCTTTGAAAAAAGCTGAATGCATTCTTAACAACTCGGTCTTATCTATTTTGTGGAGTATTGTTTTATAGATAACACTGAATAACGAAAGAGGTATGACTGTATGAGGTGTGTTAGTTCCAAGTATGACAATTTCTGGAGCATTTCCTCCTAGCTCAAAGAAGTTTGTCAGGAGCTTATGTTTTCATGTCCACATTGGAGGTGATGCAGTCCTCATGTTGGCCTGAGTCAACACTGTGATGGTTGTAGTGCCTGATATGAGATGATTCAACAGAGGCAGCAGATATTCTTCAGAAGGCTTTGTTTCTAATTCAGTTTTATAAGGAATATTTTACTGAATGTTTATGGAACACAATTACATAGACTTTGGTCACAGCTGCAAATGTGTAACCCAGTGCCATGACTCATTTACAAATATATGAGGTATTCAACAGAAACCTTAGATGCTGGACGTCATTTTATGTTTGTCGTCGGCTCCTTCTCTGTACAGATTACAAGTAAGGACTGAGGCCAACTCTACCAAAGAGTTTTAAGGAGTTTTATGGCTACTGAGATGGCAACTATCTAGGGGCAGAGAGTTGCTCAGCTGATGTAAGTCACCTGGGCATTTTTTGTGGCTGTTAACAAAAAATTAGGTGATCGAGTTCTTGAGATAAGCAGGAGCTAGAGTCTTTCACACTTTCATGTGTTCTTACACGTTATGTATTCTTACGATACTGTATGCCTCCTTGTTGTTGGGAGCAGTTTTGGACAGAAAATCATCCAAAAGAGAGCCTTTTGTGCATTTCTTTACAGCACATTCTGACAGACAAACATGAAATTCCTCTGTCTTTTCCAAATTATAGTTCTAGTTGCTTAGTGTAATACATATCTTCTGTAAGATCACCTAATACAGAAAAAAAAAAA
Source organism: Phaethornis superciliosus (assembly GCA_023637945.1). Lineage (NCBI taxonomy): Eukaryota > Metazoa > Chordata > Aves > Apodiformes > Trochilidae > Phaethornis > Phaethornis superciliosus. The sequence goes on from JAJQWJ010000002.1 coordinate 112,347,398, forward strand.
TAAAATAGCATAAACCAGGCTTTAATATAATTTATTATACAAAGGCTTAAAAAAATTAAAAATGCCAAGTTTGTTTTAATTTTTAAACTGTTATGCATGGCTTGCATGACAACTGAAGACAGTGGTAAGAGAACCAGTTTTCCTTTAAATTAGTTGCATTCTGTGGAATTGGGGATTATTGTTTAAATTATAAAACACTTCATGAAAGAACTAAAATCCTAAAAGCATATGAAATGCAGGAATGTCAGTATTTGCAATGAGATGTGTTTATAAACACACTGATATGTTTGCTCATCTGTATACTCCACATCTAAAAAAGCTTCCAAAACTTTCCAGCCAATACTTTCACTGTTGGAAATGTAGCAGAATCCAAAATTGTATAAAAAGTGCTCTTTTTGGCCAAACCCTCATCCCTTTTTGGACATGTCTGTGTCAGAGCAGATGTATTGTGCAGCTGAACACTATTTGCTGCGTGGGAACATCCAGCTGATCAAAGTTTCCACACTGTGACTGCAATAATATTTCATTTCTGGTGTTTGAGATCCACCAAACCAGTGAATGTGTTAGAGGGGTTTAGTGTGGGCATCGAGGAGGAGATGTATTATCTTTAGAAGATAAGATATTAGCAGGATGCTATTGCTTGCAATAATACACTCTGAACCAGACCTTGGTAAGTGGTGGTGTCAATAAGGAAGAATTTTCATGGCAATTGTTTTGGCTGTAGACTTGCTGAATGTTTACACAAGGGTTGGCCATGGATTCAGTGGAAACAATGTTTTACTCATTTGCTACATCAGGCTGTGAAAGGAGATTTTTCACATACTGGTCTGATTTCCTAAAGCTCAAAAATTAGGATGTGAAAATTTGTGTGTCTTTGTTAGGTGAATATATTTTTTTTCATTAGGTAGATGATGCAAATCTATGTAGTATTTGCTTACAATCCTTTTAATTACAACTGGTCTCTTGTGCATTTAAAGAGCTTCATTCAAATGCAGGTGGAAGGCAGACTCGGCTTGATTGACTGTAAAATGCTTCCACATGTAGATGTGTTTTATGAAATAAATATGAAAGAAAAATCCTTTGTATCTGAAAATGCAGTTATCACTGCCGTGGGAGAGAGAAGGATGGGAGGGAGGAAGATGCAGAAAAAGAAAAATTGTGAAATAAAGGACAAGGGGAAGTTTAGAAAATATTGAAAAAAGCCCTACAAAACAAGCACACAAGAACAAAACATATACTGAATGAATTAACTTGTTAAATGAGTCATAATTTGAAACAAAAAAACCTTTCATACACAGATAGCGTGCCACATAACTATGTTTCTGCTGTGAAAAAAAAAATAACTTTAGGTAATATTACTCTCTTCCAGGGTGTACTCTGTCCAGAGGAAAAAAATGTACAGGAATGAATTTCCCTACCTTATAATTGCTATAAAATAAAATATTGATGCTCTCAAAAACCTGTAAAATTATTTTTTCCTTAAATGCAGTTGAGGTTTTATGGAAAATAAATACAATACAGTATGCTGAAAATGGATTCCCGAGGAAGACCAATAAATGCTGTATGCAGCAGAATGAAGTTATCAAAATGCAAATATTTTAAACAAAACAGAATTTAACAATTGCTGAGATAAGATATTCCCTCAAAGCACACTGAAAACATTTTCTAGTTTACATAATGTAATTAAATTCAAGCCTGAAGAATTCCAGTTTGTCCCACAGACATTATTGGCAATGTGATTTAATGTGGTGATAAGGATGAAAATGTAGCCTGTTTGAAGGCCACAAGAGTATTATAAAATTACATTTGAAAGCTGACAACAATTGTTTGCAAGCTGTTTTTTTTGTTGGTTGTGGGTTTTTTTGTTTTGGTTTGGGGTTTTTTTGTAGAAAATTACTCAGTAGTGACATAACGAATAGAAGAACTTTTCCATTTTTAGCAGAAGAACCTCCTCCTGTCACAATTTGGGTCAAGTTCACCCCAATATAACTTTCACAGTCTCATTGAAGGTATGGATTATCAGGAGAAAATGCCCTTTTTTGTTGGGGGGAGGGTGGAATTGAAAAAAAAAAACAACAAAAAACCCCACCAGACCCCAAACATGTAAGTGAACAGTCTAAGAAAAATATGAATCAGTGCTTTCTTACAATGTAGCAATCCGTTTAGTTCATATTCTTTCAGCAATATGAGAAATGAGTACACATTTTCTGTACACTGTGTTCTCACAGTTGGTTTTACTGTTTATATGATGGGAAGACAGTATGATATGAGTGCTGCCCTTGAGTTAGGAGCTCCAGGGGTTCAGCCTTTTTTCTGTCCCTAACTTCTTATTATATATACAATTTCTAATACTTCTAATTATATTTTAAACCCATGTTTCATCTGGAAAACAAGGATATAGTATTTCTCAACTTGTACTATCAGCTAGTTGAAAATGCAGCAGCTCTTGCAAAAATATTAATATCATAAATGTTAATGTCCTTTGATCCTTTTGTATTTTGAGTGCCTCAAGTCTTGTAAATGAGGACTTAATCAGTCAGGGAACAAAAAGATTAATTCTGTGAAACGTATCCTGGCAATGGGGGGGACATCTTGAAAGGTGCCAGTGTTTTGCTGTTGATGAGCATGGGTCATTTAGCTTTCTGAGTTGAAAGGGTCTTTAACTGGGATTAAAAAGGGAGAGAACTATTTGGATAGTGGTTCTTCCTATTGAGGAAGCTTTATAGTCAAATTGCTCTTCTTGAAAGGATTTACTTGTTCCTTAACAATCAGGGCATGACCCCTGCTTGACAGTGATGTGGTATTTATAGTGTTTAGCCAGTCATCAGAAATGACTAATTATACCTCCCTTGGAATATGCATCCTTTGATGACTCAAGTAATATGCTCTTGTTATCTCACAATTTGGTATCTCTGATATGTTTAAAAATATATACATAAGTACAGTAGTACATTAAAATCTGCCTTTCTTAAAGTTCCATAAATTAAATATTTTATAATTTTTAGGTAAAAACTCTTGCCCCTCCTCCGGTGTCCCCTTTCAAAGTAAGAGCTGTTACTTGCTCAGTCAGTCATTCTTCCACTTGACATTTTAGAAAATCTTCTAACAGGCTTGAATGCACATAAGTCAAGGAAATAAGATCAAAGGCTAATCCATTAGTAGCCTCTCTGATCTGACCTTCCCTTAAAAAAGACTCTATGAAAAGTTAGAGATAACTTTTTACAAAAGGACAATATACTGTTGCAGAAAAAATATGAAATATGTGGTATGTTCAACAGCAGGACCAGACCCCTGGTTCATCTGTTTTTCAACTGGAAAATCAGATTAAATACATAATATGTAAAGAATAGCCTGTGTCCTCAAGTTTGCTATTTGTGTCTTGCTTAGGCAGTACTTTATATAACTTCCTTCTAAAGAAATCTTGAAAGTGCTCATTGTTAAATAGTACTTGAAAGACACTAAACTCTTCTGTTATTACTGTTGCTTTAAGCTTATCACAATCTCTTTGATTTCTGTTTTTCAAGTTAAAAATTACCTAACTCAAAATGTCAATATTTTTTTTTTCAAAGTAACAGTATATTTTGGCTCCCTCTGCAGTACCCAGCCTGATACCTAAGAAAAATGCATACACCCCATTTGATTATTTGTCAAAAAATTCTTCATAGCAGGCACTTTACTGATATTATGGCAAAGTTTCTCCATCAGGAATTGTATTTTCAAAGTACTTGCATTTTTATCCCAGGAAACAAAGAAACAGAAAAACAAGAAACCTGACAAAACCACCAAAATATAGCCTATTAAGTAGGTTACCTAGATGTTGGGGACAATTTTAATTACTTGTTGTCTTGATTCAGACCAAAAGTGTTTCCCCTTGGTCTTCCTTATCCTGGGTGATCCACTGATACAAGAGAGCTATCCTGAAGGTAGATCCTATTGCTTGAACTAACAGGGTCTGTATTTGTTGATCAAAACATTCATAGCATCAGACAGGAAATTATGATATCAAAAGCTTATTAAAGCACTCACCAGGTACCTAGGAGACAGTAGCCTAAATTCCTGCATTGGATGGGTGAGGACAGGTGATGGGAAGTAAAGCATGCACTATGGACCTGTGGGCATTAATATTTACGTAAGGGAGATATGCCTTGAAGCCTGCAGGATTGGTGCCTATACTCCAGCCAGGACAAATCTGCCCATCTTTCAGGTGGTTCTAATGGACTTCTGCCCAGTGGGAGATGCTTGCCAAGGGCCTTGACTAAATTGGTTAGAATATTCAACAAATATTAGGAAAAAAGGAGATTTCTAACCTGACTAGAACAGTGATGAGGCTCAGAAGACAAAGATGTAACCAGTCATGGCCAATTTTTATGCCCAGAAGCAATGAGCAGGACCTAACTAGGACTTTACTTAGAATAATTGCTAACGCTGATCGTAATGTACTAACATTTTGACCATTATAATTTAACTGCTTACTCATTCTAATAAAATATCTCTAGGGTACTTAATATAAAGAAAAAAGATAATAAAACATAGTGCAAATTTTATCACTATTAATTTTAAAATTTGATTGGCCTCATATCCAGTGCTGGAAAAAAAAAGTGTTGTTGAGCAAGAAAAAGAAATGAAAGATGGGGAAACAGGACTTCTAATGTAGCTAATTCCCTGTGAAGCATGTTGATTTTACATCTGAGAAATCATCTAGCATTGTCAAGTGGCTGAACATAATTATGTGTGTATATGAAGCTATGGACATGCTTTATGCAATATTGCACCACTTGTGCATGGTACTTTTTGAATTTGTCTTTGAAGTCATTGGTTTTAAGGGATGTAAAGAAAGATTAACATTGCCTAGTGGATTTTAATGTATAGAAACTTATTCTTGGTAAAAATAATTACTTGATTAAATATCCTGGTGATCAAGCAAAGCAGTGGTAGATTAGTAATGAAAAGTGTACCAATACAAACAGTATCAACAGCTTATAGAACATGATAAATTATCTCTAGTGGTATATAGTGGCACTGCAGACTTTTGGATGAAATGTTTGTATTGAGACCTTCTATTTCTTTCACAAACTTTCTGTTAGAGTTTTTCTGTTAGTGATGTGGTTTTCTGCTGCAGAAAACTAAACTACAAAATCAAATTCAAATAAATGTGAAGTCACTCTTACATTGGAGTCCATTCAGTACAAGCTGTCCAAACACAAACATTTACAATGTGACAGTCACTTTTTCACAGAATAAGAAAGCAGAAGATTTGCAGATGAAATGAGCATAGCAGTATATCACACCATCATACATCTTCATGAAAAACTCATCTTCTGCTCTGCTACCTGCAGACCATTTCTCAGGGAGGAGATACCAACCCCTACACTGAGCTTTTCTGCATCTGACAAGCCAAGGCTGAGATGGTTTTGGCCTAACATAATCCTTCTCTCCGAGATGAATTCATAGGCAGTCAGTCCACTCGGAACAGTTGTCTCATATCTAGAGTCTGGATAGATATGTCTTGGACTTTCAAATGTAGGTGAAAGTTTTTCAGTTGTTGATGCTTTGTAGGAGTACAAAGTTAAGCTAAAAGATACACCTTAATTTGTGATATGCATTGATATACTGTAGAGAAGAAAAAATTCCATGAGGTAAGCACTTAGTTCAGTATTTTCTGTCTCTAGATCTGTATTTAGGCCCCTAGAGTAACAAAGCTTATTTTTAGAGGTACTGAGTGGCAAACTGACTAAAAGTCAAGTCAATGAATTGTCTAAAAATAGCTGCCGTGCTCTGTTTAATAATTGTGAAATATGATTATCTAAATTCATTTTTTTTTGGCATAAATGCAATTGCAAAATATTAAGATAAACACTGAAAAGTGAATATCAAAGAGAGAGCTTGGCTTTGGGAAGCAGTTTTTCACTCAGCAATGGGAAATAGACAGAATTACTTATAGGCTGCAGTTATGGCAAGGTGTTTTCAAACCTGGTAATTAAATTCAAAGGTATGGCAGATCAAAAGGAAACTGCACATGAAAAAGATGTAACAAGAAAGTCAGGAACAGATTCAGACAGGAGTTTTTTGCTGTACATGTCGTTGTGAATTAGAATGGCAGGAGACTCTATCAATAAGATCAAAAGATGGGAACAGAGATGAAAACTCTCCTTTTACTGTTAATTACTCTAAACAAGGTAGGAATGTATTTGAACAGTTCTGGCAGAGTACTATAAAGCAGTAACTTTCTCCCCCACCCCATTCTTCCTGAAAAGTAATACTGGAGCATTTGAAATTAAAAAAAAAAAAAAGTCCATTGTTTCTGAATGATTTTAGAATCTCTTTAATTTTTTTTTTTTATTTTTTTTTTTCCCCCACTATTAACACTGAATAGCTGCATCAGCTAACAGCCACTTTCTGACATGCTTCTATTTTGTCTTAAAAGTTAGTATGAATATCATTAATTCACAGTGATCTTACTGGAATGTGTTTATTGTAGGAGGTTATCCAAAGAGGTGCTTTCCTCTGTGCAAACAGACATTTCTTATGTCTGGTTTGTTGGGGTTTCTTTTGTTTGGTTTTTTTTTGGTTTTTTTTTTGCAGAGGATCAAATACTGAAACACTGTGTGATCATTGAAGATTCCAAGAAATTTTCTCAGGCACTGGGGAAGCTAATGTTATAGTTCATTCCTTAAGAAAGAATTCAGTTTCTCTTGTAGAAATTTCGTGCTGGTTCACTTGCAGGTGTTCTCTTTTAAATTGCTCTTTAGTGTTGCTGAGCGGAGTTGGTTGTTGCTGTGATGATCCCAGCTGGAACAGAATTTCAATAGATAGGAGTGATCTGCAGGGATCCTAGGTCTTTTAAGAGGACTGAAAACCTTGGCTGGGATTCAACTTGCATTTCTCAGAGTATGTATAGGTGCATGTGTATAGGTATCTATGAGTGAATTAGTTGTATAAGATCCACTCTTGGTCAGTGTAATTCTAGTCAATATAGTTAATGGAGCTTGGAAAGCTACTTGGCCAACCAAGGTTGGTGTCTTGATAAAGAACTCTGACTTTGACTACATCGATTTGATCTCCATTGATTGTGATGGGAAATTAGCCACCCAGCTCACAGGTAGGCATCCACATATACATGTAAAAACTTAGGTGTCAGTCTCTGAGTCAAATCTCACCAGTGGGATTTGAGAGCTAGGGAAAAAATAAATGTCACTGATATTTTCAGTTCATGGCGATTCATCAAACTTGTTTATGTGGTACTGAAAAATGAGTAAATGTGCACATGTGAATCAAAATCAGTGCCAGTGTGAATAAAAACTAGCATATATAAATTTTTCAAACCTGTATGATGAAAGTTGAACAGTCTGCTGTAACTTTCATCTTTTTATGGTATCAAGTTAGTGGCTTGTCTGTTGTTGTCTTATCCTCCTCTTTTTGCATGTCAGTTTCTGACAGATTGCAGCTTACTAACCTTTAACTAGCATTTCCTTTGATAGCAGTGTGTTGATGAAAATAATATGTCCTTAGAATTCAAACACATCACGCATGCTTTCTATGAGATTAATTAAACTGTTTTATGGTGATTGGAGGTGATGTTTCTTGTACCTAACTGAAACTGGCTAAAAGCTTATTATCTCACCTAAGTTAAATGTTGATACCCATCTGCAAGTCAATGGAATGAGAAAAGTACCTGCAGAGAGGGACTGGTCATCTTCCTCTCATTTTATCAAGGGATGACTTGCCCCATGAGGTACCTGTCTGTAGCACTGGCTGGTTTAGTTGAGATGCTTCCTATTTAGGTAGCTAAAGATGGATGTGCTTTAAGCTCCTGCCTGTGCTCAAACACAGTGCTAGCTCTTTGTAGACTCTTAAGATGCTGCTGTCAAGTATCTTAGCTCTCCAGAGTAGAGAAGTTGTTGTGATGTGCAGCTGGCAGAGTTTGTGTCCCTTCCTGGTTGTAGGTCTGTTCTGCAGCCTTGCTCCCATTGATTGAGCCAGTATGAAAACCAAGCTGCTCTGCATCCACTCACATTGGGGCTGCATGTGTCAGCATTTCCCTTTTGCAGTTAGATATTGAAATCGCAGCTCAGTGCCTTCATAATCACTGGGAAAAGTAAAATCATGCTGCAATGCTATTTGTTTGTTTGTTTCATTTTTGAGCAGCTGTATACAGCATCAAAAAAAATTGGAGGAGTATTGTATCACGCCTTTATCTTGACATTTTTCCATTTAGAAACTTAAGGATGTGGAAACTGATTTTATTATATTTTACAGCAGCAAACAGAATACGGATAAAATCTTTTACATATCTCGTGCTTCAAGGTGTTTTGTTTTTTAAAGGAAAATTAGGAGCAGAATTGTTTGGGAAGAAAAAGAAAAGCATCGAAAGAAAATTGGCGCATCCTTAAATAACTAGAGGTCACCAGATTAAAAAGACTAAAAAAAGTCATTTCATGGTCACAAAAATGGAAAACTTTGGCTAAAAGCCTGTTCTTGTTCAGCTCACAAAATAAAGGCAGCAAGTAGAAATTAAAAACCAAATTGGAACAAAATTATAAATGAGGAAGTGAATACTAATCTATATAAATTAGAAGTAACAAATAAGGAAAAGGGAAATATAAAGTATAGGGAAAGTCTGAAGCAGGAAATTAAAAAATTGTGGTTGGCAAGGAGAAAGAACATTAAAAAGTTTTTCAAAAAATGCTAATAGTGTAAGCCACTAGATGGAGATAGTAAGATTGTTATGAGTGATTTGAAGCAGGCCAGGGTGTTAAATAAATAGCTTGTATTCTGTATTTTGAAAAACGCTCGATACTGTCCTCATGTCATGATTGTACTGAAGCAGTTTCCAAAATGCCTGAAAGGAAGGTATCAAGCAGCAACTATTAAAAAAAAAAACCAAAGCAAAAAAAAAAAAAAAAAAAACCAAGCCAAACCAAAACCCCAAAAGCAAACCAACAAGGATCTCCCACCCCAACAACCTTCAAAAAAACCCCAAACAAACCACCCATGTGAAGCCACAGAAAAGTACAGGAGTGCAAATGATTTGCTAGTTTTGGAATGTAACATATCTATACAATAATCACGTTGCTATCATTTCGAAGCAAAACAAAAAAGTGTCTAATCAATAATGCAATAAATTTTACTGAGTTTAACTGAATATAGCAGACAACTATAACTAATGCATGTTGGTACAATCAGAAATGCAAAATGCAGGTTGGATTTATGAATGGGTTGCATCCTATAAATGAGAGTTTAAAAAAAAAAAAAAAAATAGTCCAAAGTGTAAAAGCTTTACAGAATTTCTGTATCTGGATTTATAAATGTATATTTTATAAATTTTTTACAATATTAGAAAACAGTGCCTTGGATTTGGTGTTGAATCTTAAAAAGTATGTTGCAGAATTTTAGAGTGTTAGAAAAATGAACCAAAAAAAAAAAAAAAACAGGCTAATTTGTTCACCATGGGTAGTAATGGTTTACCTATATCTGATAAACTTAAACCCCACACATTAATTAAACAAATTTTGCTGAAAACATTAAAAAATAATATATGGGATAGAGGAAAAAAAGACTATGCAAGTAGGAGTTGATATGACAAGTTTGGGTTTTCATTCTTTGACTAAAAAAAATAATAGATTTTGTGTGTGTGACAATATGTTTGGCATGTATTCTGCCAAGCTCTTCGCTCTTGTTTGCTTTTAAGACTTTCTCTCTCTTCAAAATGTTTAACTGTGTTTATAATCAAAGAACCTCCTGCACCAGTTGTGTGTTCATTTACATTCATTGTCTTAAATCTTGTTACATCCTTAGGAGTAAATTATGACAGGAATGGGCATTTATTTAAAACAAAAAAAGCAGCAATACTTCCTAAAATGTCAGTTTGTTTTTATGTTAGTAGCATGCTGTTTGTTTGTGAACTAATGATATCCATATCCATGGGAAGGAAATTCAGAAAAATATGCCCTTTCAATTGCTGTATCATCTGTGTCCAAACTGTAAAATACTAGAATTATTTGCTTTAAGCTTACAAAAATGCATATTGTTGCTATTTATATTTCTTAAGGCTTGCCTGTAGAAAATCCCAGTTTGCTTGAAAAGAACAGTGCTGCAAGTACTGTTACTGAGCTGATAAAGTCTGCACGGTAAAGATTTGTAAAGGCTCTTAGAATCAAAGGTGAGCCTTTGTTTACCTCTTGAAAATGCTTTTATAGGAGGTTCTGGTTAGCCATTTCCAATAGAGAATGGAGGAGTTGATCAGATAGCAGCTAAACTAATGAAAAGCATCATGGAAGTGACAGGAAGATTAATTAAGTTCCTCCAGTTGTATTCACGTGTGGCGGTCCAGAGTTCCTTTGGGTACTGCTGCAGTTAAATGGTATTCATGGTGACAAATATTGCAGATTTCCAGAAGTGACACATCTGAGTCAAGGGTAAAAAAACACATTTGGTAGTTTCAGCCAGTGAAGAGTGTGCAAAACCAAAGATGAGCTCCTAAGGCTAGCTAAAATACACAATTGTAACTTATTCCTTCTAGCATAATCTCAAGAGATTAGTAACGAATCACAAACTCTGCATTATTGTGCAGTGTGTCTTAAACTACTCCAGATGTCTTCAAAATGAAAACAAACCAAATTTCTAGTCAATGCACTTGGTGTATTTGATTTGAGGCACAAAAATATACACTTGGAAACACTTTTCAATTACTTTTGGAGTCTTACAAAGCTGTGGCTTGTTTGCTGTTTTTTATTTCTGCACTGTGGTTACTGTAGTACTAATGGGAATGAAATATTCCCAATACATTCATTTCCAAATTACATAGAAGTTCCAGCTCTACTTAACCTTCAAGAATCTTTTAGTTTTGGGGGTTTGGTGGTGAATTAGCAGGTCAAATGTGATTTGGATTTCATCTCCCACTTTATTTTCTGAGATGAATGTTTGCATGATGCATTTTTATTCTTAATAGCTGTCTCTGTACAGTAGATAAAATGTATTTAAGGAAAATCTGGAAGCCTTTCAAGTGTATGAGATATTTTAACTTGCTACACATGATGCATAAAGTTAAAATGTCATGTCATTAGTGTATTTTGTTGCCTACTATTAAATTTCTGCCAGCGGAGTCCCTCGATATGCTTCTCCATTTGCAAAACAAGGCTTGTGGTCAGCCTCACTAATTGAAATTCATCAAAGCCAACTGGTAAGAGTCTGGGTATAAATCTAATATTAGTTGCCTCCTGGGAAAGTTCAAAACTGGAAAAGAGTTTTCCAGGAATACTAGGGAATTAACTGGGTGCATTACTATTAAATATTAATTGGTCTCTGCAACAGACATGCCTACGAGTGGCTTTCATACTTATTATGGAGGCACTGGGTAAATCAGTAGAAAGCATAGGCAGCACAGCTAGTTCACAAAGTGGCCTTCCAGCTCTAGATCAAGTCAAGTGTAATAGGTAACCTGTGGCTTTTCCAGCTCTGGAGAAATGTAGAGTACATGCTGTACTTCTGGGAAATGTGTACTCTCAGTCTGCTTTTTGTTTATTCCAAGGACGTAGTCCCTTGCGAGATATTCTGTGTTTCAATATTCTGCCCTTTGTGGCAAATGTTTTGCCATAGTGGGGCTGTCAAAGGCAGGAAGGGCAGAAGGAATCAAGATGGAGAGATACTATTAGGAAAAAAAGAAAAAAAAAAGGCAGGTTTTTGGGAAAGAGGATTTCTGAGAGTAAAAGCTAATTCTACTATTAGAAATAAGTCTGTGGGGTAGCTGTTTTAACAGAAGTGTTTTGGGTTTTTTCATGTTATGTCTTTGTTGGTGAATCATGAGGGCTTGGAGGGTTTGTTTTTATAGGTGAACCATGCACAAAAATACAATAATTTTGCAGTTGACCTGCATCTGTGCCAAAACTAAACACTGGTTAGCCTGTGCTGGCTTGTTGATGATTGGGAGTTTGCACCATGGGCTGACATCATGGGCTTATTTACTCATTCATTCTGCATGATTCTGCATGTCCAGACTGGGTCTGCTTAAGTCTCCAGACACACACAAGTGTGTTTGCTGCTCCTGACTTTGCTTTCCCAGAGCTGTGTTTAGCAGAATCCTGTTCTTGAATGGAAACACCAGCAATTCTCCTGAATCCTTTCCAATTACTAACCTAATCCTCTCTTTCACTGACAGTGACAGTATCCCACTCTGGGACTAAAATTTATTCTTTGTCCCTTGCTTGGAACTTTACTTCTTTTTAAAAAATGTAATACTGTGTGTGTGTGTAAATGAAAACAGAGTTCAGAGTTTGGTATTGTGTATGTGAATCTGGGATGTGAAAGCTTTCCAGGAGAGCCAATCAGTGAATTTCCCTCCTCCCTCGCATATGTTCCATAACTGAAATGCAAAGAAATTAAATAAAACTTCTTGGTGTAGTTTTTCTTTGGCTGCTTTGATTGTATGCTGATTGTAGGAACACAAGCAGCATGCAATAAGCAGGGGGGGAGGGAGATGGTTTTGTATCCTAAAGTGCAAAACAAAAGTGGAGGTAATATTCAGAGCCTAGTAGTGAACATTATGTTGGTCTACAAGGTGCTTTGCTGTTCAGACTTCCTGAGGGGCTGGCCTGCCCTGCCATCAGGCTCCACCAATTTGGTACTGGCATTGCAACTGAGCAGCCAGCTCAAGACATTTAAAAGCAGCATGGTTGCTGCCTGACCACTAATGCTACATCTACACAGACAAGAGTCATCTCTACCTGGGCTCCCTGCTGGACAGCTGATGGCAGAAATCAGCAAGGTGTATCAGCTTGGAGGAACACTGAGAGCCGAGGTAGCCTACATCTTGCAAGGTTTGACTCCCAGCAGAACGAGCCTGAGCTTTTCTGTGATAAGGTAAATGCAGCCTCACAGCAAATCCTGTGCCTGGGTGCAGGTTGGCCTAAAGGGCATCGCGTGGTGCCTCTGCAAAAGCACTTCAGAGCTAGCAAAGGAGCTGAAGGGTTTCATAGTGAATTGATTCTCTGGGCTTTTACCCATGGTGAAGGGGAGGGAATGCTTGTGTTGCAGAAGGCTCCTAATAGTAGCTTATACCTGCTGCTCAGAGGACGTTAGAGTGGCTCAGCTGAGATATTTTAAACCAGCCTTTGAGGGTGGTGCTTTCTCCTGTAGCAAGCTGTTTTTCCTTGTACAGAAGTGAATGAGCATAATAACGATGAAATAGAGGAAGGAAGGTGCAGCAAGTAGCCTCTGTTTCATGCTGTCCAAACCCTCTAGTTAAAATACAGGCTGTTTCTTCTCTTTTTCCATTTTTTTTCCCAGAAGTTTCTAGATAATATTCTTTTCTTCACTGAGATATAGGATGTGCTCAGCTTAAGTTGCTATTAGTCACCTTGAACAACCACATGAAAAATCCCGATCTTCCTCAGTCTCCTGCATTGTGTGCTCTTTACTTCCTCTTATGAAGTGAAGTTTATTTTACAGTTTTTCTGTGTGCCATATCTCCCTCTTTTCAGGCATGCATGCCTCTTTCTGGGAGCAGCCGAAATATGGAAGGGCACTGAGAAAAGCTAGGTATTGAACAGGGAGAAGTGTGGGGACTGCTAGTAAGGGACAGCACTGGAATTCATGCCCTCGTTCCTCCAGGCAGCATTCAGTCTCAGTGACTTTCACACAAAATCTCATGAGAGTGATGCAGTGGAGTACTCTTGCTGAGAGATGTTTAGGGGCAATGTACACCGAGGCTCTTAACATTTCTGCTCCAGTTGGAGCATTCCTAGGCTGCTGTGCTGGTGGGATAATTCTACCCTAAGTGATTTGACCTCGTGAAATGATAGTTACTGTGTGGAGCTCTTACAAATAAGAAGTGGAGCTTTAAATGAATTATATCTGTCATCCTCTTTCCTGTAGGATAAAAGCATTCATCTCATTAGATCCTATTATAATGAAATAAACACTTCAGCATACTGTCCATTATTTTTTACCTTTATTTAGTTTAAATGTATTATCAGTGATACATGCCAGACAGACAGCAGGAAACAAATGTCCTCTATTGATTTATAGAAGAGACATAATACATGCATAAATACAGACTACATCGTCCTCACCAGATTGCCATGCCAGTGTGTATCAGGTCTGTCCTGAGGCACTGTGTGGAGATGGTGAGGAGTATTTTGGTATTTCTTTGGTCTTTCATCCTCTAAAGCTGCTGCTAGTTCATGTAACAGCAGGGACTGTGTAGGGACCTATTTAAAACAAACTTAGGACCACTCCATTTGTCACAGAACAGTGAAATAGCTACCAGCTGCTAATGACTTATCATCCTGGGCTGGAAAGGAACTAGAGACCTGGAGGGTGAAAGGTTGTAAACTCCATTACAAATCCTCACTGTCATACATCTCCTGTCCTCGTGCTTTGTTATTTGTGTGAAGAAACGGTGGTTTAAAAAATCAGTTCAGCTCTATTGAAATTGAACAATTGAACTACCTCTTTGTCAGTTGCTTTGTAAAAATAGAAACAGATGGGGCTTTTTCCAGTATTTGAATTAGAATAATTTCCTGAAATGATACTATTGATTTAAAAAAAAATAAAAATAAAAAAGAGGGGGTGGGGGTGGGGAAAGGGTGGAAAACAAAAAAAAAAAGCTAAGGGAACATGGTCTTGGAAAGTGCCAAGCATCTTTATCTTCTACTGAAGATGAGGAATTGGGGTATTCAGAGCTTTTCCTGGAGCCAGAATTGGGGCATTTGGGGCTTCTCCTGGAGCCTGCCCTTCAAAATAATATTAGCTAACAATATAAGCTTTGTCTTTCACATCTGTTATGTAATTGAGCATGTTATGTCACTGAAAGCTGACGAAAAAAAAAAAAAAAAAAAAAAAAAGAAAAAAAAATCCTGGTACTATTTTAGAAGGGCTGTTATTCTTTTTGGACTTTTTCCCAAGCCAGAGTTAGGTTATCCAGGATATAAGAGCACACCATTGTGAGCCCGTTAAAGAAAAGATCTGTTTGTAGTACTCTTAGTCCTGATGTCACACAGGCACAGCAAGGACATCAGAAGGAGGAGTCAGATTACAGTAAGAATGGGCAGTGCAGCATGCAGCCAGAGTAAATGCTAAATCAGACAGGGATTGTATCAGGGATAAGACTGCCTGCAAAGCGCTCATCCTGAGGAGGCACACTGCTCACACACGCTTCTTGTGCTGGGAAATTTCCACATAATGTAGAATGAAAGAGCTCCGTTTTACATGTCAGCCCTGTGCGGGAGCTAATGCTGAATACACAGCGGTGGGATCCTGACTGCATGATTAATGAGAAACATAATGTATTTTGGTAAGTGTTAACTGTGATGTAATTCTGCTTCTGCTCACATTATCAATAGGAGTGATTATTTTAAATTTCGGATTCAAGAACATTTTGTGCTGGCACGCACCGAAAACTGACAACTGGGGAATCCTGTCGGCTGTGCAGTTTGAAAGGATTCCATTGTCTGGGAAATTCTCTGTTTGAGTGGGCTACCGCGTAGTTTTAGAAGCTTGAAAAAATAAGCTAGGTAGGATGAACTCATCCTGGGTTTGTTTTAAATGAACTTGTGTTTCATCTGCCGAGAGGGGATGAGAAATGGCTGTGAGGCATGGGAAGTTTTAGGCGAACTTAACGTAATGGACGAGCTGCTAGTGCACTGTCTGTGGTGGGGAGGCACAGCAAGCCTTAGTATTTCATTCAGCTTTTAGTTTGATGAATTGAAAGATACAAAGGCAAAACAATGCTTTATTTGCAGTGATGTGTTTGCTGAGTACTCCGCGTTATGCAGATCACCGGGTGTGGGGTTTGCTTCTAGTGTACCACAAAATGCATATTATTTTTAAGCCTTTAGAGGTCTCGGAGCTGTGAAATATTTCTGCAGAGTTTAGTTTTGTTGCTTGATGGAAATCTTCCTCAGGCTTACAGCTGAGCTGGCTGCATACCCTAAAAACATGTTGGAGCTTGGAGCTATGTCCAAGCAATGTACTGGGCTGCAGTACTGGGCTGGGATGTACAATTGCAATATAATGCTGCAAGTTCGTGCTGCTCAATAGCAAACAAATAAAGCAGAAAAATTGGTGGTGGAATGGAAAAATACTATTCTTAGCTACTTGAAATCTCAGCCTCAGTGTTAATTTATAACTTAGAATGAACACAGAACAGAGAGTTGGAGGATTTCTGGGACATCCAGAAGCTTTCTCAGTTTCATTAAATATTGAATCAGGAGTTCACTTCATAGCTTTAAGAGAAGAACTTCTGTAATATTCTGAGCTCTTTCACGGAAGTACTATGCTTCATTTTTTTTTGCATTATTTTCTTTCTCCCATAAAATTATAATGCTGGGGAGTATTACTTTACCGGTAAAATCCATCAGCTGTGAAAGCAGATTGATTTTGAAGTAAATTCTCTTAACAGAAAAAAAATATAAATTGTCTGAGTTGTCAGAACTGTTCAGAGTCCCTTTTAAAGATAAATTTGTGGTGTTTTATCTTTACTACATTTTCCGAAGGCTGAAGAAAAATAGACAAGCATTACAGTTTCATGTTTGAGTAATCTATATTAACTTTCTTCTCCACTGAAAATGTGGCCTTAGGTTAATTTTTTTGCTCATTTCGTTTGCATTATTTTTCTACCCTTAATATCATTGCTAGCACAAGATGGGTTTTCTTTTCTTTATCATCAGTTTTGCAACAATTGCCTGTGTGACTATGATTAGAAGTTATGGCTCCCTGAAGTTGTATGGGTTAGAGTATTAGGAATATGTTATCTGTATGGTACTTAATTTTATAATTTTTTTTTAGGTCCTTTTATGGTTTTCAGAAACACATAATGGTGATCAAACTTATTTTGGTGTTATTTCTTATTTTGGAAAAAATAAACAGCTGTTTCACACGCTTTTTTGTTTTCCGATGCAACACAAGTTTTTCATTGGAACAAACTGGATTGTACTTTCTCTCTGCTTTGCTGGAAATACCACTTCTGAGAACAGAGCTGAAAGTTTCTGTTAGGCAGGTTCTTGGTCTGCTTTATTCAATCTGAAACTTGCATTAATATTTTAAAATTAATGTTCTTGTTTCAGTCTTTTGCATAGTCTAGCATGAGCTAAGGGGAATAATGTTTACCCGTGGTTGCTCTGGGTGTTTTCCTGCTCTGTCCGTGAGAAGCCAGAGCTCCTGCAATCTCACCTGTCCCTGTTGTAACACTTACTGCACAAGGCAGTATTGCACAGAGCTGGATGAAAGCTTGACCGCATATATCATGCACCTACTTCACCTTAAAATTACTTTAGTCATCCTGTCGTCAGTATCAAAATTTTATCTTTCCTGAGGGAAAATAAAATAAAAACCAAACCAACCAACCAACCAAAAAACAACCCAACATTATTTTCTTGCAGTATTATTGAAGAATTCTGTGATATTTCAGTCTCTGTGCATGTTCCTATTGGGCCACCTAAGGAATGAAAAGGGAAGAAAAAGCAAGCATTTGTGTATGTTTATATGCATCTTGCTTATATTTCTGGGCCTTCTCATGGAATTAATGCTGATGTAAGGCAGCGTAGTAGGAACACGTGTATAGTACTAAGATTGAAATAAATACTGAAATAATTACTGTGGCAAGTAAGAGCTAACCCTCTGAAAATATTATTTTTCTGTAGCAAGCAGTGAGTTTCTTAACCATTGCAGACAAAAGTTGCTAAATTCAGTTGCAGTGTTTCTTGTTCCCTTTAAACCTATACCCTCCAAAAAGATTTTAAGCTGAGATAAAGTACGCTTTACTATTTAGGCTGAGCCTTCAAATAATTAAACTGACCCTTTTAATTGCATAAGCTTTTCTTTTACATTGCACCAGAATTTTGATGGAGTGGTTTCAGTAACTGCTAATTTTCACTCAGCGTGCTGTGCTTTAGAGTTTGTTGTTTGATCACCGTGGATACATTTGTTACTTTCTGTATTGGTTTTGCATTCATCATTTCCAGTTGAATAGAGATGTGGAATTGTAATAATAATAATAATAATAAAAAGTCCTACAAAATGATGTAGTGCATTTATAGAGCAAGCCAAAAGCCAATGAAAATAATAAATTTCTGCTAAATGTTTTAAGAGGTACATATTTTGCACTTAAAAACAGACGTACCTACCTCAAAGCAAATTTCACTGGCGTTTATCATCAAGTTAATAATTTAGTGTAAGATAAAAGCCGGTCACGACTCTTCTCAGCAGAAAGGGCGAGTGGCTCTCAGTGCCACAGTGCTGATGTTGCACGCTTGATAACAGGGGACTTCCTCTAGCCCTCCTCGACAGGAGGGCTCTGCTGTGGCTGATGGTCATAGCTGGACCTTGCCACTTCTACCTTAAAAGGTCCCACTGGTTACTGCCTTGGCTCAGCCACCTCACCCGCAGCATCGTGCCCTCCTCGGCTTGGCAGCGCCGGTGGCTGGTGGGAGCTGGCTCATCGGGTGAGTCTGGTGGCTCCTGTGGCTGCCCCCGTGGGCTGGGTGTTTGGGTCAGGTGGAAAGTGATCTTGGCAGTTCAAGAGGGAACGGGGGAGAGCTTTTGGTTCATGCCATGCAATGGCATTGCACGGGGTGGGCATCTCGCTGGAGAGAATGCCGCAGTGATGTTGCGGTTATGGGGCAGAGAGCACGAAGTCCTGAGGGCTTCATAAACCTTGGCTGGGATTGAGAGGGAAGACAATCCTCTACCCCTACTGATAAAAAAATCCCTCTTCTCCCTTGTGCCTCCATGCCTTACTCTTACTGAAGAATCACAATTGAAAAAAGAACTAAAATTATAGTTTACAAAGGGGTAAAAAAAGAGAACCTTGTACTGTTCACCTTTTTTTTTTTCTCTTTTTTTTTTTTTCCTCTTCTCTCTCCTTTTTTTCTTTCTCTTTTCCCTACCCTCTGTGGACCTATTACTGTTTTAAGTAACTTCTAATCTTGATGTTTCCATTCACATTACACAGAATCTAGTATACTGAGGTGGCAGTAATAGAACTGTTAAGGGGAAAAATCGAACCATTTTTGCCAAAAAATGCCATCATGTTTTTATTTGCAGGTTGGCTCTTTTTGCTGGGGATTTTTTTCGATCAGTACTGTAGAGTGTAGTAATTCATCTGCATGCATACTACTATTCTGAGTATCACTCTTTATTTCTGGAACACTTTTTTGTAGAAGAGATTCATGCTGGATGAGTCATAGAAGAAAAAATACACCCCCACACCCAAAATCTCACCACCTCTTTAAAGAAATCACGCGTTGTACAAAACCAACCAACCAAAGCAACCTGTTTCAGCAGTTTCAGTGAAATTATTTAGATGTCACTGGTTCGTTTTTAGGAGGTTATATTTCCTTCTAGGTTAAACACAGTGGAGGCCTTTTGTGTCATTTCTTTTTGACTTCACTTTAAGCAAGATGAATCGGTGATGATAAGGCTCCGCTTTCAGAATGCTTTGAGAAATGCAGACATTGGATTATGAACTGTATTTTACCACCAGCCGTCTGCAATTAAAAATTATAGTTAGTACATAATGGATGGGGTATGTGACAGAAGAATTAATCTGAGCAAGCTGATGTATAGGATCTTGAAGTCTGCAGGAGCCTCTGTTTTTACTAGGGATATTACACCATCCTGGGCAGTGAAGTTCATATCTTGAAGTACTGAATAATCATTAATGCATGTATACATGTTAATAATTTTTTTTGAAATATCCGATTTGAACTTACATAAACTTCTGTGTGATAGACTGTAGCCTTTCAAATTCCACTAGAGAAGCTATTAATTTAAAGTACCTCTAAATATATCCAGTATGTTGCTATAGTTATTTTACCATTTCACACACACACATAAAGTTATTCCCAATGTTATCCTTCTTATCGTATCATCTTATCCAGACTTGCCCCAAAATCAGAATCAGAATTAATGGTTTCTTGCTTCATTAGAGATTAGATCACAGTTGCTTCAGCTGAAGATCCTTTAACAGAAAATGTGTGTGTGCACGCATGCGTACACGTGAATGGGTGTTTGTACATGTTTTAAGTGGGATTACCATGATACTTAATCTTTCATCCCTTATTAACAAATGCCTCGCTTCTTTAGAAATCAAAAGTTAAGTAGAAACTGTTTGGTTTTTTTTTACATTTTCATTATGATGTTATGCATTTGTTCTTTTCATTTTTTTTTTTTGACTCAATTTGTATAAATTATTTTCATAAAATATTTTAAAATAATGAGAGCTTTTCGGTGGAGAATTGTCTCTGAGTCAGAAGGATTGTACCTCTTTGTGCCTGTGTACAAATATCCTTTCATATTTTTTTTTTTTGTTTTGTTTTGTTCTATAACCTGATGGCAGTTCTAAAAATTCTTGCAGTTGCAAAAATGTTAATCACATTGCAGGAGTCGTTTCAATGCTTTTGCCTCTCATTGCACTACAGTTGATGATGGCACTTGAAAAAGAGGAAATATATTTGGAGTTGATAAAGGCAATATTTCAATTTGGTATTAGATCATGAAAAGTTCCTGAAATAGAGTAGAGGTCATAAGGGTTTCAATTTTAAAAAGAGGTTATTGCATGTAATACA